>ML685769.1:12424628-12483065 GCA_007922175.1 Pelusios castaneus | reverse complement strand
TTTTCAAACTTTTGAGTTACACAGAAACTTCTTCAGGTAACAGGGCAGCATGTGAACTGTCATTTCATCACCACTGGGTGTCACTGTAGATAATAGAATAATCCACACAAGCCAGCAGCACACCCTAGTCCGTACATTTATGCTTTGTGGTTTCAGCTTCTGTGTATTGCTTTTGGTGGGCCTGTATCTAAAAGTGCTTAATTACATCAGCCTATTTGATCTTGAAATGGTTTCTAAATGAACTATTTTTTTCTCTCTTCTCACTGCATAACATGTCAAGAATGAATCGATGAGTTTCAAGAGAGAAATGGCTTTCTCCAGTAAAAAGGCCCAGATCGGACAAGCCTGCTGAACAATTAGCTCAGAGGAACTTAGGCTTTGAATTCAGACAGCCCTGTCAAAGGTGCAGGTTCCTATATCATGGAACCCCATTGTATCAGTGACAGATTGAAAGGCTAGTGTGATTGCTCCAGCACCTGTGCTGTGTGGTATGGAATGTGTCGTTATTCATGCTAATGCTCTCTGAGTTTATAACAACCTGTGCCCCTAGTGAATTAAGGTGTGGCCCCTGTCAGAGAATGACACAGGTTTTCCCAACCCTACTCACTAAGGGTATGTCTACACTTCAAAAACTAAGTCGGCTCTGTTAAGTCGACTTAACAAGGTCGGCGTAAGTCGACATAAAGTCGACCTTGTTAAGTCAACTTACAGAGTCTACAGTAGACTCTGAAGTCGACGGAGAGCCACAGCTCCCAGCCCCCGGGGACTCTCAGGGAAAAGGGACCTGTAGCTCCCTGGCAGAAGGGAGCCGGGGCTCCCTTCTCCCTGGGACCCACGTGGGTCCCAACAAGAAAGCATGGCTGGTTCCCTTCTGCTGGGAAGCCGTGGGTCCTGGGGAGAAGGGAGCCATGGCTCTCCTGTCCTGGGGAGCCACAGCTCCCTTGTCCCCAGTCCTAGGTCGACTTAGGGAACTAAGTCAACCTAGGGCGTCTACATTGGTTTAGGTTGACTTAAGAAATCAATTTAGCTGTTAAATCGACCTAAACAATGGTAGTTATTAAGTTCACTTAAGGAAGCCCTTAAGTCGACTTAATGAAAGCCTAGTGCGGACCCGGGGTTCTTTAGGTCGACTTAAGCATCCTTAAGTCAACCTAACTTTCAAGTGTAGACATACCCTAAGATACCATCATCTACTGTTCCCTTAACTTACTCCTATGGGAATCATCCACACCAGCTAACATAAGAATGGCCATATTTGGTCAGACCAATGGCCTATCTCACTCTAGTAACCTGTCTTCTAACAGTGGCCAGTACCAGACACTTCAGAGGAAGTGAACAAAACAGGGCAATTTTGAGTGATTCACCACATCATCCAGTCCAGTCTTCTGGTAGTCGGAGGTTTAGGGACCACCCAGAGCAGGGGGTTGTCTCTAACTATCTTGGATAATACCAAAGGGGTAGCCGTGTTAGTCTTTTGTAGAAAAACAACAGAGTCCTGTGGCACTTTTAAAGACTAACAGATTTATTTATCGCATGAGCTTTCGTGGGAGAAAATCCCACTTCGTCAGACGCTTTGAAGATGGGAAACTTACAGAATGGGAGGAAATTAAATGCAGGGGAGTGTATGACATAGCATCAGGTCAGGCTGTAACAGCAAATCAAAATAGATGTTAGGATTCAAACACTGGGGAACAACATATAGAGGAAGGTGAGGTCAAATCACCTGTTGTAATGAGAGAAAAAGCCATACTCCCTGTTTAACCCCCAAGGCAACTGAGTCAAATTTGCATATAAGTTCGAGTTCTGCAGTTTCTCTTTGAAGCTGTGATTTGTTATTCATCTGTTTCAACACAGCTATTAACAAGTCGTCAAGGGAGTGAGCAGGGAGATTGAAGTGTTCCCCTACTGGTTTTGTAGTGTTGCAATTTCTGATGTCAGATTTGTGTCCATTTATTCTTTGGCGCAGAGACTGTCCTGTTTGTCCAATATATAAAGCAGAGGGGCATTTCCGGCACATGATAGCATAAATCACATTGGTGGATGAGCAGATGAACGAGCCCTTGATGGAGTAGGTGGCTTGATTAGGCCCTGTGGTGGTGTCATCAGTGTAGATATGAGGGCAAAGCTGGCAGCGTGGTCTGTTGCAGGGATATGTTCCTGCTTTAGTGTTTCTGTTGTATGATCTGTAGTTGCTGGTGAGTATCTGTTTAAGGTTAGGGGGCTGTCTGAAAGCAAGGAAAGGTCTGTCTCCCAAGGCTTGAGAGAGTGAGGGATCATCTTGTAAAATAAGCTGTAGATCTTTGATGATGTGTTAAAGAGGTCTGGCTTGGGGGTTGTAGGTGGTGACCAGTGGCGTTCTGTCGTTGTTTTTCATGGGCTTCTCCTGTAGTAGTTGACTTCTGGGTACCCATCTGTCTCTATCAATTTGTTTCTTCACTTCTGCGGGTGGGTACTGTAATTTTAAGAATGCCTGGTAGAGATCCTGAAGGTGTCTGTCTCTGTCTAAAGGATCAGAGCAAATGCGGTTATATCTTAGGGCTTGACTGTACACAATGGATCGTGTGGTGTGTCAAGGATGAAAGCTCGAGGGATGTAGGTAACTATACCGATCAGTAGGTTTGCGGTATAGGGAGGTCTTTATGTGCCCATCGCTAATTTGCACTGTAGTGTCCAGAAAGTGGATCTCTTGTGTGGAGTATTCCAGGCTAAGTTTGATTGTGTTGTGGAAATTATTGAAATCTCTATGGAAATCTTCAAGGGCATCTTTACCGTGGGTCCAGATGATGAAGATGTCATCAATATAGCGTAGGTAAAGTAGAGGTGCTTTGAGATGAGACGTGAGGAAACGTTGTTAGTGTAAAGAGCCTCTACGTCCATAGTGGCCAGGATGGTATTTTCTGGAAGTTCGCCAATGGATTGGATTTTTCTCAGGAAATCTGTAGTGTCCCTCAGATAGCTAGTTGTGCTGATAGCATAGGGTCTTAGGAGAGAGTCCACATAGCCAGATACTCCTGCTGTAAGCGTGCCAATGCCTGAGATGATGGGGCGTCCGGGGTTTCCTCTTTTATGTATTTTTGGTAGTAGATAGAATATCCCTGGACAGGGTTCTGGCGGTGTGTCTGTCTTGATTTGTTCTTGTGCTGCTTTGGGGAGTTCCTTGAGTAGGTGTTGTAGTTCCTTTTGGTATTCTTCAGTGGGGTCAGAGAGGAGTGGTTTGTAGAATGTTCTATTGGACAGCTGTTTATAATAATAGTCACTGATGGCTCTGTTCTCCATGAATGCATCGTGTGAAGAACTTCCATTTATTTGTTTTAAACCTGCTGCCTCCTAATTTCATGCTGTGACTCCTGCTTCTTTTGTTAATATGAAGGGGAAAAAATCAAACTTCCTTTCTCCAAGACTGCTATCATAGCCCCTCATTAGCTGTCTCTTTTCTAAACTGAACAGTTCCAGTCTTTTAAATCTCTCCTCCTATGGAAACTGTGCCATATCCCTAATCATTTTTCTTGACCTTCGCTGTACTTTTTCCACTTCTAATATGTCTTGTTTTGAAATGGGGCAACCAGAGCTGCAAACAGAATTCCAGGTGTGGGATTACATGGATTTATGTAATGGCATTATGATATTGTCTGTCTTATCAATCCCTTTCCTAATAGTTCCTAACATTGTTAGCTTTTTTGACTGCAGCTGCATAGGAGTCCGGAGGAGAAGAAAGGCTTCACACTTAATTCTGACTCTTGCACTGGGGATCCCAATCAACAATCTTCACAGGGGGCCACAAATTAGCTTGTGCCAGTTCTCCTGGCAATCACACCCCATTGTGTAGTTTAAAAAAAAAAATCAGGAGTCCTGTGGCACTTTTAAAGACTAACAAATGTGACTCCTTGTTTGTTTTGCTGAACTACACTATCACAGCTACCCCTTTGGAACTATTGTGTATTGGGAGGCCTATTTATTAACTGTGAATATAGGGATGCAGATTAAAGCACACATCATTTTTAGAGTGTCATAAAGGCATTACAATATGGCATATTTAAAGTAAAGAAATGTAATTTTACAGATACCATCCTATCTCAACAGATGCTGAATAATAGTCATGCTGCTATTTCGTCTTTGTCATACTGAACACTTGTTTCATTGTACAGGAAAGAGACTCTAGTGCAGGGGTCTGCAACCTGCGGCTCTTTGGCTGTCCCCTTGCAGCTCTGGGCTCTGGGTCCGTCCCTCGCTGCCATTGGGGAGCCCTGCATGGGTGCCCTGGCCCAACTCCCAGCTCCCCGCATCAGGAGGCTACATCCATTGCAGCTCTCAGAATACTTGGTTATTGAAGGAATTTTTTCAAATGGCTCTTCTTATCTTTTACATTGCCGATCCCTGCTCTAATGGTCTTAAGGACATCTGGATTCAGTTCCCAGCTCTATCAGAGACTTCCTTTATGACCTGAACCAGTCATTTACTCTCTCTGGATGCATCTACACTTACAAATTAAGTCAACTTAAGCTTGCTTAAGTCGACTTAATTTACTCTGCGTCTACACTACACTTTCCTTAAGTCGACTTAAGCAGCTGCTTAAGCTGACTTAACGAAAATTTAAGTCAACTTTATAAAATCTCATTTTAAGTCGACTTTGCTGGCTAAGTCAACTTTAGAAAGTCAACTTATCCAGTGTAGACGTGGAGTAGCCCTAAGTCAACTTTAAGTTGACTTAGGGGGCTCCAGGGCTTCCCCACTGCCCTCCCTGCCAGGGTGGCTGGCGCATCCACAACCTGGCATGCCCCCCCAAAGGGCAGGGCAGAGCCCTGCCCACTCTGCCCCTATGCCCTGCCAGGGTCCCTGTCCCCTTTGCCCCATTGTACTAAGGTACAGTGGGGCAAAGACTGAGCCCCCTGGCACTTGGCAAGGGGTGCCCCCCTTGCCATTGCGGATCTGTCCCAGGTCCACCTAGCCCCTAGAAGTCGACCTAGGTGTCCAGTGTGGACACTCTAGGTCGATTTGGCAAGGTCCCCTTTAAGTCAACTTAAATTTTGAGTGTGGACATGCTAAGTCGACTTAACAAAGTCGACTTAAATTAACAAGTGTAGACATCGCCTCTGTGCCCCAGTTCCTCATTTTAAAATGAAGATACGACTTTGTTTGCCGCCTTTACCTGTTTAGGTTGTTAGAACTCTAGGGTAGCAACAATCTCTTACTGTATTTGGGCACTGCCTGGTACAGAGGTGACCTGGTTTAGGTTAGGGCCATTAGATGCTACGGTTATAATAAATAATAATACTGAATTATAAGGTAAATGTAGCCCTATAAATCCTCTGAAATGTCTGTGATAATGCTGTTTTAGAAAGGAATGCTGTTTGGGGAAACCTGCTTTGCAGGCAGAATAAATGCAGATTATATTCTTGAAAACATACAGTATTGGTCAGAGAGAAAAATTCTGTCTCCCATGTTCTAAATTTTTATGCCTGTGAGCCCTACACAGGTAACTCTGGAATAAAAGCATCCAGCTGGGATTGCCCTGGATATTAATAAAAACTGATAAAGACTCAAAAAAACTCCAGAATTCTGTGGCCCATTTTGTTGATAGTGCCTGTGATAGCCTGCAGTGAAAACAGTCATACACTGTCTCAGAATAGGAGCAGTGTGTGCAGCTGTCTTTCCAACCACAGCCATACTTGTTATTGAAGTTTGTATCAATTAGTGCTCTCTAACCACTGTTTTAACCCTGGTCATAAAGGATGGTCCCCTCTAGAAGTTCCAGCTCCATGCCCGGGCAATCCTTGCTTCACTGCTGAGACTGCCCATCAAAATGGTGGTTTTGAGGATGGAAACACTTGTCCTCTGAGATCTTATCAATAATAATGAGGAGTGAGGTCCAGCCTCAGCTGTCATATTGGGCTTTCAAACTGTTCATATTTCAAGGATTTGGAGAGTTAGCATTTGACTCAAATGAGTCCAAAGAGCAGGGGTCACGTGCAAAGCACCTGCACCATAAACTTCAGAGTGCTGGTATGGAGCCAGACACATGTTTGTGAATAACAATAAAGAAGCCCAAAGCATGCAATCGAGGCCACTCAGAAGTGGCCTGTTACCTTTAAAGAACAAAGTACCACAAGTTTCCCAGTACTGTGACATATATTAAGAGCTATTTACTTTAATGTTTGAGAGATATGCTTGAAAATCGCAGTCTAAGGGTGACACTGCCTGGATTTAGGAGGACCTTTGAGAATATGACTTAATATTCAAACAGGAGAGGCCATGGCAGGTACCATTAGAAAGGTTATACTTTGACAAGTAAGAATATTGTTTATGTGTATGTGTCATATTTGAATCAAAAGTTATGGATAAGTTTGATATATCTGTATTTCAGCTTGTGCTGTGTTTCTGGGCAACACCCCAGACAGGATGGCAGAAGCAATAAGCCTGCTTAATGGCCCATTTAAGGACATTCAAAGGCATGATGAACTCAGGGGTTATACCTTATGATCACCAGGACTTACCCAGGTGACCCTGGACAGTTAAAGTCCATCTTGTTTCTGTGAATTTCCACAAGCCACATGGCAAAGGAACATAAAAGGCAGCTACTCCATCCCACCTTGCCTCCTCCCATGTTATCTCCTGCTACCTACTTCTGGAACACCTCATCTACAACTGAAGCTGTGACACAAAGGACTGATACCCATCCAGATACTGGATGTACACCAGACGGACTGAACAAATCTGCCACAATTCTACTGAGAACTTGATATCTATGGACTTTAAAGTAATTTGTATATATCTAATTGTTTTAACCATTAACATCTCTCTTATTTGTTTCTTTCCCTAGACAACAAACCTTTAGTTTTAGTTACTAAAGGATTGGCTGGAAGCATGGTATTTTGAGTAAAATCCAAATTCCTATTGATCTGGCAATGTGACTGAACCTTTGGAGTCAGGAGACCATTTTGGTAAAAGGAATAGTTTTCAATAATTTCTCTCTTTACTGGACCCAGCTGCTGACTGGGAGCCAGAGATTGAAATGCAGTAAAGGGGGCTGTGTATTTTTTGTTTTAGCTTCTTGATAACCAGACTCATTGTTTGTGACTGGCTGGGGAGTCTTAACTTTAATGTTGCCCACCAGTGGTGGGCGAATCTGCTCTCCTTTTGCAGCCTGCCCTAACGTTGGCATTTTCAGGTGGTCTACTCAAGCTAGGCACGGGCAGGTCACAATAAGGACTTGATAATAATTAAAAAGATCAGTGCTACTTATTTAATCATGGCACCTTTTAATGAGAGTGGTAGGAACTGTTAACATTCAGTGCCTTATAATCTTCCTTAAGAAGATATAATTAATGCCAGTGCTTTTTTTCTGCCGGAACGCACCGGAACGGCGTTCCGGCACCTTTTTTTCCCCGCCGGTGCTCCCTCCCAGCTGTGCAGGCTGGGCCGGGCTGGGGAGATTTAAATCTCCCGCCCTGAGCATGCGCAGTTACAGCGTGCTCAGGGCGGGAGCGGACTGGCCGGCAAGCAGCTCTGCCGGCCGTCCCTGTGGTTCCCAGCCTCCGGCCAGGTAAGGGGGCTGGAGGGAGGCCTGGAGAGGGGTGGGGACAAGGAGACGGCCCGGGTTAGAGGGGTGGGGGTGGGGACAAGGAGGGACCCCCGCGCAGGCCGGCAGCCCCCACCGCCCCCTCCAGACCCCCGGGGCTGCTTCCTTTCTCTTCCTCTTCCTTTCCTTCCTTTCCTTTTTTTCCCCTCTTCTTTGTCTTCCTCTTCCCTGCCTTCCTTTCTCTTCCTCTTCCTTTCCTTCCTTTCTCTTCTTTCTTCCTTTCCTTTTTTTCTTTTTCTCTTCTTTGTCTTCCTCTTCCCTGCCTTCCTTTCTCTTCTTTGTCTTCCTTCCTTTCTGCTCTTTCTGTCTTTGCTTCCTTCCTTTCTTTCTTTTTTTCTTTGTCTCCTCCTTCCTTCTCTTTTTTCTTTCTCTCCCTTCTTTTTTAAAACTTTTTAAAAATTAATTTTAAATAAAAACCTTTCTTAAAATTAGATTTCAATTCCAAATTCATTCCAATTAAATTAATTAAACACAATTAATTAATTAATTCTATTTACAGTCACTTTATCTTCAATTAATGCCTATAATTTCTGTCTTGTGAGTTTTCCCCAAAAATTTATTCTGAAAAAGTTTTTCACACGGCTTGAAAATTTTGCACACAAGCCACCAAACCTAGAGGGAACATTGGCTACTAGTTGCGTACACAACAGCAGGCCAGCAGGCTAACATCGGTCAGTCCCACACTCTGGGCCTGGCCGGAGCCCACAGCACCAACAAAAAGTGTGTGGATGCATTACTGCCTGCCACCCAGTACCCAGAAACACAGGCCAGCAGCAGACGTGATAGCTACACATTCACGTTTTTTTCTAATTATAATACGGCCCCCCAACAGTCTGAGGGACCGTGAACTGGCCCCCTATTTAAAAAGTGTGAGGACCCCTGCTGTAAGACCTCACAGGTTGTCTTTCAGTATATTAGCGGCCTGCATAGTTAATAAAACTTAACAGTTTTTACCTTGTATTTTTATTTCTTTGATATATTCAAAAATTTACTGTTTACTGCACTATTTTCAGTGTTATTTCTTTATGACATGACGGACATCAATAGGAGTTCCGGTACCTTTTTTTTTAGAAAAAAAGCACTGATTAATGCTACTCTTTGAAATCGATCTGGGAATTTCTCTTTGAGCTGTTCTCAAAATATAAGTGATAGTTTCCTCTTTCTCCCTGTCAGTGTTTCAAGTTTTGGTGTTAAAATAAAAGCATAGGTTCTGCTTTACCCAGTTCAGCTGGAAGTAGCTTTCTCAACCTCTTCCGTACACCCTCTGCACACTTCCTCTGCAGGACCTAATGCAAAAAGGCCAGCAAATCAAAGATATATCCTTGCTCAGTTTGTGATTCACATTCACCTGTCTTATTTATGTAAAAAAACACCTCTTAATGAAGCCTCTTAACTATGCAGCCTTAATCCACCTTTCTTCCCACTGCCCTCATTTCATTTGTTTCTGACATTCCCGTCGGTGTTGTCCCTACTGAGACTAAGTTCTTTGAGGCAGAGACCGTCTCTTATGTTATGTCTGTACAGATCCCAGCACAGTGGGGGTCCTGATCCTGATTTGGTGGCATAAATAAAAAACCTATTATGTACATTTTTAATTTAAAATGGGAGGTAGGGGATGAAATGAGAGAATTCAGACACTTCATAGAACCTCAAGCTAAAGGAAACAATGGGGCATACATGAAAAGCTAGCACAATGTCTGCTCTAAATCTAAATGTTGTTGCTACCACACTTACTGAACTAAATTAGAAGGAAGCATCCAGATATAGCATGAAAACCAGGAACAGTCCCTCCTTTCATTAGTTCATTTATTTTATGTTTATTACTATGGGCTGTAACCCACAAACTAACCTGTAAAATGGGATGCTATATGTGCCATAATATATGTATCACTGGTATCCTTCTACACATGGACATTCTGGCTAGAGCTGGGTGATGTTTTTCAACACACACCCCCCAAACATTCAAATTCAGCAATGAGAAAATGGTTCATGAATTTGTGTCAGTTATGCCCAATTGTTAGTGTCCAAAAAAAAAAAATCTGACACTTTTGGTTAAAAATAACTTTCGAATTTTTTTTTTAAATGTTAAGTGCTCTTTCTTTTCTATTTTTTGATGTATTAAAAATTTTGGAAAAAATTGGTTTTCAGTTCACCCCCAATAATTTTTTATTTCAGATGTACCAGAGATATGGTAACAAAGGCACAAGAGGTTAACACCAAAATTTTCAAATTCACAAATCCCCGATAGGCACCTGATCCATATGTAGGTTTATTTATCGCATGCGCTTTCATGGCAGAAAATCCCACTTCGTCAGACAAAGCACCTGACGAAGTGGGATTTTCTCCCACGTAAACACATGCGATAAATTAATCTGTTAGTTTTTAAAAGTGCCACAGGACTCTGTTTGTTTTTCTGCAATAGACTAACACGACTATCCCTTTTGGAACTTGATCCATATGTAACTCCCCAAATACGTGGTTCAGTTTTAAAATGCACTCACCTCTCTCACTGAATTACCTACACTTTGGAGAGGCATGTACTGTATTGTTGTCAGTTCTCTTTTTGTTTAAAAAAAAAAAAAAAAAAAAAGGTGCCAGTACTCAGTACCCCTGAGAACCATCACAAAAAAGCCCTGCATTGTTGTTAATATTTACTAGATTGTTAGCAATGAAGTTATAAGTAGCTACTTTCATGTGCAACTAGGACAGCCCCCTTTCAGAGACAGGGGTTGTACAGGGGAATAATCAAGTACTTCAGCTACTTTTACAGAGTCTTTTAACTTGGACATTGACCTTAGGAATGTAATCAGAGAGCTGATTATAAATAGTTCATGCAGTTGCTGATGGGATTAAAATGTGCTGTGGCTGCCAATTACAGAAGAAGGATAGTGTAGAGTAGTGTGCCTCGGATACTGTATGTTCCTCAATGCACAGCTGTGTGACTGGCCTAAAAAGAGAAGCGACTGAAAAAATGCTCAACAGACCCAAGCAGTGAAGGAGGAGGAAGCAGCCCTTGAATGCAGAGGGGTGAAGGAATTGTTTGCACGTGGCAGGGAGAGAGAATAGGGAGGAACAGAGATGTGGGGCACGCAGTGGGAGAGAAGGAAGGCTGCAGAGCAGGACCCCAGCCTCATTCAGTGTTCATGAAACTTTGGGAATGAATTAGAGTGACATTAGCTTGGTTTTAAACCACACAGTCCTTTTCTTGGTGATTTACTGACAGCCTGGTACTGAGACAAACTGGACATGATTTTGTCTGGTATCAGATGGCAGACGCCATTTTGAAATGCACACTACTCTGCCCAGCCAGTGCATGAGGGGTCACACTGGTGGGAGTGGGCGCCTAAGACCATTGCTGGAAGTACTGAAATGTCTGGTATATGGGATTACTGGATGTGGCCCATGGTGGAATATAGGTTGAGAACCATTGCTTTAAAGAGCTGAACTTCTCAGATAGAGCATCTGAGGTGCTATGAAACTTTTATTATGCACAACCAGCTGGTGCCAGACATGGACTAATCTGGAAGTCTTCCAACACTTTAAGGACTAAGTGATCGCTGAATACTACAGTGTGCGGTGATTGAGGTGGGGGCGTGCAGAAAGAGAAAGAAGGGTTTCACAGTTAAGGCAAGTGAATGTCACCCTGGGAGTATCTGGTTGTGATGGGGGTTTGGAATCCAGTGCAGTGTAGTAGAATTAGCATGACTATGAACGTGCCAGGGCCAACTAACCCTAGCATTTGCTTCCCAGATCATAAGGACCATGCTCACCCACCAGAGAGGTGCCTGTCACAGTCCTCTGCTGACTAACCAGATGTTCCTGCAGTGATGGAAGGCTCCAACGATATGGCAGCACAAGTGAAGAACTGGTGTGAGCTGGCATGTTGGAGGGAGCAGCCTAGAAAAGATGATAGGAGCTACAGAATTTTTAAACAACTTGGGTTTTATTTATTGATTTTCTGGATTGTTACAAGAAACCTAGTGATGCTTTGTGTAATTCTTGTATGCTCCAAGAGTATGGACCACTGTGAACAATTTAATGTATTGTATCATCTCCACATGATCCTCATGGGCAGCTTCTCCTCAAGCCCCCATCTTGGTTTTTTTAACTCTTCTTTCCTGTCTTTTCTCAGGTGTCTATTCTTTCCTCTCTTGTCTTCCTTCAGCAGAGAACATCTTTTTCTAGAATGGGAGAATATTATTTTATGTCTAATGCCCACTACTGCAAATTATAGAGCACACTGAATTCTTGTTGAAGACATCCCATTGTGCCCAATGGTTTTCAGAGATTTTTGAAGTATCATAGGCATTGTTTTGGTTTTTAAAAAATTATGCTCTTCATTTGGTCTTTAGGAGGTATTGTGGGATGCTAATTATCTGTATTATAAGTTCCAAAGGGGTAGCCATGTTAGTCTAGTTCAGCAAAATAAACACGGAGTCCTGTTTTTTCTCGTTACAACAGGTGATTTGACCTCACCTTCCTCTATATGCTGTTCCCCAGTGCTTGAATCTTAACATGTACTTTGATTTGCTTGTAGAGTCTGACCTGATCCTATGTCATACACTTCCCTGCATTTAATTTCCTCCCATTCTGTAAGTTCTCCACCTTTAAAATGTCTGACAAAGTGGGATTTTCTCCCACAAAAGCTCATGAGATAAATAAATTGGTTAGTCTTTAATAGTGCCCCAGGACTCCTTGTTTGTTTTCTCTGTATTAGTGATGTTCACTGCTTTGTTCAGAGATTGCCATGTTCTTTTATAGATGTTTATTTAATTTACAACAGAAACAGTAACAGTAAACTTTGTAGCTGCCAGACTGTACAAACTTTAGCTCAATAGCAATGTTTTCACTGAGGTTCTCTTGCGAAATTAAGTATAACTGTTTGTTGTTGTTTGGATATCTTCATTCCCCTGCAGTCCTGCGTATTTGCAATTCAAACATTGTCAAATTCTGCCAGTGTGTCAGAACCAGAAAGTGAACAACCAGACTAGAAACTAAACAGATAAGATGAGTGAAGTAATATCTTTTATTGGATCGAGTTGTGTTGCTGCGAGAGGAAGAAGCTTTTGAGCTACACACAGAGCTCTTCTTCAGGACTGGGACAGAATCACAGCACATTGCAAAGTGGAGACCTCCAGGGATGATGATTTGTTTCTTGCATATGCTCAGGAAGTAATGTTATGCTGGAGTTGCCATTTCAGAAAGCTCAATTTGATAGAAACCTGCACAGAAACCAACATGACTGTTATCACTGTCCAAGATCCATGCAGTGCTCAGAGGAATGCAGTCAGCTTCATGTGGAAAGTAAAATTAGATTGCATGCTAGACTTTATTCTTGTTTTGACAAACGCTGGTGTTGTTGATGCCTCAGGTAAAGATATATTTTTTTAAAATGACATTGAACAGCATTAATCATCAGGCCACCAAATTAACTCTATTTTTCTTTTCTGTGCTAGCATGTATTATATAATTATTTCAGTTCCAAAGGGGTAGCCATGTCAGTCTAGTTCAGCACAACATTCAGTTTATTTATGAATAATTATTTTAATAATTATTTTAGGCACAGTAAAAGGAAAAATAAATTCCAAAGAGCCAGAATGTGATCTCAGTCCAGGTAGAATTGTGGACTCCTTCTGATGTAACTGCGCTCAGAATCTGGTTCTAGATCAGCTGTTTTAATTATACTTGCAGTTGAATCATAGAATCATAGAATATTAGGGCTGGAAGGGACTCATGAGGTCATCTAGTCCAATCCCCTGCTAAAAGCAGAACTACTCCCACAAAATCACCCCATGCTTAAGTCAATTTAAGGAAATGCCTAAGTCGGCTTAAGAAAAGCCCAGTGTGGACGTGGCTTTGTTTAGGTCGACTTAAGCGTCCTTAAGTCAACCTAACTTGCCAGTGTAGATGCACCTTAAGAGATGTAGTACAAAACTCATTGGGTTATGTCAGACATGCCAACTCCAGGCCTGTGATTTGAAAAGGTGTGAAAAATGAAGAGGCAGGACTGGTAAATTTCTTCTGTTAAAGTTTCCTTTTCTGACTCACGTCCTGATTGCTGAATAACTGGAAGAGATAACATATCTGCAGCATAGCTCACTGTTTACTTACCTTAACCCAGGATCAGTTGGTTCAGCAGGAGTGGGTGGCTAACTTCTGCAGGCTGGTTCATGTAAATAAGGCACACAGGATTTGGCCCTGGGTCTTGTTCACCACATTCTGAGTGAAATAGACCTAAAGGCAGAGGGTAGTCCATAAACCTCACTCAGGGTAAATCTCACCCTATGGGCCTGATCTGCAGCAAGTATAAATTGGTTTAAATCCACTGAAGTCAATGGAACTATTCCAATTTACATCGGCGGAGGATGTGGCTATTTGTCTCCTTGATTCATACCTGTTAACTGTGTTGACCAGGGGCCAGCTCCTACAATACTAAGCACATTCAGTGCTGAGACAAAACTCATATTAATATCAAAAGGATTTCAGCCTGCATAAAGGTCAAAGAATAGGCCCCAAACTAACTCAGTATCTTTGGCTATGTCTACACTTGCAGGTTAGGTCGACTTAAGGAGGCTTAAGTTGACCTAACTTAGTCTCTGTCCACACCTGGCTTTCATTAGGTCGACTTAAGAAAATCCTTAAGTTGACCTAATGAAAAGCTTAAGTCGACTTAGAAAGAGCTGCTGGTTAGGTCGACCTAACCCTCCTTTAGGTCGACCTAACCCTCCTTTAGGTCGACCTAACCCTCCTTTAGGTAGACCTAAGCATAGCGGGGACGCTTAAGTCCATTTTATTAAGTCAACCTAAGGGCAGTTGGAAACCACTTTGTTAAGTTGACTTAATAAGGTTGACTTTAAGTTGACCTTATTAAGTCGACTTAACAAAGCTGACCTAACTTTTTCTAGTGTAGGTATAGCCTTTGTTAGCAAGGCAGAGCTGTTAGAGGTATGGACGAACAAACTATTCTGCTACACAGTGCAATTATTAGTGCTTCATGTCTGTCAGGGCTGGGACAGCAGTCACAGCAGTCATCAGTCATGCTTTTCATGTTGACTTTTTTTTATGTTATTCTTGACTTTTCACCTTTTGCAGGGTATATGGGGAGCTGGTGCTGTCATGTATACAAGATGGAAAACAGTTAAACTATTTTCACAGAGGACTTGAGGGTTGCCCAGATTCAGCCTAAGGTGTGCAACAGAGAACAAGAGTTCTTTAACATCCACCACACTGACCAGAGCAGGAAACTTTCAGAAAATATCCTGTAATGGTTTACATTAGGTTTCCAAAGCTTGGCTTTCCTATGGTGATGATGAATCTAGCCGTATCTCTGCAGTGTTCGCAGCTCCAGGTATTACTTGCACTAACATGGAGAAATAAAGATTGTCTAAGATTAGAAACAATGCCCGCACTGTTGGACATTTTAAAAAAATAATTTCCACAGTCTTTGTTCTTTTCACCCTGACTTTGTGTCTTTTCCTTTAAGCGGCTGTAGTAAACAGCAGCGCTGTATAAGAACAAGAACATACTCTATGTCTGTGCTGGGAAAGTAAGAGAACAACACAGCTTGATTGGTTTTTTTTTTAAATCTGTGCTATCAAGTGCAGAAACAGAAAAAAAGTATTATGCAGTAAGGGCATAGATGGAATTAATTCTAACATGAAAATATAGTAAACGAATATGAATAGTTTGCAAAATAGGCAATTAGAAAAAAATCTTTTTCAATTTGTAAACTGAATGAATTCACTATGGAAGTCCTTGAAAGGGAATAAGTATGTATCCCCACAGTGTTAATTATAGTCAGCTTTCAAAGTATAATCACACCTTCAAGGCCTGCTCTAAGTAGGGTCCCCCCAAAGTCGACTTAAAATTTAAGTGTAGACATGCTAAATCGACTTAACAAAGTCGACTTTGTTAAGTCGACTTAGCTAAGTCGACTTAAATTAACAAGTGTAGACACAGCCTTGCAGACTGGCAGCTCTAGAAACAATGTCAGAAAATAACTAGGGCCCCCATCTAGCCAAACACTTGGAACAGATCCTAAACTTTAATTTAGTCAGGTTCCAAAGGGGTAGCCATGTTAGTCGATTGCCACAGGATTCTGTTGCTTTTCTGCAATACTTCCCATTCTGTAAGTTTCCCATCTTCAAACATCTGACAAAGTGGGATTTTCTCCCACGGAAGCTCATGTGATAAATAAATCTGCTAGTCTTTAAAAGTGCCACAGGACTCTGTTGTTGAACTTTAATTGACTTCAGAGACTCTGTTCATCTCACACCCCTAAGTGTTTTGCTTGATCAGGCATTACGTCTGCACTGATTCTTGTGATTCAGGGGTGGGCATGGCCTTCTGTCATTTGTTGTTTTTCCACAGCAAAAGCCCAGCACTCCTGTGGAAGAGAAAGATCCCCACATTGTCCTGTCAGTGAATTGATCAATGCCTTTTTAAAACAAAACCAGAGAAGAACGTAACTTCATTCTTGATTACCAAATGTAGATGTGTACAAACTTCTCTGTTTTGCATATGGCTCTTATAACTGGAAATTCACTCATGGAAAATATATTTCAATCCGACACAAACTTGGTTTTTTGCAGGCACTTTTGCTATGCATCACTTTCTATAATGACAACAGAGTCCTGTGGCACTTTTAAAGACTAACAGATTTATTTATCACATGAGCTTTCGTGGGAGAAAATCCTACTTCATCACACGGCTACCCCTTTGGAATTTTTCTATAATGACTATTTTATTGAATACTATTTTCATAACAATGAATAGAGGAATAAACCCTGTGTTTTATATTAAACAAGTTGAGCATGATCAACAGTATTGTTACATTAAGTCTTCATCATGCATTTAGTTATAAATCAAAAGGTATTTTTATGACACAATCCAAATTAATATATAGAAAGGAGTCATCTTGCTTTCATTAAAATCAATGACAGAACATCACAGACTTCCCTAAGAGCAGGATTAAGATACTGGTATTTAAAGCAGTGTACATGCTCTTGCTTTGATTTATTTGATATGTTTGCCTGATACTTCAGCCATAAATCATAAGGAGAATCGCTGTGCATGAGTTTCTTGCTGAAGGCTCTTTTTACTATGGTAACCAATAAACTGTTATTGCCCTGCAGCTCTGAACTGCATGTTTAACTCCCAGTGAATGAGACATAAGGACATTGCTGAATTGGGAACTATAAAAGTTTTGCAGATTTCTTTTTTAATGGGCCAAATTCTCTGCAGGTGCAAATGAGCTCAAACCCATTGACTGCAATAGAATCAATATGCGGCATCAGAGAACTGTGTCCAGTGATTTGTGACCAATACTTGCTGAACCAACAAATTCACCTGTGACCTTCATACACACTCTCTTTGGGAGCGAATGAAAGCACATTCTTGTTTAGATGTGAAATGGTAAAAAGATGTCTATCCAAGGCTCTAGATGTCCTAACATATTAATGATGTAAAAGAATCCCAGCAGTATTAAAGTAGGTGAATATCTTGTCAACTTGCCCCATTATTAATTCAGAGTTCAATAAACATGGCAAGTTCTGGGAATTAAAATTAATTTTGGCATTTACGCTGTTCAATTAAGACAGCCTTGTCCTGGCCCTTGACACTGACTGTCTCTATCTGTCTTGCATCTTGTGAATAAAATATGTCTTGCCTTTGTTATATCAGCTTAGCAGATCTGAAAACGGGCAACAGTCAGAATGACAGAAATGAGTTGTCATAAAGAGAAGTGTAGGGAGCTGGGCTAGGAGAAGGATGAGTCATCAGTGGCCTGTTTTCCAGAAACAGCTAACCCTGCCAGCTGTTTTACGTTGCTATATTGCATCATTGCCCACGAAGTACAGCACATTCATTCTGTGAAAAGTATAACTGGAGAAAGTGCGCACAAGACACAATTAAATTATTTCAGTTTCTTACTGACTTCTGTAGGAACTGTATCTGCTTTTGTCAGGTTTGAATTTGATCTCTTTCATATGGAAAGGGCAGTCATGGATAAAAGATGTATGCAAAGAGCTACTAAACTCTTCCCTACATCCTTTCCTAGTGTCTCTCACATATAGACAGACTCAAGGACACATTTGTCAGATCAGTGTGTGTGCTCAATAAAAATATACTGGGGCAATCAAGAGAAATAACTCATGTTTTAAAATTTTTCTTGTCTTAATTATAAAGTGCTGATTAAGATGCTTAAAGCAGCTGAAATTTTAAAGGGAGTTCTGGCTTGTGTACTATTTAATAACCATTTAATCATAAGGCAGAAGAGCTTTTTCAAAAGCAGGATGCACATCCCTGCACCCCCAGAGCATGATCTGGGTAACTTTTCTGTTTGGTTTTGCAAGGTAATTGTGTGATTTGATGCCAAATACACTATACCAGGTTTCTTTGTGAATGCTCATAACACATTCTACAAAATTGCTATAATGCCATGTTTCCTACGGCAACGGGTGTGTGCAGATGTGAAGCATGTTACAGGGTTCAGACTCTCAGGACTATCTCTAGCACAAGATTTACATGTCAGAGGGAATGCTACTGCCCTCCCTGGCTCAGGTGGAAGTAAAGAGAATCACACAACAGGACAGAGAGGGAGGAGCTGTCAGCAGTTTGTAAAAACAAGGACACAGACAGTGTTTGGGAGAGAGAAGCTGCAGGCTTTCACCTGGAAGAAACGATCTTGCAACCAACTTCAAGCAAGATCTGGGCCGTGCCTTGAATTAGGCAGAAAATGGCTGTAAAACATCGAACAGCTAAACACCTTGCATATAATCGTGGACTTTGAGGTCAGATTAAGTAGAAATGTTAGATTAGTATGCAGTTTATGCCTTTTATTTGATAATGGTCACTCCTGACTCCTTTATAGTATGATTCTGCCTTGATTGGCCATGTTCTCACTTGAAATCATACTCTAATCAATAAACTAGTATTTGTTTTATCTTTAGAGGGTGTGGATGTGGGAGGCTGGGCATAATCCACTTCTTTGTTAAGTGGATGGATTTGAGCCTATGGTGATTGGGAGTGGGTCCCAATCTCTGTAAGGCAGCGGCTCTCAGTGTAGTGTCTGGGTCTGGGAGTGTTTGCTTGGAGACCAACTGCGTGGGACCAATTACACTCCAACTCAGCATAACAGCCTACAGGGTCATTACAAGTTGGCACGATTTAGAGCAGCCTTAGATGCATTCTAACAGTATGGCTACACTGCAATTAGACACTTGCGGCTGGCCCATGCCAGATGACCCAGGATCCCAGAAATGGGTTTGAGCCCAAGCCTCTATACTGCAATTAAACAGCCCCTTAACCTGAGCCCCAGGAGGCTGAGTCAGGCCAGCTGCAGGTGTCTAATTGAAGTGCATGAAGGGTTGCTGTAGCTGTACTGGTCCCAAGATACAAAAACAAGGTGGGTGAGGTAATTTCTTTTATTGGCCAACTGCTGTTGGTGAGAGAGAGAAAGAGAGAGAGGAGCTTTTGAGTGTTTACTCAGAGTTCTTCTTCAGGGCTTGGAAAGGTATTCGCAGTGTCACAGCAAAATACAAGGTGAAAATACGTAGTTAGTACATATTGTAAGCCAGGGACCATTCACCGTAGAGTGGCCCATTGACACCTCTGCTGTCATAGAATAAAGGAGTTAGTGGGTTACAGGTTGCAAGAATAAGACAAATCCAGCATTGCTATTCAGTCCATGATTTTTAGTGTTTAACAAAGTTATGAATTTAAGCTCTCCGGCTCACCTTTTGAAAGTGCTGGGCCAGTTTCCTTTGAGGATGAGGACTGATACAGAGTGATCGTTTTGTATAAAATATTCACCCACAGGTGATGGGGTGTTTTTGTCTTTCATCATTGTCTTGTGAGTTCATTTGAGCATATGACTACACTAGAAAAGTTAAGTCGACTTTGTTAAGTCGACTTAACTTTTTTAGTGTAGACCTATCGCCTTTGTTAAGTCGACTTAAGGTCGACTTAAAGTTGACTTTAAGTTTACCTTATTAAGTCGACTTAGCAAAGTCAACTTAACTTTTCTAGTGTCAACATAGCCTATAATTATTGCAATTAGAGAAACAAGGCAGGTGAGGTAATATCAGTATAGAAGAGAGGTTCCCCAGTTTTTTACCCCACACCCTCTCTTGCATCACCCGTGTCCCCCCACCTTCCATTTGCTGGGGCTGGGAGTGGGGCTTCGGTGGCTGGGAGCTGTGGTGGAGGGCCAGGTACAATAGTGAGTGGCTGGGCGCTGAGAGTGGGGGCTGGGTACTGAGGTTCATGCCACAAGCAGGGGCCAAGGCCACGGCTGAGCCAGGAGCTGGTGCGGAGGCTGAGGTCAGGCCTGGAGCAGGTCTTGGGACAGAACAGGGCTGGATAGTGCTCCGTCCTTGGCCCCCATGTGGGCTAGGCCAGACCTAATGCGGTCACCATACATTCCTCAGCACCTCACAGTCTGGTGTAAGGCATACCCCATGACACACTCTCCCTCTCTCTCTCTCACACGTGCACACACACACACACACACACACCTTTGCCCTCACCTCCTTTCCACCATACAAGGCTGGAAGGGAGGAACAGTTTGATCCAGTGAGTTCTACATTATGCCACAAATAGTCCCAGTAATTTGGGATTACACACAAAGTATGCCATATTCAGGGACTGAAATTCACTCTCAGTGGCCATGTCTACACATGTCATTTTAAGTCGACTTTAACTAAGTCGACTTAGTGTGTCTACACTTAAAAATAAAGTCGACTTAAAGGGGAATTAAAAAGTCGACCTAGAGCGTCCACACTGGACGCCTAGACTGACTTCTAGGGGCTTAGGGGGACCTAGGGGAGGTCCACAGGGATAGGGGGACACCCCTTGCCCAATGCCAGGGGGCTCAGCCTTTGCCCCATTGTACATGGGTACAATGGGGCAAAGGGGGGCAGGGACCCTGGCAGGGCATAGGGGCAGGGTGGGCAAGGCTCTGCCCTGCCCTGTGGGGGGGCATGCCAAGCTCCCCGTGCCCCCCCCAGCAGGGAGGGCATTGGTGTAGCCCTGGGGTAGCCCTAAGTCGACTTAGGGCTATCCCACGTCTACACTGGCTTAAGTCGACTCTAGGGAGTCGACTTAAGCCTTAGGTCTAGTTGAAAGGTGGTGTTATAAAGTCAACTTAATTTTAATTAAGTCAACTTTATTTTCCTTAAGTCGACTTAAGCAAGCTGCTTAAGTCGACTTAAGGAAACTGTACTGTAGACACAGGGTAAATTAAGTCAATTTAAGCAAGCTTAAATCGACCTAATTTACCAGTGTAGACGCAGCCAGTTAGCGGTGCCACCGCGGTGTGTCACTGAAAAGGTTTTTTTCACATCATGAAATCTGTGACACAGAAGTTTGGAAAACAACAATGACATAGTACTCTAATCACTGCAAATACAAGTAGATATTCTAGATTATTTCTGATTAGAAAGAGTTGTTCCTATTGGGATGGGCAAAGGAGAAGGTAGAAAAGCCACAGAAACGAGTGCTGGGATGGTGGGTGGGAGAAAGAGTAGCTGGCTTGCAGTGTCTTTGAATCTCTTAGAGGAAGATGGTGTTTTCAACTCTCATGGATTTTGTCATGAGTCTTGTAATAATTATTGTTTTCCTTAAAGCTCTGGCTCTTGGAGTCAGTGAATATGTGATGATTTCAGCCTTCATTCTTAAAGAAAGAGTAAGTTTCTAGCCCTCATGGCTATGGAGAAAACTTCAAAATGTGACCCCAGTGCACCCTAAAGAAAAAAAAAAGCAGAAGGCAAATAAAAAAATCTATTCTTTTGACATAATCTCATTATTTTTGGTGAGTCTGACATAATTTTTGAATATTTGGCAATTATGGGACCATACCTTCTGTCACTCCCCTCCATGGCTCAATGAGCTAAGGATTGTATGCAATTGGAAATACAGTGCTGCACAAATTTGATAAAATAGTGGGAAAGGACACTGAATAAATTACACAAGGGCTATGTCTACACTTACTAAAATTAGTTCGAATTAGTTAGTTCGAGCTAACTAATTCGAACTAATTTTAGTTAGTTCGAATTAGCTGAATTCAAACTAGCATGGCCACACTGGAATGTTAGTTTGAACTAAGCAAGCACTTGCTTAGTTCGAATTAGCGATCCCTGTTCATTTCAATGGCCGGTTAATTCGAACTAAGCAATTAGTTCGAATTAACATGGCCACATTGGTTAATTCGAACTAGTTAGTTCGAATTAACCCCTTAGTTCGAATAGGGTATTCAAACTTATTAGTTCGAATTAAGGAAGCCCTTAATTCGAAGTAACTAAAGCCTAGTGTAGCCATGGCTTTAGTTAGTTCGAATTAAGCCTCCTTAATTCGAACTAACTTGCCAGTGTAGACATGGCCAAGGTGTGTGACCAGAAAAAAGTCTTCTAGAGGTAGAGGCTGGAAGGAAGATAAGAAAGGAATCTTGTCACAGAATCTGTAAAAAAAAAAAACATCACACAAACAAACCTATTACACTGGTGTTAGAAAAGCATTTAAAAGAAGTGAATTGTCTGATTTACTCAGAAACAGTACTTCTGAATGTGCTAAATCAAAATCTTAATTTAAATCTAAAATTAGAGGTAACCATTTTAATAATTCATTGTTTCTGGAACATAAATTTTTTTTTGCTTCATCAAAGTGAATGAAGATGTATCGCATATCTCTTTATACCATAGGGAATTCAGTTGGGAAAAAAATTGCCCTAGATGCACCCATTTAGAGTGAAATTGCCTAGTAAAGTGCAGAAGCTTTTCAGATTAATTTCAGCTAAAGTGTATTGAAGTTGTTTGGCTCGATTCCACGCTCTTCACACCAAGAACTATTTCAACCCTAAAATTTCAAGATAATGTAAAGGTTTTAAAAGGAATTGAATTATGATCTACCAAACCATTCCAAAATAATGTGCATCAGAAAGTGCCAAGAGACGCAAACAAGAAGCAAAAATTTCATTGTTGGTATTAAGTGAGCCCATTATTTCTGCTCTTCTCATCCCCTAAAGAAATGCTATAAAAATGCCTAAGGCCAGACCATTTCACTGAACAACATAGCTTACGTACTGCAGTGAATCCAATAATATGACAAATAAAATAAAGAGAAAAGAGGCTAGACATCAGTTATACCTTTCTACGTTGTGCTGCGTTGTTGCATAAATGTGCCCTAATCTCTCTCCACTCTTCTATGTTATGCAACCAGTGCAGCAGAGCATATTTAGGCCAAAAATGTAAATATTCAATAAAAATAGCATCACTGAGAAATAGCTCACTTCATACTAATTGTGTGTTACATTAGTTATTATTTTTGTCTCTTCCTGGCATACATTTTTTCAGCAGCTTGATTAAGTGGCCCTAGCAATGTCTCTTATTTTTGCTATGAGGGGTGAGAGCATATCTTAGGTTTTATATGAACAGACCAGTGCTTGCATTTGACAACTCATAAGCTACCTTCTGCAGGTGTTTCTCTGAACACAGTTGCTGAGGGACTGTAAAGAATTGCAGCTCTTTGGGACAGGGACCATGTTATTGTCCTGTGTTTGTACAGAGCTCAGCACAATCCGGTCCAGGGCCAGGATTCTTAGGTACTATGAGAATACATATCAATCAACAAATGTTGGCAAGGAGAGATGCTGTTCAGAAAGGTATTTTTATGTTGGTTTAAAAACTAGCAATTAAAAAAAAAAGGTCATCCAGAACATTTTCTGCAATGCTGAACATTTCAATAGTAAGCTAATGTCATAGGACACATACTCACTACCAGACTGGTGCGTCCTCCTGGCACTCTGAGCATTAGCTCGACTCCAATGTTCCCATCTGCCATTTGTACACCATCACTTCATCTCTGCTGTCCAGCTGCAGCCCCTCTTCCAATCTCAGGAACTGCAGCAATTGCTCGTTACTGTTTATGTCAGGGGTCTGTGTTTTAGGTTCCTCAGACATATCCATGATGCTCTGTGAGGTGGTAGTGTCTCCGTCAAGTACAGCATGTAGGTCTTTGTGAAGGTGGCAGGTCTGTGGCCTCCCTGGCCTTGTGGGATCCCCAGTGAAGTTCCTTTCCTTTTCCCATAGCTCTGCTGCTGAGCCCTGACATAGCCCTCCTCCTATACTGCCTTTGCATACTGCTAACAGATGCCCAGACTGACCTGACCTGTCACTCACACTTCACTGGATTTATTTTCCCCTCGCATTCTGTAAGTTTTCCATTTTCAAGCATCTTATGAAGTGGGATTTTCTCCCATGAAAGCTCATGCGTTAAATACATTTGTTAGTTTTCTAAAGTGCCATAAAACCCTTTGTCCCCTTGTTTATTTTCCTGAACTAGACTAACTACCAGGGCTGTCCTGGGGGAGGTGGGGTGTGTGAGCAGGGCCGTCGCCCTGGGCCCCGTGGTTTTACCCTCAGCCACACGCTGGCCCACCCCGCCCCCTGGGACTGACTGGCCAGCTGGTCGGGGGCAGGCACGGGATGCTACGGAGGAGCAGCACAGGGAGGGTGTCCTCTCTGGCCCCAGCCTCCCCTGCCACCCCAGCCACAGCATTGAACAGGGCTCCCTTTGGGGGTAGGAGCCCACGGCTGCCACACCACCATTTTGGCCTGCAGGGGGTGGGGGTGGGTGCCCCCACAGGCCAATTGGCCCTGGGCCCTGCACCCCCCTAGGGATGGCTCTTCTGGCTACCCATCTGGAACTTGTCAAGTGTGATGGTAGTTTTCATGATGTGGACAGTAGAAGCTAGACTGGATCATTTTGCACAGCTCACCAAGCAGGCTTCAGAGGGTGATACATTTCAGTCACTATTGATTGGATTTGAAACTGCATCCTAAAAGTGAAGGGAGCTGTACTCGGCATTACCAAATTCTATGCCATCCCATCTCTTTTGGGCCTATTTCCATTAATGTGCCATTGCAAAGAGAGAACACAACTATGGATGATTCCTAGACATCAAGAAGACATAAAGATGCTCTAGCATCATTGACTATGCGAACAGCAAAAATGCAAGACATGATGACAGTGTCTTTGCTGAGAGATTTGAGAAGAGGTATCTTTCTTGGGTTGATTATTGCAAATACTCATCCATCTTCTTTTCATGCCCACTAGTTGGGTCTTAGTTAAGCAGTTGAGCATCCTCAATAGTCTGTAAGTGGAGAAGATTTTCTTTTTGTGGCCAGCCAGAAAACAGAACACCTCATGAGGAAAGGAGGCAAAGACCTAGAAAATATTTGGAGAAACAGAAATGGTTCCTCTCATTTTTTTAAAAAGGGAGCCTCACACATAGACAGAAGAGATAGTGGACTGGTGTTCCAAAACTGGGATCCTGAATATCATTCCCTTAAGTGATCCATAGGAAATAGGCCTGGGGTCTTTCCTCCTTTGGAGAGGAACGTAAATTGTTGTATGCCTCCTGTAAATATTGCTGAATAGAGCAGAGCTAAATTTCAGTTAAATTGCGGTCTGGATAGCAATTTCAGCTTCAGATAACCATTTACAAAATATGGAAGGAGGGAGAGAATTTGTAACTAGCTATATAACTTTTATCATAATTTGTATCTGAAACAAAATTTCTACCCCTTTGCTAACCTCTGCAGCTGGTGTTTCTATTTTTGCGTCTGCCTGGTGTGTCATTCAACAGCAACACTGTACACAAAGCAAATGTTTTTCCCCACATTTTAGCATAAGCTTGTGGTTCTCAAATTTAAGAGCTAGTGTACTTCATCTAAAATTTAAAAGTACATGGTGTACCACCTTTGCAACTTTCATCAGAGTAGTTACAGTGGAGTCTTCATCTGCTACTATACTAGACCCCAGTCCAGCAAAGATTTACACATGCTCTTAATATAACAAATTTTGAGCAATAATCTCATTGAAGTCAATGGAACTATTCTCAATGAGTAAAGTTGAGCACATACCAAATCTTTCCAGGATCTGTACCTTAATTATTTCTTTTTAAACCAACTCGTGTTCCACCTGATTGCACTCTGCATTCTTCCAGTGGCATATATGGAATACTCTTGGGAAAAGCTAGTCTAAACAGTATTTTACCCAGGTCTATCTACTAGAACTAAGAGAGAGAAGATCTGAGTTCTAATTAAAAATCAATAATAAATGTCAATAGTAATCAATCAATGAATTAATAATAGTTCCATAGCACATAATGCATTATGTTTTTCTCGACACTACAAAAACATTAATGAATCCATCAATTAATTCTAACAAAATCCCTGAGGTAAAGCAAAGGATCAAGAGTAAAATTTCTTTAGTGAAATCTACTAGTAACAAGAAAGATAAATACTGTATTGTTGTCTAATTTTTCATGTTTCAGGTGTGAATGGGTGTTCCTATATTATCAAAAGGCATCTGCTCCACGTTTCATCAACCTAATAGCAGTGCCAACCTCAGTGTCTTCAGGAATGGTGATGAATAATAACAGACAAACCCGTCATTATTAATCTTGAAGGATTACCTGACTGTATTTAAAAACATAATGTTGTAGGGTAAGAATATAGGGCCAGATCCTTACAGATATTTAGGATTCTAACTGCCATTGAAATCAGTGGAAGGTAGGAGTCTAAATGACCCTGCAGATCAGGTTAGACAATTCTACTCTCACATTATTTCACTGAAGTCAGTGGGACTAGTCTTTCTGAGAGCTACAGGAATGTAAATTATTCAGGTCAGGGACTAACGGACTTCGTTAAGTCGACTTAGCATGTCCACACCTAAATTTTAAGTCGACTTAGGGAAGATCCTACAAAGTTGACCTAGAGCGTCCACACTGGACGCCTAGGTTGACTTCTAGGGGCTGGGTGGACCTGGGACAGGTCCACGGTGGCAGGGGGGGCACCCCTTGCCAAGTGCCAGGGGGCTCAGCCTTTGCCCCATTGTACCTGGGTACAATGGGGCAAAGGGGACAGGGACCCTGGCAGGGCATAGGAGCAGGGTGGGAAGGGCTCTGCCCTGCCCTGTGGGGGGGCATGCCAGGCTCTCCCTGTGCCACCCCCCTGGCAGGGCGGGCAGTGGGGGAGTCCTGGAGAGCCCTAAGTTGACTTAGAGTTGACTTAGGGCTACTCCAGGTCTACACTGGCTTAAGTCAACTTTAGAAAGTCAATTTAAGCCAAAAGTCGACTTAAAATGAGGTTTAATAAAGTCGACTTAGTTTTCTTTATGTCGACATAAGCAGCTTGCTTAAGTCGACTTAAGGAAAGTGTAGTGTAGACGTAGAGTAAACTAAGTCGACTTAAGCAAGCTTAAGTTGACTTAATTTACAATGTAGATGCATCCTATCTTAATATATGTTTTTATAGTGCCTTGGACAGTGGGCCTTGATCTTGATTGGGTTCTCCAGACATAAATAATACATAGTATAGTAAAAATAAAAGACAGGGTCCTAACTACTAAAAGTCTCATGCAACCAGGATAAGAGATTCATTCAATGCATTAATCATTTTAAATTGACTTTTTATTTCCCCTCATGACCTCTGAAGTTGCGGATTATTGGCTCCTGGTTTGAGTAGACAGATTGTGCTGGTGATCACCGTCCCCATCACCCTGAAGAGGGCAAAGGTGAATTAAGACTACACTGGGCTAGTTCCAGCAATATTAAAAAGAAAAAAAGTTGTTCCGCATCCATGTTCAGCCCCCATAAGTGGGTGCGATGCTAAACTGGGGATCACATTAATATGATTCCTGTTCTTGCCCCCACCATCTCCCCCAGGATACATCCTGTCATTGCATAATAAATAATTGTAACTACAACAAAACTTACCACTTATATAGCACTTCAAAGTGCTTTACAAACATGGGCTAACTGACCCTCAAAACATCCCATGAGACATGTAAGGAAATACAAAGTGGGGAGTTGCACAAGCCACCATAAATTCCAGATACATCTTTTGTTCCTGATGGTCTGTGCCCGCAACATTATTTCAGTATTGCCTATTGTTCATTACTCGTCTTTCCCTCCAACTATCTCTCATTGATATCAAGGGCTATATCTACACTTACTAAAGTTAGTTCGAATTAGTTAATTCAAACTAATTAATTCAAACTAATTTTAGTTCGTTCGAATTAACTTAATTCGAACTAGCAAAATTTAGTTCGAACTAAGCAAGTGCCATTCATGGCACTTGCTTAGTTCAAATTAGCCAATTGCATTGAGTTCAATGGGCCGGTTAGTTCAAACTAAGCAATTAGTTCGAACTAACATGGCCACATTGGTTCATCCAAACTAACTAGTTTGAATTAACCCTTAGTTCGAATAGCATATTCAAATTTATTAGTTCGAATTAAGAAAGCCCTTAGTTCGAACTAATGAAAGCCTAGTGTAGCCATGGCTTTAGTTAGTTCAAATTAAGCTTCCTTAATTCAAACTAACTTGCCAGTGTAGACATAGCCAAGGATCATGCCATAATTCTCTCAACAGAAGATCAGTGAAGGTAATATTTTACCATATTGGCAAGGATTTGCAACATTTAAAAATATTTTCTATTTAAAGAGATATAAAACAATTGTATGTATGTGTATGCATGAGTGTATGCGTGTGTGTTTGTTTAAAAACTTTGCAGAAATACCAAGAACCCAAGTCTTCTTTTATTTACAGTGATGTAAATCAGGACTAACTCCACCAAAGTCAGTGACTTACACTGAGGTACAATTGATGCAAGAGGAGAAGCAAGTCCTCTGTTTTTCTCCATTACACTTGGGGAAATGTACTGTAACAATGTCACAAACAGATACTGTACACACCTGACTGCTAGTCAGGAATCTGACAGCTATTCCATTATACTGAAAAATGAGAAACATTACTATTCCTTTGGAGTCAAATTCCAAAGGGGTAGCCGTGTTAGTCTATTGTAGAAAGACAACAGAGTCCTGTGGCACTTTTAAAGACTAACAGATTTATTTATCGCATGAGCTTTCGTGGGAGAAAATTCCACTTCATCAGATGCTTTTGAAGTGTCTGACGAAGTGGGATTTTCTCCCATGAAAGCTCATGCGATAAATAAATCTGTTAGTCTTTAAAAGTGCCACAGGACTCTGTTGTATTCCTATGGAGCCACTGTAAGGTCTGAGGCCTTGGTTTTTTGGGCTAAGCTTAGCCCCTGTTCTTGGGCTAAGCAGTAACAGCCGTATGAGATAGCAGCCATGAGCTACAAAGCCTGTGGTCACATCCTCACATTCCTGAAACTACTTCAAAGCAAAGTAATATCGGGCTGTTGAGAGGTGTTGCTAGCCTAATGGTTCTTACTACCACCAGATAAAGAAACACATTTTTAGATGCTTAAAGAAAACTTTGCTTGACAACTTTCTGTCTGGAAAGGCATAGCTTATCAACATTTGTGGTCCTAAAATCTACACTTCTTATTGTTTTATCTTTATGGTCCCCACTTTCCTATTGTGTATCTCAATGATTTCTGTCTCATTCTTTATTTGTTTCTGTTTGTTGCATCACTAAGTGCCTTATTTAAATCAATTAAGATGGTGGATATGATTGGTTAAAGGACTGTTTCCTAGTGTGCTAGGATTGGTGTTTTGTAGTGTTTTAGTAAAATGATTGGTGAAGGTACAGCTAAGCAGGACCCAAGTTTTAACTCTATAAACTGGGGTCCAAAAGCCTTTAAGTTCTTTGGAAACCAGCTCCAGGACACAGCCCAAGAAGATCAGAGCTGCCACACCTCAACACCCTGCCAATCATACTGTGTAAAAGCTGGAATTCCCAGATGATCTAATCCTGACTGTCTACAAGGAGAAGTTTGCCTGCCTTATTGGGAGTGTTAAAGACTAACAGATTTATTTATTGCATGAGCTTTCGTGGGAGAAAATCCCACTTCGTCAGACACTTCAAAAGCATCTGACGAAGTGGGATTTTCTCCCACGAAAGCTCATGCAATAAATAAATCTGTTAGTCTTTAAAAGTGAGACAGGACTCTGTTGTTTTTCTGCAATAGACTAACCCGGCTATCCCTCTGGAACTTATTGGGAGTGGTGAGCATTGTATGCTTAGTGTGTGTATTCTGTTTTGGTACTTGGTAATAAATAAGAATTAAGCACAGTACTGTGTAAGGCTCCTTCCCAGTAAAAGATCCTGCAAACCCACAGAGAATTACACCCAGAGCCCTACAGATTTGGAACAGGTGGGTACTTCAATTAACCAGGTTACACCTGGAGCCCTATGGTCTGGGAATGAGTGACCCTGAGTGATTTGGGTAAGTGTAGGTGCCTTTCCCCTCGATCCCTATGGATTGGGAAAGGTGGTGGGGTTATGCCTTGATAGGGTTATATCTTGAGCCCTACAGATTTCGGTAAAGGTTGGGTGCCCTAGTGTGCAGGTAACACCTCTGACAATAACAACACGTGCAGGTGACATCACCAGGGCTGTCTGAAAGGGCAGTTCACAAGACTAAATCAAACTATGAAGAACTTTCATAGTGCCTCATGAGTATTCAATAAAATGGGTAAATATAGGTGACTACTAACATGGGATTATTGATAAAGATATTGGTCAGTAGTGATGAAACGAGAATTAAATATCCTTATAACTACTTTCCCTATTCACTAGAACAGGGGTTCTCAACCCTTTTTGTGTCATGACAAGGTTGGGAGCCCTCCCAAAAGTGTGCAACAGAGGGCGCCCTCCTCTACCACCGAGGCTCCCACTGTCACCAGCAGTTGCAGCGGTGGCTCAAATAAAAGTAGCCCCTACCACTGCACAGACTTTCAGTGGCGGCTCTTAAAGGGGCAGCACCCTGTGGCAGGTCCCATGTTTCAATTGTCCTTCAGCTTCAGTCCCATGGTGCAGTGACTCCTTTCCTACCTGAGCTTTACCCAGCCCCTACCCCTCTGTTACCACTGCTAGTAGTGAGCTCTGCTGACTTCAGAAGAACAGTTTTCCTCTGCACTTCTTTGATCTCTACAGGTGAACATGGATCATGTTCTGAGAGCAGCCACCTGGCCTGCTGATCACACAAGTCCTGATCAGTGTATGGTTAGAGTCACTATCTGCCATGACTCTCCCACAGCTGCAGGAACTTTCACCTGTGCTGGGAAATTTCATGGAGGCTAAAGGAAGCAGGCACTCACCAGAGTCTGACCCAGTGCTGGGAGTGGATGAAGCACCTGAAGATGCTTTACTGAGGGCAAAAGACTCCAGAAGTTACCCTAGGAGGGATCCTTGTACATACCCATTTTATGGCAAGCTGGACTAACTGGGTGTTGTCCAGGGCTTCTAGTTCAGAGCCTGAAGTCATTAATAACTCCCTTCTCAACCCTGTCAGCTACATTGTCTGATGGGATACCAATAAAGGCCAGGACAAAGAGGCAGCACCCATCAGATAATACAGAGGAAGCCCTGCAAGAAGACAGAAGAGGAACATGTAATTTTTCACCTCTGCCCAGAGAAGCTGGATCAGTGAACCCCCACAATGAGCACAGGAAAGACTTGAGCCAAAGAAGGAAGCAGCACTTGAGGCTGGTAAATTACAATGGAACCTGATGTTAAGCCCAGCTCCCACTCCACACTATCCTGGGATGGTCCCTCAAGAAGACAAAGCTATAAATCAATGATTCTATTGAATTCCCATAAACCACTGCTACACATTTGGTGGGAACTATAAAAGAGATTATTTACAAAGAATCATTGTGCTCCTATGTCTGTGCATTTCTTGGCCAGCATGCTGTCAGGGATGGCCTGGGGACTGCCTGAACCAGGAGAAGATAGAGGACAAGTTTGGAAAGGGCCTTAGTGGGAATATGGGAGAATTGTAAAAAAAATCTTTTATGATTGTCTAGAGTTACGGCAATCTTACACTCTTTTAAAAACTCCTTTTAAGGATTACAGAAAGTTTCAAAGATTTTCCCAGTTTAATTCTTCACCTCCATTTTCCCCTCCCTTTTCCCAACCCCTTACAAATGGAAGCATGCAGAACTGAGACAGAGTAAGGTGCAGGGCCAGTTTGGTACCTGAAGAGAAAGGGTGGGAAAGGAAACCCCTTTGGTTGCTTAAGGAATGTCATAGGGGTCCTTTCTACTTTTGAAGATTAAAAACTTTTTTTCATGTTCCCAATCTTTGGTATCTAGTCTCTTTACGTTGTGGGTCATGCTGCGGAAGCCTGGAGAGCACAGGTGTGTGAAGGATCTGTTCCAATGGTTGTATAAACACAGTGCAATGGAGAGGTGAGTGGCTTGTGGTGTTGATTGAAAGGTTCAGAGAACAAAATAAAGTTGTGATGTGCCTCTCTCTTTTCCTTTTTCTTTCGCTGCTGTTCTCACAGGGACCAGATTTTCTGGCAATGCCAGTGAGCGGGTTAGCAGTAGGTGGGTGTTCTTAGTGGTTTGCTTCTCCCCTCCATGGAAACACCATCTTTTGGTGTACAATACAATCAATGTCCTGGTGAATTGCCTATTAGTCCTTAAAGCACACGTCAGAAATCTTTGGTGCAGTAAAAATTCCAGCAGGAAAGACACCTCTCTTCTACTCACTTTGAAAACCACTATGTTCTCCAATGATGGTCAGCCAGAAATTGACAACTGATAATGCACCATCCAGAGAGGAAACTGAACACCACCCCAACTACCCCTTGGCACATTGTAAATATGATTAAAAACAAAACAAAAAAATTATACATGTATTTTATTATTATTAGCCTCTGCTCCTTGCTCCAGGGCTTTAAAAGTTGTCTGAGCTGCAAACCACGTGTAATAGTAGCATTCCTGAAATGCTATAAAGTATCAATTTTGTGGCTTTCTATTGCTAAGTTTTAGGGGGGATATTTTAGCTTCTTTCAAAGGAAGAAAAAATATGATGCTATCCTTGTCTTTGAATTGGCAGCTGACAGGGAAACCATTCCACCTGGAGGACAGAAGCAGCTCCCCAGAGACAGCAGAGGCAGATGGAGAAAGCCACTGGAGGACCTGCTTATTGGCATGACAGGAGGAAGTAGTCTGAGTTCCTCTGAGCACCAGAGGATCGGGGTCTTCAGCAGGAGGCATAGATGATGAACTGTTCCTGGAGCAGGATACATGCCACAGGGAATGGAAGTATGGCCAGGGATAAACAGAGCCAGCCCAAAAGAAACAGGAGCATGCAGTCATTCGTACAACTGATAACTAAATAAATTTGGGGACCACTTGATGCTGTGGCCATTCCTGCTCTCCAGAAACTGGCATGATGTTCTTCTCCTTCTCCTCCTCCAGCTGCCACCAAGGCTGCTGCTGAGATGGAGGAGCCCTCCTCCCCACTGCCAGTGAACAGGAGAAGCCTAAAGGACCCCCAGCACAGCATCCTCCACTAAGACTTGGAATCCCCAAGTGTGCAGGAGAGGACTGATGAATGTGGTGCAGTCCCTGAAGCCCAGCAAAGGGCCTGGCCCCCCAAATCTCATGCAAGAGATCCCCAGTTGACCTCCCAGACCATTTTCCACAGCTGTTCCCCTTGTCAGGGAGAGGAGGATGGGAAGGCAAGAAAACAGGCTCAAAGGCATTGACATGTGGTCAGTGCTGAGGGAATCAGACCCATTGTGCATAGCTTCTTTTAAAACACTTCACTTTTATGTTACATGTCACACAGCTCCATCAAGGGCTGTTTCCTCATTTGGAAGTTCTGAAGCCACTGTTTGTCATCCCACTGTTTCCTAAATGATGTGATCCCAGCTTTTGTTTAAAAGAAAGCTAAGGCAGTGATGTGATCACCTGACTCCAATAGCTGAAGCCAAATATTGTGAGACTTGTGATAAAATTGCAAGGATTGGGAATGCTATATTGAGAAGCATTAGATGCTTGTATTTATTGAAAGTCCTCAGAGGCCACAGTCTCCTTTGGATAAATTGACTCACCAGGAACAATTAATAACACCTTAATAAACAGATCTCTGTTTCCGTTGCCTTTTTAAATATTATAAAATGTTCATGACAACACCAGTGGTCCCCAGTAAATCTTGTGAACTGCTGATGAGGTCTATCAGGTTAGCAACACAGAGAATGTGTATAGTTTAATTTGTGTGCTCTAACTGTGGTCGTTGAAACTGTCGTTTGTTACCATGGTGTGAGAATAAAGTTTAAGTTAAATTAAGGCACTGCAGTTGTCCAGATGGTTCCAGACATTACTCAGAGAAATGCTTTCTGTTAATGAACTGATGGAAGGCCCAATCCCAATGAAGTCAATGGGAATCTTCCATTAATGGTAGAAGATTAGACCTCAGGAAAGGGAATTGATTCATTCAGTGTTTCACTGGAAAGAAGAAAAATAAAATATGGAAAGACAAATAAAGATACGAAAGCAACTTGATTTCTATTATCACTGGATGGGCCAAATTATTTAAAAAGCATGTATGTAATTGATAATAGTGCCTCTTCATTAAAATGCTTGATTTCCTTTCAGGTATACTATGAAATATAATAATATTATAAATGTTTTAAATGACAGCAAATCATATGAAAAAGAAACAAACATTATTTAAAAATAGATCATTCTGTAAACAAACTGGAAATGATAACAGCCACCAAATAATGCATAAGCTCACCCCTGGTACTGTTTTCCTTTTGAGCCAGTGTGGTGGGAATGGGAATTTTCAGGTCACAGATGAGCTGCAGTTATTCATATTTTGCCTTTTTTCACTAATATTTAGATGACAGTACTTTAAACAAAAATACGAATATGATTTACAAATTCAAAGATGCTGCCGATCTTACTTTAGGCCCAATCATGCAAAGATGTATGCAAATCAATGGAATTACTCACATGTCCATAATTAAGTAAGAGTATAAGGATTAGTACCTTATTTATCTTCCCTCTGCCTTGGAATTGGAGCATATATTTTCAAGAGATAAATATTATCCTAACAACTGCATGTTATTTCATTTCAGTGCTACGATTTTATCCTCATGTTTGAAAATATGTCTAAGATATTTATTATTAGGGTTCCCATTACGGTAGTATCTGGGCACATCGTGTATTGAAACTCCCAAAACTCCTCTTAGGCAGGGAACTACTACCATTTCCACTTTACAATTGGGAAGCTAGGTGTCCCACAGTGCAATGAAGCTGGTCCCCAGGTCCCCTACCAGCCTCCCAGCCTCCCTGTCAGGGCCGCTGCCGGGTCCCCGGCTCCCCTGCTGGCCCCACAGCTCCGCTGCCGGCTCCCCTGCCAGCCTCTGAGCCCCTCTGTTGAGGGGCGCTGCGGGGCCAGCAGGGGAGCCGGGGACCTGCCAGCAGCTCCAGCAGAGAGGCTGTCAGGGGAGCTGGCAGCAGAGCTGTGGGGCCGGCAGCAGCCCTGACGGGGGGCTGCAGGGCTGGCAGGGGAGGCGACCCCCACCAAGCCACTGTCAGCTCCCCCGCCCTCCCCCCCACGGCATAGATCTTGGAGGCCAACTGTCTACATTGAGGTTAAAGTGCATTACATGCTACGCCTCCTGGGGGGATGGAGTTACAATGGTGACTTGCAGCAGCCCTTAATTTGACCTTGCAGACACGTGAGTGTGTATGCAGGCTGTAGAAGGTCGAAGTAAGCCGTGTTACATCGACCTAAGCTCTCAGTGTAGACCAGGCCTCAGGTTATGGCTATACTAGAGAGCCTATGCCTACAGAGCCTCCTGTTGTAGATGGAGCATATATTGACAGAATGGGGAGTTTTACTGGTATGGGAACATCACCTCTCCAAATTCCATTAGCTATGCTGACAGAAGCCTTTTTCTGTTGGAATGACAGCATCTACCCTGGAGGTTCTGTTGGCCTAGCTGTTAAGAGTTTGAGTTTTCTTCACACCCCTGATCAACATTGCTATGCCACTATAAATTTAAAGTGTAAACAAGAAGTCTGTGGTGAAGCCTGGAAATGGTCCAGAGTCCCAGGACAATGCTCTAACCACTAGACCCTGTCTCTTCTGCCATAAAATAATCCTAGGGCCAGATCCAGCAAAACTTTACTCACATTCCATTTTGAGCAAATATATGTGGCATTGGAACCCTAGATGGGAGAGACGCTATTGACAACTGAAGCTTTGAATAAAACTAAAGGAAGACTTGAAAATTAAAGATTTTCAGATGCAGTGATCAAACTGCACATAACTGCAACTTTACAGACTGATCTAAGTCCCTGCAGGCAGTGAATACACTGGCAAACTGATACATTGCACATAACATCTTTTTGTGGAAGGAATCAGAATATAGTGGTAGCACAGACCTGCATTGTGCTTGTCAAGCTTACCAAATTCGTGGACCCACTGCACTTTCAACCAACCACTTTGATTTGGCTCTTAATTTAGGCCCATTTCTGATATATTCAGACACTGGGTTTGTTGTTTCCCATATAATTTTCTTTTCAGGCACGTGGAGGACTTTCAGTATGCAAGCTTATTTCTCCTTAAGCCAAACAAATGCAAATCACCTGGAGACTGTGACACTACCCCCAAAAAAATATCATTCCAGCCGAGAAGAGAACAAAATCCCCCCATCACTTATTTGTCGATTGTTCCAAGGAGCAAAAAAACATCAGGCCGCTGTCTTGTGTCTTTAGTTTTCTGTGCCCTAGAATTGAAAGCTCTCTTTCTGTCTCTCTCTGCCTCTAACACACTAACTTGCTCGCTGCTTCTGCTGCTGAAGGGAAGTGAAAATGAAATCGACTTTTCCGAGAAATGATGAAAGCGGCTCTGTCTGCCAATGAAACACTGCGGTAAACTTCCGCACCTCTCCCATCTCGGCCCAACCCACCCCCATGCACAAACAGGCTGGGGAGAGGTGGGGGGAATTTCCAAGCCTCAGCTCCTCGCAGTTTCCTCTCCTTGTTTTGCTTTCGATCTGGACTCTTCTCAGCCAAAGCAGAGGGAGTAACTTTTAGTTTTGCTCCTGCGATTATTCAACTGGGTGTTTTCATTTCCATTTTGCATCCCCTGGCAACAGCGTTAACCTTGAGGAATTATACAAATACCGTGAATAACACATTAAACAAGGTAATTTTTTTAAACTCCTACTGTCTCTATGTGGATTTACACAGCTATTTGGCAAACAGGAAGTGCCTGCTCTCCAATAATTAATATTGATTTAAAAAGAAAAGGTCAGCGGTGATACTGATCATAAGATTTTAGGTGAAGCCGCTGCTGGAGAGAGGAAGGTTAATTTCACTTTTGCATTTGAAAAGGCAGAGAGGGGGATGGACGGGGAAGACGTGTTTGTCTCGGACCGGGTCGAGACCGACCGTGTGTCCGGAGCTGCAGGCTTTTGGCGTTGAATTTATTTTGGGTCCGGCGATGAGAGGAAATGATCAACCACGGAAACAAAGGAGGGACGCGTTTAATTCTCCGGGATGGGGAAAGCGAGAGGCAGAGCAGAGCGCTGGGGCTGGGTGCGGGGGACAAGAGGCGAGACGAAGGCGGACGCCCAGAGGGACATCAAAGCGGCACCTTGCACCCACGGGCGGCGCGGCACGGCGCCGGCCTGACCCCGGTGACTGCGGCACCGCCGGAAAGTGGACTGGGCGGCGGTGGCGGAGCTGAGCGGGGGCAGCGGGCGGACCGTCCCTGCAGGTGATCACCCGGGCTAAGTAAACAGGGGCCGGAGCCGCCGCAGGCTGTGCGCCTTGGGCGGGGCGTGGGGGCCGAGCAGCCCCTTCCCGGCCCCGCCGTGGGACTCGTTGCGGGCCGCAGGCGATTGAGCGGCTCCCGCAGGGGCCAGGCCGCCGCAGGCCTGCGCTCGCTGGTGAGGCGGGTGGCCGGAGCCCCCTGCCGGGCGGGGCCGCTGCTTGCAGAGTTTCCCTCCCCGCGAGGCCTGGGCCCTGGGCCGCGCGCGCGCGCGCGTGTGTGCGGGGTGGGGGGAAGAGTCCCTCCTGCCCCTCCCCCCCGTGCAGGCAGCGCCGGTCGGGTTGTTACACAAGCCCCATCCCCCGTCACGCGGTGACGCAGCCGCCTCTCGCGCCCAATGGCTGGGCTGAGCCCGGCCTTCGGGCTCTGGCAGCCGCGCGCGAGCCGGGCCAGCAGGTTCACAGCGCGGCGGGGGCTGAGTGCTTTTCCCCTCCAGCGCCGTCCTCCGCACTGAGGCCCTGATCCCTCCTATGCGCTGCGCGGAGGCAGATCCAACGCGCCCCTTCCGCACCAGCCGGGAGAGGCACCATTTTAGGCACCACCAGCCGTGTACCCACCCTTGTGGCTAGTGAAGGACTGCACTCAAGTGGGCTGGTGCCCCGACCCCGGCGTTTTAAGTTTATTGCCATTCGTAGCACAAAAGACATTCATGACCCCATGTCAAAATATAGGCGACAAAAGCTGCGAGGTGCAGATGGCATAGAGGCTAGATAGGCAGCTGGTGTCACCCTCTCACATTGGTTTAGTAAATTAATACTACAGTATTTCAGTTTAACATTTTTATTCAAAATCCAGTGCAAAGACAACAGTGATGCATTTTTTTTTAAATTAAGATACTTAGGCATGCTGATGTTTCTGGCAACAAAAAACTGTTGCTGATGCAGCACCATGCCTCGTTAATTGCCCTCAACAAGTACCATAACTTGCTCAGCTACATCATCAGCTTAGGAGGAACATTGCTTCTGACCCACTGCTGGGGTTGTATTCCCACCCCATCTGATCCTGTGCAGTGCTTTTTTCCCTGGGCATTGAACCGAAACACAAAGGGAGAGTCCCTGTGCTCCCTGCACCTGAATACACCCGGGCCTAGAGCCCAGTGTGGCCCTGCCTGGCTGACCTGTGCTAGCAGCCAGACAGCCTTACCTCGAATGGACCTGGCTGTACTAGGCTCTAGGGGAAATGTCCCCATTAAATATTTGCTGACTCAGTTCCCCCGTGTTAGCAGCCTTTGGAGCCCCTTTGTGACCACTGGTCTGTAACTTGGACCCACAACAACCCGGGTGTATCTGAGCCACCATTTCCCACCCACGTGGCAACAGCTGTTCTGAGCCAGCCCGGGTTAGGTGATAAGGCCCTTAAAATCTGGTGACAGATGGTGGTTGTCTGCACTGGGGCTCCCAACATTGGTATCCCTAATGGGAAAGTTGTAAAAACTGCCCTTCCAGACATTACCTCCAATAACAATAGTTGTAGAACAAATAAGGAGTCTTGTGGCACTTAGAAAGACTAACACATTTATTAAAACATAAGTTTTGTGGGTTGCAACTCACTTCTTCAGATGTCTGTAAGTGCCACAAAACTCCTAATTTGTTTTGCTGAAATAGATTAATAGGGCTACCCCCTCTGGAAATAGTGATAAAAAGTCCCAGCAAGGAAGGCCTTGGGGAACCTGGGCCAGAGTTGTCCCTTGGGAGGAGTCGGGCCAGGGCCAATTGGCCTAGGTGGGGCCTCCACCAACCCATGCTGGGGGGGAGTGCGGTAGCCTGGCCCGCTCTGTCCCCCAGGGACCCTGGTTGTCCCCCCCACCCCAGGGAGCCAGCCCCGGAAGCTGAGGCCAGCAAGGTGAGGCTTGCCTGCTGGATGGCAGGGTGCCGCGGCAGTGGGGAGCCGAGGCTGCGGCCCTGAGCGGCGGGGAGCTGGCCCCGAGCTGGGAAGCCCCGAGGCTGCCCTCCTTCCCCGCCCGAGGCTTCCGCTGCCCCAGCCAGGACCCCAAGCTGCCGTGGCCGGCACCCCAGCCATGGAACCGAGGCGGGAGCCGGCCCGGGTCAAGGCCACGGCCGGGGACCCTTCCTGGCTGTGGCCAGGGGTGTTGGGCAGGCTGCAGCAGGCCAGCCCAGGGGCTGGGCCCGTGCACCTGCCCCCCTGCCTCGGGCCTGCATGCTCTGCCCTGGGGGCAGAAAGGAGGGCCGGCCCAGGGGCCAGGGGAAGCACTCCTGGCCCGCCCCACTGCCTTCAGCTCCCAAGGCAGCGGGGAGCAGGGGGAAGCACGGGTGTGGGGAGGCCGCGGCGTGGGCCCCGCACTGCCCCTCTGGGAGCGGGACAGTGTGGGGCCCACATAACTGTGGGGCCCGGGGCAATCGCCCCATTTGCGCCTCCCCTTCTTCCCCCAAGGACGGCCCTGACCTGCACTGAGCACAAAAATGGTGCTTGGACTAGTGTACAGGATACAGGAATTCCTAGTTTATTTCCCCAAAACTTTACAATCTAAAATGCCCATTGACAAATATGGATCATTTTCCTAGCAGAAGCAGAAGCAAAATGTCCTTGAGACATGAATATATAGATGTGGACAATTGCCTTATAGTTTTATATGATAGTAGTACATACTTTTAATAAGTCTAAGATTTAAGTATAGCAGCCATTTCTGTGGCGTCAAATACTTGTAAAAGCAGCTCTAGATAATAACATTGGGGTTGTTTCTTTTTTTCCTGTTGTGTAAGTTGGAATTGTGGTTTGAATGGGGCAGCAATGGCTAGTAAAACATAACTGAAAAAGTATTTGTCATGTGCTCTTCATAAACAATGCACTGAAGTACCAAGTTGATCCATGCAGGCAGACCCCTAATTCCTGCCTTATTGAAGTCAGTGAGTTTCTTCATGGGCACAGAGTATCCCCTGCATGGATCAGCTTGCAGGACTGGAATCTTAGTATTTTTAAAAAATATATTGCACACTGTCACTACCTGAAGTCCCATCTTCCTACTGGTATTGTTGTTTGAAATGTATTCTGTATCTTGCTTGTCACTAGGTCTTTCTGTTATGTACCATGCTAAGGGAATTGTAAACAAGCACTCCAGTTTTAGCTGAAACATCAACTTCTAAATTTAAACATGCATTTAAAATAAATCTTTTAATAGTTATGCATAGAATTCCTCGGGCAGTAAATGCTTTATCTAGTACTATGAGAAAAAGAATTCACTACTGCACCAACAGTTAAATTCACTATAACTGGAAAAATGGTGACATAATTATGAAAGCAGCACAGTTAAGATTCAAAGTTTCTGTGGAGACAGATCAATGTTCTGAATGTGAATGTGAATCTTTCCTCTGCTGTCAGATGTTTCTTGGGGCATAAACAAGGTCTATCTATCTGGGCTGATCTTTGCATGTCCTTTGTGTTGATAAGTCCTGTCTTTCTCAGTAATCTTCAATGGAGGTATTATTTTGATTGGCCTCTTTACATGATCATTCCTTCTTTACATTGGCATAATACAGTAAAAGAGCTGAGTGTTCATTCTGCGAGCAGTATTCAATTGCACTAGCAATGGAGTATGTTGTACTCCTGCCCTGCAATTTTGTAACCAGGAAATAAACTCAAAAATAGGTAATAATAAACTTTATTTTCTTTCTCTGCTAATATGTGTCCATATCTTGCAAACATGCTTATACGACTTCCAGCAAATGAGTAGTCCTATCAACAGCAGTGGAACTATAAGTGTATAAAAGTAAGCATGGACCTTAAGTGTATCTAAAATTGGGACCCTGCTCTTGAGCTCTTTAGACTTTTAACACAAAGTTTTAAATGTAGAGCTATAAAAGCAAGGTGGTGTGTGCTTTGGTAGATAAATATTATAAATTGCAGTCTGTAGGCACAAGGGACCAGATTCATGAACAGATGTGACTTTTGGGGTGGGTGAAGCAGGCGCATGGCTAGGACCCTAAGCAGTAAGGGGCCCGTTGCCTGCTTCGCCCACCCCAAAAGCTGCATCTGCCTTGGTCAGCAGCAGGAGGAGGAGCTGGCCCCTGGGGCCGGGGCGGGGGGCAGGGCAGGGCAGGGCTGCGGAGGAGGGGCCGGCGCTGCAGCCAGCGGTGGGGGAGGAGCAGGGGTCATGGCAGGGAGCTGGGCCACAGGGGGACCTTCCAGGGGCCTATAAGGGGCCCCGCAATGGGCCTTCGCTTGGGGCCCCCAATAGCCAAAGGCTGCCTCTGTTCACGAGTACATTCTAGCCTGCCTTGCATTACTTCAATTATGTAAAGCTGGTGTTAAGTCAGATTTATTGACCATTGACCAGTTAAATTGGGTTTATGATTGCTTTGTATTGCGTGAATGACATAAGCAGCCTGGCCATATTTACGAATCTGACCCATACTGTATCCTTTTGATCAAATAATGCAGAATATATAATGAAAACACATTTTGAATTTGCCATTGTGAATATGCTCACAATGGTGGCCTGATTCTGAGAGATGCTTATCTAGTCAGGGAGTTACTACGTGACTTCTGTGTCCATTCAGAACAGTTCATTATTAGATTTTGAATACAAATTTTCACAATTAACTGTTTGGGAACAAGCCACTGATCAAGAATTCTTGTTAAAATGGTTCAGCAATTTATATGTAAGAAAATCTTGTTCCATCTGTAGACAATTCCTGTGCAGAAAAAGAAGCAAAAAGTAATTATTCATTCCTAGTTCCTTGTTGAAGTCTAGTATTGGGCATAAATTACAGCCAGGGAGATTTAGGTTGGATGTTAGGAAAAAATTCCTGTCAGGTTGATTAACCACTGGAACAAGTTGCCTAGGCAGGTTGTGGAATCTCTGTCATTGGAAGTTTTTAAGAGCAGGTTAGACAAACACCTGTCAGGGATGGTTTAAGAGGGTACTTGGTTCTGCCATGAGTGCAGGGGACTGGACTCCATCTCTCATGGTCCCTTTCTGTTTGTATGATTCTGTGATTGTAAAGGAACGAGCATTTACTCTTAGTTGTTTCCCCTGACTGTAATTGTAAAGTTGAAATTAGGGATTTAAGTACATATTGGCATAAAAAAGCCTCAATTCTTCAAAGTCCTGCAATGACTGTAGATTTAAGGAATAAGAATTATTTAAGGTCACCTGAGCATACAGTATTGAGGGTATATATACTGTGACCCCAATCCTGCACCCACTTGAGTACTTGGTTTCAGTGGGACTCTATGCACGTACCTAATGTTAAGCATGTGTGTAAATGTTTGTAGGCTCAGGGTTTGAACCGTGTTGACAAGACCAACTGGTAACATTAACTATATAGACTATATTAAAATTTTCATTTAAATACAAACAGCCCAGCTGTTCAGTGCATTAAAAAGTTTTCATTACTGCTTTTTCTAATATAAAGACTGTTGATTAGTATAATTTCTAGAAAATTTTGGGAGATTTACAAGTGAAAATAAATAAACAAACCAGAATTGGTCCTTAATAATTATGCATTAATTACACATGGAGAAAATTATAGCTCAAATTAATACTCAAATCAAGGAATTTACTGTTTTAAAAGTTTTATTGATTTAATAATTAGGAAACCTACTAAATTGCTCGGCACAGTAATTGTTTAGGTTAAAATTTCCAGAAGGGGAGCCGTGTTAGTCTGTGTACAGCAAAAATGACAAGAATCCTGTGGCACCTTAGGCTATGTCTACACTTACTAAAATTAGTTTGAATTAGTTCAAACCAGTGCTTTTTTTCTGGCGGAACGCACCGGAACGGCGTTCCGGCATCTCCCGACAGCGTCGGCCTCCCGGCACGGGGCCAGGATCAGGCTCCGTTGCCGGGGTCTGTCTGCCCTGCCGGGCCGTGTTCGGTCCCCGCCGGTGCTCCCTCCCAGCTGTGCAGGCTGCGGCCGGGCTGGGGAGATTCAAATCTCCCGCCCTGAGCATGCGCAGATACAGCGTGCTCAGGGCGGGAGCGGCCTGGCCGACAAGCAGCTCTGCCGGCCGTCCCTGCAGTTCCCAGCCTCCGGCCAGGTAAGGGGGCGCTGGAGGGAGGCCTGGAGAGGGGTGGGGGTGGGGACAAGGAGACGGCCCGGGTTAGAGGGGTGTGGGTGGGGACAAGGAGGGACCCCCGCGCAGGCCGGCAGCCCCCACCGCCCCCTCCAGACCCCAGGGGCTGCTTCCTTTCTCTTTTTTCTCTTCCTCTTCCTTTCCTTCCTTTCCTTTTTTTCCCCTCTTCTTTGTCTTCCTCTCCCCTGCCTTCCTTCCTCTTCCCTGCCTTCCTTTCTCTTCTTTTCTTCCTCTCCCCTGCCTTCCTTTCTCTTCCCTGCCTTCCTTTCTCTTCTTTCTTCCTTTCCTTCCTTTCCTTTTTTCTTTTTCTCTTCTTTGTCTTCCTTCCTTCCTGCTCTTTCTGTCTTTGCTTCCTTCCTTTTTCTTTTTTTCTTTTTCTCCTCCTTCCTTCTCTTTTTTCTTTCTCTCCCTTCTTTTTTAAAACTTTTTAAAAATTAATTTTAAATAAAAACCTTTCTTAAAATTAGATTTCAATTCCAAATTCATTCCAATTAAATTAATTAAACACAATTAATTAATTCTATTTACAATCACTTTATCTTCAATTAATGCCTATAATTTCTGTCTTGTGAGTTTTCCCCAAAAATTTATTTTGAAAAAGTTTTTCACATGGCTTGAAAATTTTGCACACAAGCCACCAAACCTAGAGGGAACATTGGCTACTAGTTGCGTACACAACAGCAGGCCAGCAGGCTAACATCGGTCAGTCCCACACTCTGGGCCTGGCCGGAGCCCACAGCACCAACAAAAAGTGTGTGGATGCATTACTGCCTGCCACCCAGTACCCAGAAACACAGGCCAGCAGCAGACGTGATAGCTACACATTCACGTTTTTTTCTAATTATAATACGGCCCCCCAACAGTCTGAGGGACCGTGAACTGGCCCCCTATTTAAAAAGTTTGAGGACCCCTGCTGTAAGACCTCACAGGTTGTCTTTCAGTATATTAGCGGCCTGCATAGTTAATAAAACTTAACAGTTTTTACCTTGTATTTTTATTTCTTTGATATATTCAAAAATTTACTGTTTACTGCACTATTTTCAGTGTTATTTCTTTATGACACGACGGACATCAATAGGAGTTCCGGTACCTTTTTTTTTAGAAAAAAAGCACTGGTTCAAACTAACTAATTCGAACTAATTTTAGTTAGTTTGAATTAGCTTAATTCGAACTAGCATGGCCACACTGGAATGTTAGTTCGAACTAAGCAAGCACTTGCTTAGTTCGAATTAGCAATCCCCATTCATTTCAATGGCTGGTTAATTCGAACTAAGAAGTTAGTTTGAATTAACATGGCCACATCGGTTAATTCGAACTAGTTAGTTCGAATTAACCCTTTACTTCAAATACCCTATTCGAACGTATTAGTTCGAATTAAGGAAGCCCTTAATTTGAACTAACTAAAGCCTAGTGTAGCCATAACTTTAGTTAGTTTGAATTAAGCTTCCTTAATTGGAACTCACTTGCTAGTGTAGGCATAGCCTAAGAGACTAACAGATTTCTTCGGGCATAAGCTTTCATGGGCTCCAACCCACTTTGTCAGATGCTTGTTTAGGTTAGAAATATCTATTAGGAGAGCCGGGTGAGGTCACCCAAGAACTCTCTGGAGCTCAAAAGCTTTTCTCTTTCACTAACAGAAACTGGATCACTAAAAGATATTACCTCACCAGCCTCGCCTCTTTCATATCATGGCCCCAAGATAGCTACAACAACACTGCAAACAGGAGTTGACTTTAAATAAATAAATAAAATAAAAAAAAGCTAAGTGAATTTTTGTGGAAGGGGTAAGGAAGTATGTATGTGCACTCATGTAATTTTTATATGTGTGTGTGTGTGTGTGAATAGATTTACATAATTATATGTTTGCGCTTAGAGCACTCTTCTGTCATAGAGCTCAAAACACTTTTAATTCCTGTAATCTTTAAAAGCAAGATGACATTTTCAAATGTGACTCTTGTAAATGACTGAAGTATTTTAGGTCTCCTAATTGTCTAAAAAGATAGCGTAGACATTTTGAACTTTAAAGTAGTAGTTGGGGTTCTGTTTAAATTGGTGACCTACTGACTTTTATAGTTTGCTTGTTCTGGGGTAGCTTACAGCAGACACAAAGTACTCATTAGTTATAGTGTGGACAATTTAACTTGGAGTAGCTTGAATTCGTACATAAAAAACCTTGCATCTAAGGCCTTGTACACACTACAAAGTTATTGCGCGATAAAGCCCTTTAATGCGCAATAACAAACAGAGCGTACACACACAACTTACAGTTATTCCGCGTTAAGTCCCTTCTTTTTGCGCAAAATGTAAACCACCTAAACGAGCGTGGTTGCTGCTAACGCGGAATAGTTGTTGCGCGATGGCCAGTGTGTGTACGCTTATCGCGCAATGTGAATATAACGGAAATGGCCCACAATTCAAATTCCATCCCTTCTGCACTTCCGCCTGTACTCTATCGTCGTGACGTCATTTTTCCCGACCTCCTCTTCTGTCCCGCGAATTTTTGAATTCACCACTCTCCCTTCTGCCTCGCTGTTCGGTGCTGCTGCCTCTGTGTGCTTCGCTCGCAATGTCGTCGCGCCGCAGCAAACGAGCTCCAGCCTGGACAGCAGCAGAGGTGATGGACTTGATCGGCATCTGGGGAGAGTCCGCCGTGCAGTCACAGTTACGTGGCAGCCGGAGGAATTTTGACATTTTCGGTCAAATATCCAAAGCCATGACCGAAAAGGGGTACGAGCGAGACACCCTGCAGTGCCGGGCAAAGGTGAAGGAGCTGCGGATAACATTTCACAGAGCCAGAGAGGCTAACCGGCGCTCTGGCTCCGCGCCAGCAACGTGCAAGTACTATAAGGAGCTGGAGGCGATCCTGGGCGGCGATCCCACAACCACCCCGAACTGCACGGTAGACACCTCGGAGACTGCACCCCAAACAGAGAAGGAAGCAGAAGGCGACGAGGCAATTGTGGACGAGGAATCAGAAGAAGAAGACTACGAGGACGGAGAGAACGGAGCCACTGACCCGGGGAGCCAGGAGTTATTTTCCACCCAGCCAGAAACAAGCTCCACTGATTCCTTCTCCACGCCTACCCAGGAATCATCAGAAGGCAGCTCTGGTAAGTCCCGTTCGCGATGTCCTCTATTCTAGGTGCTACAGCTCAGCGTAGACATGGTTTTTTTGCAAGGGGTTTTTGTTTTCGGTGTCCTCAGTTCTGTTCCTTACAGAACTGTAAAGGTGTTACTAGCATTACTTAAAAACGTCATCGATGTATGCCTCGATTTCCAAGTAGTCGTTCCCTTTCAACTCACTGAACGCGTCATCCAAATATTTCCAGAGTCTTCTCTTCAAATTACATGGTAGAGCATTCCTTTGCACTCCACCATTCAGGGACACTCTTCCTTTCAGACTCGCAAGCACTCCTGCGGGCAACATTGCTGCGCACAGTCCTGCAGCGTAAGGTCCCGGCTTGAAGTCGGCAACATGAAGGAGATGCATTCTCGCTTGCAGAGGCACTCTAAGCAGTGTGAGATCTGCCTCGATTTCAGCCATCTCGGGCACGGGATCAGAACTTGGTGTGGCAATAGTCAACTCTCCGTTGTACTAGCTCTGCAACCCGTACCAAGCTTTGGGAAATCTGTTACCGCCCCCCCATAGGTCCCCTCTTGTGTATTGAAGGAATGTGTGGGGAGAACAACATCATTTGCTCCTGACCGTGGCGAGAACAATAGCGGCATTCTACATTTTTCATATCTGAACAGGAATGACCTTCGGTGGACAGTCTACAGCTGCAGCTGAGCGTCTGAGGAGGATAAGGCGGAGGCCTCGCAGGAGCAAGGAAGACGTCTTCCAGGAGCTCATGCAGTTCCATGAGGCTTCTGCGAGGGAGACAAGGCAATGGAGGAGGCAGTGCAGGCAGGACAGGAGACAGAGCAGTGCGAGGAGAGAGCAGCAGAAGGATGCCCTGATAGGCATCATGCAGGAGCAGACCAACCTCCTCAAGACCATGGTCGGTCTGCTACAGGCTCGCACCCCCCATCATCAGCCTCATATGCCTTTCAGTGCATCCACGCCACATTCCCCCCCCAGACAGTTTTTAGACCACCATGGACATCCATGGTGTAACCCTAACAGAACCCCTCCCCCAACATATGTAGTTGAGTCCCGCACCTACACCCACCTTTAGTCCCTACTCCCCTCAAACCCGAGTTTTGATCAATGTTAATTAAATAAAGTTGAATCCTTGTTAAACTTAATCATACTTTCTTTATTTGTTTCATTAATTTAACATTAACGGTTTTTGATTCAATGAATGTTTACAGGGGAAAAACACAAAATTTCGAAAGCTTAATTTTTAACAGTTGAAACATATAGGAAATGGTTAGTAACTATATTCAAAGGTACAATTTTAACCAACAGTACTAAAATGGGTTTTTAACGCATCCCTTATGCGAACTGCCCTTAGCTGCGCCCCCCGGATACCCCTCGTGTCTGGTTGCTGGTAGGCATTTTCCAGACGTTGTGCCTCAGTGGTCCAAGAGTTCCTGAATCTCTCCCCCCGGCTTTCACATATATTGTGAAGAACACAGCAAGCCGAAATAACTAATGGGATCCTGTCCTCGTGGAGATCTAGCCTGCCATACAGCGCTCTCCAGCGCGCTTTTAAACGGCCAAAGGCACACTCCACAACCATTCTGCATCTACTTAACCGGTAATTGAAACGCTCCTTGTCAGGATCCAACTTCCCGGTGTACGGCTTCATGAGCCATGGCATCAGTGGGTAGGCGGGGTCCCCAAGTATCACCACTGGCATCTCTACACCGCCCACAATTATTTTCTCGTCTGGAAAAAATGTGCCAGCATGTAGCCTTCTGAATAGTCCAGAGTTTCTAAAGATGCGTGCATCGTGCACCTTTCCAGACCAGCCAGCATTAATGTCCATAAAGCGACCACGGTGGTCCACCAGTGCCTGTAGAACCATCGAAAAGTATCCTTTCCTGTTGATGTATTCAGAGGCAAGGTGGTCGGGAGCGAGAATAGGGATGTGAGTCCCATCTATTGCACCCCCACAGTTCGGGAAGCCCAACTCATTAAATCCTGCGATGATCTCCCTCACGTTTCCCGGGGTCACCATCCTCCTGAGCAGAATACGGTTGATGGCTCTGCATACTTGTGACAGTGCCACTCCAACGGTCGAGCGTCCAACCCCAAACTGGTTTGCGACCGAGCGGTAGCAGTCTGGAGTCGCCAGTTTCCAAAGTGCGATAGCCACACGCTTCTCCACGGTCATGGCGGGTCTCATCCTCGTGTCCTTGCATCGAAGGGCAGGGGCAAGCTCCTGGCATAGCTCCATAAATGTGGCTTTCCGCATTCTAAAGTTCTGTTGCCACTGATCATCATCCCACAGCTGAAGGACGATTCGTTCCCACCAGTCTGTGCTCGTCTGCCGGGACCAAACACGGCGGTTCAGGCTGTGTTGCTGGTCCGCGAAACTGATCAGAATGTCCGTTTGGTTTTCAATGCTGTCATCATCCGAGACCGAGTCATCCGTGTCATGCTCCGAATCATAGCCAAAGGCAAACCGCAACAGAATCTGGGCTGTGTTCACAATGCTGAAGGCAGCATTCAAGATCACAGCTGAATCCATGTCGATTCTGAAAAGGCAGTGCCGAGAAGAAGGTTGCTTCAATTTGAAATTCGCGCTCGTTGCTATTGGCAACCGCTGGGTAGCGTCAGTAGCGGAATGCACCACGGGAGATGATACTGGGGACTCTGGGATACGTACCCACAATCCCCTTCGCTTTCCTGGAGGACTGCGCTCAGAAGGGGGGGGGCTTTGTTCCGTTAGAGCAAGCATAGTGTGTACGCGATCTCGCGCAACAACAGCCACGGGAGAATTAATGCGGAAGAGGATTATTGCGCGTTAAAAATGGTAGTGTGTACATAGCCTAACACTGTTTCACTCTGTGTAACACTGTACAAAGCTAAAGGCTAACTGTATATCATATTTAAATTCAGTTGTTGTGGCATACTTCACCTACCTTTGGGGTGCAACCAGAAGAGTTAATTCACTATAAACAAAGGCTGTTTCTTGCCAAGTAAGGAGAAGAACAGATTGCAGAATTATCGCTTGTTAATAATCAGTGAATGAATCAGGGAGGGAGTTAAGTTTTAGAAGAGATGGGAAGTTTAAAATGTTACTTTTAACTTTTTCCTGCAGTTAAACAATAGAGTAATATAAACAACCACCTACCTTCTTTCTGAAAGCAAATTAGAATTGTAGCAGTGTTTAAACTTTCAGATGAAGTTCATGTATGACAAAGGATAAATAATTTCTTACGGGATGTCCAAAAAAAGTAGCAGTTCAGAGACACTGGCCAATTTCTGTTCTAGCCCATGTGTGTATGCAAGGACAGATTTGCCTCATTATATTCATGTTGTACATTAATTGCAGACATTGTAGGTCAGATTCTGATACTTACACTCATGCTGTGTAACACTTTACTTCACAAGTAGTACCATGTGGCAGGGAAGAAATTAAGTAGTCAGCTAGGTTATACAGAGTTTAAAATGTTCCCTGTGCAGCAGACTCTACCTGCATTGGGTGGGCTGGTAGGTCTCACTTTCAAGATCATTTGTTATATTGTAAGATGGAATTTTCATTTGAGCAGACATAAAACAAGTGAAAACCTTTTAAAGAGACACTGCTGGCTTAAATTTGACCTGTATGTTACATTTTGTAAAAGCAAGTTTTTATAAAACCTGTGAAATGTTTCCACGTAAAGAGAAATAGATGTTTTAAAATAATCTTTCCCTGCAATATCTGCAATCCAAATATTGCAACCTTAAGAACCTGAAAACAAAACTGGCAATAAACAAAACTGAAACCAACTCCACTGGTTTTTATTTCCCAGCTGACATAGGAGAAAAAAGGCAACAGAGAGCATGAGTAGCACAAAGAAAATTGGGTTTAAAAATTACCACTTAATAATTTAAGGTGGTCCTTGGGAAATACGTGTTTGCATATGATTTTTGTGTAACAATGTCCCTTTAATTGAATATATGATAAAAGAATTAAAAGCATTGTCGTCTGAATAGTTTGGACAGGGCAAGTTCTATCTCACCTGAAGGTCTATGCAGTGACTTTCCACCTAAAAGAGAAGTTGTTGTACCAATATGTCTTATTCATTTATGGAGGTAATTTTTTGAAATGTATGTCACATGCATACCTAGAAGTTATGTCTCCACCACTGCTTATGTTGGTATAATTTGCGTCATGCAGGAGTGTGAATAAACTAACCTCTGAGTGACATAAGTTATACTGACCTAAGGGTTAATGTGGACAGTGTTCTCCCACCAACATAGCTCCCTGCACTCATGGGGGCAGTAGTAATGAAATCAATGAGAGGGCTCTGATCTGTGCTAGAGTGGTGCAGCTTCATCATGTAAGCGCTCTGTAGTGTTGCATCAGCCTGAGTAAAATGATAGTAGTCTTGTCATGATGACAGGAGCCATTCAGCTGTAACTAAAATTGATTCAGAATTATTGGCATATTTAGGATGGAATAGTTAATAGGATTGGTAACAGGACATAGACATTTTCATCGGTTCAGATCCAGGCCAGGTCAGTAGTAACAAAAAGATTTGTACATCTGATGGCCGTTTGGTTGATTAAGTGAACCTGATAAATTCATTTCATATTATTTCCTGTGGACAGGTGTCCACAATAGAAAACTCACCATCACATCTGGAACTAATTAGCATGCTTGGTGGGGTCTCAACAGAGAGGCAAAGTGGTGAATGGACATGTATAGTCTCCGTAGAGGTTTACCTTCCAGATTTATGTTGAAGGACAGTACAGGAAAGCTTGCACAGTCACAGCCTATGTCAGAACTGTTCTATCAGTAATCAGAAGTCTTCTGTTTCCAGAGATTTCAAACTGACATCTTTGAGATGCATTAAATGCAAACACACCGAAATTAAATTCTTGGCATGCAAAAGATGTTCTGGAGAGTTGAGATTTGGAAGAAAGCTGGATGAAAATAATTCTTTTTAGTTAGATTTTTCCTTATTAGATCAAAAGTGAAAACAAGTCTGGTGGTCTCTATCTGTTTAAGTGGATATTTGCCATCCATAAACAATCTCTACTTAGGAAAGTGTCAGGAAAGAAATAGCTGGCATGTTTCAGGTTAGGCTCTGTCCGTTGCTGTTAATCTCTGAAGAACACCAAATTTGCTCAAAAACCTACATTAAAAAATAGAAGAATCTCTCTTACATCCTATAGCAATGGAAAGAGCCATTGTTGTTACAACATAGGGGATTACATCTTATTCTCAGTAACAGAATATATTGAATATTTTATATTTGGTGCTTAATTTAATGCAAATCTTTAAATACACTCATAAAAGGAAGCAGCTTTCATATAAATTTCTCAGTAATCTGAGTTGACTAGGAGCTTTGTAATAACTGAACTGGTTAAATCTATTGTGTACACATCTGCTTCTTTCATGTGCTGATTTTGCGATCATAAATAAGTCCATGATTCAGAAACATTTTCAGTATGCAGTCTGGGTGATTCAAAACATTCCAGACCCCATTAAGCTGCTCTACTGTGTTCACCTTTAAACTTAGCATTCTAAGTCAGTGGTAGAAGTGGAACTTAATGAGCAAGACTAAACATATTCTTATCTTTAATAAAGAAACTTGTAGAAAGTAATAAAGAAACTTCTAAACAGGTGTCAGGGTAATTACAGTGTCTTTCAGTTAAGTGTGGTCAACTCCAGTCTCATGAGGGCTATATTTGTTGCCCACCCATGTTGTTAGGCCTCGGTGGTCTAAAGATAGGAATGCCTGTAGCTGTATAACAAACAGGGAGTCCTGTGTCACTTTTAAAGAATAACAAATTTATTTATCACATAAGCTTTCGTGGGAGAAAATCGCACTTCATCAGACACTTTAAGATAGCTGTTTATGCTCCATGGACTGACCCCTGTCCCTGAGATCTCCCTGACACAGTATAGGAAGCGGGTCCCTGGTATCAAAAAGGTTGAGAAAGGTTGTGCCTGGCTAACTGTTGAGTTACTTTGACAGTAAAGGGGCTGGTTAGTTATTAACTTGAATGGTAGAAACAGCCCACAGCTGGACAATAAAACGAAACCTTTAAGCAAACATTACATTGTACTTTAGTATAGGGTGCAAACAGTCTTTGCTTTGTATTGCAGAGAGAAGGTATGTTATGTAAACAAAGCAATACTGTTTGAGTGAGCGATATTATTACATCAAATTCAGTCCATGGCCAGATTACCTGAAAGCTCCTCCTTCAGTGCAGATTGCTTCCACTGAAACCGTCTTTTCCCTCTTCAGGTATCTTCAGAAATGTAAAAACATAGCCTTACTAATTCCCTCTGTGATTCTACAACACCACTAAGAGGAGACTGAGATCATGTTTGCTTGGGCTTTTAAAAACCCTATTTTTACTCTTGATAGTGTATTAAGTACTGATGGTGTGATTGGTGCTGGACAGGAGACCAAGGAAGTGACAATGCCTGCTCTGAAGAGTTTTAGTCTAAAGCTCTGATCCTGCAGGTGCTTGTGCTTAGTCCCCATGACTTCAGTGGTCTTTTTCATGTGCATAAAGCACGTGCATTGTTCTGGGAAAAAAAGCCTGAAAAGCCAGACACAGAGAAGACAGGATGTACTGGGATACTAGAACAAGGGAGTAATTTTAAAAAAATGTTATTAAATCAGTTCTTGTTGGCAACACAAAATGTGAATTGATTCTCTAAAGGGATTTGAACCATGACAAAATACTTCCTCATTTTCATCAGCCTGGGAAAATTCCTGCCCAACAAGCTATAAAATACTGTGTTCTCTGAACCTCTTACTTACTCAGAGATTATTGTTCTGCAGGGTGTGGCTACACTGTGAATTTGATTGTCAAGGCTGTATCATCTTGAAGTATTAAGCACCTGCAACTGAAATTGTGTTTAACTGAAAGGATCAGGCAATAACAGAAACACCAGTTTCTAAAATGCCTGGAGTGAGGGATAAGCTGGATGAGACAGTATCTCTTACTGGACCTACTTCCGTTGGTGAGAGAAACAAGCTTTTGCGCTTACACAGAGTGAGGGGTGTAACATAATGTAGGAAAGAAAGATGTCTTAATAGTATTTTTACATAATTATAATATTGTGGTTCTCTCTTTTTGGAACCTGCTTCTGCTCCCAGTAAAGTCAGTTGTAAAACACCTGCGTTGGAAAGAGAAAAGCTTGGAGATTTCCTTTTTATTGAACAAATTTTTCCCCTTGGATGTCATGTCATGGGTGAAAGAAATTACTTTTGTATATATTTACCAGTGAAAGCAGTATATACCTCCTAAATGATCAAGGACTTTAAGAATTCTTTTTTTTGTGCCTTCCCTGCATATGAAATCCCAGGATTGTCTCTGAGTTCCAGTCAAAAGGAGGAGATGGATGTCTTATTTATTCTATTAATCTATTTTCCTAAAACTTACAATCTTTTGGGCTATGGTGGTGAAATTCACTAGTTGGTTGGAGGGCCAGTGCAAGAAGCAATGTGGTAGATGCTGTATGAAGAGGGCCCAGTCTTGCAAAATATTTAGGCATCTGTTTAATTTCAATCATGTGTGCCTAAGTGCCTTGCTGGATTATGAGCAGAGAGGGGTTGGAAGTATTGCTGCACTGGTATGTACCACGGAATGGCTATTCTTGTCAGTCATGTATAGGCTGGCACAGAAGGCTGCAATGGGGATGGGTTTGGAGATAAGCTACTGCTGTTCAGGGGCTGTGGATGATATCCCAATTTAGGGAGATGGAGTTCATCAGATCCTCTGCACATCACTGGCATAGAGTCCAATGACTTGGGCCTCAAACAAGTGGTATGCATGTTATTCCAGTTCCAATGGGTAGCCATGTCAGTCTAGTTCAGCAAAACAAACAAGGAGTCCTGTGGCACTTTTAAAGACTAACACATTTATATTTCGCATGAGCTTTCGTGGGTGAAATCCCACTTTGTCAGATGCTAGAAAATGGAAAACTTACAGTATGGGAGGATTTATCCCAGGATTTATCTTTCTGTCCCATACTATAAGTTTTTCATTTTTTAGCATCTAACACAGTGGTATTTCACCCACGAAAGCTCATGTGAAAAATAAATTTGTTAATCTTTAAAAGTGCCACAGGGCTCACTGTTTGTGTTATTCCAGGTTTCTCTTCCTGGTTCATAATGGAAGATTATGAATATATCTTTAAAACCTATATTGCTCCATGGTATTAATTTTATTCCTTCAAAAGACTGATAAATTACATTTCTACATTTTTACAATTTAATTTCCTTCATATTCTGTTCTGACTTATCACAAAACCAGTTGAAACTGCTGTGATCTACAAGAATAGTGTAAATATTAAGCGTGAAATCCTGCTTCTGTTGAAGTCAGTGAGAGTTTTGCTATTGACTTAAATGGGGTCAGGATTTCACTCTAAATAATTTAACATTTTAACAATACATTCAAATGTACTTTGATCCAGGTCTTCCGCAGTTGTAAATTGGTGTAGTGCTGTTGAAGTCATTTGAGTTGTTGTTGCTGTACAATTTATTTTATGTGAGTGAGATTATTTTTTTAGATAATTGGGAGAGGATGGGGTATGCTGTGTATTGTAAAACTAACAAATTGAATTATGTGAATGAGTCTTGTAGTTTTGTGTATGCAAGTAGTGTGGGTTTTCTTCAAGACAAGCTCTCTGTCAGACTATCTTTAATAATGCCTGTGATCATTGTAAAATAACATCTCAGTTTTTGCTGCTGAGAGAAAATGAAGCTTTGCATGGAAACCAAATGAAAGAATTTGTTTTGATATTTAATACTAGGGAGTGTTGACATCCTTTTGGTGACGCAGGGATGCTATAGGCCTGATGAAATAGTCTCTGGAAATAGTGAACATCTGTTAGTTACTATTGTACAGTTTTTAGGACATATCTTTTAAGCAGTCTGTAATGTTTGTGTGTTAATAAATGCATGGGGGGATATTTGCTTCTTTTCCCCTGCACAGTTTTTAGTGGGAGTGGGAGGCTTTTGTGTTTGATTTTTTTTCCAAGAAGGGGAGGAGTTTTCAAGGTATCTTTGCTTTTTTTGTGTGTGTTATGTCTGTGCGTGTATGACAGAGAATCTTGAGCCTCACTTAACTTTAATTTATTTTAATTTATTTATTTTACATTTCCAACTTTGATTGCCTTTTAAGTCTTGATACCTGTCACAGTGCTGTTCTGAATTCGCCTGTTTCGCCTGCATCGTTTTCCCTGGATCAATGACAATCCTGTTGGCAGTAATTCTGTTAGTATTTAACTTAGTACTGAGGGAAGCAGGAAAAAACCTTTATAATTGTTTGGCAGGCTGATTTTTTATTAACGGCCAGATTGTGTCTAACTGTAGGGGTTGCCAGGGGTCATCCATCTTCCCCACCTGGTTGTATTAGGGTTATCAGGATCTTGGATCTTTGGGGCTGCTCCTCCCTGCAAGCAGATAGGATGGTAGATAAATGAGAAAGTAAGAGCCACCATTTGCTGGGCTGCAGTGAAGGATTTTGGTGGTAGATGCCAAGAAATAGAATCCAGCTTCATTTTGCTGCTTCTGCAGTACTAACTAGAATAAGAAGCAGGAAAAATATATTTGTACCACTGCAGTGAGGAGCTAGAACACTGATTACACATGGGGACTGGCTCTGTAGAATTAGAAGATACCACTTACCAGGGTAGAACTGGATGTTGAACTAAAAAGAACTCAAAGTGATGGTTCCTTCCATTGAGAATTATAAGGAAATCACAAAGCAATTCATGACATTTCCTCAGTGCTCTTTTGATAGCATATCAGAAATATTCCCAGCAAGACAAGAGGCACCAGCAGTGGTTGAGATTAGCAGGATAGATAGCATAGTTTCTACCTTCAGTCTTGCTCTCTGTTGCCCACAATCCAAGATCTTTTGCAGTAGATTGTTTACTTTCCTTAATCTTATCTCCTATTTGACAGGCCCAGGAACTTCAGACAACTACATTAGAAATCTTAACCCCTGAAGTGCTGAAAGTGAGTTATACCCAGGAGTATACCAGGCAGTACTGCCACTTATTTGTTTGATGCTGCTGGTTCCATGATAGATCTTCTTTCAGTCTGTTTGCAGTTTTCTAACCGTGTTGGTCTAGGATCTAAGCAAGGCAAGGTGGCTGAGGTAATATCTTTTATTAGACCAACTTCTGTTGGTGGAATGCATAAGCTTTCAAGCTGCGCAGAGTTCTTCAGGTCTGGGGAAGGAAGCAGAGTGTTGGCAATCTGACCTTTACAGGGATGATCTTTCCCACTGAAGAATAGGTCAAGAACTGGCAGTAGAGTTGAGGCGGGTCAGGATGGGAACACGGTCTTATACATAAGGTTGATCTATGTATATTTTCATCACTTGGATTTATTCAAGAGAAGGTATGTAACTTTACTATTGCAATCACATGGATAAGATGCAACTTCTCTTTTCTTCACTGGAGTACTAATTATAGAGGAGGGGCAGTGGCTCCCTGTATTAGAGGTTTTTTAGGGGCAGGAAGAGTCAGTGTAATTGAAAAGTGAAGTTAAATGACAGTGTATTTTGCAATTAAAACACAGATTTGTATCTTTAAAGTACCTGTAATCCAGGTCATGTTAGTGGGTCATAGTACCTGTGAAAAATCAGAATTTCATGGAATGGAGCTTATATTTGCAAATACTTTCAAAACAATATACAAATGTATATGTTAGAGGGGGTAGAAAGTGTGTTGATGATACCACAATCTTAGGTCGTGATCTTGAAAACACTTACACTTTATGCCCAACGAGTGCCCCATTGACTTCAGTGGGCTTGTGTGCAGTACATAAAATTAAGTACATGAATTAATCTTTGCAGGATACATGCCCTGTGATGCATGTTTCCATATCTAAGCAGCATCAAGTCTGTGATCCAAGTGTGACATTTTGGAGACCAACAAGACTGGTAAGGGATCCTGTAAGCACTTGCCCTGGAACCTTGGGGCCCTTGTGCTGTGTGGCTGTGCTTCAGTTCCCTGATAATCAGTAGCCAGCCCACAGGCAAAAAGTCTCACCAGCCTAATTACTCCTTGCAGGGTGATGTCAACAGCCTTGCAGTCCATGATCTCCCCCCCAAGTACACCCTCCCCCATCTCTTAATTACCAGACACTCAGAACATTCCCTCTCTGGTGTGTCAGACCCCAGAGGAGTGAAACCAGCCTCCCAGATACCAGCTTGCTTTGGCACACGCCCTCCAAACAGTTTGCACATCAGAGACCTGCTGTGGTAAAAATAAACAAAAAGTTTATCTAATAGAAAACCACAGATTCAAAGATAGAATAGTGAGGGGTGTTGTCACGGGGAAAGCGAACATACATAAGTTACAGAGAAAATAAACATAAAAATGCAATCTCAGCTTTTACACTTTAGAAAAGAGATTTTATCAAATACCAATGTGAGGGCATCCTTGCACTACAAAATTCAGTCTATTTAAATTAGGTTGACCTACAGCCACTCGAGTAATTAAATCAGCTCTTGGTGTTCACACTAGGCTCCTTCCACCGATGGTGTGCATCCCCATCCGGAGCGCTTGCACGACTTCTTTGGGGCATTGTGAGGCGCTGGAGCTTGGGGTGGCAACAGGTGATGTAAACAGTGCAGTGTCCACAGACAACATCAACTTACGCGCTATGCCTCTTGCAGGGGTATGAAGCCATTGCAGTGGTCAACTTGTATGGAAAAGAGGAACATTTTAGCATAAACGCTCACAAGAGTTTGAGGTTGATGTGTGTTGCCTTATGTTGATCTAGCTAACCAGTTTCAAAGGAGTAGCCAAATTAGTCTAGTTCAGCAAAACAAACAAGGGCTATGTCCACACTAGCAAGTTAGGTCGACTTAAGAATGCTTAAGTTGACCTAAATTACACCATGTCCACACCGGGCTTTCATTAAGTTGACTTAAGGGCATCCTTAAGTCAATAACTACCGCCTGTTAGGTCGACTTAAGGACTAAATCAGGGGTCAGCAACCCAAAGGATAAGAGCCATTTAAAAAAATTCCTTCAATAACCAAGTGTTTTGAGAGCTGCAATGGGTGTAGCCTCCTGGTGGGGGGAGCTGAGAGTTGGGCCAGAGCACCTACTGCAGGGTCCCCTGGCAGTGGAGGGGGGAGGGGGGTGGAGGGGAGAGCCCAGAGCCAGTAG
>ML685769.1:12340898-12424528 GCA_007922175.1 Pelusios castaneus | reverse complement strand
CCCCCCCCCCCCCCCCCCCCCCCCCCCCCCCCCCCCCCCCCCCCCGAGCCTGATGCCTGGAGCTGCAAGGGATTCAACAAAGAGCTGCGTGTGGCTCTGGAGCCACAGGTTGCGGACCCCTGGTCTAAGTTAACCTTATTAAGTCGACCTAACATGGTGTGGACACCCTAGGGCTGGGGGAAGGGAGCCACGTCTTGGGGACAAGGGAGCCCCAGGGGCTCCTGAGGAAGAGAGCCGCTGTTGACTCTCTTCCCCAGGGCATCCCTGTCCTGGGAGCCGATGGCGGCTGTCTTCCCCTGCACTCACCGGACAGGGGAACCTCCAGGGATTCCCTGTCCGTGGCCGGCGGCGCTCCACGGACAGGGGATCCCCATAGATTCCCCTGTCCATGGAGTGCCGGTGGCTGTCTTTGCTGGGAACCATGTGGGTCCCAGCAAGACGGGAGCCCCGGCAAGAAAGGAGACCCGCTCCCCGGGATCTGTGCGGGTCCCGGCAAGAAGGGAGTGCGGCTCCCTTCTTGCTGGGCCCCGTGGGTCCCAACGAGAAAGGAGCCGCAGGTCCCAGTGAGAAAGGAGCCGCGGCTCCCTTCTCAGCAGGGACCACGGTTCCCTTCTCAGCGGGGAGCCAAGACCCTGTCTACACTTGAAAAGTTAAGTCGACTTAACAGAGTTGACTTAACTTTTTAAGTGTAGACATAGCCAAGGAGTCCTGAGGCTCTGTTGTGAGAGAAAATCCCACTTCGTCACATCTGACGAAGTGGGATTTTCTCCCATGAAAGTTCATGCGATAAATAAACTTGTAAGTCTTTAAAAGTGCCACAGGACTCCTTGTTTGTAACTCAGCAGTGTAGATCAGGCCTAATTTACTGATTTCCTTTTGACAGTGTTTCAGCATAGTCCCTGGCTAAAGGAAGGATCCAATGTCCAGTTTTGCTGTAGAACTGCCCCAGCCTCAGGGTCTAAATAGAAGATAAAAAAAAAACCCAAAACAAAAAAACCATCAGCCTCAAACCTGTTTCTGAAAGGATTTTTTTCCCCTTTCAGAAGTCCGTGGTGACTTATGTTTATTCAAAGTGAGGAAATTCTCTCTTGACTTGGTAGGCTAGATGTCTCAATGTCTTCCTATTAACTTTAATGGTTCATCGGTGTCTTTTCCTGGCTGGACAATGGATTGTTACTTGAAGACATTTTGTGTAAATACTTGGCTTGGAAGGTGCCTGTTCACCACTTTAACTGCTCATCACCCTGCTATGAGGTGTAGCTGAAGTTGTAGTTACATTATTAGCATAATTTTCTTTATACATATACAAATACATAGATTCATAACTACAGTTTGTATACATATCTCATAATGACTAATCAAGTTTCAAACATGCCAAGCTTTCATAAAAGACCTTACTTGGTATACTTTTATTTTACAGCAATACAGTATGCTATGCAATAAATTGGTTTAGCTGCTCATTTTGGGGGTCTAAACATGTTCTCTCTTTGGGGTGTCTGGCTCTGATTGTCGAGCCCCCCACCCCCTTTGAGAGTCTGATGCTGGAGTTTTAGTCAGTGGCCATGACGTTACCTTCATTTCTACTGCCCCCACCCTCCTACCCCTCTCTGGTTAGGGTGTTAGGCAGCCTCTCCCTATTTTAAATTTCTGTATTTTTATATGCCTGAAAAACTGTACTCCATCATAGAAATCTTGAGTTATTCTTTTTGTTTCATGGAGCCATACTGAATGTCTACACTTACAAACTTACGGCGGCATAGCTATACTGATATCGCTGTGCCTCTGGAAGAGCGCTCGTGTAGATGCATTAATGCTGACAGAAGAGAACTGTTCCATCCACAAAGTGCTGTACACACCAGCACTTATGCTGGCAAAATATTATGTCGCTGGGAGGTGAAAACAGTTTTGCCTACATAAGTGCTAGTGTAGACATGGCCTGTTAGTGAGTTATTTGTTAACACTGTGAACTGCCTGTTAAACAGGCAGGATGAGTTGTTTTATAGACCATAAAATAGCAAACACTCCTTTACTATTTGGATAATTTTGAAAGACAACAGAGTCTTGTGGCACTTTTAAAGACTAACAGATTTATTAATCGCCTATCTTCAAAGCGTCTGACGAAGTGGGATTTTCTCCCACGAAAGCTCATGTGATTAATAAATCTGTTAGTCTTTAAAAGTGCCACAAGACTCTGTTGTCTTTCTACAATAGACTAACACGGCTACCCCTTTGGAATTTGGATAATTTTGGTCAGTGGGAGACAGGTTTTTGCTCAGAAAGCAAGGATTGTTTCTTGTTATCTTCCTGTTTCCATTAATATGGCTCTGAGACCTGTGTTGGCTGCATCACTAAACTTTTTGAAAAAAAATCTGGCCTGGGCAAAATGGGTGTCTTTAATATAATTTCCAAAGGGGTAGCCGTGTTAGTCTATTGCAGAGAAACTAACAGAGTCCTGTGGCACTTTTAAAGACTAACAGATTTATTTATCGCATGAGCTTTTGTGGGAGAAAATCCTACTTCATCAGTGTCTGATGAAGTGGGATTTTCTCCCACGAAAGCTCATGCAATAAATAAATCTGTTAGTCTTTAAAAGTACCACAGGACTCTGTTAGTTTGATATACTTTGTTTCACTGTATGAAATCCCTTTTTATGGGCGTCTGGCCAAGCCCTGTTTCTGGTTTTGTTTTCTAGCATAGGCTAGTGATAGGAGTGAAACCTCCTACAATTTTTCAGTAATTGTTAGTCAGACCTATAAAAGGTAGACCCATTTTTTAGTTTTAGGGACGGGCCAATTCACAGTAGTTTCCACTGTCAGGGGATCTGGGTGGATTTGGCCTCCAGCCCCCACCAAATGACCCAGGTGCTGCCCCAACTGTACACTTTGACTGTGAGACCGGCCTCCCTGAGGGAGGCTTTTCAACACCCTTCCCACATGTGTTTTTTTGTTCCTCCCATGTCTTGTTAAATACAACAATCTCATCTATATAGTTGAGTGCAAAGTCCTGGAACACTTATAGCACCTGCTTGACCAAGTTCTGGAATGTAGCTCTTGCACTAATTAATCTGAAGGGTAGCACTTTAAACTCAAAAACTCCAAAATCTGTAATGAATGCGAGATCCTACAGCCCGGGCTCCAGCCCAAGCATGAATGCAACAATAAAGCAGCCCTGCAAGCCTGAGTCAGCTGGCACACGCCAACTATGTATTTTTCTGTGCTGTGGAGTTTGACCCTGAGTCTCAGATATTAAGTCTAATAGAGGAAATACATTGTGGTCCTCATCTACATAGCATATCAGGTTTGCTCTAAGCCTTTCGGTTGTAGTAAATGTTCAGTCAGTTAATATGTACGGCAGGATCATCGCTGCCCTGAAAAAGAGTTCGGGGCCCGAGCCCCACCCCGTGCTGTGCCGGCCCCACCTTCTGGGCCTGATCTAGCCCCGGGTCCCCAGTCGGGGTCTCGATTGATTTCCTGCCCAGCCCTCGGTTCCTGGTTGGGGCTGGATTCTGCTGCCGGCGGCCTGGCCCTGGGTCCCCACCAGACTCAGGGCTTGTACCCTGTGTGCCCAGAGCCCGCGATGCCACTGATGTATGGTTTGGAGTAGGAGCTCTGAGTAGGGTTTCTATACATTGCAAATGACTTCACTTAGTCTCTCCATCACATCAGAGGGGCTCTCCTGTGGGTGCTGCATTTTATATACAGGCTAATTCCAGAGCCACATCACCTATATCAAAGGCTCTTTAACTTGCTTTTTTGTCATACCACCCGTTTTGTACAGCTTGGCTTTTTTCAAGATTATGCTGTACTAGCTCCACAGTGGATTTTAGCTCTGCCTTGAAACCAGATGATCAGTTCATTTGCTGGTTCCCCTTCTAAATCAGTGTTGGCTTCCCACAAATCTCTGACCAGATGCAGGAGGCCTCTGACCTTCCGCCCACATAAGAGGTCGAATGGGGCAAACCCTGTCAATTTTCAGGGTACTTCTTTATAAGCAAATAATAGGTAAGGCAGTAGCACGTCCTTGTCTCTTTTCTTCCTCTCAACAAATATTATTAGCATAGATTTAAATGTCCCATGAAATCTTTCAACTAATGCTTTTGTTTCTGTGAGTGATATGAGCAGGCTAATTGTTCTACCCACAACTTTTTGATAGAATATGCAGGCCATAACCTTTAACCCCAAGTGCTGTTTATAAATGCATCCTACTAAAAGAGTACACTTGCAAATTTTATTTATTTATTTATTTCTATATTACCTAGGCAGATCACTGCCACCAGGTGTCTGCTAGTGAAGTCAGCCCCCTCTCTCTTCCCTCTTACCCTCCCCACCCTCCTTGTTTTTTGGATGGCTTAGGGCAGTGGTTCTCAACCACTGTGTCTGGACACATTACTGTGTCGCCACACAGTGGTTAGTGTGTCACGGAGAGCCAGGGAGATGGCTGGATTTGGCGCGGGTGGGGAGAGGGAGGGCTGGTGTGTCCTGTAGGGCTGTGATATGCAACCAAGCATGTCATGACCCTGCAAAATTGTTGAGAACCATTGGCTTAGGGAATGGACCAATAATGTCCCAATTCTAGGGAGTGCTTCTCCAGTTGCAGGTAATTTTTACAGTAAGGCTTTGTGGAGACCTGTAATCTCTTTTTTTTCTTTTGTCAGAGAAGTCATAAGACTGACAATATTTAACAATATTCCTTTCTAGGTTTTTACTGGGCCAATAAAAATGCTCCTGAAGCCTTTCAAACGTCCTCTCTATTGTCCAGTGGTTAAAACACATGTACATCTTGTGTACGTCAATGAGTTCAGACCACACAAAGTCTACGGGCACTCCTTCAGTGTCCTCTGTGTGTCTTGAGCTCAGCTTAGCTGTGTTAAGCTGGGCAGGATAGGCTTGGGGCAATTAATACCTCTTTATGTGCTCAGTTGAGTTACACATACAAGATTTTCTTGGCCCTTTTCCTGGGTCAGGTGTTTATAACTGGGGTTACTCGGATGATGCCTTTTGGGATATATTTAGCCTCCGCTCCCCATTATTTGGGGATCCACTTTTACACGAGGCCTTTGCCCCTTCCCTTGGGGACTTTTGTTCAGTACCTAATTTAGCATGCACATGCAAATCAGCACCCAACCAGCCACCTGCACTGTTTCAGGAGACTTTTCCCATATGGCAACTACGATTTGAGCAAGCATTATAGACATGTTCTTAGGTAAACAAATCACACCATTTTCCATATTCCTCTTATGCCCTTTATTTTTTACCCATGTATGCATAAAATGTGGCTTAGATGAAAAGACTCTTCATGACTAATACAGTCATGCATCTTTAGGTTTCTAAACTTTACAGAGTATGATTCTGGAGTAATTTGAAACTTGACAATATAGTTTCATTATACTTATCATAGTTCAGGGCTTCCTTCTGGTCCATTCCAGGAAAGACTTGGAAAGCTGTGCCCGAAATTTTGGAACAGTACAGACATTCATTTGTCCTTAGGGACACCATTGGCTTGGCATATTATTTCAAAAGCTGTAAAATACTCTTTTGTGCAGTCTGAATCCTTTAACGGTGGACTCTATCCCAGCTGGGTGAGTTCTGTGTGGATTACCCAGGGACAGGGGAATACCTTTCTGTTGCTCTAGTACTCTGAGCTGCATTTCTTGTACCTCTGTTAGCCACTCGTGTGTGTGTGTTCTGTTCTGCTTCGGTCATTGTCACTTGTCACTGCTGGATTGCTCCTCTGCCTTCTCATTGAGCTTGGTTGTGTGGATTGATTCCATTTGTTGCTGGTAGACTCACTCCTCAGTATCCTTGATGACTGCCTTCTCTTGGAGACTGAGCCCTCTGGACCTGGTGCTCATATGCCTCCTTGTCCCTGTAGAACTGCAGTTAAGCCCGCTGTATCTGAGTACCAGTTGCTGCAGTGGATTAAGGTCTGGTTGTTACCCCAACTCTGGTTCATCTCAGCCTGTCCCTTCTTCCTACTGCTTAAAATGCTCAGTGATCTAGGTTCTCAGATCTTCTGCTGACTGCCCTTTGTGGGGTCAACTATGTAGCAAACATAAGAGCCCAAGTTGCTTTTGATCCAAGGACTATATGGCTCATTTCCCCTTTCCTGGTTGTATTTCTTTTAACCCACAATAAACAAGAATATACTGTAATAAACTTTAAGCTTGTAATTTGCTCATTAACTTTTAAATCTGTTAGGATCTGCTAACGAAGTGTTTGGCGTGTGAACCCCAATTCACTGATATTGGGGTGCAATTTCCGTAATGATTATGCCTGTCTGATGTTTTGGGGGCCACCCAGATTAGTATGGGGTTTTATCACTATCTGCTCTGTAACTTTGGGATCCTTTGTGCTGTGCAGCTATGGCTCAATTCCTTGACACCAGTAGCCAGCCTGCAACCGTAAGATCTCACCCAGGCTCTCCACCAACCCAGCCCACCCTCCTTGCAAGGTAACACCAAAATCCCTTCCAGTTATGAGTCTCCCCAAATCCATCCTTCCTAAATTCTTAATTTCCAAGCATTCAGACTGTTCCTTCTGGTTTGAAGGCCCCATTGATGGGGCTACTTGCAATACATAAAGTTTAGTATGTGTATAAATCTTTGCAGAATGGCGGCCTTTTCAATAGCCTCTTTTAAAAGATGCTTGGTGATACATGTTTCTATATCTAAACACGATCAAGTCTGTGATTAAGGGTCAGAATTTTCATTCACATCCTGTTCCTTAAAATAAGAACATTGCTCCTTTGCACCCTGGAAGAGTCCCAGAATATGGACAAACTCAGACCCAACGTCTCTGAATCCTATAATTAATAGTATGAACTTATCTCAAGATACTGGGCAGGTCACGCTGGATGGTTTGTATACTTAGGAAATGAAACTGCATCTTAACATGAATGAAGTACTAAAAAAGAGTATCAGCTAATAAAGCTATAAAATATATCTCGCTCTTTTAATATTTTGTTCTTTTTTTCTTAGTGTGGAATCTGTAATAGAGAAATATTTCTCCTACAAACCCTTGAAACGTCTTCCCATAAGAGTCGATTCTTTTCATAGCTGTGAGAGAAAAAAGTTATGACCTATTTACACGACACTCCTCAGGGTGTCTTTACTTAACTACCTCTCCAGAATTAGTTACAATTTTTTCAGATATCAACAAGCTTCTTAGGACTTGTCAACGCTTACTGTGCAACAGCAGCTGTGGTGCTTAGTGAAGTTGCTCCATCTGCCAACAGGAGAACTTCTCCTGTTGGTATCGGTAGCTATGTTGATGCGAGAAGCCCTCTTGTCAACAGAGTTCTGTCCAAAGTTCAGTCAGCTTTGATAGATGGGACAGAATTCTGGTTCCTTAAAACAAAAATTCTTGGCTGGCTTGGTTAGCATGGGGAAGTACTTTATAAAATGTAAATCCCGAGAGATGGGCTACCTTTTCCTTTCACCTATCCATAGGCTATCCCTTTGTGATCTGGGTAAAAGAACTGCTTTATTGGGCATCACCTACATTAGGAAGCTGATCTGTTGCTGTCAGTGGTTGTTGGCAATGGCCTCCTCTGAATCAGTGTAAAGCAGAAAACAAACAATGCTTTCAACACCATTTCAAAAAATTTGGTTGATCAAATGGGTGTGTACAACATTTCCTTATCCTATTGCAATGTAATGCTAGGCTGAGTTTGAGAGCATCCTGTATCTAATATTCCTGTTTCTAACTGTCAACCGTAGCCTATTAGAAACAAGATTGTACTCTTAACTTGTCTCTCCCATGACAGTGCCAGGTGGTATCACCTGAGCCAAGAGATTGGCATGAAGCTTTTCCTTGCAGGTGGCTTGCGCTTGAGAGGCCAGATGTACAAAGGTGTTCAGGCACCTAAAGATGCAAGTAGGCACCTAGTGGGATTTTCAAAAGCACCTAAAAAAATTTAGATGCCTGACTCCTGTTGACTTGAAGTGGAACTTGAAATCATGGGGATTTTATGCATGTTGATGCCTTTTCTAAGCCCCTCTAGGCATCTCTTTGCATCTTTTGGTGACTAAATACCTTGGTAAATTTGGACCTCAATCCTTAAATTGAATGTAAAGTGGGAATCAGGGCCTTTGTAGCCTGATGGTTCTATGATTCTATGAAACATAGCCATTAGTGCTAAAGAGGAATGGAGAGGGATTTGTGCAGGTGTGCAGGATTTTTCTGAAGAGGCGCAGCACAGCCACTCTATTTACAGTGCAAACACTAAACAAAGGCAGGGTGGGGGAGATGGTATGAGGGAGGCTAGAGTGAAAGAATTTGCCATGCTTAGTGTTACATGTGCCTTGTGTTAGTTCCTGATTTTCATTTGTTTGTTTTGAAATTAATATATTCCAAGGAGGGTGAGGCCAGGCTGGAGTTTGATGACAGGCTATGGTACTATGCATGCTATGCTGCTTTCATTGAAGGATTTCAAAGTTCTTTGTAGGCTTTAATTGCTTAAATGGCACAAAGTGGCTTTTCCATTTTTATTGATTGATTGGTTTTAAAGTGCTCCAATCTGAAGCTCTAGCTCTGTTGGTTTTTGGGTTTTTTTTTAAACACATACTGCAAACATACATAGAGAGATTGCCCTGGAGAAAAAATAAAGCTCTGCAGTGTGAACTAAAGGCCCCCAAATTCAGGATTTAACAAATTCCAAAGTTATGAACCTTTTTCTAAAAATGCCCTCTGGCTTCCCTCCATGAGGTGCCGTGCAGTTGCTTTGTCATCACTAATCGGGTTACCTTCTGAAAGAGGAGGTTATGTCCAGTGTTTTATATGTTTTGCTACACAAAATTTAGGGATTTTCCACAAATTTCTACTACAGATTAATTATTTACTGTTCAGATTATGTTTCTTACTGCAATCTTAATTTAGCTGAGTTGCTCAACTTGTATATTTTATGGTACATGTAACAATATAAATAGAATTATTTCGAACTATATGTTTTAACGAGAAAAGCACAAATACAAAATATATTTGATGGCCAAGCTAACATAACAGTTGAGACTTAATTTTTACATTTTCTGATATTATTTGTCATTCTGATTGTGCACCTGGACCAGTGCCTTAGTGTAGTTTTTTCTATTATTTGTTACCTGAGCTAAAGTAATCCTGTATGTTAATACCAGAGGCGGCCTTAGGCTATCTGGGGCCCTAGACGAAGGCCTATTCCGGGGCCCCCTATAGTCCCTACTGCTGACCCCGACCTCCCTGAGGCACCAGCCCCCCTGCCTGGGCCTCTGAACCCCTCTCATGGCCAACCACAGGTCCCCACAGCTGACACCCCCCCGCGGGCCCTGAAACACCCCCATGAACCCCACTGATGGCCCTGAACCTCCCTTGGGGGCCCCAGGTCCTGGCTCTCTACCTTACTGCTTGGGGCCCTAGGTGGGCGCCTGCTTCGCCTACTCCAAAAGCCACCTCTGTTAATACTATACCACTACGGAGTGGTGGGCATGGAGCTGTTTTAGGAACAGCAACATTCTGCCATATCAAATGTGGTCAGTGTTCTCCTTCTGAGGACTGCCTGGAAATGCTTCTGAGAACATGACAGTTTTGTTTTCTATTTCTATTTGCTATTTCTAATAGCAAAACTCTATTTCAGCATTGCTTCTGGGAAGCCTTGCTTAGGCACATATGTATTTTGATTAAAACAGAACTTTAATAGTGGCTATGCTTGCTCCTCTGTGGAAATGGATCCCAGACAATGCCCATGATCTCTTACAACTGGACACTCTTTAGAGGGTTCTGGTTTTTTGTTTTTTGTTTTTTAAAATAAATACATCTTTAAAAAAGACCCTCTCCTTCCTAAACACCTTTGATCTGCCTGAGTGGATGTGGCCTTATATACAAAGTACGTATGCTGCCAACAGCAGATGGTGTTCTGCCTTGGGAGGTCTCTACTCTGAAGAAGTGGAGAGAGCACTGGACCTGCAGTGGAACAGTAGTGAAAACCATTGGGGTACTCATCTCTGTGGGAGAAAAGAGAGAGCCACACAACGCTGAACTTCCATCCAAAGCAAGACCCACTTCTCTTGAGCTCTGTTGGCAGGACTCGGTGGGAGTGAAATCTCTACTTCTGGTGGCGGCGGTGGTGTGCCTTTTGTTGTGTGTGTGTGTTTCCTTCCTCCTCCTCTCTCTTTCTCTCTCTGACAACAGCCCCGGGTAACTGAGAAGAGACAGGTCCTCTCTATTTTGTTGTTGTTTTTAGCGGATCGGGAAGGCGAAATTAAAAGTGGCATTTTGGTGCCTTTATCGGCTGTTTTCTCTACACTCCCCCAGCCCCTACTACAGATCTTTGGGGCTAAGATCAATGCAGAAAGTTTGGGGGCTGTTAGTGGTTTTGGGGGAGAGGAGCAGCCTGATTTTTTTGTGTGCGCACTGTTCTGCTGTATCCTTGTAGAGGAGAATAATAGTGTGACAGCCTTTAGAAGTAGACTTTCTGCTCTGCACACTGGATAGAAAAGCTCACCCAGCCCCCCACCCCTGCCACTTGCTCTTGTCCGCATTGATATTATTTTTGAAAGGATAGGTAGCCTCAAGTCAACCCCTCTTTTTAAAGCTGCTATTTTTTAACATTCATTTTCAGCATTACGTCTGTCTGTTCAGTTTTGAGCTGGACTTCTTTCCCTTTTCAAACCTTGAAAACTGAATTTTCCTAAAAGATATTTGATATTTTTGTCCATTGCTCTTTTGCTCATGGCTACTCTGTTTCTAGCCATTTATTTTTGCCCCTCCCCTGCATAGAGGAAAATAACAAAACACAAAATAATAGAATTTCAGGGGAAGTAGCCCTCAAAGCTGCTGGTGTGTGGTTGGGTTTTTTTTGTTTTGTTGTTGGTTGGCTTTTTTTTTTTTTTTAAAGGACTAGACAACATCAGTCTTAAACTTCTTCCTCTTCAAGAGCTCTTCCTGGAGACCCGAGGTGGAACTGGCTGGTATTACCAGACCAAGAGCTGGGCACTTCAAGTGAGATTAGCTGCTGCTCCCTGGAAGATGCAGATGATCTCTCTCCTGTTTGCCTCTTGATTAATTAGTTTCCCAAAAGTAGGCCTGCTATTTTGTCCTGAATATTTTGGCTTAGAAAGAAATATATACAATATGTCCTGTTGCTGAGCTTGAGTGTCCACACTTGGAAGAGGTGCATTGCATCTTGCCAGGATATATTTACATAATTTACATAAAGAAATGCACTCAGCCATGATATTTGCTTGTGCTTGTATTTTCCCTTGCCAGATGGATAGAAAATGCTTATTGGTTGAGTTCACCAGCAGCCGAATTTTTCAGTTGCTCAGCTTTGCTCTCCTGCTGCAGTTGTAGGGAGATGGTGTCCTGTGTAAGGGAATTATCTTAAGGATCTCTTGGTCTGCATCTTGTCCCTGATGCACAAATAAAACATGCAGTTGACTTACTGGAAAGCTAGATATTGCATTTAGGGTTTCAGTCCAAACAGCTATGTCATTTCTCTAACAGAGGAATCAGTGCATCTGCCCTGAGCACAGCTAAAGATATGTATGTAGTGTTTCCTGTGTGTGAATTACATGAACTCATTATAGATCCTGTTCCTATGTGGCAGATGTTTCTCAAGCTACCATACCATATGAGCAGGCCAACCTGCTTTGTTACAACTCATACAATAAGTTTTGTTGGCAGGTCTCTGACATGGAGGCTGAAACTTTGCTTATTGGTTCAGGTCTGGTCAGTTTCTGGAGTCAGATTTGGTTATTTTTTCATATCTGAAGCTGAGGGGTGTAACTAGTCAGTCATTTTCTATGTTATTTAGATGTTCTTAGTTATTGTAGCTAGTGACTGTAAAAATGATTGAGATTGAAACATTTGTGGCTTGCTCTGCACAGCTCTTCCAAGGTAGTAAAAATGAGACAACATGGTAAGAGTTTGTGGTGATCATGCTTGTCATAAAATTGCCATTCTGTTCTCTAAATGTTTTAAAGAGCCATATTTTGTCCTCAGATCTTAAACATAATTCCCCTTTGATTTCAGTAAAACACTAAAATAAAACAAACCCCCGCTCCTTTGGGCAATGAGGGGAAACTTAATTTTTGGTCTGTCTGATATTTGTAAGCCCATAGGAAAAAGAACAACCCTATGTACACTAATGTCATTACTTTTCATTTTCAAATGTATGGCTCTGGGCATTTTAAAAGTGCAATGAGGATCAAAATAAGGACACAGCAATAACAGAATGGGGAAGCAGGAATTAATGCAAAATTCTTTCCCTTGTGACATAAACAAAGAGAAAAGGGGAGAATCTGGGGTGGAAAAAACCCCCCAAGTAAAAGTCTTTTAACATGGAAATGATTGATTGCAGGCTCCTTAACAGTTTTAATGTGACTCTTAAATCTATATCTAGTATTTAGATGCCATAGTCACTGGAACCTTAGAAATGCCTGAGAAAGTTTTCTTGGTCAGACTGAAGACTTCGGACTCTGGTGTGAATAATTTATGGGTATAAACAGTGAAATGCCATTGTGTTGTGTGGCGGAAGTAAGTTTGGGTCTAAACTAGTGACATAGCTACACTGAGATACAGGCAAGATGCCTGAAAAGCACCATGTCCTATGTTTTTTAAACTGTAAATGGTTGCTAAAAAAAATCAGGGACTAGATAACTCGAGGGATTGGTAATGGGACATGGAGACACACCTTGCATTTGGGTAGAGTGACAGTTGCTACCAGAGGGCTGCCCAATGAATAACTGTATACTCCCATTTATCCCAAACCCTATCCTCCGAATCTCTTCTTTGTCCTCCAACATGAGATACTTGAGACACAGTCCTGCTGCAGCATGTATCTCATACAGGGGGAACCAGGAGGGGATTTGGGTAATGCAGAGATTTGGATGATAGGACACTTACCTGCCACTGAATGGCACATGTTTAGCTGCAGGGCTGGTGACATTTGATTTCTGCATGCACAAAGTGCAGGGAAGGCTGTGGTCCTGGCAGGACAGAACCGAGTCTTGGCCAGATGTCGCTGCTGTACCCTGTCATGATCGCAGCTTCCCGTGCACCATGTGCCTGCAGAGGTTGGGTGTCAGTGGCCCAGCAGCAGGACAGAGAGCCTTCTGCAGCCCCGCTGCCACAGGAGTGAGGCAGAACAGACGAGCCCGGGCAAACTGTGAGGAGGAACCCCCTGCCGTGGGAGGGGCCACTCTGGAGCTAAAAGGTTCCTGCCCTCTAAACTATTTGAACTCCCAATTATCCAGATAAAATCCATATCCCCCATGCTGTTTGGGTAATCGGGAGTAGACTGTACTATAATGTAAAATATGTTGGGAATCTCAGGCAAGTTTCTGGAGACAGGTGTCCACACTACAAAAACAACCCTCCCAGAGGACTGACTAAATGAAAGTTTGAATTGTTTGTTCAGTTTCGAGGTGGTTCCCCACAAAGTCAAAGTTGAGGCATGAGAAAGCTTACATTGCTACTGTCTGTGCTGGACCAGATGGGTGAATAAACAGAACAGCTGTCTTAAGAATCGCTGTTTACCAGCCCCATGTTCACACGCTTTTTAAATAAACAATTCAAGTTTGCTTGTTTTTGGTCAGAAAGAAAAATTTATTTCTCTGATTAGGACACAGTTGAGTAACACTGCCCCTTGTTTTCTTCATCTTCTACTCCAGGTAACGATGCCTGTGGAAAGAATGAGGATGCGTCCATGGCTGGAAGAGCAAATAAATTCAGACACAATACGAGGGTTAAAATGGCTAAATAAGGTAAGGTTTGATAAACAGATCAATTGTAGCAGGGCCTGAGGCTTGGTTGCTTAGATCTAATTCTCATGGCTTCCTGTGAGGCAAGGTAATGAGAGCAGGCAAAGTTGAGCTGTTCTTGTTGAACCTGTTCTTCTCGGCCTTTGTTCTAGGCACTATTTTTGATTATCAAATCAGGATTCTTTTAAAAACCATTTTTCTTCCCCTGCCTTCTTTTGTGGGAGCAGGTGCTATGGAAACTCCACGGCATAACTGGGAACAAAGTGCAGAGTCAAGCAGCTGCAGTGGGACTTGAACAGTCTGCTCTGCATTAACCCCTGAGCAGCAGGGCTGGATTAACTGGCCTGGGGACCCGAGCTGCCCCACATCACGTGTGTCGTGTCCCCTGTTGTCCCCCCCCAGCATGGTGGTCTGCGGGCATGCAGTTGCTTGGGGTGTGGCTCTTTGGGCCAGAGGACGCTAATGGCCCCACTCTGGTCAGTCTGCCCCTGGCGGGGGTGCGGCTGGCGTGCAGCACAGCCCCCCGTGCAGTCCCCCAGGGCCATGGGCCCTGGAAGGCCACACTGGAGTGGAGGCCGTGCCATGTGCTAGCTGGCTACGCCCCCTGGGCAGAGCAAAAAGGCACTGGTCCAACCCACCCCCCAGGGATGGACCAGCAGGGTCAGGGGAGGGGCGGGAGCACAGAGCCTGGCATCTGGCCCCACAGCTCCTCCCCTGCTGCACGCACCGATAGGGCAGGAGTGCTCCCCAAGCTTTGCTGGTGCTGAGCTGGGAAGCGGGGGAGGGGTGGATTTTAGGGGCTAGAGCTTGGGGCTCCCCTTTTGGCCAGGGCCCAGGGCTTCAGCCCCTTTAGCCCCTGCGATAATCCGGCCCTGCTGAGCAGATATGCTGATCCCCACTTGGAGCATGGATACTTACTTTGACTTCGTTGTTATGAGTGATATGGTGCAACTTAGAAGGATAATGGATGCCTTTTTCCATATCAGTCCCGATCAGAATTCTGTACTGAGCCGGAACTCTCAGTGGGAGTTTTAGGTGTTCAGAAAATACAGGATCAAGCCCCAGAACATCAGAGCAAATGGTTTTCTTGAGGTAATTTTTCAAAAAGTTCAAAGTAAATATAAGACCTAAAAAACCTAAATAAAATTACATAATTCTTATTATGGAAGATATTTACTTATCACATATAAAAGCATGAATCAGTTACATTCAGCCTTAGTGTGCTAATTTGTCATTGAAAGGCACAGAAAATACGTTATTAAGATCTATGGTGGGTTGTGATGTGCGGAAATGTACACAGGATTTGCCATACAAAGTCAGACATTGATCCAATTAGTTTGGTACCCTTTTCCAGTAGTAATTGATGCACAGGGGATCAACTTTTGAACTGATGCCTAATATTTAGTGTCTATTATTTTATCTTAGCTGTAAATGCTGGTGATCATAACATTATCAGGTGCTTTTTAAAATTAATTCATAGTAGTTTATCTCACTGATCTTTTGCTGCATTGAATTCCATATGCTGTGATTATATGTTGGGTAAATAAATATTTTCTTTTATCTGTTCCCAAATTAGCTGCCTCCTAAACTTGACCATGCACTTGTTCTTGTATTATGGGACAAGGTGAAAAGGAGGGACTGATCAGTTTTAAGTATTCCCATTGTAATTTGAATACTGCATTCAGATCCCTACTGGATCTTCTCCTTTGCTATCTGTAGTCAGTTATGTGCCACTTCTTCCATACCTAGGATCATCTTCATTCCTCATTTCCTGAAATGTTCATTTTCTGCCAAATCTTTTCTAAAGTGAGGCTGTCACTTAGGACAGGAATCCAGATGCAGGCATAGCACTGTTCATCACAGTGCCCTTGTTTTATTTTCTACATTATACACACCCTTGTTTAATACACCCAAGAAACCTTTTTGCTTTGTTTGCTCTGCACTGAGAAGATATCTCCATTGAGCTAGAAGGTTCCTAAGTGCGTTTTTTCAGGTAGTCCTGTGAATTCAGAGCCCATAAACACATCAAGGTAGACTGCAAAGCATGCTGTTGAATTGTTTAACACTGGGGTTTCAAACTCATTTGCTGAGGTGGGCCAAATTTGCTATGGTGGGCCATACATACCATAAATCGAAATATTAGGGCCAACGCTCATGGCATTGTGGAACGCTGGGTATGTGAGACTGTGCTCCGCGATACCATGCTCTCTCTTTTTCTCTCTGATAGGGAGAGAGTGTGGTCCTGCAGGGTGCACTCATGGGCTGGATAGAAGAGGTTCGTGGGCCATATCTGGCCCGCGGGCCGTATGTTTGGCACCCCGGTTTTAACATTTGCAAATATTCTGTCTAAATCAAGGCGTTACAATGATTATTTGCCGTTAGCTACTGGACATAAATTGTTTGCTCACTGGAGTCAGTAAGGCAGTGGTCAGCAACCTTTGACACTCCCATGCCAGCCCCTCCTCCCTGACTCTCAGTCAGTGCTGGCAGCCCTCTCCCCTGAAAAAAAGCGGCACCTGAAAATTCAGTGGTGGCCATAGCTGGGCTATGGGTCACTTCCCAGGCATGCTGCTGAAAGGAGCCATTTGAGGAAAGAAGCTGCCAGGAGTAGCTCCTCTTGGTGGCATGCCTAGGGATGGGGGTCTCCAGGAATGCCACGGAAAGAAGCAGCCAGGAACAGCTCCTTTTGGCGGTGGCATGCTGCAGAGACGAGCTGCTCTGGGTGGCTTCTTTCCACAGCATGCCTGGGGCATGGGCATGGCGGCCCCCCCCCCCCCCCCCCCCACCGAAGCCATCCAGAGTGGCTTTCGGTGGCAGGAGCAGCAATTTCTGTGGTGCCACAGAGGTTGCCGCATGCCGCTCCAAATGCGCTTGTGTCCCACTGTGTGCCGGAGTTTGCCTACCCTTGCAGTAAGGTATTCTTTGTCCTGTTATATCTTATTACACAACTGGCCAGGCCATGTATTGCTGTTATAATACTTTGAATTTAGATTATTATCTAAAGCAGAAGGTGTTGGTTGCTACCAAGGACAGAATAGCAGATTAAAAGGCCAGAACAGCAATACTTAAGTGCAAAGTAGTGCATACCAGGAAAATAATCCTGAGTATACAAACACAGTGATGGGGTATAAATTAGCTGTTATCACTCAAGAAAGTGATCTTGGTGTCATTGTGGATAGTTCTCTGAAAACATCCACTCAATATGCAGTGGCAGTCAAAAACACCAACAGAATGATAGAAACTATGAGGATAGATAGGTATGGATAATAAAAGAGAACATATCATAATGCCACTGTGTAAATCCAGGGTGCACCCATACCTTGAATGCTGCATGCAGTTCTGGTCACCACACCCCAAAATAGATATATTAGAAATGGAAAAGATACAGAGAAGGGCAACAAAAATTATTAAGGGTACGAAACAGCTTCTGTATGAGGGCAGATTCAAAAGACTGGGACTGCTCATCTTAGAATAGAGACCACTTAGGGGGGGAATATAAAATCATGCCTGGTAGAGAAAGTGAATAGGGAAATATTATTTACCTCTTCATGTAACACAGGAACTAAGGATCACCTGATACAATTAATAGGCAGCACACTTAAAACAAATAAAAGGAAGTACTTCATACAGTTCACAGTCAAACTGCACAACTCGTTGCCACGGATATTGTAAAGGCCAAAAGTATAACTGGGCAGAAAAACGAATTAGATAATTTCACAGAGGATTGGTCCATCAATGTCTATTAGCTAATATGATTATAGATTTGACCCTATGCTCTCGGAATTCCTAAATTTCCAACTATCGGAAGCTGGGACTTGATGACTGGGGATGGATCACTCAAAATTGCCCTGTTCTATTCATTCTCTCCCATCTGGCACTGACCACTGTCAGAAGGCAGGATATGGGGCTCCATGGACCATTGTTCTGACCCAGCACAGCTGTTCTTATGTTATTACACTCATATACGGCATCTGATCTTCCCCCAAAATTCACATACTTTCACAGCCACCTCTTATAGTGTTAAATGACTTCCTAAATCCACTTCTAAGTGTTTCTATTTGAAACTGATCACTCTGAGTCATTAAACCAAAAATAATTACCATAAATGTAAATCCTGATCATAGATAAGGCGGTGCATGCAATCTATGATATGGTATCCTTTGCACCCCCAGCCTTGTTTGTACACAGAACTTATGGTTTGCCAACTGTGGAAGTTGTGCAGTGTAGGTTTTGATTTTTTTAATCATAGTCCTCCAATGGGGTGGTTCATAGTGAAGAAAAAAATTTGGGTAGAATTAACAAGATATCTGTTATTTTAGTACACCGCTTTTAAGGTGTATTAAATGTAAAGCCTTAAAATTTCAGTAGTTCTAAATGGCATCTCAAATATATTTTACTTACCTAAATGTTCCCTGCACTTTCAAATGGAGAAGTTATTATTCTTCACTTCCTGTCCTGTCCTGTCCTGTTGCATATGGTTATCATGCACTGTTAAATAGTTATGTGGCCACTTCTAGAATGGAACACAGTGTGTACTTGACTTAAAAATCCATTTGCCATCTTAGCTCGGGCAAGCAGAAATTTTGTCAGGGTGAATGGCAGAAAGGCAGTGATTGTTCACTCTTCTGCTGACAAAGTTGGAGGGGGGGGAGGTGACTCCCTTTAGAGCAAGGCTGAGCTTGTGGCGGGGTAGAATCCCTCACGCTGTTGGAAAAGAGGCCTGAAGTGATGCGCATTGGGCTGACAGCATTCAGAGGAACTGTAACAGGAGCAGGGTTTGAAACACTTGGCTCAGTGCACATGTTTGGGATATTACATCAAGGCAGACACAGCCTATTTAAAACGAGTTGGGGAAGAGCTGACTTCATATTCTGTTACGCTGTTGGGAGAGTTTTGTAGCATAGCAAGAGAGCCGAAAGGGTATTTCTTGGCTCTGTGGTGATCGATTCAGTGGGATCGATTGAGCAGGTAGTGGAGACCTACTCAATCGATCTTGGAAGTGCTCACTGGTAATCCACTTCCCCGAAAGAAGGAAGTGTGCATCAACGATACGCTGAAGATGCTGCAGTACCACAACAAGTACATTGACAGGACGTACACCAGCTCAGTTATGTAGAGGGTGTTATCTCCCACGACTGCTGGCCACAGTGTAGACCAGGCCTTTGCTTTCCTCGTTTGTCGCAAGATTTCAAACACTGGCTCTACTTTCCCTTTTGTGTCTCCAATTGAAAATAACAATTTGTTTACACTGCTTTAGTTAGTTAGTTTGTGATGCGTGGATTTGTTCTCTGTGTTCTAAAGGTTACAGTAAGCCTGGCTGATTTCATTCCCAGTACGATTCAGCATCCTGCATAAATGCCTGAATGACACAAAACTGTGTGTACAATTCATGATTGAGCAGAGCCAATAATGCTGTAATCTTCAGAATTTTTAACACAAATGAGAGAACATGACCTTCGCTTTGCCGTGGACGAGTTGCAATGAATTTAATAGAAATTGCTGTGTTCTAAATTAACTGCAGCCATTCAGGACATTGCTTTGGAAAGCTCAATGCAAGCCTATTCTCAGCAGCTGTCAAAACAGAAAACAATGGCAGGATATATAAGGAGTAGGATGGAAAATAACATTGGCGATATAATGCTATTATATAAATCAATGGTACGCCGTCACCTGATATACTGTGTTCTGTTCTGTTCTTAAAGTAATATGAAGCAGAAATACAAGTGATTCAGCTTGGGGTGATTGAAAATTACAAGAACCATACAAGAACCAGGGGTCACCAAATGAAACTGATAGGTAGCAGGTTCAAAACAAATAAAAGGAAGTTCTTCTTCACACAACGCACAGTCAACTTGTGGAACTCCTTACCTGAGGAGGTTGTGAAGGCTGGGACTATAACAATATTTAAAAGGGAACTGGATAAGTTCATGGTGGCTAAGTCCATAAATGGCTATTAGCCAGAAAGGGGTTAAGAATGGTGTCCCTAGCCTCTGTTTATCAGAGGATGGAGACGGATGGCAGGAGAGTGATCACTTGATCATTGCCTGTTAGGTTCACTCCCTCTGGGGCACCTGGGCACTGGCCACTGTCGGTAGACAGATACTGGGCTAGATGGACCTCTGGTCTGACCCAGTACGGCCTTTCTTATGTTCTTATGTTCTTAAAATTATTAGATGCAAGGGAAAAGACAGAGAGAAGACTGGGGAATGTCAAGGGAGGTGACTGTACACATCTATGATGCCTCTTACCAATATAATACAGACTGTAGAGAATTATAAGTGCAAGAATAAGGGGACTATAACAGACTGGCTGTTTGCCAAAGACAGTTTAACTTCTTAGCAGTTGTTGATTCTAACAGGAAAGGTTTAAGTAGGTTCTGCTGAGCCATTGAAGCAGGTGGCTCATTACCTCTACTCAGGGCATCTCTCTGGGCTGTAAGGGAGAAGATAGAGCAGGGGTTGACAACCTTTACGAAGGGCTGTGTCCGAATCTCCTCCTCACCCTCTCCCAGTGCCAATGGCAGGGAGAAGGCCGTTGTGGCAGAATGTCGATGGCAGGGGTCTGGTCTGCAGCCCGCTTTCCAGCGACGTGTTGGGTGGTCTGGAGCGCCCCCCCCCCCCTTCTGGCGGCAGTATCGGCAGCAGGGACAGGGAGCTGCATGCCGCTCCAAATTAGGTCATGTTCCACTTTTGCCGCGTGTTGCCGACCCCTGAGACAAAGTGTGGGTAGAGTTGTTCTCAGGTAGAACTGTTAGGTGTAGCCAAGCCTAAGGAAAAGGGTTGTCATTGTATTGTCTTTGTTAATAAAAGCAAACTTTCCTGGAAAGGGATAAGTGAGGCGTCGTCTCTAGCCAACAAGTGGATTTTGCTTTAGAACAGATGGGTGCAGCCACCTGCTCACAGGGGCTTACAATGAAACTGAAAAGAAACATGTTTCAGATAGAAAAAGGATTATTTCTGGTAGCCAACCCACATTTAACATAGGGCACTTGTGGCCGCATATATCGCTGTGGCCAGGAACTTAGGCTTCAAGATAGCATTAGACATTTCTGAGTTACAAGAACTTTTATAGTCATATCAGAGAGCATTGTTTTTTATTTTAAGTGACATAAATCCTCATGCTTCAGGCTACAAACTGATTGGAGTTAGGAAGAACTTCCCTGTGCAGGCAGATTGTTACATAATTGACGACTAAAAGTTTTCTTGCACCTTCCTTTGATGTTTGAAGTATTAGATATTGGCCACTGCTAGCGATAAGGTACTGGACAAATGGATTAGTGATCTTAGTTAGTGTGGCAATTCCTACAGGGCTGTAATGAACCATCCTACAGAATGGATGTAATTTTAAAACCACCACTCATCAAATTTGCAGATGACACAAAGCTTCATGGAATGGTAAATAAGGATGAGGACAGAGCAGTCAGACAGAGCAGTCTGGATGCTTGGTAAGCTATTTGGGCCTGTTCAAACCAAATGTGCATTAACACAGCCACATGGAAAGTTATACACCTGGGAAGGAGGAATGCAGGCCGTACCTACAGAATGGGGGACCGTGTCCTGCAAAGCAGTGACCCTGGAAAGGATTTTGTGGGTGTGGGTGTGAAAAAGAGAGAGAAAATGGGTTCTGCTCCTGAGGAGTGGGGTGGCAAGCCCGGGAGGTTGCAGAGTGAGGCCACCCTGCTGTGACAGCTCCTGCAAATCCTGTCCCGTGAGGCTGGGCCCAACTCCCCACTCTTTGTGTGGTGACCTGATGAGGGGTTGCAGAGCAAGCCCACCCTGCACTCATCCTGCAGCAGCAGTTCCTGTCCCACGAAGCTGGTCCTAGCTTCCCACACTAGACATTGTCTGGTGTATGGGATTGCAGAGCTGCTCAACTTTGACCCAGCTGGCCCTCTGTCATGACAGCAGGGTGGCGTGGCTGGGCCAATCCTGTGACCTCGTGTGCCAGAGTGCAATACCATTCATCAAACCTGAGTGGCCCTGTGACCTGGCGTGCCAGATTGCAAGGCTCAGGGCAGAGAGTTGGGCCCAGCAGTGACGGAACGAGCCGCTGTTGCAGAGGACGGTTTTTGTTTGTTTTTGTTTTTCTTTTAAACACCAGTTTTCATTTTTGTCATTTTATTTCAAATTTTCAAAAAACAGGTTCTCTTTGTGGTGCATGAGTAACTCATCATGGGCTCCCCTGTGATGTTGTGGCAAAAAGGGCTAATGCAACTCATGGATATATAAATGAGAGCAGCGAGCAGGAATAGGGAAGTAATTTCACCTCTGTACACGTGCAGACAAATTCAAATGAAAAATAAGTCATATTTTTTTATCAGTGAGGGAGATTAACCACTGGAACAAACTGGCAAGGGGTGTGGATTTTCCACCATCTCTTGTTGTCTTCAGATCAAGACTGGATGCCTTTCTGGAAGATACACTGTAGTTTAATTTAACACAGTTATTGCATGCAATACAGGAGTAACTAGGTGAAATTTAAGAACCTGTAACATACAGACTAGATGACCTAATGGTCTCTTCTGGCCATAAATTCTGTGAGTTTATGGATGGGATGCTATTGAATTTAAAACAATTAATACAAGGAAGTCCCATGGTCTGTGGTATGCAGGAGGCCAGACTAGATCATCACAATGGTCCTTTCTAGCCTTAAATAATCAGTTTGTGAATAGGTTAGCTATTAAATTCTATAGACTTTTTAGTAAAAAAAACGTGGAGAATGATTAAGTTCATCTATTATACAGTTTGTTTCATCCCTGACAGATAGTATAAGACATTTCAGCAAAGTGTATTGCCTGCCATCTGCATCTCAGGATCAAACTCATTTTTTATTAATGTAGAAGGTGCACAGTAAATATTATGCAAAGTAAAGAAGTGGATCATTACATATTTAGACCAGCCTTGCAACAATCCACTCACTCATCTGGGGCAAGGATATTGTTAGCAGACAAGAAACATATTATTAGTATCTTCATAGCTGTTAAGTTAAATGTAGGCTAGTGGAACTTTATGCTAGGGCTGATAAATTTTCACAGTTTCGAAACAATGTTTAGAAATCTGGCCCTAAACTTTTATGTTTTTTGTTTGTTTGTTTTTTGCCTTATTTCATTCTCCACCTGCTTCTTTGGTTTCCACTATTGCTTTGTTGATTCACTTGAGTATATTCTCCCCTGTCGCATGACCATATCTCCCTTTGATGATACTCATCTTAGTTCATTACACACAAGTTGTGTATTGTTCCTGGGAAGTTCTTGGAGAAAAGGTTCAGGGCAGCACTGAACTGGAGCTTGGGATTGCTAAATCATTGACTTGAGCCACTTCACAAGGTGCTGCTGCGTCTTGCATTGCATGTTTTTTGTGCTTCCTCCCAGAATGGTGCTGGCTAGGAGCACTGATGGTGCTGACAAGCATTAAGGCCTTGAGTCCATCCTTGCTGGATGGATGCAATGGTGCTTTGGACCCAAGTATAGAAGGAGTGGGCAAAAAGCTTTACCTTAGATATGGTCAATTAGAGATGTGGGAGAAGGAGAACATCTTTGCTCGATGATCACAGTTTTGCAGAGGAGAAAATGAGGAAAGGGGAATAAATGAAAGGAGATGTTTTAGGTATAGAGAATGGGTGGGAAGAATGATAAGAGAAAGAGAAATGGACATCACATGTTAAATTTCTACTTTTAACATATTAAAGAGAAGGGAAAGAAAAATGAGACTGGAAGAATAAAAATGAACTTAACTAGACGGTCCTAACAAATGAAAGAGAAAAATTTGAACAGACTCAAAAGCTGAAGTAAAAGGTAGAATCAGAAAAAAAAAAAAATCACAGATGAGAAAAGAAGAACATAGAAAGAATCTGAAAGAGAATACACACGGGAAGCAGAGTAGGAAGAGAGACAGATGGAGAAGGAAAGAAAGTGGTATTGAAGGAAGAAGAGAAGAGCAAAAACAAGTTATACTTGGAGTGATTATTTTAGATTATTTTATAGAAATGCATATAACTTGGGTCACAGTGTTCTTAGATGTAATCTTTAGAGTAGTAAACAAAGAGTACATTCTTCTGCTTCTCTGATGACCTTTGATTCCCACTGTGAAGGAGTCTTCTAAATTTCACTCCGTTATTGTGTCAGATTTGCTTGCCTCATCCAATTTTAGATGTCATCATCCCACTGCACTGGTGCCTCACAGACTAAATTTTAAGTCCCCCACGCTTTGCTTCTGTGGATGTTTATCTTCATACCAATTTCTAATCATAAAAAGAAAAAATTTCGCACTGCCAGAAGTGCCTTGACTTGAATATTTATAAATACATGGTGCAGCATGTTTTATGCATGTGTCATCTTGGAAACCTGCCCAGTTTTTAGTCCATAAAGGGGCATCTGAAAGTTTCACAGACTTAGCGCTTTATCCTGCTCCCACTGATGCCTGTAGATATTTTGCCATTGACTTCAGTGACAGCAGGATTGGATCATAATGGAGTCGCAAGGCCAGATTAAGGGGCCTCCGGAGCCCTTTGCTGCCCACCACTGTGTGTCCCTTCCCCCTCCCCTCCCAGCCTGGAGCCCCAGGCCCCACCACGGTGGCCTGCATGCGGACCAGCGCTGGGGCGGAGGGGAGGGTGTGGCAGAGGCCACACTCCACAGCACTCCCTCCCCGGCCCTGGTCTGACTGGTCTGCACCCAGTGATGGGGCTGGCTGGTGCGCGGTGTGACTTCTGCCATGGACTTCCAGGGCCTGCGCCCAGAGCGGAGTGAATATGCTCCGGCCCGCCCCATCCCTAGGGGCAGACCAGCTGGCCAAGGGGTGGGAGCACAGAGCCTTGCCCCTGGCTCAAGGGCTGACCCCCCTCTCCCCCCCCACCCCCCCGACCTCCAGCACTGGCCAGGGTCTTCCAGTGCTCTCCCAAGCCCTGCCAGTGCTGGGGGTGGGGTGGGGAGGGGCAGTCTTGCAGGGGCCTTAGGGCTGGAGCCCAGGGCCCCCTTTAGGCTGGGGCTTCAGCCCCTATAGCCCCTGCATTGGTCCGGCCCTGGGAGCAACTGAAACAAAACTTTTGTAGATGCTGAAACTATGGATGTATTTTTAAATGAACGGATTAAAGTCTTCAGAAAATCTGAGAGTCAGTCAGTGTTGACATATCTTCTTTGTTTTTCTTTCCAGGAGAAGAAGATTTTTCAGATTCCTTGGATGCATGCTGCACGACATGGGTGGGATGTTGAAAAAGATGCTCCTTTATTTAGGAACTGGGCTATTCACACAGGTACTGGAACTTTCCTTTCTGCAGACCAGATTTTGCTTGCTTTTGTCTTTCTTATGGAGATTTTCCCTTAAATTCATTCACTGCATTTGCAAAAGCAAACAAAATTAAAGGGCTTGAATCTGTGAGGTGTTGACATTGTTGGTACTCATCCAACTTAAGACGGCCTTGCTACACGTCCAACTTTGAGGGGCCCTAACTAGTTTCCATTGAAGACAACAGTGAAACCTCATTGATCCAAATGGAAACAAAATTGGGTTAAAATCAATGGGAGTAGAGATGGCTCAGCAGCCCTTGTGCTCTTTCAGTACAGATTTGAACCAGACATAAGAAAGGTAAATGCTGTAAAACAGTGGTTCCCAACCTTTTTGCCTCGAGGGCCACAAATATAATTTTTACAGCCCTGAAGGGCCACCAATCTATTTAATTAAAATTCATTTATATAATTTTATATTATTTTTCAAAAACAGTCCTGCTCCTTCCATATGATGGGTTGCTGAGAGAGCTGGGACTTTGCAGGAGGAATGAGCAGCAGCAGCCGCCTGGCTTCTGCTCCCAGATTCATGCCAGACCTGGATTCTGGCTCCCAGGACCAGGCAGTAAACGGCCACTGAGCCCGACTCCTGCTCTGGGTGCCTGTGGAAGCCGGCTCCCAACTTGCAGCTGCAACCCCTCCCTCCCCCGCACTCCAGGACCAGGCGGTAAGCGCAGTTGCTGCAGCTGCTCTGGGCTGCGTGGGAGACCCAGCTCCCCGCTTGCTCCATCATCCATGCTGGGAGCGGGGCTGTGGCCGCTCACCCCCCCGATCAGGCAGTAAGCAGACACCGCCGCTTGGCTCCCGCTTTGAGTTGCATGTGGAACCTGGCTCTCAGCTTGCAGGCACAATCTGGCTCCAGGCTCCACGTTGGGACCAGGCGGAGGGCGGGCAGCCACAGCCCGGCTCCCAGGCAGCAGTAGAGGAGCGTGGACCATTTGAAAAAGCCCCGTGGGCCAAAATTGGCCTGTGGGCCAGTGGTTGGGAACCCCTGCTGTAAAAGCTATCTCAGGCTGCTTTAGCATTGCATCTGATCTGTAACACCCACACTATTCCAGCCCTGGGCCTTTCCTGAGAAGAAGCTACCAATCATACATTCTAGAGATGTTCATGAAAATGAGATCACCAAATGTGCCTTTTCTAGCAATCTAAACTGTGGTTTGAGCTTGTGTCTTCAAAATCAGAAGGAGTGCACTGCCACTACTAACTCATGGTACAGCTAGCGCTCCCCAGGCTTTGAAAAAATGTTTAATATGTACCTAACTTTCTTCATTTTCTTGCTTGCTAGGAAAATTTCAACCAGGAATAGATAAACCTGATCCAAAGACATGGAAGGCAAATTTCCGGTGTGCTATGAACTCCTTGCCTGATATAGAAGAAGTCAAAGACAAAAGTATAAAGAAAGGAAATAATGCCTTTAGGGTTTACAGGATGCTACCTTTATCCGAAAGACCTTCCAAAAAAGGTAGATGAAGGGACTCAGGAATATGAAATCAGTGTTAGATACCAGGCTGCCTTTTAATTTACTGATGGAGATTTTTACTGAAAAACCTGAGAACTGCAAAATAGGGCTGTTGTACCTTGGCTTCTGTGAAGTCATATGTATTTATCCAAAAGATTCCCTGAATCTAGGAACTTCCCATGATCAGTAGACAGACTGCATTCATTTAAAGAGATAATATACGCCGTTTGAAAGAGAGAGGATACACAGGATGTGATGTCTGGACATCAGGTGTCTGGTAGAAATTGGTTTAGCTCCATTGAAGACAATGGAGCAATATCAATTAGCAGCTGAGGCTCTGACTTCAGATGTCTAGTCTGTTTCATGTTTGGAGCAACAAGGACATGTGACAAGGAAGTTTTGATATTTGCAGCAACTTAAAGGGAAAAACCTATCTATTTCTCCAGCATTACAATCATTTTGTCTTCACTCCCAAAAAGAAACAAATTGACCTTTTCCCCATTTTATGAAGTTTCCAACTACATGTCCTATTTGATGGCACTTAGCCATGAAACCGGCGTATTAGAAATGCATTGGTTGGAGATCTGTGCTTTGTAGTAGAAACCCTCCTTCCCTTCCTGTGCAAAACAGCTTCTGAAAGAGGTGCAGAGGTCGACTGTTCAAGAAGCATAAACTTAAATATGGAGATCTGTCATCTTCATATCAGAGGTGGGAATGTCCTGGAAAATACCCCCTTCACTCACTCACAGTTCCACCTCTCAAAGCTTTCCATAGCTCCATCTCCATAGAGTGTCCGTAGGGGAAAAGCTAACATAGAGGCATCTCTGGGCCTCCTGGGAGATTTCTGTTGGATTGGGGTATCCTCCTTTCATAGAATAATGGAGATGATTATCATTAACACAACTCATTCAGAATGTGGAGGCAGCCATCTTGCTGCCTGCTAACAAAATAGGTTGGGGGAAAAACGCAGTCTCAGTTGGATTCAGTGGCAGAAATGGAGTACATCCAGAGTGTAGAGTAGGTGGGGTCTCTGTGGACGTACCTTTTTCTAAGCGGTTTTAGGTTTTTTGGGTGGGTGGGGTTGGTAGTTAACGTCTTTTAATAAACAGATTGTGGCTACGAATTTCATAGAAAACAAACCTAGTTTAAAACCCTAACCTAGTGTTCTTCTTTAGTCTGCGTCCCATTCTAGGCAGTGTGAAAAATCTGGACATCTTTTTTTTTTTTGGCGGGGGCGGGAGGGGGTGTGTGTATAGTTGTTCATATAAGACAAAGCCCATAATATTGGGTCAGTCCTGATAACATCAGGACATCTGGTTATGCTACCTGTAACCAAACACCCCAATGGTGGTTGAAAGGCAAAGAGTGGTAGTGATACTGGAAGTGTATGGTGAATGTCACTGGAGGACAAAGACAAGGAATGGGGAAAGGACTAGATCAAGCTATGTGGAGGAGATCTACCACATTAGGCACAGCAGATAATTGGTTTTAAAGCTCTGGTGTGTCACCTGCCTAAGATGCATTTTATAGACTCCAGCATACCTTGCTGCATTGAGTTACACAACAAATTTGTAAGATGCTCTTCATAGCCATAAAAGACTAGAGACATGTGTCTTCAAAATGACAGCTGAACTTTTGGAGCATATGTCTGCAACAAGGACTGATTCTGGAATATGCAAGGACTTGTCTGTAATTGCATAGTGTGTTGCCACCCTTCTGCTCTTTTACTTAAATAAATTGAAGCACTAAAAGAAATTAGCTGCGAGGACGTTTAGTTCACAGTGAAGCTCAATGTCCCAGTACTAGGGAAGAGTGAATCTCATGGAGTTCAAGGTTTTGTGAATATATAGTGAGCTGTTATTTGGATTCTCAAACCATTCTCATTCTAACTGTAATTCATGTGTTTTTTTCCAAATGTGATTACATTTGAACAATCGTGTTTTTCTAACTAAAGGGAACCCTGTGCTACCTATCAGGAATAGAAGGGCTATTCCAGCGTCCCACCTCCAAGCTAGGCTGAATAAGTGCCTGACCTATGTACAGTGTATTGCATGTACTGTATTTATTTTTCATTAAGAGTGTGCTTTCTCCCCCTTTTTTCCTTTTTTCACAGTCCTTGTTTTTCGGTCAGTCTCTCTGTGTTCCATTTTTTTCACCGTTTTTCCAATGCATTTTTTTTCCCTCTACCCCATCAATGCTCCTTTTTTACAGTCTTTCCAAAGCAGAACGTGAACTCATAATATTCAAACCGAACTTTTTGCCCCCTCAGTGTTGAAGTGGGTTCATAATTAAGCATAATGAGTTCTTACATCCCTGCCAGGTACTGATGTTGAGGCACCTCATGATATATCCTAGTTAGTATTTTTGGGGAGGGGGGAGGTTATTGTCTGTTCTCACAGTTGATTGTAACAAATCTTCCTTCCTTTCTTTGCTCCAGGAAAGAAACCAAAGACTGAGAAGGATGACAAATCCAAACAAATTAAGGTAAGACTTGGCTGTTTCACAGTGAGAGACACTTTAGCTTGTGCCAGTAATTCTGTTATAACAACTTCTATACCCACTCTAATATATCAGAGCTACTGAGTTTTTATACCCACTTTAAAATAATATATCAAAGCTACAGAGTCCATTCAGCCGTCTTTCTTTGTCTTTGGTTTCTTCCTTATGTATTTAGAGTGACACACGTTGCATTTCTTTAACATGGAGCTTGTTGTAAATGGGACTGATGTGATCAAACTAGCACCAGTCCTTGCGTTGCAGCTGGATGTTGAGAAGGAAGCAGCTTGTGGATGTATTTAGCAAATGTACATTTGTGTTACTAGTGAAGGGAATGGTCCTAGACAACAAAAACACTGCATGTAATTAAGTTTTGGAAATTAGTTTGTATTTAAGTAAGAACAGTGGCTCTAATAGTGCTGTAGTCTGTGCTCATGATTTCTTTACCCACCCTGGAACTGAGTGTGAAGCTCCTGCCAAAATATACGATGTGGCTGAACTTGCAAATGCTCACAACCATGTGCTGTGCTTCCTCGCTGGAGTAGTTCCACTGAAATCATTAGAGACACTCTGCTGCATGCTCCTTAGTAAGTGTTAGCAGGACTGGGCTGTAAGCCAGAAATAATCCAGAAATCTCTTTCAGAAAAAAACAACCGAAAGCAAAGATTACAGTCTCAAATCTTTAGCAGAACAGGGCAAACCCTGCAATCTTTTCTCAGGCAAAGCTCTCACTGAAATCAGTGACCACAGTAAAGCAAGTTTCTCTACAAGTCAAACTGACAGAAACCAAAGCTCCCTTGTAATGTATAAGTTGGAGCAGGGTGATGTCATGCACAATACTTAACTTCCCTTCCACTCTCTTTAAAAAGAGACTAATTCAGCCCTGACGTTAGCAGGTGCAGATGTCACTGGGGGTCGGTGGGAATTTTACCTGCTTACACTAGGCCCCGGCTATTGTGAGTCAGTGGGAATTCTGCCTGAGTATGTACTGCAGGGTCTGGCCTTACATTTCCCCGAATTTTTGAGGAGGAGAAACTGTAGTTTCTATGAGCGTGAGCTACCCCACTGAGCAGGCTCTGCATGCTATGGCCCCTCTAAGGGGCATGGAAAGATTTTAAGCACGGTGAACTCTAAGGGTGCGTCTACACTTGTAAATTAAGTTGACTTAATTTACTCTGCGTCTACACTACAGTTTCCTTAAGTTGACTTAAGCTGCTGCTTAAATCGACTTAAGGAAATTTTAAATCAACTTAATAAGACCTAGTTTTACGTCGACTTACTGGTTAAGTCGACTTTATTAAGTCGACTTAAGCCAGTGTAGATGTGGCTTAGCCCTAAGTCGACTTAAAGGGTCCCCAGGGCTCCTCCACTGACCTCCCTCCCAGGGTGCCTGGCACAGCCAGAGCCTGGCGTGCCCACCCACAGGGCAGGACACAGCCCTGCCCACCCCACTCCCATACCCTGCCCCTGCCCCTGTCTTGCTCAGTCCCCATGTAGCCTGGTACAATGGGGAAGATGCTGAGCTCCCTGGCACTTTTGGAGGGGTGCCCGGAGAAGGGGGGCACCTTTTGGGTGTCCCCCTTCCCACCATGCACCACTCCCAGGTCCACCTAGCCCCTACAAGTCGACTTAGGCATCCAGTGTGGATGCTCTAAGTTGATTTGGCAAGGTCGACTTTAAGTTGACCTAAATATACAGTGTAGACATGCTAAGTCGACTTATTTGAACAAGTGTAGACATAGCCTAAGTTCCTTTTTGAAAGATATCTTTATTAAAATTGAATTAAGGGCAAAATTCTTCTGATGCATCACAAAATCAAATTCTCCACAGTTGGACAGTGGCTTTCAGTGGAGGGAGATGGAAGACAAAACCTGTGCTGGCATTTGTCTCATTTAATACACAAGTATATTTAATATTTCAAAATACTGCTTTACTGTATTTTATTTAGTTTGATTATTGTAAGAAAACATCATTTAACCATGTCCTACAGATTAGATAGCCACCGGTGTTGATTTTAATGTAAGTGCCAATCATAATTAGCACCCAGAGGGATTGCCAGCAAAGAAACAAATCTCTACTCATACCTTTCTCTATCTGATTTAAGAAGCAGCTGGTGTCCTTCAAGGCCAATTGGCTGCAGTTACATATTGTCTTCCCCTCCCCCACACACTTCCCTTACAATCAAAACATTAAACAAATAAAAGCTGTAGCAGTGCTTGGCTTAATGAGAAACACTGCCTCTCCCCTACTCACATGGATCCAGTCTTATGAGCAGTCATTACCAGGGGAGTTCGGTGGGATTATTTATTACACATGGTATTATGTATGGTCATAAGCGTTTGTAGGAGTAGGCTCCAACTGTTGGAAGCAGCGTCTTTCGGATATGTTACCTTGTGGCACTGGAACATGTAAGCTGTTTGTCCATGCTTCCAGCTCACTCTTTTATACACCAATAAGCTTAGGACTCACCATCCCCTTTGAGCCAGGATGTTATCCCAGGGTATTCTGTCTTATTTTAACTGTTCTACATGTACGCAACAACTATTAGAACATCATCCATCACTGCAGGAATAATAGTGATCCTTAACTCAGACTCTGCCAAATTAGTGACGAATGAAATAATTTACATATATTGTTTGAAGACTGAAACTCCTATATAATTTGTAAGTCTACAAAGATGTTTGGTTGATGATTGGTTTTTTTAGTTTTATTTGTTTATTAAATGAAAGCTGGGCACGTCACTTTTAAAATAATCCTTCATGCTCATGATGATTACTGGGAAACTTTTCCATGACATGATGCCTGTTAAAGTGCTTGAAATAATCCTGTGGTCTGTACTATACAGATGGAGAAGACTAAGGACTAGAAGCTAAATTGTCAAAAGTTGAGTTGCGTGTTGTGACACACGGCCTAACTTTGAGATGCTCAGAAAATCACAGGAACATCACTGAAAACGCAAAACTTCAGTTAGGCACCTAGGCTTCCTGTACAATGGGGGTTGAATGCTGTTCTCAGGCACCAGCCTCTGACGCAGGGAGCTCCCTAAGTTAGGCAGTGAGAGAGGCTGACAAGAGGACTGTATGCAAAGCCCTGCTCCTCTCGTGGAGCTAGATGATCAAATCCAGGCTGCAAGGAGGTGCTGATCTCTGTTGATGGTGGTCACTTACTCTGTAACATTTGGCCCTGTGGTAACGCACTCACCTGGAGTGTGGGAAATCTAGGTTCAGTTCCCCCTCAGGCAGACGGAAGAAAGGATTTGAACATGTCTCCTACCTCTCAGAAGAGTGCTTTTGCCAGTGAGCTATGAGATATTCTGATGTGGGGCTTGCTCAGTCTCACCTGCTGAATCTGTCCCACTATGGAAAGTCAGGAGTGATTAGAGCAGGTGGTCTGGACGCAGGGACTCCCCTGTCTCCCATACCCCAACCACTGGATTAGAGTGACTCGCTCGCTGGCCTGATGTCTGTGGATAAATACTTAAACAGTCTTTGAGCCAGAGAGATTGGGCTCTTTGCTCCAATTACTCTTCTATTATTTAGCCACAGTGGAACAGCTTCAACAGGAGATATTAAGGGAACCGCCCCCTATCCCCCCCGTGCAATCAGAGTATCTCATAGCTCAGATTAGAGCACTCTGTTGAGAAGTAGATGACCCTAGTTCACATCCTCTCTTTCCTGCTCTGCATGAGGGGGAAAGTGAACCTGGGTTGCCTGTATCCCAGGCACCTGCTCTAACTAATTGGCTCCTCCTCCAGTTGGCCTATGGTGGGGACCCGATCTGATTGGCAGCCCCTGAATATGCCTACCACATCAGCTCCTGCATGCAACTCAGGCATCCAGACACCTGCGTTCTCCAGGGTTGTCTGTCACCCTGGGGCTCGGGGGGAGCTGACATCCAGACACCTCGAGTGAACCAACAGCACAAATGCCCAAAAGCAGAGACATTGCCACTGAGGGAACTTTTACCCTGAAAACATAGGCAGCAAGAGAGTTTAAATACCTATACGGGTTAGGCAGGAGTTTTGTGCATCACAGTGGAGCAAAAACTGGGACAGGGATACCTAACACTGTTTGAGTATCCAACCCTAGATCCTCAGCTCTCAGACACTTCTCTGTCTCCAAGCTTCTAGTGTGCCAAGTGCTGAAACAGCCCCTCATGTAATTTACTACAGCCTAACTCACTCTGCTTTACACTGGAGCATTCCCATAGGGGCTGCATCACTGACTAAATACCAGCTAGGACAGTATGCTCCCTTTCTGCCCCCAGCAAGCCCCTCCTGTCCCTGCCCTGACAAATCTCTATTCTGGTTAAATGCCATCTGAGAATCTCCAGTTGCTTCTTTGAAATGGCTTTAAGATCTTTTGTGCCAGTGAGGCACTGATACAGTGCAAGACTCTGACCCCAACTCCAATGTTATCTATTGCTGATTGTTAGTATGAATATTGTTAGTACCCTGATGCCCAAAGGCCCCCATTGAGTACAGATGACTCCCTTGTGCCAAGCGCTGTAACCAGCACGCAGGTATTTGTTTTGCAGGCACAATGTTAGGGTCGCATTGGAAAACTACTGCCTAACTTTAACAAACACCTAATAGGCAGAACAGTATCTGCAGAGGCAGAAATGTACCACTTTTATAGTAAATGCTTTCACAGTTTGTTTTGAAGTTTTGGCTTGGATCAACTTTTGCTCTGTGTGGATGCAGAATTGGAGACTGCGAGAGAGGAACTGGTGCAGTTCAAGGCAACTGCACCTTTATTTTCCCTTCATGGTCCACCAAGGGCACTCACCCTAGGATTCTGGCTCCCAGCTATCACCTTTCTTGGGTGGAGACTAATGTCTCTCTCTGTACTGATAGAGGGTTTTCCAGATTGCACAGTTCCCTGCCTACATTCTGCTATCCCAAGCAAGCCAGACTGCCTAAACAGGCCAGCCTCTGTCCTCTGCTCTGTCCCTAGAAGTTATGATCAGGTAATTGCCCACAGTTATAAGTTACAGCTCAGTTTTTTTTCTTAAGGTGGAAGCTTTAAAACACATGCTAATAAGTTTACCAAAGATCACCCTTCTGTGTCATCAGGGCTGTGGTAGAAGTCAGTCCTACATACTCTACTAAGGGTTTTTTCCATGGTTACAAGTTCATAACTGCTCTAGCTCTGAACAAACATCATGACTGGGCAAATTGGTGTGGGGGTTTTTTGTCTTCTTTTTTTTTTAAATATAGCTTGGGCCTTCGATAGTCGGGTTCTGGGAACAGATAGCTATTTGACAGTGATCTAGTTCTCAGTATGTAGCTTCAAAAGGCTCAGATTTTGCATAATTAGCATTCATCTACATCTAGATATTTCCTGGGAATTCTACTTCACATGTGTTTTCCCAAAAGATCATTCTTATATGCCACATTGTTCAGTATAGTTCTTTGATCACTCAGGCCCACAATAATATATAACCTTTGCATTTAACACAGGGGACTCCAAAGATAATTAAACTTAATTCAGTAAGTGTTTTCAAAATTATTTCAGGGAATTTCCATATCTGTACCAGGAATTTTAAATTCCCCATCTTCAAGCATCTGATGAGGTGGGATTTTCTCCCAAGAAAGCTCATGCAATAGATAAACTTGTTAATCTTTAAAAGTGCCACAGAACTCCTTGTTTGTTTTGCTGAATTAGACTAACATGCAGATTTGTTCATCTTTAAAAGTGCCACAGGACTGTTTGTTTTGCTGAACTAGACTAACACAGCTCCCCCTTAGGAATTTTAAAAAGCTCTTTAATATATATTTGAATAAACAACAGGCCAAATTAATCCCCAGTATAGCCCCATTTACTTCCCCTGATTTATAGTAAGGATGAATTTTACTCAATATCTTTTAGAATCTTACTACTTAGTATTTTCTGGCCCTCTGTAGTTTATTCAACTCCCACTGCTACCAAGAGAAAAGCTGTTTTTCACTTTAATTTCCACAATCAATTCTGATTTAAAAAAAAAATCTCAAAAAAATTGATGCACGTCCCCAGAGAACTTGGGAACATTCTGATCTTTTGCTCTGGCTGTAAATTTATCCTGCTTGTGTCCATCTGACTGGTTTTGGACAGTAGTCCCTATCTGGCCCTCAATGAAATCAATGAGAATCTTGCCATTGATTTCAGTAGGGGCAGGAGCAGCTTTGCTCTGCTAGGAATAAATGGTTTACAACATGTTTCATAGCTTATCAGGTACAGTGTATGGGAACTGTAGCAGGGAAATAGGCCACTGGAACCCTCCCAAGACCAATAGATCAGAACTGACAGGTGCGTATTCTCACATGCATGCATAATAAGTTACCCATTTAGAGAGATTTATAACAATTTACAGCAAGTTAGCCAAGTTTTGAGAAGGTAAGAGGGCAAATAGAACATGTTATATACGTGATATAAATGCAAATATTAGCCTTATAATGGCATATATCCACAGAATCCACTGATCTCAAGATAATAGCCCCATATGTTTCATATTTTCCACTGTTTCTGGGTGTGTGTTTGTGCATAGATCAAAGGCCTGATTCACTTCTCACTTACACTCATTTAAAATCAAGAGTAACTCCACTGAATTCCATGTAGTTGTTCTGGTATTAAACTAGTGTAAGTCAGAATAGAGGCATGGCCCAAGTAACCTAGAATATGAGTTCCACTTTGTGTAGTCCTAATCTTTCTTTGCTGTCCACGGATCCTTTATGATGGACCAAAGAAAGTTGTCAGAAATTATCCTGTCCAGTTGTGGACTGAAGACACGGATGCTTTGATTTACGGGGCTGACACAACAGACATCACATACAAAGGACCTGATTCTCATTTATGCTAAGGGCATTTTACACTGCTCTGGCAGAGTAAAGGGTTCTTCAAATGGGACTAAATTATATTTTCGCTCATTGTAGGTTCATTCAACCCACTGTACAGACAGAGAGGTGTAAACAAGAATCAGGACCAAAAATTGTAACTTCTTGGTTGGTAGCACTGCGGCTACGCCTATCAAAAGCTATCCAGTTAGAACAGGCTCATTAGAAAAGGGACATCACACGGTCTCTGTAGTTTCTCTGATACTTTCATTATAGAGCTTATTGGATTTACAGAGTGAAGGTAGGAATGGAAAACTTAAAGCCTGATTACGTTTTCATTTAGACTTGTGTAAATTGAAAATAAAACACTACCAAATTGGAATAATGCCATTTTACACCTACTTTACACTCACTTTGCTCAGATGTAAATAATAACACACTTTTCAGGACAAAATTGAATCAAGCCCTTCCTATTAAAGCTGGCATTGTCTGTCCAAAATCAGATTTTATCCTTTATATTTTAAAGGCTTGTCAGGCAACCAGCAGGTAGGAAGGCTGATCTTGCAGTTAATCCCTGTTTCAAAAAAAGACGATGACTTGTTAAAGAAATCCCACGTTTTTGTCATAACTTCTACAATATATTCAAAAGAGAGTTACGTATGTTCCTCGACTGATACACAACAAATACATAGAGATATATTGCATATAGAATAGTTGTTTTTCCAGCAGTATTACCGTATGGCAACGCTTATGATGAGACCTAGAAGGTTTGATTTAATGTAAATGCTTTTGTTTTGTTTTGGACTCTTGTGATAGAGAAAAATTAAGGATAGAATTTAGTAATTATTATACAGACACCTCAAGCATTATTTTAGAAAGTATTCAGTGATGTACTATGTTTTGTTAAGGGATGAGGATGAATTTAATTAAATGCTGTTTCAAGGCAGTGTTTCAATCTCATTACCCCCAATGTTAATCTTTTATAACAAATAGTATATGAATTTATTATTCTTTGGAGGCACACTGTCAATGTGAAGAGTGACTTTTAACTTCAGTTTAAATGGAGAAGACTTGGAAATGTAGTAAACTGTGGCCTCCTTTTGGAGAGCTTAAATGTCGATCTTCAGTCTGTTTTTAACTGGGGGGGGGGGGGGGGGCAGTAAGCGTGTGACAGGCAGAAACTAATTTGATGTATTTTGATCTTGGCAAAAAGAGATGAATAAGGAATAAAGTCAAAGTTCCTAAAATAAACGAAAACTAAATCTGACAAAACTCCACTATTTTCATTCTAGCAAGAACCAGTCGAGTCATCTTTTGCAGTGACTAATGGAATAAATGAGGTCTCTTCTGACTATTTCCTGTCCTCCACTATAAAAAGTGAAGTTGACAGTACTGTGAACATTGTAGGTAAGTGCTTCCAGTGCATATATTTCACATGTGGTAAACCAGTATGCATGTGTCTTTAGACTTTAAACCAGAGGTTGGCAAACTTTTTGGCCTAAAGGCCACATCTTCCTATAAAAATTGAATGGTGAGCCATGTGGTGAGTGGGGGCGGGCAGGAGCCGGGAATGCTGCCGTGCTCTGGCTGGGCCCATCTGGAGGGCATGATGAAAGGTTCAGGTGGGCCTTGGTTTACCCACCTCTCCTTTAAACTCATTCATGACGTAGATGGTATCAGAACAGCACGTATGACTGCATAAAACTGATCCTAGCAACTGCATTTTACATTTTGGAGTATGCTTCAGTATTATAAAATGTGGCTAATAGGACCAGCTTTGTGGCCTAAAGGTTTGCTACACACTCTGGATGTGAGTTCGGGTCTCTAGCTCACACCCTTGCTTTAGGGTCAGCGGGGGCTGGGAACACAATGCTTATCTTGTGAGGAAAAAAGCACTTCCCATCATTTGATGTCCCTTCCTGACACTAACCAATTCCAAAGAGAACCATATGTAGCATTTTACAGCCAGGTTGATACTTTATCCAGTGTATCGTGGGTAGTAACATTGGGGCATAGAAAGTGGAGGAGTTCTCATGATTCCAATATGACTGAATGGGCTTTTTACAGGTTGACATTTTGGTGGTGATTTAAAAATATATTTTAAAGGGTCAAACATGATGGGATCCAGGTTTTGGGTTTTTTTTAAACTGGCACCTCAGTAAGAGAATATGCTGTTATCACAATGTTAACAGCAAAGATCAGTGAAAAATGCCTTTAAATCTGGTGTGTTAGGAATTAGCTGACAGAGTAAAATGTGACTAATTATTTCTTACCAGAGTAAGTTGGGTTATGTTTTGACAGCTCTTTGTTGGCTATAGTTATCATTACAGTGAGGTTCTTGGAAATGGAATCCAATCACCACTTGGCCTAGAATTTCTTTTTTCTGTACAAAGTGAAGTGTTTGAAAATATGTTAATTTTCTCTTTGCAGAGATGATAGGTTTTAGTTGCACTGACTCATTTTATGTCACTTTTTGCAGGCTAAGTGTAGGCTTTTTCATTGAGAGACTTTTGTGGATGGAAAATTTATGGGTGCTCCTGCTCTTCAGGGAGCAGTATATTTAATTGCATTGTATTTTTGTGAGCATGTTTAGATTTCTGCTCCTTCTATTACAGGGGGTCTTAAAATTAGCCTTGGAGAGATTCCAGCACTGTAGTAAAACATATTTTCCAAGTAAGTCAGATCCATAAGCAAACCTGAAATCTAAAATACTCAAAGATTGATGTGGAGGCAGTGGGATGAAATTTCATACAGTTTTGCTTTATTTAGCAAAGTTTAAGTCAAAAAATGGAAATTTAAACCCTTTGGGGGCATATCAATCCTGAGCCATAGTCCACTGAAGTTGAGGGGAATCTTCCTTTTGACTTTACGTGGATTTGAGCTAGACTTACAGAGCTAAATTCTGTGAAATCCTGAGGGCTTTCAACGTCCATTTAACTTAATTGGAAGTTGAATGCCCTCTGCATGTGATAGGAGGTTATCAGTGGTTTGTAGGAAAAGGCCGGCAGATGACACTAACATTTATCAGAGTCTGGTCTATTGTGCTATAATAAAAATAAGGAAAATTACTCAGGCAAACAGAAGTGAATCCAAATGTTGTAGTGCTATATTTTTGCCATTGTTACTGGATATTCACAGTGGAAAAACCTAGCGCCAAATCCTGCTTCCTTCACTCATGTGAGTCGTCTGTTTTCACAAATAAAAGCAATTGGGATTTGGTCAGTACTTGAGAGCATCCTGCTTGTGTGAGTGTGCTTTCCAGTTGAATTACCTATGCTGAGAGCTGCCTATTTGAACTAAACAGGGAAACCCTGATTTACTATGCCAAACAGTTTTTCTATACAAACAGCAAAAAAAGGCAGAATAGAGTCATTCTGTTTGTGCTGGGGAGGGTTATGGTAAGAGGTAGAGAGAGGGAAAAAGGGAGACAGCATCTGCAATGTTTCTAGCGTGGTGCAGCTGAGGCCAGGCCCTTGGCATTTTGCCCAGGCCACGGGGATTTTTGCTGATGAACACTGACGTTATCTCTCGGGATTGGGTAAGAATTCTCCAGGTACTGAAGAGAAAGACAAGGCCATGAAAGCAGTGTGTTCTTAGTAAGACAGCATTGCACAACACGGTGGTTTCACATTGATAAAAATGAGCATGGGATCCTTTTCCCTCTCTCTGCTCATATTGCTGCAGAACCAGGAGGAATGTTGTTTACAGTGCAACTAAGTTATTTGGAACAAAATGGTAGGAACTTTAAATCAGGCTCTTTTTAAAGGGGTTAGTCAGTTTCTGTTTAAAGTTACAGTTTCTGGGATTGCTTCATAAAATATGTATTCTGCTTTGAGGAGGTTTCCAGATTAGCTACTTGTCTCTTTGCAGAACAAAATTATATGCAGTTATTTCCTATTGGAAAAATATTTCTTTCCTTTTTCTTATTTAACACTTTTATTAATAAAAATAACGTGCAGTCATGTCACCTCTGAGAAGAAGTCTGTCTGTCACACTTCAGTCTAGAATCTTGGCATCAGCTTGGGGCTAGAAGAAATGTCTCTTCTGCATCAATACTGTTTAATTCTCTACATGCATTATGGTTACTTTACAGCTTGTTTTGACAATTCCAATATTGTCTATAGTCAGATTTACGTGAACTGTTGATCAGATCCAGTATGGCAAGTCCCATGTAAATCTTAAAATAGGCAAATCCATCCATCATTTTATAATCCTTAAATCTAACAGTATATACTCTCATATACCCCCCTCTGAATCAAATCCTGAAGCACCTATTCCTACAAAACTCCCGTTAAAATCCATGAGACATTTGCCTGAGTATAGACTGCTGGTTTGGGCCTGCTACATTCAAATGAAAATATAACAGAATTCTTCCTCTTGTCTTTGATGATTGTGAATTCTGAGGAACACATGCAAGACTAGCTCTAACTTTGAGCTTTCTGTCACCTGCTGGTTATTTTAGATTTATGTTTGTGCACAACTTCTGCTTAGCAAATGTATTTCACATCCATGCTGGAATCCCTGTCAACTTTAAAAACCTTTCATAGTGTAATAGGGGGTAGAGTACATACTGCAGATAATATAATATAAAGCCCCCTACATTTTCTACAGAGTGGATGTATTTTATTAATGTACTTGTTATGTTGATATTGTTGAGATCAAGAAGGAAAAGAAGTTGTGCAAGGTTGGAGTTTGTCTGTGATTTGAACGCATGACTGGAAGTTCTAGGTTTTCTTCCTGGCTTTTACTTTTGTTTCACTGTCAGTTAACTTTTGGTTCCTTAATAAAACAGGTGTAAAAATATTTTGTTGTCTCACAGCCATACTGTGTGGCTTTATATAATATCTGTAAAGTGTTTTGGGGTCCTTGGATGAAGAACTTGCAGAATATTACAGGTGTGGAGCAGCACTTACCTGCAGAAGTTGCAGCATAGAAATCATGAAATACATTTTAGTCACGGATCCTGGTGTTTAGAAGCTAACAGCTCAGCACTGCTTTTTACATTCTTTAGCTGGTATTGCAGGGGATGGCAGAATCCTAAAAGAACTCCCTGCCTCATTCCTATCTCCAGGAGAAATTCTAGACCAACTTTGTCTCATGTTTAAGACCACTGATTTCAGTAGAGTTTGCCAGGGATTAATTTGGGCCACTGTCTAAATGAGTTTTGAATCACTGTGCCTTATAGTACATATCTATATCAGGGCATCCAAAGTCGAGGACTTATTGCAGCTAACCATAATCATTAATACAGAAGTGCAACCTAGAGCAATAATTGATTTTAGCAATTAACGTTCTGATCAAGGTGGCACATTGCTTGCTGAGCCTATATACTCTGGTGAGGCCTCATTTAAAAATGAGCATAGCTACAGGCTGCATTGTGGAACTCTGTGGGCTACCTCTGGCTGGGCGCCTCAGTTACTGATCTGCTTCTACCCATGGACATGCTTATTTTATGTTCTGACCACTCCTGGTAAGTAAAAGATTTGCTTTTACGAAAGGCACAGCTCTGGAAGACTGCAGAAGCAATAATTACACAAACCAAGTGAAGCTTACGCATTTCCAGTAGTGACAGCTGGACAGGAAGGAGGTAGCTTTGAAGGTGTTGGAGACTGAAAACATTAATTAAAATTTCCTTAGAAGCCTTGTTAGAAATAATCAGGCATGGTGGAGAGAACAGAAACGATAATGAGAAAACCACAATTTAGCTATTAACCTAACCGTGCAATGTGTCTGACAAATCAGGGGGTCCCGTAAATAACCCATCTCTTCCTTCTGATGTGGAGTTATAGGAGCACCCAGCCTCGATGGCAGCACTGAAGAGCAAGTCATAGTTGCCAACCCTCCTGACGTTTGCCAAGTAGTAGAGGTGACAACAGAGTGTGATGAACAGCCCCTTAGTATGAGTCAGCTCTACCCACTGCAGATCTCCCCAGTCTCTTCCTATGCAGGTAAGTCTTCCCTCAAAAGAGCTATAACAAGATTCAGGAGAGCTCAAAGGGCAGTACTGGGATGTTCCATAGGCCTGCCCGGCCTAACCAATTCAATCAATCAATCATAGAATCTGGAAGGGACCATGAGAGGTCATCGAGTCCAGTCCCCGCACTCATGGCAGGAGTGACAGGTGTTTTAAGCAGATACTGCAGTTGGGAAGGTGGTGGGTGGTTTGCTTTGTACCTTAGGGCAGTTGACAGAGATTCTGAAATATTTACACTTCATTGGTCATTTTTCTTTGGATTTAAGTTCTAATACTTCCAGGTATGTTCCCTAATTTTACTCTGAGAAGCCAGAAAGCAATATCTGTTTTTAGGAGGGAAACATAAGTGCCAATCAAGTAACTAATGGAAAGTAAACCTTTGTAGATGCAAAATCAGTTAAGGATGTGCATACATCTTTTATTAGAGAGACAGTTTCAATTTTAAAATGATGGCCCCTTTACCTTGCATGGTCCTTTTAGAATAAGTGCTAACTGCTTATGATACACTATCTGTTCGACCTTGTATTTAGCTGTAACACTCTGAATACTTGTCTCAGACCTGAGGAGCTCTGTGTAACTTGAAAGCTTCTCTCTTTCACCAACAGAAGTTGGTCCAACAAAAGATATTACATCACTCATCTTGTCTCCCAATGCTGCAAACAAGTTCCTTTCTCTAGTACCTATTTGATTATAAAAGGTGAAAAACAGTTAAAAATCCAGTGTTCCTGACACTCTTTATACTCTTCCCTCCTCCCCCTTTCTGTATTTCTCTCAGTTTGAACAGTGGAAAATCAATGAAGTTAGTTTCACTTTGTTGATATTTTAGCATTATTTTCAGCTTCTTAGTGCTGAAGTTTTGGGGCTTTGATGAAGAATGTTTACTTGTTTAAAAACTGTGAATTATCATATTTGCTCTTCATCTCATGGTTTTCCTTGATTGTTCACTGTCGCTGGTCTACAGATGAATCTTATTTCAAGAGATTCAGGAAGTATAATGGCCTGTATTCTCCTCCTTTTCTCTCCCTGTACAACCTTGTTTATACATACTGTATCCTCCACTATCCACTCCACTTTTTAAAAACATCTATTATACTGTAAAGCAAGAAAACTTCATGTACAGTATATTTTGTCCATTTACTGTTTATAGGTAATTCATATTTACTAATTGTCACATGGATTGTCCTATGTAGTAACTACAGGACATAAAGAGTCAGATCCTGCTAGTCTTACCACATGGATAAAAGCTTATTCCACAAGTGGCTTCAGTGGAACAATTCCTAGAGAAAGGTGCTATTTAATATATAAAGGGCTATCTGAATCCATCCCCAAAAAGTCCAAATTACATTTTATTATTACAAAAACGGTCAGCTGGTTGTTAAATCTTAAGGCATGTTTGAAAGCTTTCGTTTCTAAGGTGCCTAAAGCAAACTCAGACATGACCAAGGAAATTCAGATGCAGTACTTCACTTCTCTGTGAGTGTGAATGGTGATATATTGTCAACATTCCACTAGCACTCTTTCTCAGTGGTTCTAAAGTTATGGCTTGTGGAGCATCAGAACAGATGGAGAGAGTGGAGAATTGGGAGTCTGGCCACAGTAGCCCTTGTTGTCAGCTTGCTCTCAAACATTGGGAGGGCACAGGTAGAAACAGAAATGTTTGTCCTTTTAAACTGTCACTGAATTAAACTGGTCTGTGGTTCATCATTCTCTTTGTGGTTTTACCTTTCAACCATTGTGCCAAATTAGTTCTGGGTACATTTCTATAGAAAATACTTAATGTTAGGGTGAATAGCATCATGCTCCTTTGAGATCAAGTCCTGCATTGTTCTGCCACATGCTGATCATGATCAAGGCCACTGTGGTTAGTCTGTAATGTCCAGAGCTTCAGAGAGGTTTTGGGAAGAGTGATAAAATGCTTTACTAATGGAAGGTCAGGCCTTAGAAACCTTTGTCTGTCAGATGCTTCTCGCTAAGCTCTCCTGGTATAATTGAACAGAACAAAGATCCTTCTCATAACCTTAGCCAGGGAATTTGAATAAATGATTTGGATAACTAGAAAATATATGGATTTAGATTTTGGGATGTGTTGCATCTCTCTTGCACCAACCCATTGTCATGAAGCAGTCCTACAGCCAGCATAGCTGACCATGGGAGGATCACCCAAGGTAGGCAGATCCTTCAGCATTAGTGTAATGGCTTTTATGCTACCCTCACTTCCTGGAGCCAGCATACAGGGCATGGAAGGGAAAAATGAGTTACAGTTGTGGTATCTTTATGCATTGCTGATCCTCAGCTGTTGTACTGACACCCTGAGAGTCTCCAGGATGCTCTAACTCCGTGCACAGGGACCAGCCTGGTGCACAGCTAGCTCAGTCTTGGGTGAGCATAAAAGTGACTTAATGCAACTTTTCCACTGCATGAATGCATCTCATGGCAGCGGACAAAGACAAGGATCTGGTCCAGGATTTTTTTATAAGCATGCAAATGGTTCACAAAGCAGGTGGGGGGGGGGGGGGGAGGTAGGAATCCTGTAGGTTTTGTGTTTGGGCTGCCAGCAATCCTGAAATTCATGGGGTAATCTCACTTCTCCTGGCTCTTCCTTGCACTGTGCAGATCCAAATGGTATAACCGTTCAAAACTCCTAGATTTGTTCTGGACCTTGCAATAGCATGGTGTGGCAGAGTAATTCACAAGGGATTTGCATGATGTATCCTATGTGTTATCTATATAACTAAACCACAGTTGTATATATGCACGGCGGGACGTGGTCGCAGCTCCTGCGCGCGCATATAACTGACACAGCTGTGCGCGCGCAGCAGCTGAATCCACGTCCATGCTGTGTATAAGCCTGTGGAGAGCCGGCCCCCCAGCTCAGTCCAGGGGTTCGGGTTGCAGCAGAAGCTCCGTCGGAGCTTCTGCCGCCCCCCGATCCCCCAGGTGCTCCTGCTGTCAGCCGGAGCCCGGGAACTGAGCTGGGGGGCCGGCTCGAAGCGGAGCTGGCCCCCCAGCTCAGTCCAGGGGTTCGGGTGGCGGCAGAAGCTCCACCGGAGCTTCTGCCGTCCCCCGATCCCCCAGCTGCTCCTGCCATTCTTCAATTTGCGATTCTTTAGAGAATTGGGAGTTTACTGGTATTGCATAATCTGAGGATCCCACCTAATTATGCAAAAACTTACTATCACAACATATGTTGCAACAATTATTTTATCTCTGCTACCAAAACATGGTCTGAGATAGCACAAAACATGGTCTGAGGTAGCACAAAAGTGTCTTCTTTCAAAAATCCATCCACCTCCTTTTTGAAGTTGTTCAAGCTAACACTGCCTGTTGTTGCCCTCATTAATCCTCTGATATTTCAGCTAGTGTCTCTGAAATTCCTTAGTGCCAGCCGCATTCTTTGCTGACCTCATCTTGTTGACAATCATTCAAATAGTCTTTCGGCCTCTCTTTCCTTTAAAACATTGCGCAGTCCGGTGACTCTTGCCAATGCTGGAACCTTCCTTGCTCAGCCTTTTGCAATATATTAACATTGGGGACAGAGTCCTTCCTGTTTTTGTCACAAAATTCTTTATAACCACACATTTCTGAACATCAGAGTATCTGTTTATCTGCACATGAATTCCTACTATCCATGTCCTTCTCACACTGTGCCCCTCCTGTTCTGCACATATTGCTCTTCTGTCTTCCCTTACCCATCCTAACTTGTAGTTTGGGTTAATCAGCAAAAATCACTTTGCAGCAGTTCTGTGTATCCAGGTCAGCAAATGTGAAGCCTTGCAAAGTGCTAATCAATCAGAATAACTATTCAGCGACAGATGTTTTTATAGAACTCTCACATGTGGCTACACTATGCTGGAATAAAAATTGACTTTCCCAGAATGCAATGATCCCTTCTATTTTCTTGGCACTGTATGTGACACACAGGAGGGTCTATGACCCACTCACCCCCCTGTAGTTGCAGTGTGTGCCTCTGGGGTATGATAGAGGAACACAGGTGTGATGAGAAGCATGGAGGTGGAGGCGTTGGGGGAATGATAAGATGCATGTGTGAGTACAGCGTTTGGGGAGGGGTATTTAGGTGTGGGAATGGGTGTTGGGAGGGAAATATACCATGGTCAGGGGGTGGTGGCAAAGGTGTTTGTGCAGTGCTTCTGGGGGTTGATGGCAAGATGTGTATGTGTGGAAATGCAGTGGTCAGGGAGTGATGGCAGGTGTGCTTGCATGCAGATGCAGTGGGCGGGGGTATGAAGGGAAGGTGTGTGTGTGTGGGTGCCATGGATGAGGGGTTGATGGGAGTGGTGCATGGAGGTGCAGTGAGCGATGGGATGGAATGGGTGCCTCTGTGTGTGTTGAGCTGCCATGGTAGCGAGTGTGGGAGGAAGGTGTGCAGAAGTGCAGAGGAAGGGGGCATGTTTGGAGGTGCCAGGGTGAGGGCGTGATGGGATGTGTGTGGCGATTCAGGGATCAAGAGATTGCTCATGGGTGAGGGGCAGGGAAGGTACAGTGGTTGCAGTGTTCATAAAAGGGATGTGTGTGGCAGTTCAGTGATAGAGGAGCTGGGAGTGCGATATTAATGGCAAGAGAAGGATGAAACAGAAGCAAATGAGAACAGATTCTGTAGTAGCAATAACAAAACATATTCAAGAAGACTAGTCCTTGAGCCTGAAAGCTTAGATAGAATTTATCAAGCGAAAGCAGCTTAATCTCTCTCTGAGTGTGGTTGGGGGTAGTGTGTTGCTTTGCTACAAGAGTTGCCAACTTTCCGGTTCTTCCAAACCACACCCTACAGGCTTCTCCGTCACTCACTGCCCCCTCCCTAGGACTTACTTGCCATCTGTAGGAGCCAGCGTGGGAGGAGCAGATGCAGAGCCTGCCAGCCTCATAACTGAGCACTGCACAAGTCCCCTTTCAACCAGACTTTCCAGTCAAAAACTGGACACGTAGCAACCTCTCCCCTTTAAATAGTCTATGAGGGAAAAATGAATTCTCTCCTTCTCTCATAAGGTTAAGCAGCAATACATCTGTACTATTCTGTATGCGCTTCTCTTTAGCATATTCTACTTTTCCTGTTTTCAGTGCATGGACAGGCTTATCTTGGTAACTTTTTTGTTTTATTCTGTTCAGGTGCTCACAGGCTTAGCAAATAGTTTTCTGTAGGTCCCATGTTACAGGTCTGGAGTCAATTCATGCATGACAGGGATTGATTTATTTATTTAGTTGCATGTTTCCTTTAATCTTTGCTAGTTCCAGAAGACATTATTGGGAGTAGTTTCTTAGAAGTGAATATTGTCCGTTTTTAGATGGATTTTGATGCTTAGGGTAGAATGACGCTGACTTTCATTTTTACTTCCATTTTATCCAACAGAAAGTGAAACGACAGATAGCATTCCAAGTGATGATGAAAATGCAGAGGTAAGCGCTTGGTTTTATATTGCTCAGGAGAAATTCTTCAAGAACAATGATGCAGGTTATGGAAGTTCTTTCCCACAGTTTCCACTAGAATGTATTTCTACTCATATAATATTAACTTTAATAGTGGAGGAAGGACTATATAAAAAACAATGTTCAGATGTTTGTAGAATTAATTTGATGCCTGTAAAAACTCCTTCATGATCTCTCAAAATTATAAGTAAACTAATCCATACAAGTTCCAAAGGGGTAGCTGTGTTAGTCTAGTCAACAAAACAAACAAGGAATCTGGTGACACTTTTAAAGACTAACGCATTTATTTATCGCATGAGCTTTCATGGGAGAAAATCCCACTTCGGTTGAAGTGGGATTTTCTCCCACGAAAACTCATGCGATAAATTAATTTGTTAGTCTTTAAAAGTGCCAGCAGACTCCTTGTTTGTTTTGCCAATCCATACAGGAAAGTCAAATATATACTCTGGAGAGATATTATTTGTGGAAACAAACACACACATTTCTTAATAAAGAGGAAAGTAACAGAGAGGCTTTGTGCATGTGCACACGCGTGTTTTGATGTTATTGCTCAGTGTTTGCTGGGTGGTTTAGTATTTTATATTAGTTATAAGCAGTCTTGTTTGGATTTTTTTGCACGTCATCTGGGCTCACACAATGGCAGGAAATGGTGATTTTTATGATCGAAAGACTCGTAAATGCAGTACACGTAGCTTTCCTAACAAGTCTGTCCTCATGCTTTGAATGAAAAGAAATCAATGGAAATAATGTACCACAAGAAATACTGCATGGGGTTATTTCTTATGATCTACCACGATCCATGGAACAATCTTTCATTTGCAGCCTCTACTTTTGCACCTGCCAAAATGCATGCACATCTGTTTGTATATGTAAATCATGTAGTGGAACATAAAAATAGATCTGCATATTAGACACAAGGCTGAAATTTAGCTTCAGAATTTCAGTTTCATATTCCTGAAAGATTTCCTTGTGAGGCCCTTTTCTTGCTCTGGGGTTTTTTTGTTTGTTTGTTTTTTAAGTTGAAATCCTTTTTGGGGGAGAATTCTGTTACAAAGTAAAAAATAAGAAGCAACATTAACTCTGCTGTCAGTGTCCATATTTTAATGTTAACCAGCTCTTCATCTCTCATCCTCCTGAATGGGGAAGGGAGCTGAGGGAGCCCGTACACAGCTAATGACATTTAATACCATAAAAGGAAGTGAGAGTTCTCTAAGGGCTGCAATAAAGGGATATAAAAATAGCACCTTGCAGAGTGGTGTGTTGGAGTATAGCTGGGCTGCTACCTGCTGCCAGATGGATGGTTGCTTGTGGTAGGGCATGAATAAGGAAAGTGACACTAAAACGTTGCTGATCCTGTGGGCCATATTTTCCATCCCACTGCTGCAGGCAGAGAAGAAAACTCAGCAGATTTCTCTGGGATAATCTGAACAACCTGGGCATGAGAAATGCCTCTACTTGCATCCCAGTGCAGGGATTAATGCTATATCTCTGTAGTAAGATTACTGCACTCACAAGTCTCATGGAAGTCACTTCCTAAATCAGGGGTCTGCAACCTGCAGCTCCGGAGCCACGTGTGGCTCTTTGGCTGCCCCTTTGCAGCTCTGGGCCACCACCACTACTGGGGGAACCTGCGGGGGGGCCTGCTCCTGATTCTGGGCTCCCCTCCCCCAACCAGGGGACACTGCGGAAGGTGCTCTGGCCCAGCTCCCCCCACCTGGAGGCTACACCCATTGTGGCTCTCAAAATACTTGGTTATTGAAGGAATTTTTTTAAATGGTTCATCTTGTCTTTCAGGTGGCCGACCCCTGTGCTAGGTGTACACTAGTGTTCTACATGCATTAGGAGATGGAGCAGGTGCCCTCTGTCGCATGATCCAGTATAGGCTGTATAGATATCAGAATGGAGAGTCCATCAAAGAACAACGCTAGTAACGGTAGATTCTGTGCTGGCTAAGCCACAGGAAAGATAGCTATGTTTAGGCACTGGGCCTCTGTGAGTGACCAAATGTTTTCTGGATTCAGGGACTTGCTTATTCCAAGAAGGAGGGAACCTTCAAGATACAAATGGAGAAACCTTTGTAGTTTGAAGCTCAGAGTTTCTTCTCCCCTATAACTGTTTCTCCAGAATAGCTGAGAATATGGCCTTTGTTTTCTCTCAGTGAGGCAAGTTGTGCAGAGGAATAACTAGACTTAAGAGATTGGAACTCTGGAGGGAGAAGAAATCCCCAAATCACAAATAAAAGTCTGAAAGCACAAATTTAGTGGCCATTCCTTAGTACGCAGTCCTTTATTTGGCTACAAGACTGTAATGCAATCTAGGGTATGAGTGAAAAAGAGAAGAAAGCAGCCCCTGTGTCTGTTATATTAGCAGGAGTAGCTTACAAACCATATTCACTAGCACGCTCTTTATTTTTTTCAGGGTCGGCTTCACTGGCAGAAGAAAAGCATTGAAGGCAAACAGTATCTGAGCAATCTGGGTATGAGGAGTACTTCCCACATGCTTCCCAGTATGGCTACCTTTGTGACTTCCAACAAGCCTGACCTCCAGGTCACCATCAAGGAAGAAAGCTGCCCACTGCCTTACAACAGCTCCTGGCCCCCCTTTCCAGATATCTCTCTTCCACAAGTAATGTCTCCAGCGTCTGCCAGCAGCAGCAGACCAGATCATGAGACACGGGCTAGTGTCATCAAGAAAACATCAGACATCACCCAGTCAAGACTCAAGAGCTGCTAAGCCTTTGACTGTGTCTCTAGTTTGGGTCTGTTGTTGTATTTTATGTTTCTCTAGAAGAGGTGCAACTCTGACACACATTAGACAAATCTAAGGGAAAGCCTTGACAATATAGAACATTGCTGTGTCTGACTCCAGTACTGGAGCATTTTAACTCAGGACTCCAGCCATCAGTACGTATACCTGAAACCAGATGGATTTCCAAGGTTACTGCATAGGAAAAACAGAACTTTGGCCCACTTATCTAAGTTCCAGTACTTCATAAGAGGACCAACAACCACAAGGGAAGTGGTGCTGCTGCACTTCTTGCAGTCAAGGCTGTGATGGAACTGAAAGCCTCAGAATGGAAGAGAAAATGTGAACTAGCTGGAATTTTTTTAAAATTAAAAATCTATTGTGAATATGTACATAGTGCAGTACTAGCAACGTTGCAGTCTGCTTCTGCACCTTATTAAAAAGCACTTACAAAAAGGCCTTTTATTACCTTGCTCTAATTAATGGCACATTCAAAGCCCCCTCCCATCTTTAATCTTTTCCAAGGCTATTCTTGCTAACAAGTCTTGAGAAGCTGAAGAAAGAAAAGGAAGGTAAACCTTCTTTCACACATTGTAAGACTGCTTTTCTCGTGTTTGTTTCTAATCTGCTATGCTTGAATGCTGCGTGGTACAATAGGAGGAAAAATATTACAGAGATTATGCAAATTCCCAGATTTCAAGAGGAAAAAAATACTCTAATTCTAACCAGAGCAAGCTTTTTTATTTTTTATACAGGGGAATATTTTATTCAAAGTAAAATTCTAAAGTGAATATAATTGTTTTTTTTAATCTTTTCTACTGCAAATTTATAAGTTTAAGATTGTTCTTGGTTGGTTATCAGCAGTTATTACATCCTTGTGAGCTCATGTAGCAATCAAATTATCCTGTGGATTGATAATAAATATGATATATAGTTAAATTTTTAATAATCTTCTTCTGCCTTTTTTTTTAATCTTACAAAAATTTCACGCAGTATGGATATAGAAGATGAAGATAAAGGGTGTTACCTCCCACAATGAAAAACTGGGATTAGTTTTTGCTTTAGAATTGAGAACTATCCTGCACATTTGGAATGTGAAATGGGAAGTACTGTGAGACAGCTGCAGCACACCACATGTAAAAAGAGGAAATATGATTTAAAGGCGACATGATCCAATTGTTGGGCACTAATCAAATGACCAAGGTGCTGTTCTGTACTCTGCTACTGACTGTTGTATGTCCTTGGGCAAATCACCTCGTGTTTCCCCATCTATGAAATGGGGCTATTGATCTTTGTAAGTCCTCTGAGTAGGAATCCGTTATGATTAGTGGACAGAGTTGGCAGCCAGGTAAACGCCATGCTGAGTTCTGATCCATGATTTTCCCTCAGCAACCACTTCATGATGGAAGATTCTGAGCACCATCAGCTTCTTTTTTTTTTTTTTTTTTTTGCGGGAGGTGGCTCGGTCTTGCAGGATTGCTTTGTGGTACTGAGCAAGTCACGTAGGGCCTGATTCGGGGAGGTGTTGTGTACTATCAATCAACTCTCACTGACATCAATGGAAATTGAGGGTGCACTCCACCTTACAGATTCAGGCCCTGTTCATCACTAATGTAACTCCACTGAATTCACCAGAGTTAAATTAGGGATGAATTTGCTCATCTATCTGTAAAATGTAGTTCTCTTTAAAATTAGTAGTTCCCTTATAACCTGTGTAGTAACAAGGAATACCTCACAAGGGAATTTGGTGTTTCTGCAGTGCTTTGATGTAAAGTGCCCTTCAAATCTTCTGTTAATACAGTCGAATCCCCATTATCCAAATAGGTTAGGTGGTTCCAAACATATCTGGATAAGCAGCCATCAGTGGCCATAAAAGAGAGTAAACACCAACCACTCATTAGAAAAGGGAGGTTTGGATAGTGGGGGTTCTAATGTGTACAAGTCTGCCACATCAGTAACTCAGTGCCACCTCACACCTTCAGTTCTTAGCACCACTTTCAGTTTGAAGTGCTAATAACAAATCTGGGGCCCAGTATGGCTGTCAAGTGTCCAGAAAATACAGCTGTCATCTGAAATTCTAATGGGTGATCTGGGGCAAGAACTTCAACCTCATTTTGCCTCAGTAAAACCGAGATGGAGACCTAGATCAGTCATAGAAAACAACTCAGCTCTTCTAGGTATATACATATTTTCAGGACCATGTTTTTCCCAAACTTAAGATTTATTTGATAGCCAGCTGAATATATCAAAATGGCAATAAAGGAATTGGTCAGCTTTCTGAGCGCCAAAATGTTTGGACTGACCCCTCCTTACTTCTAAAAGGACAATTTAGCTTACTTTTAACATAAACACATCACTGCTTCGATGAATGCTTTCCTCCTTTAACGTTGTATATGCCTGGTACATGTCATCGTTCACAGCTCTATGTATTTCAAACGCATCGCTGAGTGCCTACAGCACAAATTTATCATGCCATATCATTCCACTGATCCATCTAAACAAATATTCCTGGTGCATCAGACAATAAATGCCTACCTCGTTCAAATATACTTAGACAATGCAGTATTTAACGGAAACGTGACACAGGCTTACATGCTGAATCACGAAGTATGAATAAACCTGGCCTTTGGATAGCTGCGTATAAAAAAAAAAAAAAATCAGCCAGACGCAACTTGCTGCCAGGTTGACTTTTACCTAAATAACACGACGTAATTTTACTATTTATTGCAATGCACCTCATTGTGCAAGGCCTATGCTGCAGCAGGAAAAGAAGGGGAAGATGAGGGAGAAAGCCGCCGCCTTGGCTGCGGTGTGTTCCACGCCCCAACCTCGTTAAAGGCTGTAACAGGCGCCTGCAGCGAATCCTGTGCATGCATTGCGGGTAGGGTCACATTGCATGCCCCGCCCGCCCATTTCTGCCAGTGCCCTGCAAGGCTCCGCCCCGCCCCCATGTGGGGGGAAGCTCTGTCCTTCTCCCCCGCGCGGTCCCGCCCCGCACGCCTCGGCTCACGGCAGAGCGCGAGCGGGCCATCCCTTCGCAGCCTCAGCAGCTGCTGGAGGCCACCTCCTGGGTCCTAGTGCCCGCCCTGTTCCTGTACCAAGGTGAGTGTGGCGGGGAGGGGGTGAGCCAGTGCGCTGGGGCAGAGGAAAGAAGGGGCGGGGCTGGGAACACGGCGGGATACGGGACCCGAAGGAGGGCGACGCAGGAGCCGGACATGTGGCGTCCCCTGGGCAGCCGCAGTAGCACCCGCGAGGGCAGCCACATCGCTGGTGCCGCAGTTAGGCCATAATGCCCGCTTTGGTACCGCGCCGGGCGCCAGACCCACCAGTGACGCGAGGGCAGTGGCGGCAGGGGGCACGTGCGCGCGGCTGCCGCCCCCCACTATAGCGCTCAGTTACGCAGCCGAGGCCAGCGGGCGAGTTTCCTGCCCTCGCCAGCAGTGCGGCGCTGGTAACGGGGGCGGAGCGGGCAGGCGCGAGCCGCGCTGATGCAGCTGGAGGCCTGGCTGGGCGCCACCCTCGTGTGATCTCAGCAGCCCAGGAAAGCTTTGGCGGCCCAGGAGAAAGGACAGTGGCCGGGCAACACCGGCGAGGTGGCATCCAGCCGCAGCAGGCGCCCTTTGTGTATGGATCTAGGGCAGGGCTGGCCAGAGTGTGGCTCGGGAGCCCCACGTGGCTCTTTTACACTTGAAGTGAAGCTCACCAAGCCCTTTCCATCCCCTAGTCTCCACCTACCAGACATGGGGGGGGGTCTGCACCATCAGCCCCATCAGCCCCGTGTCAGGCGCGGGGCTTCAGGGCCTCTTTCCAGCAGAAGGCACCTGCCAGCCCCCCCCCCCGCACACCTGTTGGGGGGCGTCAGCACTGCAGGGGGCGGGAGGGAAGTAGCCAGTGGCGATGCATATATGGGGCATGTGCCCCTACTCCCAGTGTGGGGTGGCAGGGCAGGTCACCATGGTGCGGCACCCTCCTCCCCAGCAGCTCTCTGCCGACCATGGTGGACCCTCAACCCCGCAGCAGCTCCCTCCCTGCAGTCAGTCCCCTCCCCCAGCTCCCTGCCACCTGTGACGGACCCTCCTCCCCCCACCAGGGGGGCCAGCACCAGTCCTCCACCCCCAGCCCCCCGCCTGGTTGGGCCCTCACCAGCCCCCCCTGTGGGTCTCACTGGGGCCCCTACAGGCCTTGCTACAGCCCTGCCAACCCCATCCTCCCCCACCAGGGCTCCCATCAGCCCCCTGCCCATGGGGAGATATTTAAACTGCCCCTGGGGGAGGCAGCTCCAAAAATCCACCCCTGCCCCACCCAATCCAGCCACTGGGGCCAGGGCCGGATCCCGCCGCCGCCTGCGTCCCCAGGTACCAGCCAGGCCAGATCAGGCAGGAGGCTGCATCCTGATGTCCCTGCCGGGGCCGGATCCCGCCCCCACTGGCGGCTCTGGGACCCCAACGGGCGGATTCCACTGCCATCAGCCGCTCAGGGAGCTTTGTCAGGAATGGATCCCACAGCTGGTGGCATCCCCGGGCCCAGAGCAGGCTGGATTGGGTCATTGCCACCAGCAGCTGTGGGGACCCTGACTGGGGGCCAGATTGTGCTGCTGCCGCTGGTGGCTCCAGGGACCCTGGCTGGGGCTGGATCCTACCTGAGCAGGGCCCCCGCCTCCCTTGGAGGCCAGCAACAGCCCTCCACCCCCCCCCAACAGCTCTTGCAGGGTCCCCTATCATCCCATGCCTCCTCACTGGGGCCCCCACCGGTTCCCCCAAACCCTATTCACCCCCCTGCCCCAGCCCACACTTACATGCAGCCAGCAGCTGCAAACGGCATCTGCTGCAGGCTTTTCCCGCGCTGCACAGCCCACATAGCTGGGCTGAGCAGGGTGGGAGATTTACCCCAGCTCCCGGCAGATTCTCGTGGCACATTTTAGGGGTTGCCACAGCACACCAGTTGGGAACCACTGCTGTAGACATGGCCTTCATTCTATAGGTGGCAAAAGGATGTGTTGTGAGCTAATGAAGTAGTTTACTCATGACTGTGTGGTGCGCCAAATTCATCCCTGCTGTTACTCCACTGAAGTAACTTATACCAAAGATGAATTTGTACAGGTGTGTTTATGGATTATTCAAGTTAGACCCCCTCCCCCAGAGCCTTTTAATTCCCTGGCCTTTGCCTAGACTAAGGTCCCCAAACTTTTTTCCCTGAGGCCACCTGTGCAGCCACTATAGGCACTGCAGCCCTCTATTAAAACACATCAGGGAGGGGGTACTGGGGGCCTGCACAGCCCCTCATCTCAGTAGGGACCAGGGCCAGCGAGAGGGCGAGGGAACCAGGTGATATAGCCAACCACTGCCAACACCATCTGCCTCAGTAACCCACTGAGTACCTTGAGCTGGTCCCCTGGCAACCCTGCCAGTCACCCACCCAGCACGCTGGTGCGCATCACAGGCACCACCTGCATGGGAATGAGAGAAGGGCTTGGGGGCCACCAGGCTGGGCAGAGGCAAGTACTCTGGCCGAGTCCCATCATTACCTTAGCGTTCCCAAGCATGGTATTGTAGACTCCAGGCAGCTGGGAGCAGGAGCAGCTCAGAGCAGGAATGGCAGTGGGGTTACCATATTTCAAGTTCCCACCTAGAGGATACTGCTGTAGGGAGAGGGGCTTACAACTGAGGGCAGTAGAGGGTGTGTGTGCACTAAAAGAGGGTATTTGGGGCTTGCTGGAGGGGTACCTACAGCCTCAGTCTCAAAGCAGGGGGCATTGTTGTGCTCCTGTCACAGTGGCAGGCCTCTCTCCTTCCCCACGAGTGAAGGGTACTGGACTTGATGACCTCTCATGGTCCCTTCAAGTTCTATGATTCTATATGGCCTCTTCATGAACAGGCACTGAGAATTTTCCTGTCACTTTTGAAAATGAGACTTAAACCCAGATCCTCAAAGATCTGATAGTGTTCAAAGGGAGTTATGTACCTAAATAAAATGGTGGATCTTGGCCAAAGCCATTTAGGTGCTTTTGAAAAGTGTTACCAATCATCAGTAAAGCTCCTGTTAAGAATTTCTATAGATGAGCCTATAATTCAGATAATAATTAAGTGATATGCTTTCCAGCTAATGCAACGTAATTATTTTCACTGTATGGTTTGGCTTGTTAAGGCTGCATGTTGAAGTGCTGCTCACTGAAGCATTTCCATATGCCTACTGGAGTTTCCCTGGTGCACTATTAGGGGGGCTTGTTGTCTTGAACTTTTTGTATTGCTGTGCTTGCAGGAGAAGAAACAACAATGCCCATTTAAACAAATGCTTAGTGGCAGTTTCCTTTTCTGTAGTAATACTAACACGTGCAGGATTTTTCAGTCAACAGTACTGAAAATAGCTATTGGGAGGAAGGAAACTGCAAGGGCCATCAGCTAGTTGTCACACATATAGCATTTCGTCCAAGAACTTGTTTGTTATCTGCGGATTAAGATGCTCACAGTAGTGCAGTGTTTGAGTTTCACCTAGTTTGACAAAAAGATGTAACTGAGAATCACCCCAGTCATTTTGATATGCTGCATCTTTAAATAAATTAGGGATTGTTGAGGAAATTTCTTTCAGGTTGAGTGTGTCATTTTCTGAAGAGTAGTTTTATGATACCTAGGCCCTTTGGGCCAATTCTGCTCTCAGTTAAACTAAGTAATTCAGCTGTAGTTAAATTATTGTTAAATGCAGTTAAAGCAATATTTGGCCGTCTACCTACATCTGATTGTGGACCAAATTCTCTTCTGTTGTGAAGTAGCGAAATTCCATTGGCATCAGTGGAAATTTGCCCTTTATCTTCCTTTTTTAAAATGCCTTTTGTGCTTCTATATAGAACAATCTTGGTTTACGGACATTGGTTTTTAAAAAATACTTTGACAAGTTCTAAAGCGGTAGCTGTGTCAGTCTAGTTCAGCAAAACAAATGAAGAACCCTGTGGCACTTATAAAGACTAACAAATTTATTTATAGCCTGAGTTTTCATGGGAGAAAATCCTACTTCGTCAGATGCTTTGAAGATGGGGAACTTACAGAATGGGAAGAAAATAAAGGCAGGTAAATGTATATCATAGGATCAGGTCAGGCTGTAAGAGCAAATCAAAGCCAATGGTTAGATTCAAACACTGGGGAACAGCATATAGAGGAAGGTGAGGTCAAATCACCTGTTGTAATGAGAAAAAAATCTGTAATCCCTAGCCACTTGCAGAAGTGAGGAAACAGATTGACAGAGCCAGACGGATACCGAGAAGTCAACTACTACAGGAGAAGCCTGTACAGGAGGATCTGGGAAACTACAGACCTGTCAGCCTCATCTCAATCCCTGGAAAAAGCATGGAGCAGGTCCTCAAAGAAGCCATCCTGAAACACTTGGAGGAAAATAGAGTGATCAGGAACAGTCAGCATGGATTCACCAAGGGCAAATTGTGCCTGACCAACCTGATTGCCTTCCATGATGAGATGACTGGATTTGTGGATGCGGGAAGATCCGTTGACGTGGTATACCTTGACTTTAGCAAGCATTCTCGTTGGCAAGTTAAGGAAGTATGGGTTGGATGAGTGAACTGTAAGGTGGATAGAAAACTGGCTAGATCAATGGGCTCAGCGGATAGGAATCAATGGCTCAATGTCTAGTTGGCAACCAGTAAGTAGTGGAGTGCCCCAGGAGTCGGTCCTGGGGCTGGTTCTGTTCAACATCTTCATTAATGATCTCGATGATGGGCTAGATTGTGTGCATAGTAAATTCGCGGATGACACCAAGCTGGGGGGAACAGTAGACACGCTGGAGGGCAGGGACAGGATTCAGGGAGACAGAGACAAATTGGAACACTGGGCCAAAGGAAACCTCAAGAGGTTCAACAAGGACAAGTGCAAAGTCCTACACTTAGGATGGAAAAATCCCATGCACTGCTACAGGCTGGGGACCAATCTGCTAAGTAGCAGCGCTGTAGAAAAGGACCTAGGGAATATGGTGGACAGAAAGCTGGATATGAGCCAACAGTGTGCCCTTGTTGCCAAAAGGCCAATGGCATATTAGGCTGCATCAGTAGGAGTATTGCCAGCAGATCGAGGGATGTGATAATTCCCCTCTATTCGGCTCTGGTGAGGCTGCATCTGGAATACTGTGTGCAGTTTTGGACTCCCCACTACAGAAAGGATGTGGACAAATTAGAAAGAGTCCAGTGGAGGGCAACGAAAATGATTAGGGGGCCGGGGCATATGACTGATGAAGAGAGACTGAAGGAACTAGGTTTATTGGATGCGTGTACACTTAGAAATTAAGTCGACTTAAGCTTGCTTAAGTCGACTTAATTTAATCTGCATCCACACTACATTTTCCTTAAGTCGACTTAAGGAAAATTAAAGTAGACTTTCTTAAACCGCCTTTTAAGTCGAGTTTTCTGGCTAAGTCGACTTTAGAAAGTTGACTTAGCCAGTGTGGATGTGGAGTAGCCCTAAGTCGACTTAAGGGACTTTAGGGCTTCCCCACTGTCCTTCCTGCCAGGGTGGCTGGCACAGCCACAGCCTGGCGTATCCCCACAGGGCAGAGCCCTGCCCACCCTGCTCCTATGCCCTGCCAGGGTCCCTGTCCCCCTTTGCCCCATTGTACCAAGGTGCCCCCCCGCCACTGTGGACCTGTCCCAGGTCCACTTAGCCCCTACAAGTCGACCTAGGCATCCAGTGTGGACACTCTAGGTCGATTTGGCAGGGTCCTCTGTAAGTCGATTTAATTTTTGAATGTGGACATGCTAAGTTGACTTAAATTAAGAAGTGTAGACATAGCCATTTAGTCTACAAAAGAGAAGACTGAGGGGGGATTTGATAGCAACCTTCAACTACTCGAAGGGGTGCTCCAAAGAGGAGGCTGTTCTTGGTAGTAAAAGAGGACAGAACAAGGAGCAATGGTTTCAGGTTACAGCTGGGGAGGTCGAGGTTTGATATTAGGAAAAACTTTCTCACTAGGAGGGTGGTGAAGCATTGGAATGGGTTACCTAGGGAGGTGGTGGAATCTCCGTCTTGGCAGATATTTAAGGTTTGGTTAGACAAAACTCTGGCTGGGATGATTTAGTGGGAGTGGTCCTGCTTTTAGCAGGGGGTTGGACTAGATGACCTCTTGAGGTCCCTTCCAGCCCTATGATTCTATAAGCCCCAGAAAGAAAACAACAAAACACCCCTGTCATCACCTACAACCCCCAAGTCAGACCTCTACAGTACATCAAGGTTCTACAAGATGATCCCTCACTCTTTCAAGCCTTGGGAGACAGACCTCTCCTCACCTACAGACAGCCCCCCCAACCTTAATCAGATACCAGCAACTACAAACTGACCAACAAACATTAAAGCAGGCACATATCCCTGCAACAAGCCACGTTGCCAACTTTGTCCATATATCTACACAAAAGACACCATCACAGGTCCTAATCAAGCCACCTACTCCATCAAGGGCTCATTCATCTGCTCATCCACCAATGTGATTTATGCCATCATGTGCCGGAAATGCCCCTCTGTCTTATATACTGGACAAACAGGACAGTCTCTGCGCAAAAGAATAAACGGACACAAATCTGACATCACAAATCACAACATTCAAAAACCAGTAGGGGAACACTTCAGTCTCACCCCATTGATGACTTGTTAATAGTGGTGTGCAAACAAATGGACAACAAATCAAAGCTTTAAAGAAAAACTGCAGAACTGGAATTTATATGTAAATTTGACTCCATTGCCTCAGGGCTAAACAGGGACTATGGATTTTTTTTTCATTATAATAGGTGATTTGACCTCACCTTCCTCTATATACTGTTCTCCAATATTTGAATCTTAACATCTGCTTTGATTTGCTCTTACAGCCTGACCTGATCCTGTGTCATACACTTCCCTGCATTTATTTTCCTCCCATTCTGTAAGTTCCCCATCTTGAAAGTGTCCGACGAAGTGGGATTTTCTCCCACGAAAGCTCATGCAATAAATAAATTAGTTAGTCTTTATAACTGCCACAGGATTCCTTGTTTATTTTTTTAAAAAAAACTTTATCATTCCCATTCCATTAATGGTTTTAGATATTCTTGCCTTCTCATTGTGCTACATTAATTTACATTGTTTATCTGATGTATGCTTTATATTTGCCATTGTTTCTATATATACTATGAGTTATATCATTTACATACACAGAGTTTTAAAAATATGCTTGTGTATATTTCACCAGATAAACTGTTCTTTGGGGCATGGTCATTTTTACACCATCTACCTTATGCCATGTTCAAACAAAGGTTGTTTACTATGTGAGCTTTGCCAGGATTATCTAACTTTATTAACTGCATATAAGCATTTGCAATTGACACTTTGCACCCAGCCAGTTTCCTGCTGTTATGTTAAGAACAGTTGCTCCAGCCCTTGCAACTTTCGCATGTGCTTCATTTAAAGATGATATCTCCTTCAGTCAGTGTTTTCTAGTTTCAGTTTTCAGAAGTAGTTTTGCTCACATGCCCCGCTGGTTTTTTTTGGGGGGTAACTTGAAAAAAATTCCACTGTAACTTTAAAAATAAATTACGTTCTTTCCATATATTTGCAACAGAAACAAAACATACCCTGTGACATAGATACTGAAATTTAAATACTTTCCTGACCAGGAAATATGACTCATGAATGGGGCAGGAAACTGTTAGAGCCTTTTGACTGGTAAATATTGGGCCAAATTCATCCCTTGTGTAAACCACAGCATTCAGTGGTATTAAAGCATATATTTACTTCAGTGCCTGTGCTGGAGCAATCCTCTCTGAGTAGGATGTATTCATCCACGGTGTAACTCAGACTGAGTTTTGTGTAACCTTACAACTAATACAAACTGGTGAAGGACTAATTTTTTTCCAGTCACAGGAAGTGACACTGTTGGTAAATTACTTTCCCAACATCCTCTCAGATGTCTTAATTACAAGCCTCAGAAATATGCATGTAAAAAATAGATAGCCATCCAGAAGACATTTATGCACCTTGGTCTTTTGAGTTCTTCTTTCTCTTTGCATCAGAAAGCAGCTAATGTATGGGACTTGGGAATGGAGGAGTCAACATGCTGCTGTATAATTAGCACAGGGTGGAATAAGTTCCACATTCATTTTTGGTTTCCATCACGTTTTGCTTCCTCCTGTGACCTACCTTCTTTGACAAGTTTTATTTGAAACCAGTTCTACCGCTCACATGCTAATGCTGTCTTAAGACCACTCCATAAATCGATGGCTCGATTCTGTCTTCAGCCACAAGGATGCATTGCCTACTGAAGCTACAGGGAATTCTGCCCATTTTTCCAAGAGAAGAACTGGACCCATGGGCATATCCAGAATTTTTTTTTTTATTACAATGATACCCAGAGGCCTCAGTCAGCATCGAGGCCTCATTTGCAGGGTGCAGTACAAACTTCAGTCCCTAGCTCTTAGATTAACATCCTATAGTTTAACATTTCTTTTATGTGGACAAATCCTGTAGTAATGCAGTGTTCTAATGAGTAAGACAGGTGCGAATTAAACACCTGAGTGAGCTGAATAACCCATGAAAGCTGAGATGGCCAAACATTTTGCAGTGGGGTAAAATGAGTGTTTTTGCCACCATTTGGTGTGCTCAGGAGGGGTATATGAGAGAGAGAATTTATGTCTGGAGTTGAGGTCTAAAAGTATCTATGACCTGTAGACAAAGTAGATGTTTTGGGGATACAAGGAAGATAAATTCACCCCACAATGTTGTAAGTGAAGTGTAGGGAGCCTAAATCTGTGGTATAAACTAAGGTAGCCTCTTTACCTCCCAAGACACAGTCTCTTATCCACTAACATGACCAGATAAGTGTGAAAAATCTGGACTGAGTGGGGAGGTAATAGGCATGTATATAAGTAAAAGCTGTGAATATCAGGACTGTCCCTATAAAATCAGGACATTGGGTTACCCAAATGTTCACACAGTACACAGAATATAATCCACAAATCAGATATATAATTCTGATGCCATTTGTTTCACGGATCTGCAGATCTTGGAAGCGAAGAATAGGCCTTGCCTGGGTCTGCCTGTGCAAACTGAAAACATCCTTTCTGTATCTGAAATTTACACTTTTCATTTACCAAAACATTCTCTACCCCTTTGGTTTCAGTTTTCAGGTGGATGATTGTATACAAATTGCTGACATTTAGAACACGTAGTATTCAAGGAATGTACTTCCCAAGCCAAGCTTTCTGCATGCAAAGATTACCTGTCATCCTGAAAAGTAGAAGTTGATAATTTACCACAGGGGCTGTTGCCAAGCCACCAGCTGAGTTTGAACAGAAGTCTTACAGTCATGCCTTGCCTTGAGAGGGAGTTTCTGAGAAAGCTTTGTATTTGCTTCAGTTGTTAACTGTCAAAATTGTATGGTCCAGCACTCTAGTCATCTTATAAATAATCAGGAATAACATTTGAAGCATTTGTTCACTTTGGAGAGACAGTGAGAGGGAAGTACTGAATTGGAGTGATAAATTACTTACCTACTAGTTTGTGCTAGTTACAGCAGAAAGTAGGCAGTTACCAGCACCCTGAGGAATCCAGGAGTGCTCTAGGACAGGGGTTCTCAAACTTTTTTCCTCGCAACCCAGTTGAAAAAAAATCATTTATGCCTGTGACCCAACAATTACATCTTTGAGTAATGCATTCTGGTCTTGAGGCCAGTGGCGTAGTGACCGGGGTGGGGCGGGAAGGGGGCTAGCTGCCAGGCTGCAGGGGGGCCCTGGGATGGGGGGGCCTGCAGGGCGTGGGGTGGCATTGGGTGCCCAGGGGAGCATAAATGTGGGCTTGGCCTCCGGGTGCCAATGGGCGTCGGACACCCTCGCTACACCACTGCTTGCAGCAGCAGCAGCAGAGAGCGCCGTGACCCAGTACCTGAGGGTCTGCGACCCAACACTGGGTCCCAATCCATAGTTTGAAAACTAGTGTTCTAGAGCCTCCTACACCAGACTTGCCCAGCCTCCCGTGTAAGGGTCCCACCCAGCCATCACAATGGACCCTTAGGGGCAATGAGCATCCCATGTAAGTTAGCATCCTGAGACACCCCAACTCTGTGTCAGGGAATAGGGTCTACACAATCGGGCCCCAGTTCAGCCAGGTGGACTGTTCTGGCCTCATGGCTCTGAACTAGATTTGAGACCCAATCCTGTGAAGGGCTGAGCAGCCTGAATGCTCAGAGAAGTCAGTGGAGGTTGAGGATGCTAAGCTCTCCTATGAGACCATACAGACGCTCTGTTTCTAACTCACATGTATACATTACTAGACATGCACAACACTGTGTTCTATTCCCAATGTACATTCTTGCAAGGGGGAGGATAAACCAATTTAAACCAGTCTCACACTTTACCTCTGTTTTCCTGCAAGGTCCTTGAGTCTCCACCGTTTCAGCTCCCACAGTTTGATTCATCCTGAATGTTGCAGAGGCACACAATTTTCACAGCTTCCTTTCACATTTGCCAAGTTTAATTTCCAGGAAAATTAAAATAGTCTTACTCTGGTTTTGGAGTACACATCGAAGCTCTACTATGAAACAGTTTAGAAAACTCAGTAAATGGCCAATCATTTAGAGATTAGTGTTCTGCACTGCTGGACAAAAGACCCAGATTTGAGTCCCAGCTCCACTCTTGCCTTCATTTATGCCAGCAGGGACTGAGAGTACTTCCTAGAGAGCATGGTCTGCCCCAAGGGAAGGTGTGGGTCACATTATCAAGAGCTAATCCTGTGGATGGCATTGGAAGAATTCTAAACAGATTGCTCAGACATCCTCATTCCAAAGGCTGGTGATGTGAAGCATAGCAGGGGGTGATGCAAAACACTCCATGCTTGCACCAACAGTTTCGACAATTATGATAAGGGAATTACCAAGCTCACAGAGTTTTTGTGATGATTAATTCACCCACTGTGTAGGGGTCTGAGATTCTTGGATGGCAAACACACTAGACAAGTACAAGACATTATTATAATATATCACCAGCACTGCCTCATGTGGTCAATGACTCAATCTTGAATGGATTTTAATGGCTATAATCCCAGTTGGCCATCAGTTATACAGATTTATACCATTTCAGATTTCAGACCAACTGGGGCAGGAAAAGGACGTAAAAGACAGCATAGAATTACACTGTACTCTGGCCTACACTGCAGGTGCTTATTGGAAGCAGTTAAAGGGAGACGCGCAAGTTATTTAAGATAACTTGCGTATTGCCCTTCGACTGTCTGCCACTTACTCACTGCGGTGTCTTCAGTGCACTGAGTCGACGTGGGACAGCCCTCCTGTCAATTCAGCGCTGTGCTATGCTACTTGTGGCCGTGGTCTTCAGGGTTCAACTTCCCTTTGCCGCCATCACCTGCCCTGAGACCCTGTCTGATGTACACACAGCAATCACACTGATCTAACTAACTGGGTATCTAGTATCTAAATCAATTAAGCTGAATCAGTGCAGCACCCTTGTTTGGGAATGCATTAATTGGCCTAAGCACGGTTGATATCAGGTGATGGTAATTCAATGTAAGGCACTGAGGTGTATGTCTATACTGCATGCTCTCTTACAGTAGTGTGTAGAGTAGACATAGAGTACATGCATTACCTACCCACCACCCCACCCCTCCAGCATCCGTATAAAGAGTAATGTAGACGGTGAGGCACTGCTTAGCTGTGTACAAACATGCCAGAGCCTTAAGCTATGTACCCTATATGACTTTCTACATGTGCAAGCAGTACATCAACCCCTCCCCCATCTACACTGCTATTTTTAGCGTTGTAATATTCCACTTCCTTCCTGCTGACTTAGCCTTTCCCTTCTGCCTCCCCCTTTCATGGCCTCTCACTGCTGCTTAAGGTCATACATCACAGTGTAGATGCAGCCTGATTTTCACGGAAGCGTGTAGCTACCCATACCCTACACACCACCAGCAGTGTAGATGAGATCTTAAACTGATTTAAGGAGTACCTTGACAAGGGATTGCACTGATGATTTTAGAAACCCGTTTAATTTTTGTTTGTAGATAAGTCCTTTTTGTTTCTGGATTTTCATTTTAATACTCCTCCATCACCCATCAAAAGACCGCTTGATCTCTAGAAGCACTCTTGAGATTCTATCATTTTCTATGTCAATCCATACAAATCATTAGCTGGAAGTCAGCTAAGTTAAAAAGAAGTATTTAGGGTAGGTCACTTCAGGTAACAATTACCATCTTCATTGACTTCCCTTCCCTGAGCAATAACAAAAACAACTTCAGCCATTTGCCAGAAAACCAGGTGCACTGCCAGACACACATCGAGTGTTAACCACAGCACGATATAAACAGAACAGTTTTTATGGTCCAGCACAGCACAATGTGACATGTAACACAACTGACTGCAAAGGTGTGATCTTTTGATGGGCTTTGTTCACTGTTAGAAGGATTTGCAAAGGAAATCATAGGCTCCTTTCATTACAACTTACTAGTGTTAGTCTTTAAAAGTGCCACAGGAATCCTTGTTTGTTTTGCTGAAATAGACTAACACGGCTACCCCTCTTTGGTTTTTTTCTTCTTTATATTAACTTCAAGAGGCATTACTAGGAAATACCAAGATATTCATAAGCCTGATTCAAACAAAAATCTATCCCTCATCCCCAAATCAACTCATTCGTCTCCTTTCCTCTTATTAGAAAACCAATTTTAAATGAGGATTTAAAACAATTTCCATAAATGCCCCAATGCAGACAGTAGTTAACGTACACAATGAAACTAGTCATGTGCTTAAAGTGACACAGGTATTAAAGCATCTTCCTGAATTGGGACTTCATTTGTGCTGGTCAGATGAAATAGTGCTCAAGACTGCTCACACAGTTTTCAAGTTAAAGAGTAGTGAGGCCACCTAATCCTGAGACTTTTATTTTAACCAAAAGATTTACCAAAGTTTAGTCCCAGCTGGTTCTCTCCGGCTGATCTCCTCCTTCCTGCCCACCCCATTCCCAACACCAGTGAACTCCTTTCACAGCTTTCTCTTACCTTGGCAGGATTCTGGGTATATTTTAACAGAGGGCAAAATGTTTAAATAAATAAATACACCATTAATACAATAACACAAACTAAAGAGTGCTGGGAAAATTAACAGAATTAAGTGACTTTTTTCAAATGTCATGTCATTTCTGTCTTTTTTTTATGTAGTCATATCATAGTATTAATACAGGGCCCAGGCCTGCTAAGCGCTGAATGCTTTCACCTCCCACGGGTGTCACAGGTAGCTGTGTAGGCTCCGTATCTGCCAGAATGAAGCAATGCTCTGATTCCTTTTCAGAACTTCCCTGGGAGGTAGGTATGGTAAGAAATAGTGTCCCCACTTTACCTTTAACAGAACCCCTACATGTGTAAAAACAGAGGCAGAGAGGTGAAGTGACTTGCCCAACACTACATAGCAAATCAGTGGCAATTCTCGGAAGAAAACAACGAAGCCCCTGGCTCCCAACTTATGAATGTACCTATAGATCACATGAGCACAGAGTCCAATAGGTAGTAGCTACAGTCCTCATCCACTGACTTCAGTCAATGGGAGATGAATAGTTCCAAAGGGTACACATGTTAGTCTAGTTCAGCAAAACAAACAAGGAGTCTGATTCTAAAGAGGTACCATGTTAGTCTATTGCAGAGAAACAAACAAGGAGTCCTGTGGCACTTTTAAAGACTAACGGATTTATTTATTGCATGAGCTTTCGTGGGAGAAAATCCCACTTTGTCAGACACTCAAGTGTCTGTCAAGTGGGATTTTCTCCCATGAAAGTTCATGCAATAAATTTGTTAGTCTTTAAAAGTGCCATCAGACTCATTGTTTGATTTGGGAGATGAATGAATCCTTAAACAGCAGCACTGAGCTAAGAATCAGAAGTTGGTCACCCCAATATAGCCCCATGGTGACTGCACTGTACCAGTGCACCATTCACTGTCCCTTCCTGCAAAGGTTGCGTATGCTGTCTCCACAGTGCTGCCAATCATTTATAAGAACAGTCCAAATCCTTTTTGTACGTTCGTGGACTTTGTAGGCCATGCACAGGGTGACTATTGTGTTTCTATCTGGTGTAGAAAACATATCAAAATGCTCAGAGGCCAGACTTAAAATTCTTCTTTACCTGTGAGTATGAACATTAATTTCACTTACCCATACGTGCTATCTTTAGTATATGGCACGTTAAATCAATGTTTTACTGGCCATCAAAGATAAGATAGGGCTGTGAACAGCAAACAGCACAACATTCAGAGGACTTTGAACTTAAATTGCCACTGTGTATCACTTAACCATGAAATCCACAAAAGCTCATTTGAAATACTGTATTGGATTAGAAAACAATTAGCATACTGTACTTTTCCATGGACTTTAGAATCATTAGTGAGGACAATGGCCCTAGAGAAATACTTCTCTAGACTTATTTCCAGTGTATTTTTTAAAGAATCTCTGAAGAAAAAGAGGTGGATGTGTGTAATATGCCTTTTTCCATGCCCACACTCAGAAATTCTAGACTTGCTTAGAAAGGAAGGTGTTTAACATGTGGTTAAATGTTTCTTAGAGGTAAATTCAGAAACCTTGAATCAGCTACAAACATTTCATAAGAACAAGTTATTGTCTGGTAAATGAAATGAGTGGGGTGTTCCCATATTCTACTTTCTGGATGACATTATATATCTTTCCTGAGTTTACTGGACCAAATTCATTCCTAATGTAACGCTACTAATTTCGGTAGTGGTTTATCGCTGGTGAACTAATACACCATATTCTGAATATATTAGTTTTCCTATATTGTATGAGATACTCTATAATTCATAAAAAATTAGTGTTTTTTCTGCATGCCATAGGAAGAACAAGGGGATATGTTCTTCATGCTACAGTATTTCCTTTGAAAAGTGTAATTGCTAGAAAGAGGAAGAATAGCCAAGTGATTAGAGCATCAGCCCAGGATCTAAGAGATAGTGGGTTGAATTTCCTGTTCTACCAGACTTCAAGTTCCTGGGTGACCTTACATAAATCATTTCGCTCTCTGTGTCTCAGTTCCACATGTGTAAAATGGGGATACTAGCACTTCCTCACAGGAGTGTTGTGAGAATATAGGCGTTAAAGACAGTGAGGTGCTCAGATGCTATGGTAATGGTGGTGGCATAGAACTATGAAGACAGACAGGCAGCATGGTCTAACGGTAACAGTACAGGATTGGGAGTCAGGAACCTTGGCGCTGTACCTAAGTCACTTAATCTTTCTGTGCAGCAGATTCCCTCTCAATAGATAATGCATCCTTTGAGATCCCTGGCTGTAAAAATGCTACATAAGTGCAAATTATTGTCAGCAGAAATATATGCTCATGTTCTCAGAAATGTGAGCATGTAACTTGCACACACAGTAACCACAATTGTGTACAAAATCTTAAGAACTGCATTAGTCTGGCATGTGAATAATTACACACAAAAATCAGTCAGAATTTGAGAGGCCAGGATGGGGCCCTTTGAAAATTTAGTTTTCTAGGTCATTGGATTACTAAATGGAGACATACATTTTCACCGTATTTGCTCTACCAGTTCTGTGTGGTAATGATATTGAGTAATTAAAAATAAAAGCCAGCTAAAATGACGTATTAGATGCACGCGGGATTGTACAGATGGGGTTAAAAGAAAAAAAAATTCAAGTGCAGGGGTGCCTGCCTACGTAATTGGGTTAGACATCAATAAGTGACTGACAGCATTTGTGTGCTTTACACACCAACTTGCTCTGCTAGTTACACTGTTCCAAAGTTGCTATAGTAACTACTTACTCGGCTGCCTTGCCATAGTAACTGTTATTAGCTCGCAGTACCTGGTGACCTCGGATTTACAAAACAGTTCTTAAAGAAACAATGCGCACAAATGTCTCACACGCCTGTATGTTCTATTCTGTAAAGAACAAACTGTACTGTGTAATAAACAGATCTTTTTTGTGTGCTTTAAAAAGCTCTGATTTCACACCATTGTTTGGTTTTCCATAAAGTTAACCACATTCTACAGAGAAGAAACAAGTTACATAAAAATTTACACAAAGGGTTGAATACAGGTTGCCGATCAAGGGAAATGCCATATGGGTTGGGGAGTGGTGAAGTAGGATGTCTTGTGTTATATCCATAGTTCTCTATTTTTTACTTCAGAATGCCACACTCTTAACAGACACTGCTGTGTACTTCTCCCTGTTGAAAATCTGGCTTCATACGGCCAGGTACAAGTAATGTTACATTCCGTAGAGGTGATTAGAAAAATCACTAGTGAAATGACTAGATATATGTTGTGTATTCTCAAAATTTACTGTTGACATTTAACTCAGAAATGGTACACTGAAGAGTAACACCCTCTTTTATTGTTTCTATTCAATAGCAAAGGTGAAAAGCAGCCTTTTCTTTCAGGACGTGACCAACCCAGCTGATCTGAAAACAGGTAACACTCAGAGTCCATATATAGCACTTTCCCCCTTCAGTGATCCTGTAAATATTAGCTGTGGTACTCAGACGCAATGTTTGAAAAGTGGTCATGAATTCTGGGTGCCTCATCTTTTGGGTATTGATGATGTCTCAAGCTGGGTGCTCAAAAACACAGGCCCCCAAGTTCAGTGATCAGACTTTAATATCCAGGCTCCATGTCAGTATAGGAGAGGAAAAAGCTGGAAGATTCTGAATAGCCATCCTGAGAAGTACTGAAATTTTGTTCCTATTTCATGTAGTCTCTGGCATAGGTATGTGTAGTAGGGATTCACAACACTTTTGAAACATACAGAAATTTGTCCTGATCCTTTTCTTAATTGTTCACAAACTTTTCAATATGGATGTGCAGGTAACAGGATTTTTCTGGAGATTTACATTATTTCCCTGTTTTGCCAATTCTTTACCATACCCTGATGATCATGACTGATATATTGTTTTATTAGATGGAATTATGAATTAGGGCAGATTGAGTGTGTGGCCCATAGCATTTTGTTTGCTTATGAGATTATTTTCCAAGAAATCTATATGCCAGGTTCCTCTTGCAGAGGAAATTCTTCAGTGGCATAAACTTGGTGGATTGAGCTCATGTCAGCTACTTCCTGCTTGGGGGAGAAAGGTGGGAAGAAGGGGAAATGTGCTGGAGATCCAATCTTTGATGCCAGTCCTCCATTGGCATAAATTACCCTATGACTCTTTAGTGCAAGCAGATGGCTCCCTCACCCTCTCTACTGCAATGAGCAGAGGAAGGATCCAAGGGAGAATTGAGCTCAATAGGCATGGAGTGGAAGTAGGCCTCAGAAAATACCTTGGGTTAATATTGTATTTTTAAACTCTGGCATGATATGAATCCCGAGCTCATCAAATTGAGAATAGTCTGAGGAGGTCGATGATATGGCTCTTGTAATGGGCTGACTGCATTGACTTTCAAATATGTAAGAGCCTGACATGTAAACCAGAGCTGCAGGTCTCTACCGTGACATGGTGCTTGGTGAAGCTGGATAGGGTGAAATTAGAGTAGTGTATTGCCTAAGGATCTGCAACCACCTGCATAGAACTTGACCTCTGAAGTCGTACCAGTTCTGTTAGGTTTCGCTGCTTGAAAAACTGGTAACAATTTCCACCTCACAGAGCTTGAAGTCTCCATAAGCAACATGCAGTGAGCAATCACTAACCATCTTGGAGTCCTTGATAATAATTTGTTTTACAGTAAAGCATAGTGGAATCGACTTGGAATGTGAACAAGACATCTTTAGCTTGCTTAAGATCACGCACAATTCTCTGCAAGGCTGGATAGAAGTATTTATACATTTCATGGGAAGACAGCCCAAAGAGAAATTCTACACTAGTTTTAGAGGCGTAATTCATGGAGTCCTTACTTTTTTTTTATACTGCCATTTCATTGGGTTATTTGTTTGGAGAAGTCATCTATGTTCCATATGCCGAATCCAGAGAGGTAGCCATGTTAGTCTATTTCAGCAAAACAAACAAGGAGTCCTCTGGCACTTTTAAAGACTAACAAGTTTATGTCTCACATGAGCTTTCGTGCGCATAATCCCACTTCATCAGATTTCACCATTTCATGCATCTGATGAAGTGGATTATGCCCACGAAAGCTCATGTAAGAAATAAACTTGTTAGTCTTTAAAGGTGCCACAGGAACCCTTGTTTCCATGTGCAGAAGTGTCTGATAGTATTCATTGCAATGGCTCTTTGGACATGACAATGGAACAAACAAACCTGTCTCAATATGCCTCACTCAAGAGACTGGGGCCCCGCCAAAGACAGAAAAATAGGAAAAGAAACAGGAACCTCTTTATGAAACAAAATCATCACAGAATTGAGAGAAGAAGTGAAATTAAGGTAAAAATGGCTGATTTTGCGAAAGCGTTGTAAGCATGCTAATCTTGTAGCTCAGCAGTTCCAAAACTGTGGTCAGTGGAGGACTCGCTGGTTGGACTGTGCTGATTTCAACTCCTTGTTTCCAGCTGCCAAGCTGCTTTAAACATTAGCGAAACATATTAAATATTTCCCTGTAGTCAAGTTCCAAAGGGGTAGCCGTGTTAGTCTACTGCAGAAAAACAACAGAGTCCTGTGGCACCTTTAAAGACTAACAGATTTATTTATTGCATGAGCTTTCATGGGAGAAAATCCCACTTCGTCAGATGCCAGAATGGAGAAAACTTTATTTTTCAATCTAAGTTTTCTCCACTCTGGCATCTGACGAAGTGGGTCTTTGCCCACAAAAGGTCATGCAAAAAATAAATTCGTTAGTCTTTAAAGTGCCACAAGACTCCTCTTTTGTTTTACCAAATAAACACATAGCTGAAACCAATCTGGCTAACTTGCGTGTTAGTATCGTTCAAATAGCATTCTCGTCGGCAAGTTAAGGAAGTATGGGTTGGAAGATTGGAGCGTAAGGTGGATTGAAAACTGGCTAGATCAACAGGCTCAGCAGGTAGGAATCAATGGCTCAATGTCTGGTTGGCAACCGGTAACGAGTGGAATGCCCCAGGGTTCGATCCTGGGGCCGGTTCTATTCAACATCTTCATTAATGATCTTGATGATGGAATAGACTGCCTGCTTAGTAAGTTCGCGGATGACACCAAGTTGGGGGGAATGGTAGATACTCTGGACCGCAGGGACAGGATCCAGAGAGACTTGGACAAATTGGAACACTGAGCCGAAAGAAACCTCATGAGGTTCCACAAAGACAAGTGCAAAGTCCTGCACTTAGAACAGAAAAATCCCATGCACTGCTACAGGCTGAGGACCGATTGGCTAAGTAGCAGCGCCGTAGAAAAGGACCTGGGAGTTATGGTGGACGGGAAGATGAATATGAACCAACAGTGTACCCTTGTTGCCAAAAAGGCCAATGGCATATTAGGCTGCATCAGTAGGAGTATTGCCAGCAGATCGAGGGATGTGATTATTCCCCTCTATTCGACACTGGTCAGGCCGCATCTGGAGTACTGTGTCCAGTTTTGGGCTCCCAACTACAGAAAGGATGTGGACAAATTAGAAAGAGTCCAGCGGAGGGCAACAAAAATGATTAGGGGGCTGGGGAACATGACTTATGAGAATAGACTGAAGGAACTAGCCTTATTTAGTCTACAGAAGAGAAGACTGAGGGGAGATTTGATAGCAACCTTCAACTACTTGAAGGGGTGCTCCAAAGAAGAGGGAGCTAGGCTGTTCTCGATGGTAACAGAGGACAGAACAAGGAGCAATGGTTTCAAATTACAGCTGGGGAGGTCAAGGTTGGATATTAGGAAAAACTTTCTCACTAGGAGGGTGGTGAAGCATTGGAATGGGCTACCTAGGGAGGTGGTAGAATCTCCATCTTTGGAGATTTTTAAGGCCCGGTTAGACGAAACCCTGGCTGGGGTGATTTAGTGGGAGTGGTCCTGCTTTTTAGCAGGGGGTTGGACTAGATGACCTTGTGAGGTCCCTTCCAACCCTATTATTCTATGATTCTATGAAATAGGTATTAGAGTTATAGCTATTAGCGCTTTATGTTTAGACTTTATGAAATGCTTGTATATTGCTGCATGCATTAATTTTACTTATAGTATCTGAATCCCATCTTATGAGATAATATTTCTGTGTTTGCACTGTAACTGTAAATCACCAGACAGGAGAAAGCATTAACAAGTGTGAAACATTAATTTCCAGGAGGAGGTATTATCTCTTGCCTAAGAAAAGAAGATCTATCTACAGCAGAGGAACAACTGTGGAACATTAGAAGACAAAAGGCTTTGTGGATTGCTTCCCGGTCCCCTCCTAAAGTGGAGATGTGCAACTGACTTCCTCTCAACAGCTGAATTTGCATCTTGAAGCAGAAGTGGGGAAGGAATTAAAACCTCTGACAACAAGGAACTGTATTTTTATGTTGTCTGGACTCAGAGGTGCAAGGATTATTAAAAAAAGCAAAAGATAAGCAAAGAATCCTCAGTGCTTAGCCTGGGTTATCCTTAAAGAACATCTGGAGCTTGCTTATAGAACTTTTTGTGTTTTGAAACTTACAACTTTAACTCATTTGTGTGTATATGGGTTCACCTGCTTTAATCTTGTATATAACTCTTATTTCCCTTTCTTAGTTAATAAATCTTTAGATAGTTTTTATAGGATTGGTTGCAAGTGCTGTCTTTGGTATGGGATGCAAAGTGCCACTGATCTGCGGTAAGTGATTGATCTTTTGGGTTTAGGAATAACCTGAATATGTCATCAATATAGTGTAAGTAGAGGAGTGGCATTTGGGGACATAAACCTGGAAATCAAGGGCATCCTATCATCTCAGGCATTGGCACCTTTATGGCTGGCTTGTCTGGCTATGTGGACTCTCTCCTCAGGCCTTACACAACACTATCAGCACTCCTAACTATCTTTGAGACATCACTGACTTCCTGAGAAAAAATAAATACTTTGGTGATCTTCCAGAAAACACCATCCTGGCCACTATGGTAGAAGCTCTTTGAGCCAACATTCCACACAAAGACTGACTACAAGCCATCAGGAACACTATCCTGGATGATGTCATGGCACACCTAGTAGCTGAACTTTGTGACTTTGTACTCATCCACAACCATTTCAGGTTTGGAGATGATTTATACCTTTAAGTGACGGGCACTGCTATCAGTATGCGCGTAGCCCCACAATATCCCAACATTTTTATGGCTGACTTAGAAAATTCTTCCTCAGCTTTCTTCCTCAAGTGCCACTCCTCTACTTATGCTACATTGATGATATCTTCATCACCTGGACCTATGGAAAGGAGGCCCTTGAGAAATTCCACTGAGATTTAAACAATTTCCGCCCCACCATCAACCTCAGGCAGGATCAGTCTGCACAGGAGATCCATTTTCTGGACACCACAGTACAAATAAGTGATGGCTACATAAATACCACCCTATACTGACTGTTATACCTACCTACATCCCTCTAGCTTTCATCCATTATACCTACCTACATCCGTACCTTCTGTACCTTTCATCCATTATACATACCTACATCCCTCTAGGTTTCATCCATTGTCTACAGCCAAGCCCTAAGATATAACCGCATTTGCTCCAATCCCACAGATAGAGACAAACACCTTCAGGATCCCTCTCAAGCATTCTTAAACCTACAGTACCCACCTGGGGAAGTAAAAAAAACCAGAGTGACAGAGCCATGTGAATACCCAGAAGTCAATTATTACAGGATAAACCCAAAAAGGAAAACAACAGAACATCACCTGGTCATCACCTACAGCCCCCAAGTCGAACCTCTTCAGCACATCATCAAGAATCTACAGCCTATCCTGCGAGACAATCCCTCACTCTCAAGCCTTGGGAGGTGGGCCTCTCCTCGCTTACAGACAGCCCCCTGACCTTAAACAAATACTCACCAGCATCTATACCCCATACAACAGGAACACTAAGCCAGGTGCTTATCCCTGCAGCAGGTCCCATTGCCAACTCTGCTCACATATCTACACAAATGGCACCATCATGGGACCTAACCAGGTCAGCCACTCCATCGAGGGCTCATTCACCTGCTTAACTATCAATGTGATATATGCCATCATGTGCCAACAATGCTCTTCTGCTGTACACATTGGCCAAACTGGACCGTCTCTGTAAAAGAATAAATGGACACAAATCAGATATCAAAAATGGTAACATTCAAAAACCAGTAGGGGAACATTTCAATCTAACTGGACATTCTGTAAAAAACAAAAACAAAAAAACCTAAAACCCCAAATGCTAGTTACAATACTTCAGCTAAAAAAAATAATTAAAAAACAGATTGGAATGTGAAACTACAGATTTGAAATTCATATGCAAACTAGATACCTTCAGACTGGATTTGAATAGAGCTCTTGAATGGCTGTGTCATTACAAAAGGTGATTTCCTCTCTATTATTCTTCTCAGCTCTTGCTCACAGCTCTTGCCTCCCTCTAACACACTGTTTGAATCAGAACAGCTTGTTTACTTTGCAGAGAGAGGCTACCAGTCTATCCCTCTGGATCTGTTTGAATTAACATTGTGACCCATCCTTCTCTGTATCTGTGTATGTACAGCTAACATGCTATTTCTTCCATTTCATGCATCTGATTAAGTGGGATTGTGCCCACTAAAGCTCATGCGATATATAAATGTGTTAGTCTTTAAAAATGCCGACTCTGTTTGTTTTGCTGAATATCATTGTGATTTTTGGTGTAAGGGATCATCTGTCACAAAGACTGGTTTACCTGGGTGACAAGATAGATTGGAGTACCCCAGGGGACTGTCTATAATTCCATGATTAGGCTAAAATAGTGGCTGAGGAGAATTCACTTGATACTTGGTGGGTGAAATCTAAATACAAAACTCAAGCCAATTTGGAGTTTGTGCCCTTTTTTTTAATAGTCTGCCCTGAGGAGGGCACTCACACTCTTGAGCCAATGGAGGACAGCTTGATAATGAGAATGGCCATACTCAGTTAGTCTAATGGTCCATGTAGCCCAGTAATCTGTCTTCCAACAATGACTGGTGCCAGGTGCTTTAGAGGCAATGAATCAGACCAGGCTAATTATTGAGTGATCCATCCCATCTTCCACTCCAAGCTTCTGGCAGTCAGAGGTTTTGGGACACCCAGAGCAGAAGGCTGCATCCCTGACCATCATGATTAATGTACCTATCCTCCATGAACTTATCTAATTCTTTTTTGAACCCATTTATACTTTTGGCCTTCACAACATCCCCTGGCAACGAGTTCTCCATGTTAACTGTGCATTGTGTGAAGAAGTACTTCCTTATGTTTCTTTTAAACTTGCTGCCTATTAAACTGGGTAACCCCTGGCCCTTCAGTTACGTGAATGGGTAAAAAAACACTTCCTTATTCACTTTCTCCACATCATTCATGATTTTATAGACTTCTATCATATCCCTTCTTAGCTGTCTCTTTTCCAGACTGAACAATGACCGGGGCCTCCAGGGATATCCTTCTGGACGTGCAAAAATCAGGGCAAGCTGCAAAACCGGGAGCCAAACTCCCCACACACTGATGGGTGGTACTTAAACCAGTCTCCCTATCAGTCACAACCAAGCTTCTGGCGTCCCACACTGGGTACCAAGAAATCTGCCCAAACTAGAAACAGCCCCCTTTATTGCACTCTAGCTCCTCTGGCTCCCACCTAGCCACACAGTCCCTTAAAGATATAGGTTCTCCTGACCCCAAAGGACCAGCCACAGCACACAGAACAATATAGGTTTGGATCTTACCCAAAATACCAACTGGTAGCCAATCCTTTAGCAACTACAACTAAAGGTTTAATATAAACTGAAAAGAAGCAAAGTATGAGAGATGTTAAAGGGTCAAAATAAATCACATACATACAAATGATTTAAAGTTCATGTAAAGCAGTTTGCAGGCTTGTTCCTCTCGAGTTTGCAGGATTGTTCCTCTGGTAAACACCCAGCACCAGGGTGGGCCTCAATCCTTTGTTCAGTCTCAGAGGAATAGTTCCAGAGATGGGTGTTGGCTGTAGACTGGGGACTTGAGAACAACATGGAGTCAGGGCTGCTGCCTTCTATCACCTCTGGCCTTCTCCATGCTGTGTGCAGTTCTTTCCAATCAAAATGGAGTTGAGTCACATGTTCAAGTCCTAGTGGCTCAACAGGTTTTCTCCTTCGGCCCATTGTACTGAGGAGCTTCCTTAATGGGCCATTAAGGGGACAATGGCTGGGTACACATTCAGTCTGGGGAATTTCCCCAGAATCACACCAATTAAAATATAACAATCATATTCCTAACTTCTAATATGAATACGAATCCTACACATAAACTATATAATCATTCCCCACAAATTACTACCTTTCTATTGACACCAAACATGGCATAGTTCCTATGGATTATAACAATTATAAAATATTAATACAAAATAATATCATAAATAGTTCCCTAAATCCAGACAGCGTCACACCCAGTCTTTTTCATCTTTCCACATATAAAAGCTGCTTCATTAGCCTAATTGATTTTGTTGCTCTTCTCTGCACCTTTTCCCATGCTAATATATCTTTTCTGAGATGGGATGACCAGAACTGCGCACGGTACTCAAGACATGGGCCTACCCTGGATTTATGATAATTTTTTTTTGTCCTATCCTAATGGTTCCTAACATTGTTAGCTTTTTTGATTTTCACTGCACATTGAGCAGATGTTTTCAGAGAACTAACCACAATGACTCCAAGATGTCCTTCCTGGGTGAATCCCTGAACTTGCACTATACATTTAAGTTGCTTAGGAAAGTAGATGAAAGCCTTAATATGTCCCACAGCTTTCATAAGAGAGAGTGTGAGTCTGTCCGTATAATAGCAGAGAGTAACACATCTCCTCAGAGACATGTAATGAACAAACATCATTTCCCGATAGGCTGAATGCAGTGATAGACTCTTGATGGTGCATGTAATGCTGGTCCTTATATCACAGACTTGGTAACCTTCCCATGCCCTGAGTACTATTTTACATCTATTGCCCTCAGAACTAAGCAATATTATAGTCCTTGACCAAAGCTGTGTTAAGATGTAGTTAAGGGTTAAGGGTATACGTATGTAAGTAACCCAGGCATAAAAGACATTACAGCAATGTTGTAATTACAAAACAAAACAAAACAAAACAAACAAACACAACCCCTATACAACACAGGGAAATTAGATTTTTTTTTTTTTAAGTTTAACCTTGATTCTTAATTCTTGGTAGGATAATTCTTGCAATAAAGAAATGTGTTAGTCTTTAAAAGGGCCACAAGACTCCTTGTTTGTTTTGCTGAACTAGACTAACATGGCCCCCCCTTTGGAACTTTAGGCAATCTGTCTCAGCAGTCACAGCCCCCCTTCTCTAATACCTCCCTTCTCCCAAGGAGTGACTAAACAGCCTTCTCCCTGCCACCCCTTCTATTGCCAGCTTCCTGGAAGGCCCTCTTTGTTTCTCCACTTGTGAGCTTCTGCTTTAGTTAGTTGCCACCATCCTAAAGCTCACTTGTTTGCAGCCTAATCAGCTGATTAGGCCCACCTAGCCCAATTCAGCTTTTGCTTGACCAGTGTAGGGAGCATCTTGCTGATATAAGTTTGACTAGACTACTCCTTTCTGTCCATGATTACTCTATGTGCAAAAAAAGTGCTATAAAATTATGTCACTGTAAAAAGCAGATTCATATGGGGGGTGGGGCTCTATCTTGAGAATTTCTTGGTCAAAAGCCCATTTTGCTCTTGTAGAGTAGCTCTGCCCTTCAAGTAGCTCAGCAATTTTCAATGCAATCTGCCTAGGCAAGTACATTTTACAGCAATTAGGCCTAGTCTATGTTAAAACTTAGGTCAATGTAGCTACGTGACTCAGGGCTGTGAAAAATTTCATGCTCTGAGTGATGTAGTTCGGTTGATATAACCCCCACCGTAGATGTGATTAGGTGAATGGAATATTCTTCCATCAACCTAATTACTGTAAAGAGGTGGATTTACTACAGCAATTAAAAAAAACCCTCCTTCCATCATTATAGTGTGTCTACCTTACCAGTGCTACAACAGCGCAGCTGCAACTTGCAGCATAGATACCCTTAGAAAAATGGCTTCTAAACGGAAACTCTGCTGCATTCCCCTTTGACTAGAGAGTTACTGCTGGTCACCCAGTGGTAAGCTAGAGGCTGGCTCTCAGAAAAGTTACAGAAGAAGAGGCCGCACAATTTGAACAGTACCTGGATACATGTGGCCAGAGACAGAAAGATGAGTTAGGGAGCATTTCCAGTTCTGAGCCAAAGAAATACAAAAGATAACAGTATTGTCAACAGTAACAGAGACAAATTTTTTTTGAACTTTTCACTTGATCATTTTTTCTTAGTTTTTTGGAATTGCCAGCAAATGAAAAAAATCTATTATTCACTCAGCTCGCTACACTGATCTACTTTTATCTCCGTTCACTGACCAACAGGGATAAAAAAAAATGGTCCTGTAAATTCTTTCATCAAGGAAACTGACATAGGCATAACAGGCTATTTCTGCCCGAGTCCTCTAATTATCACTGGTTCTGTATTAAGTGAGGTCAACTATAACAACTTGTTAAAGAAACACAGACCTGTTTAAAAGACATACATTTTCTGTCCACGTAAGTGACACTGTATAAAGAACCATTTTTAAATTAGCTGCACCAGAATATAACGTACATTGACAACCTGCTTGTGAAAGAAATGGAACTGTTCAATTAATGCACTTCGGTGTGCCACACACCAAACTATGGCCCCAGCCTACAAATCACTCCAGCATGTACTTTACTCAGTAAAGCTACTCAAGAACTCAGGCTAGTGAGTTAACTTCTGCCCATAAAGGTTTAGAGGGGCAGGTCCTGTAGAGTAATGGTCCAAAACACGATCTCACAACCAATACTCTAATATGTGGGGCTATAGAGTAGACTACTGGTGTATATTTTGTAATAAAAGTGCAAACAAAAGTGCAAAAGTGGTGGGGGGGGGGGGAGAGCTGAAATCCATGCGCCCTGTAAGATTTACATGGGAAACTATCACACTGGGCTGCATTTCACAACACCATGGTTTTCAATTAAAGAAAAGGACAGATTCTAAGTCCTTCCTATTATCTCAGCTTAATGAAAATTTGAAAGAGAGTCATTTGCTGCCAAAGAAGAAATAGCTTCAGGTGCTAACACTGCTGGTACATTTACCTTTCTCAGTATCAAAGAGCAATAGTATCTTATGACATTTTATAATTTTCTGAAATGTTTTCCTCTATAGTCCAAGGATTCTGAAGTTCACTTCCTTTTGATAAATGTTAATTAAAATATATATTCTTTTCTTTTTTGACCATCTCTGTGGTGTTCTCTTTTGTGGACTTTTTGTACATGTCCTGGCCTAACTCAGCTGTACTTTAAACCCACTTTATGCATTCCAGGGGCTGATCAGGGACCAGAACAGCTCTAGACATAAGTCAGAGCAGTGTCAGAATTTACATGCTGAGGATCACTGCTACAAAAAGAAGCCCTTTTTCTATAGCCAATCCCACTGTGCCAGCCAGGATCTGAAGTGGTGGTGTGCTGAATCAGTGCATTTGTGACTGTCCTGGCCACCCCTCTAGTCTGCAGTAATTTCTGGGGTTGTACTGGCTGGGTGCAAGCCTCTTTGTCTGGAGGATACTGTGGTGTTCAGCGATCATGCAGTGGAGGAACACTGCTTTATTTCAAGTCCAGTTTCAACTGGCTCTGCATATCAACAAGAGCATTGCAGAACCTGCCCAAACACCCTGTTTGGGAAACAGCCCTTAAAGGCACAGCCCCCTGTACCACCCTAGGCATTGTGTTGCTCCAGGCTCCAGGGACCCTGGCTAAGATCTGTGCTTGGAGAATGACTCATTCTGCTGAATAGACATGTTTAAGCCCAGCTTTGTAGAACTGTCCAGAACTTATCAGTCCCGGCACAAAAACCTCCTCATGGGGCCTTTGTTACAACAATTGCTGATGAGCGGAAACTAACAATATTTTAGTTGCCCCTCAAGAAAGCTACTTGCCCTGACAATAGCTGGTTTAAACTATACATATGTTGGACTGTGTGTGTGGTGTCTGGTGTGAGAGCAATTAATATTGTTTGTTAGGCTGATAGAAACAGACCTGGATATCAGAGGCTCATGACTAGACAGAGAACTCCTCCTACAGCTACCATTCCCTTGTGTTTGGACTTAGTTCTCCATGGCAGGGTGTGAGAGCCACTGTTCTTTAGACAGTGACTTATTTAGAGTTCAGCTGGCTTTTTATTTAGTTCTGAGCTCAAGAGTTTGTGAAGTGCATATTTGTTAGTGTGTTAATCTCTGTCATGCACTGCTGGGCTGCCACAATGATACACACTATAGAGATTAACAAATAAATAATTCAGTTTATGAGAGCCTTAAAAGTGACATGCTAAGGCAGAGGGATAAGAATTCGTTTAGGTTGCTAGGCTAGAATTATTTATAAACCATTATTTCCTTTTTTTCCAAATGGGGATTGTTTCCTTTTTCTTCCAGATTCCCTCCTTATCTCACCCAGTCTCCTTTGAGGGTTAGAACAGAGAGGTTTTTTTAGATGAGAAGATAGCTCTGTAACACTGGTTACCAAGGGAGGGTTCAGAATCTCCACCACTGGAGGTTTTTAAGAACCTGTCAGGAATGGTCTACATATAATCCTGCCTCAGTAGGGGGTTGGGGGTGGAAGGAGCAGACTAGAATCCTTCCTCAGCCTGGAGGAGTGGGGGACTAGATCACTTCTTAAGGTCTCTTCCTGCCCTCCATTTCTATAAACTGCTCTCTCAGATAAATGCCCACTAATAGCTAAGTGTTGCACATACATCATCAGGCTAGGACCCTGAACGTTTCAACAAGAAAGTCAGACAATTGATACAGGATAAACATCAGACTACTCCCCATTGAATTATACTGGTTCGCCTACTAATGACAGATCAGTAGACATTCTTCAGTGAGTTACAGCTTTGAATTTCATTGGGAATAATTCATCTAATGGCATACAGACTTTATTGTTTTTAAATAGGTGAGGATCCCTTAAAGTGACCCCTTACAACTGATGAACTGGAAATAAGCCTCTAGTAAGGCTTGAACAGCTAGTTCTGGAAGTAAAGCCCCTTCCCTGCAATGTGTTGAGCACTGTCAATTCCTTCAAAAGCTAATGGTTTCTGAGGGCACCCAGCACCTTTATGAAGGCAATGGGCTTGGCCTTAACTGTACCAAACTGAGCATCTGTCCTGATCATATGCACTGTTCAAATGCTGTTGTCTGTGGTACGGCCTGGCTCTTTATGTGGCATCATGCTGCACACAGGTGTAGCGACTTCTCCCTCTGCCTGGAGCTGTTGCTGGGGATAGTTCCTGCGGAGGAGTCTGCGTATTGAGTCACAGGTGCTGACAGTTTGACCTGAGGCATTCTGCAGCCCATCTCCTAACGTAGTTTACCAAGAAAATAATTAAAGAAATTAAACACACCAATGCAGAAGTTAACAAACAACTTCTCTTTCCATTTGAGAACTTGTCTGTTATCCTCCTGGGGGACTATTTTTAGTTGGGTTCTGTGGGAGCAGAGAATGGTTAATATCTAGTAGCACATCAGGGACTTGTATATAACGATGTGTGTACGCATGTGTCCACGTCAGTGACAGTACCAGTGGGTGAAGTGACAAAGAGGAATGTTCCAGCTGTACCTTTCAGTCAGTCACACAGCTATAGGGTATGCAAGGAGAGTTTTCAGCTGGTGGCAGGTAGGTTAGAACACGGACTTGCATATCTTTTTATTCCATTCTACCATGTATTTAAATCAAGATGAGTGCTTTTTCGTCTTTATCCCTGGCCAGTCTCCTTTTGTTTAAGACAGATCCAAAATCAGATGCAAGTCATTCACCTTCTGCAGACAGAACTCTTCAGACCTGCAAGAATTTTACAGCTGAAATAAAACATTGCAACTGTGTTTCACATGTAAGGAGGATAGGGGGGTGCAGATAGGAGAAGGTGCCCCCAAATCTAGCTAGATCACCTCACAGATAAACTCAGTAAATGTATGTGTCCAAAAATACTTTATATCTTTGCAAATTTGCCAGTTTCTAGCCACAGATTATTTTCACTGACAACCTGTTCCCTTTATCCCAGCCAAAATCTATGAGAGGATCAGGGCAGAGGCACAGCTATAGAAAACACTTCCCCACATCATATTTTGTCTTCCCTGTTCCTTTTGTCTGCGAGGATGGGCTACAGAATCCTATATCCAAGAGTCCATTCAACATTTCCAGCAGCCCCTTCAGTGCAGTGAAGAAAGTTAGTCTCCAAAACCTACATGGTATTCCTTTTCTTTCCAGAAATTTTCTTCAGACCCAGGCCTGTAAACAAACCCTTCAAGGCTAGGATTTCATGTCAGTCATTTTTAGACTTGGCAAAAAAGCAATTCTAGCAGCAAAAATCCTTTTCCAACCCATCTAACAGCAATTCCATCAAACAGTTCTTGGCAAAAACGTTCGCTCTCCATTGGTCAGACAGGAAGATTCTCACATCTCTCTTTGCAGTCTATAGCGATCTGTCCCCCTATTCTAAAGGGGTACCCCATTAGTCTTGTCCAGCAAAACAAAACAAGGAGTCTGGTGGCACTTTTGAAGACTAACAAATTTATTTATCGAATGAACTTTCATGGGAGAAAATCCCACTTC
>ML685769.1:12309841-12331466 GCA_007922175.1 Pelusios castaneus | reverse complement strand
CGCCTAGCCGAGACCGCGCCCCAGCTGCCAGGAAGCCTCCGGGGTCTCCCCGCCAGCTGGAGCACCACTGTGCTGGCAATTGCCAGTGCTCCAGCTGTTTAGGGAAGCCCCCAGGCATCCCCAAACAGCTGGAGTGCCAGCAATTGCCGGCATAGTGCTCCAGCTCGTGGGGAGACCCCAGGCCTCCCCAAACTGGAGCGCCGGCAATTGCTGGCGCTCCAGCTGCCAGGCAGCCCCCGGAAGCTGTCCGGCAGCTGGAGCATGGTCCCAGCCAGAAGGGAGCTGCTGGCTTCCTCCTCCCTGGGACCACTGGGTCCCGGCTAGAAGGGCTCCCTTCTGCCCAGGACCTGAGCAGTCCCGACCAGAAGGGAGCCAAGCGGTCCGGGGCAGAAGGGAGCTCCATGCTCCCTTTTCCCCCGGACCGCTCCAGGGCTTGCTGGCTCTCCCTGGACCTAAGCAGTCAACTTAGAGAGTCTATACTAAGTCGAGCTAGTAAGGCCCACTTTAAGTCGACTTAGGAGTCCTGTGTGGACTCTCTAAGTCGACTTAATAAGGTTGACTTAAAGTCGACTTATTAAAGTCGACTTATTTAAGTCGACCTAAATCCCTAAGTGAAGACATAGCCTTTGTTTTTCTGCAATAGACTAACACGGCTAGCCCTTTGGAACTGAGGATTAAAGGAACTATTGGGAAATAGAAGATTTCCCCTGCATTTATAGCAGGACTAGGTATAGACTGTCCCTGACAAGTGTTTATCTAACCGGTTTTTAAAAATCTCCAATGACAAAGATACCACAATCTCCCTATTCAATTCATTCTAGTGTTTACCTATCCTGACAGTTAGGACTCAGTGTTTCCTAATGTCCAACCTAAACTGCCCTTGCTGCAATTTAAGCCCATTGCTTCTTGTCCTTCGTCACCAGCGGAAATGAAGAAAGAGATTGACAGAGCCAGATGGGTATCCAGAAGTCAACTACTACAGGAGAAACCCAAGAAAGAAAATAACAGAACACCACTGATCATCACCTACAACCCCCAAGTCAGATCTCTACAGCATAACATCAAGGATGTATAACCTATACTACACAACGATCTCTCACTCTCTCAAGCCTTGGGAGACAAACCTCTCCTCGCTTACAGACAGCCCCCCAACCTTAAACAGATACTCACCAGCAAGTACAGATCAAACAACAGAAACATTAAAGCAGGAACATATCTCTGCAACAGATCACGTTGCCAACTTTGCCCCCATATCTACACACAAGACACCATCACAGGACCAAATCAAGCCAGTTACTCCATCAAGGGCTCATTCACTTGCCCATTCACCTATGTGATTTATGCCATCATGTGCTGGAAATGCCCCCCTGCCTCTGCACAAAAGAATAAATGGACACAAGTCTGACATCAGAAAGCACAACATTCAAAAACCAATAGGAGAACACTTCAATCTTCCTGCTCTCTCCATTGACAACTTGTTAATAGCGGAGCTCAAACAAATGAATAACAAATCACAGCTTCAAAGAAAAACTGCAGAATTGGAATTTATATGCAAATTCAACAGGGTTAAACAGGGACTATGGATTTTATTCTATTACAACGAGTGATTTGACCTCACTTTCCTCTATGTGCTGTTCCCCAGTGTTTGAATCCCAACACCTATTCTGATTTGCTGTTACAGCCTGACCTGATCCTGTGTAGACATTTCCCTGCATTTAATTTCCTCCCATTCTGTAAATTCCCCATCTTCAAAGCATCTGAGGAAGTGGGATTTTCTCCCACGAAAGCTCATGTGATAAATAAATTTGTTAGTCTTTAAAGTGCCACAGGTCTCCTTGTTTGTTTGGCTGACCTAGACTAACATGGCTCCCCCTTTGGAACTTCTCAGGAAGGAAGAGGACTGTTGAAATATACCCCTTTGAGGGGCTGATCACCTTCCAGCAACAACTAACACCACAAGAACGGAACTTCAGAAGGTAACCATATGAAATTGAATCTTGTCTTATTCAAAATACTACTACTGCATAAAAACTTTATTTTATGTAAAACAGTGAGCTCTTATCCACTATTCTGTAACAATCAGCCCTTTGTCATTATGATGCAGACTGGAGAACCACCATTTAGATGCAACAACTGAAAGAAAAGAGGTCACTGATGCTTCTTTTTTTAAAATAAAGTGTTTGTATTTCAAAGGCTGTGACATCAAAGTCTTGTGCAAAAATCCAGGGAAACTAGTTCAGCATCATTGAGATTTGCATAACAGCTCACCTTCCTTTTGGGGTCAGGATTGCAAGCAGTCCTTGAGAAGCTGCCCAATCAATTTCTTAATGGATTTGCATAAAGCTGTTAATGGATTTGTCTGAGAAGCAACGGAAGGCCTTTTTGAGCAATGCTGACATCTAGTGTCTGTAACCTCAACCTGAAGGATGCAAAAAAAGGTAGATCATTCATTTCTCCCATCATCATGTTCAAGGTCACCTGCATAACAACAGTGAAAATTCTCCACTAACCAAATTGCTTTTTTTGAGTGACCCCACTAACCAGGTTCTGGAGCTGATCCTTAAAAAGACTGAAGCCATGGGGAGATATTCTGGTTATTAAAATAGGTTTGGATCCAACTTTAAGAGGAGTCCTGTGGCATTTTTAAAGACTAACAAATTTATTTTTCACATGAGCTTTCGTAGGAGAAAATCCTACTTCGTCAGATGCTTTGAAGACTGATGAGGTGGGATTTTTTCCCACGAAAGCTCATGCGATAAATAAATATATCTGTTAGTCTTTAAAAGTGCCACAGGACTCCTTGTTTGTTTGGCTGACCTAGACTAACACAGCTACCCCTCTGGAGCTTTAAGTGGGGCAGCCCAGGCATAAGCAACCAAATAGTTTGTAGGTTTTGAAAAGTCAGAAACAGGCTAAATTTTGCTGAGACAGCCAAAGCTGCCCTATTCCTAAACATTACAGAAACCAGTTGCCAATCTTAGCCAGTGGAGATGACTCACTGGGGGGAGTTACTGCATGTGCTGCTCTTTATGTGGTATGGTATGGTTTCAAAATTTCTTTTTGTTGAGTCCTCCAAAAAGCATTCTGAAGAAAGTGCTTCACTAAACCACACAGATTGCTTGCTTGCCAATCATATTTAATATCAATTCATGCTTTTTAAAATGCCCCTCCTAACAATTGGATTTTACCTGCTGAAAGCAAAGTTTGTTTTTATTTTTGCGTTGACATGGAGTAGGAATGTTGTCATTTCACCTAGAAAGCTGTGTCTTGCCCCTGGATGTTTAAGGCCAGAGACCTGGGTTAAATTTTGCCACATTTCCTGCTTGGCTTTAGACAAGTTATTTTGTCTTTCTAAGCTTCAAATGTCCATCAGTAAAATGGGGATAATAATTCGTTCCTTTAACATTTCTCTTGTCTACTGAGCATGCAAACATTCTTAACTGTGATTGAGACCTGAAGAAGAGCTCTATGTAGCTCCAAAATGTCTAACAGACGTGTTAGTTTAGTTCAGCAAAACAAAACTAAGAAGTCCTGTGGCACTTTTAAAGCCTAACAAATGTATTTATCGCATGAGCTTTCATGGGCAGAATACCACTTCATCAGATTTCGCTATTTGTTAACAGAGAGAGAGAGTGATCTCACATACCCAGTGCTCCACAACGCCATGAGAACATCACAGAGCGTTAGGTATGTGAGACTGTGCTCCGCGAGACCACGCTCTCTCCCTTACAAAGATAGAGAGAGAGAGAGAGAGAGAGAGAGAGGTATTGCGCAGTACAGTTTCGCATACACAGACAGCACCGGTGCTTTTTTTTTGTAAAATAATAAGGTGCTGTTGCTCATCCTGATCCGGCCCAGACCCTGGCTGGGAACACAGTAATCTGGCCCCTACCTTGGCCAGGGACATGGGGGTTGGCAGCAGCCTGATCCGGCACCAATCCCAGTCCTGGCTGGGAACTCAGGGCCGCTAAATCCAGCCCCAGCTGGGAACCTGGTATTGCTGGTGGCAGCAGCAGGCGCCGGGGCTGATCGCTGTGCAGAAAAGGTGCCGATACTCTGTACCATCAGAAAAAAAGCACAGCACAGCACTCCACTATGAGTGTGCTGTACATATGGCCCACTTGAAGTACATTTAAGTCAAATCTGGCCCGTCATAGCAAATGCGTTTGACACCCCTGATTTAATGGCTGCAGGCCAGGCCCCTGTTCAGCAGAAAAAAACAAGAGGTTCTTTTGATGCCAAAATAAAAAGTCTTCTGTCACAAAAAGACCTTGTTTATTTGTTCAAGTTAACAACACCAACCAAAGTTCTGGCACCGAGGACTCCCAACGCCTCCCAGCTGCTTATTCGCAGTTCAAAACCACAAATAAACAAAAGTACCTACAGCAGAAGGCCTTAAGGAGTCAGCTCAGCCACTTCAACAGACCAAATCACTAATCTCCCCCAGACAATCCCTCCCCTCCATTGATAATTGGATGCAACTATCCGTCTTTCTCTTCTGAGCTAAAAAGGAACTCCCCTGGGTCTTACCTTTCATCATCTCCACTAGGGCTGCCTTGCCAACTTTGTAATATTCAAAAATTGGACACTCCAGCAGGAATGCCAGAACCGCCACCCTGCCTCTTCCTCCGAGATTCCATCTCTGCTCAACCTCTTCTCCTATTGCTTGTTACTCTTCTCCCCTTCCCCCACTGCCTGGGACTGGGTCATAGAATTATCAAAGATTAGGGTTGGAAGGGACCTCAAGAGGTCATCTAGTCCAACCCCCTGCTTAAAGCAGGACTAACCCCAACTATATCACCCCAGGTAGAGCTTTGACAAGTCACACTTTAAAAAACCTCTAAGGATGGAGATTCTACACCTCTAGATAATCCATTTCAGTGTTTCATCACCCTCCTAGCGAAAAAGCTTTTCCTAAGATCCAACCAAGACCTTCCCCACTGTAACTGGAGACCATTGCTCATAGTTCTGTCATTTATTGAGAACAGCCTAGCTCCAGCCTTCCTGGAAACTTCTTTCAGGTAGCTAAAGGCTGCTATCAAATCCCCCTTCTTTCTTTTCTTCTATAGACTAGGACAGGGAGGGACTAACCTGTGAAGTTGGGGCCAAGAGCTGCAGCCACCTGACACAAATAGGGGTAGTTCTGGCTGAGTAGAGGATGACATAGCTAATGACCCACTGCCTCCCCACTTCCTGCACTTTCAGTAACTGGACTTTGGGTGTCTGTCATGTCCCCTTTTTGCCTGGACTTTCCAGTCAAAAAGCAAGCACCTGGTCACCTTATCCTGACAAGATGCTGCTTCATTCTGTTAGAAGAAATGGGATGTGATGGCCCTGTTGGTCCTGAGAGGCCCGTTCCAGGCACTGCAGCAGTTCTCCTGGCGAAGGAAAGGTGATTTCTAAAGTGACCATAGCACTAATGTTTGGGGATTTTCCCAGTTTTGTGGCTTAGTTTGGTGTTCCCAACAAGGTTGAATAAACTGAGACAATTCTGGTTATGCTGAGCCCTAGAACAGATGGATCTTATGACTGAATGATAATCCTACCTCTGTTGATTGCTCAAAGCTCTCTCTACCTAGATGCATGATCCAAGAGCTATATATACATGTTGTCATGTCTCTTCTTGAAGAGGAAAGGCTCTGTGCAATCCTTTAGACATTCTTGCTACCACCTGAGTGATGGACTGAAGTAATCAAAGGAAGTGGGGACCTGGGGTGTGGTGAGGGAGGGGCTTGCCCAGGATAGCTACAGCAGGCAATTCATTTTTGTGTTTCAGAGCATAACCAAAACACCAGCTGGGATCGAGACGAAATCCCCTATCCAACCTCCCTTATGTAGTGTTATATCATTAAGTGCATTATGGAAGGGTTCTGTCATCTTCCAAAGCATCTGGCATGGGCCAGTGTCAGAGACAGGACACTAAACGAGGTGGACCATCACTTAACATCACACTATGAAAAACAAAGGTCCTACACCATACAGTCCTATGAGCTTATTAATATTCTTTAACTCATTTGGATCACCTTCCCATTCCTCTTATATAGCCACTGATTTGTGGGGACTGAAAGAATAGTAAGAAACAACAAATATGAAACCTTGAAAATTCTGCACATAATTATTCTCATTAGCATGGTGATGACTGGAAGTGGACCAAAAAGGTTAATTCATTGTCCTGATAATGATTATGATTAAGAGAACTAGAGAAGAAGTTCAGAGAGGTTCACAGTTTCAAGATTGATCTTATGCTGTCTCTAGCTGCAGGCCTAATGCTTTAAATGGCAACAAATGTAGCCTGATGAATACGAAAGTAATTGAAACCATTTCAAGAACACTTGAAATGGCATATAATGTACTTTGATTTTCTCTGCTGAAAAAAAAGATAGATAAAAGCTGTAACTACTAGAGCCTTGCACAGGAGCCGGAAAACAAGTTACCATGCAAGCACTTTAACAATACAGCACCATCTCGTGGGCATTTAATTTCTTGGTACAGATTTGATATGCTATCTGTTTACACTCAGAGGCTGCTCAAAGCTTGTCTGATATATTTTGCAGTCTGACAGAAAAGCACTCACAGTTCTGGTAAGTAATGATCTGCTTTTTCAGGTAAGGAAGGATGGAAATGATGAGCATAAGCTATGGCCGGGCCTTTTTGTCATGTCTTTTCCTCCCATGTTTAAATTGTGATCAAGACTGGAAAAGATTTTAAGAGCTAAAGAGAGGAATTCTGAATTCAAAGCCAGATGTAGGTTTAACTGGTTTGGAGTCAGGTAGAAGTTCTCAGAAGAACTAGAATTAGGTGTAAGTATCTTCAGTGCTCTAATTCCTTGTACTGAAGAATACAGACTATTATTATCTCTCATTTACATTAGCACCTATGGGCCTCAACCAAATTCCTGATCTCTTCATGTCAGGCACCATAAAAACACAAAGAAATGATCCCCACCCCAAACAGTTTACTATCTAAATAGACAAGACAGGCAGAGGGTAAGAGGGGAAACAGAGGTACAAGCTGGTGAAGTCATGACTGATTAAATAAATTTAGGTTTCCCAGACCATTATCTTACCCTCTTGAAGCCTATGCTGCCTCAATATTAATGGTCCAAACTCCGTAACAGTATTGTTGTTCACTACAATACTCTGGGTCACTACCGAAGAAAATGGTAGTGTTTATTGTTTGCAAAGGATGGCTGAGTTGGGACCCAATTCTGTATTCCTTCCTCAGTAAAAATTCCTCTTGCTCAGGTAAGGAATTCAGGATCAGACACCTGACCTAATTCTGCTCCCCTTCTAAACATACAGTGTTTTAAATGGTCTTTTTGTTGTCCTTAGTTTCTTATATTCTGAGTTGAATACAGTTGTCACTAGCATGTTAGGGAAATAAAACCAGACAAAGGCTCCTGATTAAACATATTTCTCAGAAAAAGAGTTTTCAGTTTTTTCATCTGTCACTTACTAAATGCACTTGCCACAGAGTCAGGATGTAGGAAAAATAGCTTTTTGTGGGGGTGGAGGCTGTGATAAGCCGCACAGCAAATGATTGATTACCATTTTTGCTGACAGCAGGAAAGCCAACACTCAGAGCTCCACAGGACCTGAGTTTGCTTTGCATCGGTAGGTGGCATGAAAAAACACATTGTCTGTAAAGAAATAAGAAACCTAGCCCCTGTTTTCCATTCAAAAATATCAGAACAGGGTATTAGATGTGCAAGCAAAGCCAAGACAAATAGTTTCTTCCCAACAACAGAACAGAAGGCCATTGGCCCTTGGGGTTTATGCAGGATGTCCATATCTGGCAACTGATGTCACAGTGAGACAAATAGACTCCTTTCCTGCTGAGCAAAGGACTGATTAGCTGATTAGCTGAAAGTGAAAAAAATGTTCTGAATTGTTTGTTATTACAATTATATAGCTTAAACAAACAGCTTCATTGGAATCTCGATGGCTCAGGAAACTAGAAATGAGATAATGGTCCCCTGCTTGTGACACTGATTCCTATCCAGCTGGGATTGGTAGTGACTGACAAACAGTTGTTCCCCTATGAAGGCTAATTAGCAGCCTCCAGAATAGCTAGTGGCCTCAGACCAGTTCTAACTGGCCAAGTACCGTTTACAGTAGTTTGTACTTCCCCATCTGTCCATCTCCATATGTTGTCTCTTGTGTTATATTTAAACTACAAGCACTTTGGGGCAGAGACCATCTTTGTTTGTATGTATGTAGCCTAGCACAGTGGGATCCTAGCACTACGATAACACAATCAAATAAGAAGAAGAAGAAGAAAAGGAAGCAGTAGTAGTTTGGGATTCAGATCCTGGGGGGTATATGAGTATCTTCACATAACTGAAAGGGGATAGATTAAATGAGGCATAATTCTTAAGAGCTCTATATTTCCTAAGCCTATTTACAATTTATTTCGTTAATCTATATATATTCAGGATCTGTGGAATGGGGGAGGTTCTTTTACAACTTACTCATTCTTCTATAACTTGGAGTCAACTGTTGGAACCCAAGGTAGGTGAAAATTAACTTCCTAAAGTCATAGAGTCAGTGAGGGTAGCAGTGATATAAAAAATTCACATATGTAGCCCAGGTTACCTTAGAAACAAGGTGAGAATTAATTCAGTGATGCATGAACCTTCCTGCCCTAAGCTATAAGCCTTTGGAACAGAAGAAAAGAAGTGCTTACAAGTAATGCTTTGTGTTACAGTTGGCCTGAATGGTGTTTTGTTATATTTCTGATCAGATAACAAAGATTGCATAATAATCGCAGAGTAACTATCATTTTACCAGGCCTTTCCTTGCAGATTGTCCACAAAGTTTGCTTTTTAGGTGTGATTGGTTTAGTGTTAAAAATGATTGTTTAGGAAAACATGAAAGTCTTAGGTGGGATTTTAATTATTCAGTAGCCCGATTTTGAGTGGTCTCAGCTTCAGCTGCATGGCAAGGATTGGGTTGGGGGCAGGGGGAAACCGTATGTTTTAAATGAATGTCTGTTATCAGAGCTATATGGTTTATCATTTTGCATTGTCTTTGTTGCTGCTCTCCATAGTTTAGAATTTTGAAAAAAGAGGAAAAATATTGTTTTTAGTAATTAATACCCATAACATTTAGGATAGGTACAAATACAGAGTAAATAAATAAGATAAATAAATATTTCGGAGCGCCCATAGCCAAATGTTAGCTTTCCCTCACTGATTAATTAATATTTTGGGAAAAGACTGAGCTTGATAAGTTTCTGGATGGGGTGGTATGTTAAGATTGTTTACAATGGCATGTAGCCACTCTATGACTGCTAGCAGCAAATACTTCCCACTGTTTTAGCTGATCACCATATTTGAGGTTGGGAAGGAATTTTCCCCTGTGTCAGATTGGCAGAGACCCTGGGGTTTTTTGCTTACCTCAGCAGCATGGGGCCTGGGTCACTTGCAGGTTTAAACTAGTGTAAATGGTGGATGATTTGGGGACGTCAGTCACTCAGCCAGAGTTTAGGTGTCTATTTCAAGAGTGTCTGGGGAAGGTTCTGTGGCCTACTATGTGCAGATGGTCAGACTACTAGATGATCATGATGGTCCATTCTGACCTTTTGTACATTGCAGGTCAGAGTCTGAGTATCAGGCTAATAAGGACAAAATTCTCAGTTCTGAAGAAAACTATTAATTCAGTCAAGACAATTACAGCCTCCCCCCCACCCCTTTATGGACAAAGTTGGGTGGCAGGAGCCAAGCTCAAAGAATGTTATAGATAGAACCATCCTGTTGGTTAAGAACAGTATGCCCACATTCTTAACACATGACTTCTCAAAGCCTAATGAGAATGATTTTAAAACTAAGACCATATGGTTACAAGAGAGAACTATATATTTATCATACAGTGCCCTGTTAGCTGGCCTGAGTGGTCAACGGGTGCAAGTACAGATTCCATTGACGTCACTGGGCTTTGGATCAGATCTTAGAAGGGTATTAAGCATTTGTCAGTCCATGAATATCTCCTCCAGGCCTTCGGCTCTAATGTTCCAGCGCACATACTGTCTTTTAGATCTAAAAGTTGCTCTATAGCTAGCTATTCAATTGGCTGAGGCAATCTGGTTCCATTTTCAAACGATTCATTTCCCCTCCTAAAATCCATACTTCACCTCCACAGCAGCCTTAAATGAAATTAGTTACACAGCCAGGTAGTCCCAAACAATGACATTTAACTAATATGTCAACCTGAAAATATAGCTGTGCTAGAAGGTGTTAATGACTCCTATCCAGCATGCCTTGATCTAGAGATCAGCCACAATCCTTGTTAAAGTCAATTGACACACTACACACTCTTCACTGAGGATAAGTAGAAGGAGCAATTAAATGATTCCTTATGTAGTGAGGACTGAAACAGCGAAAACTACCACCCAAGGCGTTGGTTAGCACAGCAAGGCCTGAACAGATGCTAAGCCATGTGGCAAAGGATTTTCCCTGGGGCTGGTTGCAAGTGCTTGGCTTGGCACATTGACCGACTGCAGCTGTGTTTCTCTGAGTCTGAGAGAGACAGAAAGTGCCCAGAAAGCCGGCAGAGAGCAATAGAAGCTCTGGTGAGCATAGTCCTGGAAGGATACCAAGAGATCAAACTTCTTTTGGACATAGTTCTTGTTGAAAAGGCAGGTTTGGATTTCTGCAAACGGAAATAGACTCCTGTTGTCTGTTTCTACTGTGTTAGGAAAACCACACTTTGTGCACATTCTTTGTAAATAAACAGGATTGCCCCAAAGAAATATCTGATTTTCACCTTCAATTTCTCCCCCTAATGAAAACAATCTGGCAAAGCATTAAATATTGGCTAAATGCTCAAGCCAACAGGGCAATAATATATAATTATGACTATAATTTAAATACATAATTTAAGTTCACCTGTGTGCATATATTAGGAGTGACTAAATTTTGCAAGATAAAGGGCTGGGTTAGCAAGTTGCCAAATGCCAGAGGCTAGATCTATTTTGTACGTAAGTAAAACCAGCTGACATAGAATGGTAGTATGGCTGGCAGAGACTACAATTCCCAGCATACAATGCTCGATTTTGAACAGGATGGAGACTGCTTGATGATCTTGATGATGGGATAGACTGCGTGCTTAGTAAGTTCGCGGATGACACTAAGCTGGGGGGAATGGTAGATACTCTGGAGGGCAGGGACAGGATCCAGGGAGACTTGGACAAATTGGAACACTGGGCCAAACCTCATGAGGTTCAACAAGGACAAGTGAAAAGTCCTGCACTTAGGATGAAAAAATCCCATGCACTGCTACAGGCTGGGGACCGATCGGCTAAGTAGCAGCGCTGTAGAAAAGGACCTGGGGGTTATGGTGGACGGGAACCTGGATATGAGTCAACAGTGTGCCCTTGTTGCCAAAAAGGCCAATGGCGTATTGGGCTGCATCAGTAGGAGTATTGCCAGCAGATCGAGGGATGTGATAATTCCCCTCTATTCGACACTGGTCAGGCTGCATCTGGAATACTGTGTCCAGTTTTGGGCTCCCCACTACAGAAAGGATGTGGACAAATTAGAAAGAGTCCAGCGGAGGGCAACAAAAATGATTAGGGGGCTGGGGCACATGACTTATAAGGAAAGACTGAAGGAACTAGGCTTATTTAGTCTACAGAAGAGAAGACAGAGGGGAGATTTGATAGCAACCTTCAACTACTTGAAGGGTTGCTCCAAAGAGGAGGGAGCTAGGCTGTTCTCGAGGGTAACAGAGGACAGAGCAAGAAGCAATGGTTTCAAACTATAGCTGGGGAGGTCGAGGTTGGATATTAGGAAAAACTTTCTAACTAGGAGGGTGGTGAAGCATTGGAATGGGCTACCTAGGGAGGTGGTAGAATCTCCATCTTTGGAGATTTTTAAGGCTCGGTTAGACAAAACCCTGGCTGGGGTAATTTAGGGGGAATGGTCCTGCTTTTTAGCAGGGGGTTGGACTAGATGACCTCATGAGGTCCCTTCCATCCCTATTATTCTATCATTCTATGCTCAGATTAGAAGAGAACACCGCATTTTGGGCCATGGTCCACATTTCAGATCTCTGTGGGTAGTATTTGATCCCCTGCTGTACTTTGGCTACCTCTAATATATTGAAGGAATAAATTATATCTAACTATGATGCTATAGTCAGTGGGAAATGGTGGAGACAGAGGTCATACATCACTTTGTTTGAAAAAAACAAATAATTCTTGTAGTTCCATGTTGAAGAAGAGGTTTATAAGGTGAGCGGGGAATTTTAGCTGAAGTTAAATTCCTCCCCCAAAACAGATTTTAAATATTAACCCAAACTAAAAAATGAAATCTAAGCCAGTAGTTAAGACATGCTTCAAGAGCCCCACATAACATGTCCAACTGAAGTTCTTGGGAATTTTGAGGAATCTTTATAGATAGAAATCTCCCGGAATCTCTCATATTATGGTGGCCAGCTCTTGATTCTCACTTACAGTGCACCAAAAGGATAAACACAGAGTTAAATATATTCTGTACCTGGTGAGCTCTGGTTGCGTTAATCCAGTTTTGCTTTATTTGCTGCTCCCACTGCTTCTGCGCTTAAGTTACAAGGGCCAGTTAGTGGTGGCTCTCCACAAGCTTGACAGGCCTTCTTCTTGCCTGGTATTGGTGGAACAGAAAAGCCTGTGGGCCAATCCAGCTATCAACAAAGTCCTCCTACCCCTCTAGGAATAAACATAAACAGCTTACTGCCCCCTATATGTTTCTCTCTCCAAAAGAGGTTCACCCTTCCTTCCCAGAGAAGAAGCAAAAAACAAACGGATCAATTAGATTGGCTTAGAAGTTTATCTACCTTTACACAGCACTCTAGTGAGGAATCAAGAAAGACTACAAGCTGAGAATGGTTACCTCAGGCTTTCTCTTCTTTTTTCAGGAAGAGAAAGCAGGACTAGAGCTTCATTTGGGTATTTCTAACTCTTTGGAAAGGGAAGCATTTGGGTATTTCTAACTCCCTGGAAAGGGAAGCATAGCTTCTTCACTCCCAACTTCAGCAACTTTTCCTCTGGGGGGGATTGGTGCGGCTGAAAATGCACAACTACCTATATTATAGGAGAAGCTAGTAGCTCAAGGCCCAAAATTGAACATTCAATGTGGGCTTTGAATCCTCCTTTGTTTTCTGTCTCTGTACCTGATACGTAGTATACTGGATCAAAGGAAATGATAACCCCTGAGATACTGGAAGAAGTCATTCTAGCACAAACATAAAGTTGTTTTTTTATCAAGAAGATTTCTTGGGGCAACATACATGATGGAGAAGTCAGATCCAAGATAAATTTTGGAGTTTCTGTGATCAGTGGGATACCTAATGGTGCAAAGAACAGAGGTAAGAGAGCTCATTATTTTCTACCCATTCTGTGGTTTCCTAAAAAAAGATCTCACTTCCAGACTGAAAGCATTGCTGACAACAGACTCAACGTCCAGGCTCTGGTAGCAGTAATAGAGTTTGTATCAAATTATTGTAATGCTAGAGTTTCTCATGCCATCTGGGGGCTCTGGGCAGACAGTGTGTTTACGAATGAATCTGAACCAAACAATTCAGCATTGCTTGGCAGGGATGGCATCTATGGCCAAACTCTGTCTCTGCCAAGCTAGACTGCTTGGCTCCAGTCCCACTCTTTGGGGGAATTGTCTGAAGAAATACAATTTAATATTGTATAGCATCACAGCAAGAGGGCCAGCTGTACCTTTGACTTCTCTGCTGTAGTGAAATCTCATGATTCTCCCTTTCAAACCTTTTGTGTTCTCCTTGGCAAATTATTATTTCTGCAGCAGAGCTTCCCTTCCAAACTTCCCAATCCTTGGCTTCCCCCTCAAGTTCCCCACATGTCCCACCCCTTCTGTTTCTGGTTCGCTCACCCCCTTCAGATATATTCTCATTGGCTATGTATACACTTGCAAGTTAGTTTGAATTAAGGTAGCTTAATTCAAACTAATTTAAATCTTGGCCACACTAGGCTTTCATTAGTTCGAATTAAGGGCTTCCTTAATTCGAACTAATAAATTTGATTGCTTAGTTTGAATTAACGGTTAATTTGATCCGTTAATTTGAACTAAGTCAAATGTGGTCATATTAGTTTGAACTAATTGCTTAGTTCGAACTGATCAGCAGATTGACCTTCCTGCAACTGACTAATTCGAGCTAAGCAAGTGCCCTGCATGGCCATGGCTAGTTTGAACTAGCATTCTAGGGGGCCATGCTAGTTCGAATTAAGTTAATTCAAACAAACTAAAATTAGTTAGTTCGAATTAACTAATTCGAACTAGCTTTTGTAAGTGTAGACATAGCCTTTATGTCACTCCTTCCCTCTTTCTGACTTACCCATATCCTGTATTGTCACCTTCCCCTGAGTTGTCCCTCACGCTGCCTTGCTCCTCCACTTGAATTTCTCCTAGCCATCTGCTTTGGTTTCCTCTACACCAACCCCCATCTTTGGTTTCCTACGCTGACTGCTGATCCTCCCCCTCAAACATTTCCCCACTTCACCTTAGAGCATGGTACTCAAGATACCCAGAGACATAGAGCTAGTCTTCACTGAGGGTGGCAAATTTGCCACTGTCAGATTGATCTTCCCAGTCGACTGATCGGATTTGTGAAGACCCGTTAGCCAGTCAGGAAGTCTATTGCTGAAGACAACCCTGGCAACTGGAGTAGCATTGAGTTGAACGGAGGACATTTCGTTTTGACTTGGCACACCGAAGACACAGCAGTACGTAGATGGTAGGTAGGTAGTCAAAGGGAGAGAGGAGCAAGGTATTTTAAGTACTTTGCGTATCTCCCTTCAACTGCCGCCAAAATCTGCTGTGGTGTAGACCTGCCCATACAGACCTGGCGAGGGCAACATCAGCCTGCCCAGTCTTGCTCTAACTATGCCAGGTTAGGGTCTACGCTGTAGGTGAAGTCTCTAAAGTTAGTCGCTCTGTGGTAGGATCTCTCTAGAACCCACTCCCTACCTAGCGGAAAGTCAGTATGAAGACAAGCCCTAGAGCTCTTCTCTCTCAACTCTGCAGCTCTCAGGAGAATGAAGCCAGTGCTGGTGAACCCCCAAACTGGGAGAGACATCACAGGTCTGCAGTAAAGGGGATAAAAGAGAAATGCAGTATTGCCAACCGCAGATGTTCAAAAATTCTGATTCTGCTGGCTTTCAAAAATCATGAGGGTTTTTTTTTTGGGATGGTGAGGGAGGGGGTTTAGTTGCCTTCAGCTTCTTGAGCCTCTAGGGTGCACATACTTCACATTTTCAGGTTTCTATTTTGCAACCATGAGGGCTAGAAACTTTTTTTTTAAAAGTGAAAACTGAGATGCTTATAAAATCTTGATTTCAGCAGCAGGGCCTTTAAGAAAAATACTAGCAATCGTGAGGAATGTGAAAGAAAGCACAAGAGTTGGCAAGACACTTGCTGCATGCTTGAGCTCACTCAGTTTCTCCGTGATTACCTCAAACTTTTCTTAAGGCTCCTTTCCTTCCCTTTCCCTCTTCCATTTAAGCTGAACTCATTTGTCATAGTTCCTCTCCTTCTCTCTTAGAAATCCCACAGTCCCAGAACTCCCAGATAGCTCTTCTGTGTAGAATTATGGAAGAACACTTAGTAGGTATTGCCTTGGAGGTTTCTTCCCACTAGCAAGGACTTTTCTTCCCCTTAGGACTGCCTTATTGACTACTCTGTAGTGACACCAACAGCTACAACCTATGAGCTGCAGCTAGTAAGAGTGCTAAGGACTGCAAAATGCAAATCAGTAGGCAAGCATTTTACTTTCATTTTGCATGGAGGTAAATAACTCCACAAAGCAAAAAAATAGAGACTCAGGCCCTGAAGGGTGTAAAATACACAGCTGATCATTCCGATCCAGTGATTTTCACTTCTTCAGTGTTGTGGAAACTTCCAGTGAATGTCCTATACATCTGATTGTATCTCATTCTGGATTATGTGTTTCAGTCTGGTGATTGCCTTCAGGTTCTGGGATTCAGAATCAGAAAGACATGCAACTGGACACAGTGGACATGTACTCAGAAGTTTTCAAAGCACTAAAGAATGAAAGCACAAGCCACTGTGCATGTGGCTCTGAGCCCACTTCTTGCAACTGTAACTCTTCAACCAGTTGTCAATGGCTAGAGCAAGGGCCATGTTCAATATGTCTAGCAGTCACTTTTGAAAATGAATAGACATGGCTAATTTAAAGAGACTCAAGCCATACTCCTATTTCTGGCTCACAAAAATCACACTGTAACTGGGCTTTCCAGAATGCAATGTGTATATGTTTATAATTTCAATGAATATTATTGATGTTGATTTTTAAACACTTTAAAAATTTTGTTATTTAAATTTTCATGATTATTGGAAATTCTAAAGGAATCAGACAAATATTTAATGATAGGTGGTGAGATTCAAACAAAATTAAAGCTTTAGAACTGTTAGAACACAAATTGTCAACATCACATATAATACTATACAAAGGAAACAGTCTTAACTCAAACTCTCAAGTTCTCAAACAGCCTTTTCCTTACTTTGTCTTTGTCTGTCAATTTCTATTTTTATTGATGGAGATGTTTTTTATCAGTTTGTGGGTGTTCCGTGAAATCAACATTTACTGACATTCTTGGAGAAAAATCTGATCCTTCCAAGTCTTAATATAACCTTTCAGGTCACCTTTGGACCTGATTATTACCCACTCACCAGTTATCAGAAATTGTTGGGAATATGGAGCCACATATACCCATTTATTTGGAGGGGGCGGGGCGGAACAAAAGAAACAATACCAAACATAATTATTGCAACCCCTCTGGAGGGGGTGTTCCTGAAATACCACACTGAGCCTCTAGGGGGCCTGCCCCTGGACTACAGCAGTAATGGCCGCAGAGGCCCAGGACTCAGTGTCCCAGCTTGGCTAGTAATGGCAGCAATACAGCTGGGGCCAGTCATGAACCAAGACTCAGAGAAAAGGGGCTGGCTTTACGTTCAGTTGTCTCTCTTGTCAGTGTGTTTGACGACAGAGAGTAGCAGGGAAAGGAGCTTCATAGCTAGGGAGGACCCTTCTACCCTCCACCTTCCTACCCAAGGGAAGACTAAGAGCTTGTCTTCACTGATGGCAACAATTTGCTGCCATCAGATTAATCTTCCAGATCGACTGATTGGGTCTGTGAAGACCGGCTCAGTTGATTGGGAAGTCAATCCCTGAACACCACCATCGCAACAGGAGTAGTGTGGAGTCGAAGAGAGGGCCCTCCCGTCAACTCAGCACAGTGGACATGCCAGATGTAACAAAGTCGAAGGGAGATATGGAAGTTTTTTTAAGTAACTTGTGTATCTCCCTATGATTGCTGCCGAAAACAGCGGGCAGCGTAGCCCTGCCCTGAAAGTTCTTTTAGGATTCCTGGGATGCTGATTAGTGTCACCTCAGAAGATACCAGAAACTCAGGTGGCTGAGGAGAGAGTCAAGGCCAGGCAACCAAGAGCCAGCTGTACTGTACATTCACGTGTCATACAGACACCCAGGGAAGGTCCTCAGCAGTGGGAATCAAACATGGAGGCTCTGGGTCTTAATAGCTGAACCTCTGCTGTCTGAGCTAAAAGACCCAGCTCCCTTAGCCATGGCTGCAGCAGGAGCCTCCATTACTAGTTGGCCCAGCCACCACTAGATGGGGACAGAGGCCACACTGAGCAGGCATCAAGGCATGGCTCACATTCTTCCACCTCAAGGGAAGCCTGTTCCAAGCTTCAGCAGGTTCCCAGGTCAATTTTCCATATAGGCCACCGTTTGAAATGCTAACACCCTAGCATGGGTGGGGAATCAAACCTGAGACCACTGGATCGTAATACCTGCAAAATGAGCAGTCAGTGTGGCAGGAGTGCAGCTAATCTCCAGGTCCAAGTATTAACCATCCAGCTTGTGGAGGTCCAGAACTCATCGTCACAAAGGCTATGTCTACACTGGATTAAGTCGACTTAAATTAAGCCACGTTCACATGAGGCTTTCATTAAGTCGACTTAAGCAATTCCTTAAATTGACAATAAAAGCTTAAGTCGACTTAATAACTACCACTCATTAGGTCGACTTAAGCCTCCTTAGGTCAACCTAACCCTTCGTTCAGTCGACCTAAGCCCAGCGTGGACACATAAGTCCACTTTGTTAAGTCGACCTAAGGGCAGTTAGGGCGACTTAACAAAGTGGACTAAGTCGACTTAAAGTGTTGCCACTTTGGTGAGTCGACTTAAAGTCGACCTTATTGGAGTCGACTTAACAAAAGTTGACTTAACTTTTCAAGTGTAGACATAGCCATAATGATCCCTCACCCACCAAAAACCCACTTGCACCTCACTTCTTGCTCCACAGAAACTGTGCAGACTCTGCCAGTGGTGTAGTCACAGTGCCATTTATTTTGAATTCCCTCCCCAAAATACCACCACAGCTCCTGAGTTACCATCTAATTATAACATATTCTATGGGTTTGGCTCCCATGGGTGATAGGGAACAGAGGCCTCTGTTTCCTGAGGCCTCTCTGTGAACGGGTTCAGCTAGCCCTGTGCCCCATCCCAATTTCACTTCTTGGTGCTACCTTCCTGTGCCTCTTTATCTGATTTGAGCTGATGGTCCAACTGGCATTTTATCCCAGCCAGCCTGATTACGGCAATCAGCTTCCTAACTGCATGCTGCCACAGAAGGCCACTTATAGTCTGTGGTAAATCAAGGGTGTCGCTTCTCTTGCAGTCTGCTCCAGTTCCAAGAAGATTGAACTACCAGGTCCTGCTCTGATGTGCATCTACCTCCTACAGTTCTACACCTTCAGCTCTTGTCACTACTGGTGTGGAGTCAAATCTGCAAACACCAAACTTGCCCACAGCACTGCCCACTTTATGATTTCACCAGGAGTAGCATGATTTTGGCTTCTCCTGGAGTCAGTCTTACAATGATGCAAGATGCTCCATTCTTCACATGATTTCCAGCCCTCTAGAGAGTGGCAAACCCCTTGCCTGCCTTCCCCACATCCCTTATGGAGAGAGCAGAGAGTTCCTTCCTTTTCAGGCCATGTATATACTACAACCTTATGGTGGCCCAAGTTACAGCAGCTGCCGCAGTCAGTACATCACTTGTGTGCAGGCATACTTGGCGCCTTGTGTTGGTGGTGCACATACTTACTAGCAGTGCTTGTACTGGTCCAGTGTGCAACTCACCGCTATCCAGCACACTTTTTTGGAAACGCTTGGCAATGCATGATGAGGCCAAAATCAGTTGCTCTTAGGCGTGACTTGGAGCATGGGATCAATTTTCCTGTTTGCAATTGTTGCCATCCCATAATGCTATCTGAGTCCCAGGGCCGCGGGGTGTTTCGGGGCCCACAGGGGAGGGCGGTTGTGGGGACCTAGGGTCAGCCATGGGGGGGCTAATTCAGGGCCCATCAGGGGAGCCAGGGCCAGCACTGGGGAGCCTCTAGGGCTCCAGCTAGCCTAAGGCCACCGCTGAGCATTAGCAATGTTGAAATGCCAATAGTGAGTCTGGGTGAGCCAGCCTGCACCTTGCTCATGAAGCCACCTTGTCAGCACCAAGGAAAGATTCAAACACCGGCTCAGTAGGTGCCTATATGACAGCTGAATGTGGTTTTGGTCATTTGAAGGGACAGTGGTGGTGTTTATTCACAAGATTAGACCTCGGTCAAAAAATATCCCAATAGATATACCTGCCTGCTGTGTCCTGCAGAGTATCTGTGAAGCAAAGTAGGGAAAATTTGCACTTGGGTGGAGGGCAGAGCCAGAGTGGCTGACTGCTGACTCTGAAAAGCCAGCTACATGGGCTATTACAAGAGCTCCGTGTGGAGCCATGCACCTCAGGGAGACTTTGAAAGACCACGTTAATAGTGAGCCAGAGTAGCGTCTTCTTGTCATAGGGTTCTCTGTCTGGTGCTGCTCTTCTGTGGCCTGGGAGAATCATGTGATTGCTGTACGTGTAGCAATATAATGTTGTCAATGCACCTATTCATTTTGTTTGTGAATGAACCTAGGAGACGTGTGATACTGTGCAGTAACAGGCAATCAGTTGCTTTTAAAACTGCTGAGCACTTGGCAGCACATGTTGTGAACTAATAAAGCTGAATTATGTGACAAATAATATAATTTTATTCTGTAACAAAGTCTATGTAAAAAAACAAAAAAAGCCTGCAATGTACAACAAATACAGTGAAAACCTAATGTATTAAGTTGCATTAGGAGAGCAGAACTTAGGGAGACGAACGAACATTCAGGTCTATTTAAGCTACATACGCCTCCAGTGCCTTTCACAGGACAGCGTATGTGAAGCTGTTATTGTCCTTACCAGCCCCAGGGTAGAGTGGTCAGGGTAGTGCAGAGGACGCTGAGGCCGGTGGAATGTTCAGGGTGGGGTTGGGTAAGGAGGTCCCGATACTGAGAGCTCAATAGGCTGCACAGTGAGGTGAGCCCAAGAGTGTTGAACCTGCAGGTCACCGGAGTCTGCAGTATCTGTGTTGGCTTCTTGAGAAGTCCCATTATGTCCTGGTTCATTTCCTTCTCCTTTTCCTGCTGGGCCTCCCAGGCATTTCTCCTCCCCACCCTTTCCTTCTCCAGGCAGTCTACAATGTTTGGTCTCCAGGCCCTGTGCTCACCGGCTTCTGGATCTCATTAAACACATCATCTTTGGTCATTTGAAGGGACAGTGGTGGTGTTTATTCACAAGATTAGACCTCGGTCAAAAAATATCCCAATAGATATACCTGCCTGCTGTGTCCTGCAGAGTATCTGTGAATTAAAGTGGGGAAAATTTGCACTTGGGTGGAGGGCAGAGCCAGAGTGGCTCTTCTTTCTCCTCCTTATCTGGCTCAAACATTTTGTGTGTGTGTGGAGACCTGCCCCGCCAGGCTGCAATGGCTGCAGCTGAAGAGCGAACACACAGAGGATATTCATTATGGAAAGCGAAACGTCAGGTGCTGAGTTCACTCCCCTTGCTCTCCTAAAGTTTTGGGCAGAACATGCTCACTTCACCTTGGGAGTGCTTGTGCACGGCGCCAGTCATGGTATGGCCTGCTGGGGATCAGGGTTGCATAATTCTAGTCGTACAGGCCAACGGCACTGAACGCTGGCATCTCACTCCTCAACAAAGACAGAGAGGGTGCGTCTACACTGGCAACTTAGGTCAACTTAAGGATGCTTAAGTTGACCTACACAAAGCCCCGTCCACACCGGGCTTTTATAAAGTCGATTTAAGTGCTTCCTTAAGTCAACTTAATAACAGCTTAAGTCGACTTAATAACACTACCTCTGAAGGTCGACTTAGGCTATGTACACACGAGCATACTTGTCCCGCAATAAGTTATTGCGGGACAAGTAAAGCGCTATAAATATAGCGCTTTTTCACGTGCACACGGTGCACTTTGTTTCGCAAAGGAGCATTCACCCTTGGAATGCTCCTTTACGAAAGAAGAGCAGTGCATGGTGGGCACCTGTCCCACCATGCACTGCCCACAGCCAGCCCCCTAGCCCAGCTGCAGGGCTTCCGGTGGCAGGGGGGGCTGCATTGCCAGCCCCCGCTGTCATCAGAACCCCAGCACAGCTGCCGGGCTCCGGCAGTCAGCTGGAGCCGGCAGCTTTAAAGCCCCGGCT
>ML685769.1:12298010-12309441 GCA_007922175.1 Pelusios castaneus | reverse complement strand
TGCGCTGTGAGCATACACACGAGCTCAAAGGCGCAACAGATGATCCGCAACAGCTGTTACCACTCTCGTCCGAGTGGTTGTTGGATTGCGCGACAACAAGGCAGTTAACGCGCAACAGCTCTGTTGCACGTGTGTACCCTGTTGTTGCTATCGCGCAGTAACGAGCTTTACTGCGAGATAAACTGATCGTGTGTACAAGGCCTTAAGCCTTAAGTCGACCTTATTAAGTCTACGTAAAGCCAGTGTGGACAGGGAATAGCGCTAAGTCAACCTTATTAAGTTGACATAAAGCCAGTGTGGATGGCTATGTCTACTGTTAAGTGCCTTAACAAGGTCGACTTAAGTTGACTTACAGTGTAGCCACTCTGTTAAGTTGATTTAACAAGGTCGACTTTAAATCTATTTAAAGTCGACCTTGTTAAGTTGACTTAACAGGGTCGACTTAACTTTACAAGTGCAGACATAGCCAGAGAGCCCAGCTGTGGTTGGGGTCCCAAAGCTGCCCGGGCCTGCATGCTTTTAGCCCGTGTAACGCAGTGGTGCCTGCAGATGTTATTGCTCAGTGGCATGGGAAAGTGTCCTACAGCGGAGGAAGACATAAGGTTGCCATTCCTGTAATTGATCATTTACAGTCACACTTACCTGCGGTTCCCTTCCCAGCATTGGGTGCATCCTTGCTTTACTGGAAGGACTGGCTGGACCGCAGTGGAGTCAAAAACAGATCCTAGCTCACTGTGCCTCCTGATTTCCCTGTTTGCCTGCTCCCCATTCTCCTCACTGTCGACAGCAGGCTTCTGCTGTATCCACAGTGCTGTTATGAGTGGTGGTGGAGTGTCTGCCAGGTGGGACATGCTGCGCAGCCCTTTGTGAAACCAGCTGGTCTGCAGCTCAGTACTGTGGGTCTCCCTGGCCTTCTGGGATGCCTGCTATAGCTCCTTGGCTTTCACACGGCATAACTCCTGCTACACACCCTTTCTTCTGCAGCCCTTGAGCAGTCTGCTTGTAGATGTTGACTTTTCTGCCAGTAGCGTAGGGACGGGGGGGGGAGAGGGGTTACACAGGGCAGTGACAGACCTGGGCGCCGGGCTGCAGGAGGGCACCGGGCCAGGAGGACTGCAAGGCATGGGGTGGCAGGGGGAGAAGAAACGTGGGCTTGGCCCCTGGGCACCATTGTGTGCCGGACACCCTCGCTACACCACTGATTTCTGCAGCTGGTTTGGAGCTCAACCTGCCCAGGCCCAGGGTTTCCAGTATCTCCAGTCTATTACAAGCAAGAGAGCGTCTGGAGCGTGTAGCTGGTATGGTCAGCTGGGCACTGGCACTCAGCAAAGGGGAGCTTCTAGGTCAAGCCAGGTAATCAGGAAAATGGATTTCAAATATCGGCAGGACTTTAAAGGGGCCAGGGGGCTTCCAGTCTCCTGGGCAGTGGTGTTCACAAAGGTGACTAGAACAGTTAGTGTGGTGCACTATGGGACAGCTGCTGGAGGACACTTAGGGTTAACATAACTATTGTAGTGTCTACTACACTCCCACTGCATCGACTGAAGTCCATTGATTCACGGAAGTGGTGTTATTATATCAGCATAATGGGGTGCTTACCCCAGTGGAAAACAAATTTAAGTGTGGACACGCGCACAGTTAGACTGACCTACCGTATAAGCCGACCCTGGCTTTTAAAGCCCAAAATCCAGGAAAAATGCACCACGCGTGTATAAGCCTAGGGTTAAACTTTATTACAGAAGGCCCCTCCAGGGCCAATCCCCTTTTCCCTCATACCCGCTTTTTCCTGCTCCTCGCCCCCCCCCCCCACAGCCATCGCCTTTGCCTGCTCCTCTCCCACCCACAGCGTTTCCCTGCTCCTTTTGGCCCTCCCCTCATGGCTTTTACCCGCTTCTCTCAGCCCCCGCCCCCGCCCGCAGCCTTTGCCTGCTCCTCTCCCACTCATGGAGTTCCCCTGCTCCTTTCGGCCCCCCCTCACGGCTTTTTCCCACTCCTCTCAGCCCCCCCCCACTCTCCCTGCTCATCTCAGGGTCACCCCACCCTTTCCCTGATCCTCAGCCCCCCCACGGCTCCTTCCCCTGCCATACAGAAACAAGTTATAGCCAAGAACAAACTCATGGTATGAAAAGGTGGAAAACAGGATAATGAAGTTCTACTGTCTGACTCTTTGCTGTATTTAAATTTGTTCTGCACTCACATGCCACAGCAATGGGTGCGTCTCTCTGATCAGGCAGGTATGCACTTGGCGAGGGGGGAACAGTGCTAGAGTTTGATGCCAGTGCACAAAAGGTGAGAACTGAGAGAAGCGCAGCAGCAGGTGATCAAGACCCTTGTGGAAGATTATAGATTTTCAGGCTTAAACTGATCACCCATTTGGCAGTGGATGAGCAGGAGGAAGCTGGGTTGTTTGGTAAAATTTTAACACATCGTTTTCACAGGTGAGTTTGTGACCCACTTGATCCTAACCAATATTTTAAACTGTTATATAACACAAAAAATGAGCTCTTTTACAAAAGTGCTGTATTAATAGATTATCTAATATTACAACACCACAGCACAAGTGGGTACTTAGACTGGAAGCTCCTTCAAGCATAGACTGGCCTTTTGTTCTGTGTTTGTACAACACCCAATACTGTAGGGTCCTGGTTCATTATTGGGGCACCTAGGCACTATGGTAATTCAAATAAACAATGAGATGTGGCTTTTTATGATAATAGCTCAGTGTTCTCCAAAAGCCACAGCAAGAAAATAAAGAAATAACGTGCACCTCTGTGTCCCTGGAGATCATTTTAAAACCTCAAAAAGAGGTTGTTAAACTCCGTAAGAGGTCTTCTTTTACTTAAAAACTTGGTTGGTGGGTTTTTTTTTGTTTTTTGAAAAAGTGTTTGTGTTATTCCCGTGACTTCTACAGACATAGCTTACCAAGTGGAATGTGGAATTTTACATTGAACTAGACACGTAGCAACCGGAAACCGAAATGCTGCATTATTCCTGCTGTTTTCTTTTGGTAGGCCAGAAGGCAGTGTTAGCAAGCACACGCTGACTAATCCCTAGCATTTCATCTTAGCTGCCAATTCCTTGTACATAGTGTTTTCCCCATTGCTTAGTACATTTCTTGAACACAAAACTAACAAGCTCTTGCTTGCACATGCACAAGGAAGCAAAGTTAATCATCCTTCAGCAATTAACTTATAACTTTGCAAGCTTAGCAGTTTTAATAAGTGGTGCTGTACCTTTAAAGCCTCCAAGTTACACTCGCCAAATGGGAACAGTGCAAGGTCCAGCCCCTGAGAGCTGCTTCAGACATCTCACCCAGAGTCATTGCAACGGGACAGGCAGCGCTTACAGACTGCTCAGGCCAGAGTTCTATCAACATGGCAAAGCACACAACGCTCTCTTTCCTCCTGGTTCTCACTATGGCAAGCTCAGCCTTTGCCCGTCGAAAGCTTTTAGTGTTTCTGATCGATGGCTTTCGCTATGATTACATCGATGACAATGAACTGGAGTCCCTGCCTGGCTTTAAAGAGATTGTGGCCAAGGGAGTGAAAGTGGATTACATGACCCCAGACTTCCCTAGCCTTTCCTATCCAAATTATTACACGCTGATGACTGGTGAGTACTTTCTTTTGTTTGTTGTGATGCTCATAAGAGCTGTCAGCTAGCTTCCTATGCTGAAGATTAGAGTATGGGGATTTATTGGATTCTGTTTTAACTCTCCCCTAAGACTCTGCATTTGTAAAAGTCTATGAAACATCCAGTTAGAAATGAAAGAGTGTAAAGAGTCTTGCTTTTGCTCAGTCCCATTCTATCTTGCCATTTTCTGAATGCCAAGGAAGGGTTCTTACAAAGTAAGCAGTGTGATCGTAACATTACAAATACCCATTCAATCTGTTTTCACACTATATTTTAAAATTGGTTTCTTTTAACTCAGCCTGCTGCTAGATAGTTATGCAATAGCAAGCTAGCTACATACTTTAGAAAAGTTACTTTGGAGAATAAATTTCAGCTAAACAATCAGAAACGAAGGAATACTGTAATCATGGAACAGACTTTCCTAAACGTCTCTCCAGTTAGTCAATAAACAAGACCTTCAGACTAACTAGGGAAAAGAATCAGTTCTTATCTAGACATGCAGTGACTCTGGCTGTCCAGAACAATACAATGCCTAGCAGTTCATGTATTGCGTGTTTGGAAACAAATAGATGCCACTGTAAGTCAAAAGGCTGAAATCAGTTTTGCCTGGTTTGTTTAGAAATCACTTAATCCTTCCTTCCCCAGCTTGGAAGAGAATACCTCCTTTCGATGCTCATTTCTTAGAAAAAAACAAAATGGCTATATCTTTTCCTCACTGTCTAGGGTGAGCCGATGAGAAACCCTTTTTGCAAAGTAAACAGCATTATAAAGAATAAGGGTTCAATTGCACCATGGATCGTTTTCTCGATATATAAATGAATCATGTCAGCACTTCACATTTATAAAAGAGCTTTACCTGAAGTTGGCCCAAGAGCAAGAAGTACAGAAGTGATTGCTTTCTCTCACTGCCACGCTTGACCATCACGACCATTAAGTTTATGAGGCAGACCCATCTACTGGGGAGCAAAAACAGCAGTATGCCCCAATGCCCTTGTTCAAGGGGGCCCCATACCAAGTGGTGTTGTACCAGGGGCACAGGATCATATCGCCACCCAAATTTGGCCCGGCTGCCCCTCCATCGTGACAGCTTTCTGAACCTTCTCTCAGAGATAATTTTTTTGGGGCGGTTGGAGGCCTCAGTTTCAGATTTTGCCTAAATCTCAAATAAATTAAATTAAATAAAAATCCCTGTTCTGCTCTGTAGACAAGTGGAGTGAAATCTGTCCATCTCTTGGAGAGTGTAATCCTGTAGCCCATAGAACTAGCATAGCCTCCATTATGCTCAGCTATACAGTAAGAAATCTACAGGCCTGTATTCTCTAAGGGTGCGTCTACACTTACAAATTAAATCGACTTAAGGAGGCTTAAGTCGACTTAAACCACTCCGCGTCCACACTGGTCTTTCCTGAAGTCGACTTAAGCATTTCCTTAAGTCGACTTAAGGAAAAGTTAAGTCGACCTAATAATACCTCGTTTTAGCGTGACTTAAACCAGTGTGGACGGGGATTAGCGCATAAATCCACTTTATTAAGTCAATTTAAAGTGTTAAATTGACTTAATAAGGTCGAAAAGGGGCTATGTCTACACTAGAAAAGTTAAATTGACTTTTATTAAATCCACTTAAAGTTGACCTTATTAAGACAACTTAATAAAGTTGACAACTTTTATAGTGTAGACATAGCCTAAGATATTAGTTTAAACAAGTTAGTATAAATTTGCATAAGCATAGTGGGCCTGTGATCTTTGTCATAGATAGTGTGACAGTTCCCTCGAAATCTAAGGGGTAACAAAATATACTTATCACCTCATGCTCAACCAGATCTCGTGGTGATTACGTCCATGTTCCTTGTGGTGGCCATTTACCATTAACTCCCAAATCCTGCCATCAAGCAACCTATAGTTAAGTTTCCCAAAATCTAAGGGTTGGGGGTGGTGTTTGTATTTAGACTGGTGCCAGAAGACAGTGAACAGGATCTACAAGGACGGTGCTATTGCAGGAAAATAACATGTGTCACTGTTGGGGTGTCATCTCACAGATCCCACCTGTTGCATTGCATCTAGTGTGGTATTGGCACACGTCCAGACTCGTGGGTTGCTCCTTTTCATGCCTTTGAAAACATTTGGGATACCATTTTAAACAGTTCATCTCTGATTGGGGCCTTACCCACGTCTAGAAATAGGGTGGCCAGCCCCAAAGTTAGTTAGGTGCAAAGGCTTGGAGGGGTGAGGAAGCTTGTGGTGCGCACCGACCCATCTCATTCATGAGGTTGGCGTTCCTCCTCTTCCTTTGTGTGTGTGGGGGCTCCTTTTATTAATGAATCGCTCAAGGGGGGGCATCTAGAGGGATGCCCACTCTTTACCCTGCTTCATCCTTATTAGGAGTTGTTTTGATCAGCTACTTCTTTTCTTGGGGTGGGCAACTGCATGCTTCTCCTCAGGTTGTCCTTACTCTTCAACCATTGGTGGGTACCATCCTGTCCCTGTTCTCTAACCACATTCATCCAGTGTTCTGGCACGTGCACATCTTTCACAATTATATCCTAGGTAATATTGTACTGGAAAAATACTGTACTTAGCCATGAGATACATTAGAAGAGGAATTTCCCACTTTTGAGGGACCCCCTCCCTGCTCCCCTCAAGGGTACAGCATTGCATAAGTTGACCATAAAATTTTGTTTACAAAGAGAAATTAGCCTGCTATGGTTTGTACGCTTATTGCAAATATTTCTGCAAGCAGAATTTTCTAAGCTTTACGCAGAGAGCCTTAAGGGTTAGAGCTAGTCAGATTTGGTCTAGTGGGGATATAGCATTTGATCCCCACACAACAACTGGTGCATCTCGCTCCTTGTGGCACATACCAATCTAGTCTCCATATGCTGTAATACTTTGATCTCATTTCAGTTGTTGGGTTTAGTGTAGACAATGCTGGGTGGCAGTGGTGGGCGGTGATCAGACTTGATGAAAAAGTGGTTCCATCCAGCCTAAACTCTGTGACCCATGAGCATGTAGGTGCCGACTGAAGTCTGGGGCTCCACTGTGTTATGTACTGTAAACCCACAGTGAGAGATAGTCCGTACCCCGCAGAACTTACAATTGTAAGCCGGGCACTCTCTGGAAAGTGTAAACAGAGAGGTTAGGTGACTTGCCCAAGTTCACACAGCAGGTCAGAGGCACAGCTAGGTGTAGCACACAGGTTTCCTAAATCCCCGTCCAGTTTTCTAGCTCTGGGATGACACTGCCTTTGACTGAAGTAGATTTTAATTATAGCGTTTTACAGAGGTGTGAACTGGACCACAAAAAGCCAGATTCCTGAGGGCGAGTTAGGCACCTGACTGCCCCCTTTTAAGTCCCACATTGAGGTGCCACCAGCAGTCACAAACTCACAGCTCAGCTGCTGCCAAGTGCTGTAAAAAGTTGGCTAAACTCCCCCAAGCACATAAGTGGCTGTGGGTAAGCATGCACACACCCATCTGTTGCTAATAATATATTGAAGGTGTGAGAGTGACTTCTTTGGCAGTCAGATTGTTAAACTCATAATAGAGAGCCCTCAGTGGGGTGGGGGAGAAGGCTAAGAAGGCCGAATACAGGACCTGGTATTGGTATATAATAATCTGATGAATTTTATTGATTATGATTTCACACGCACTCCACAAATATACTACCCCAGATTCAAAAATAGGATAAGTTCTGATGGCCAATTGGGGTCTGAAGTATTCTTCAAGCATGGGAAACCAGAACTGCATGCCTCTTCCAAATCAGAGCTTTGGGTCAATGTCAGACATCCAAGTACAGAAGTTTTAGTTCATTTTTTCCACTGTGTTATTTATTTTTGTTATGTTCATCTTTTTTATGGCCTTAGCCTTTCCTTTACAATTTACAGGCCTCTATTGTCTTTCACAGGTTGTTGGTTTTGGATATACACATAAAAAGTCTCGGGCAGGCTGCCATTACCTTCCACCGATTGTCATTTTGACACAATGGAATGTCCTACGTCCTTAATGCCAACAAGCTCAACTTTCATATGTATGCATATCCTCCCGTCACGTTCACCTCATGCATACGGGACCTCCATGGCCCTTAAGATATTGCACTGGATAGATGTTTTCAAATATAAGTAACTATATTTTTTATGGAACCCAGAAGTACCACAGCAGAAATGCATGGCAGCATTCTGTCTTTGAGAAAAGCCTGTGCTATAGATGCTGTTTGGTTTAAAGCAAACACCAGTCAATACTGATAATTCTTCAGCCAGGGATCTCTCTGAGGTGTAGGCTAAAAAACTAGTTTGAAATGGAAATCTTGTGACACCTCATGGGCCCCTTAATGACTCACTGATATACAGTTCAACTCTTTGAAAATCAACTTAGCACAATACATTTCTTCTATTTTGCTGCCCTCCTCCCCCTTCTCTCCTACTATGAAGAATTGCATCAAGAGGATTATTTATTTAATTAATTTTAAAAAGAGCTCGGCAGCTCAAGTTGAGCCTACCTGATGCCCTACCCATCTGTTTATGATGGTTGCTTTAAGAATTATTTTAACATTATGGGAGATTTTGATCCTAGAGACGAGATGGGCACTGTCTGGCAGCTGAAAGGTGAATTAAGTCTGGTACTTTCCAAAGAAGTGAGGTGCATCAGGCACATTTCAGCAGCAGGGAGTGCATTTAGGGCACTGTTTTGGGAGAAATTTAATCCGGAAGTGGGGCAGGGGGGATATAATGATGAGATGGGTAGTGGGAGAGTTCTTTCTTGCAGGTGAGTATAAGGAGCCTGTGGAGGGAGCTTTCGCAGGTTGTAGATGAGCGTAGCCCCTGAAAAGGGAGGAGAAAACCGGGGCACTCGGGTGTTCTAAGGATTAATCAATTTGCACCATGTGCTTTAGTTTACAAGAGTGATGAGTTAAGATCACCATGCCATGGTGGATTTGCGTTTGTTTGAGAATCTTCACATAGATTACAGGGGTTAATATAGTTCTCTCTGATTGGGCCTGTTGCTGCATAAACTTTTCTGTCCAAAATAAATGAAATGCCTGAGTTCTCTCTCCATTGCTTCTTCCAGCTATCAATTATAACTTAATAGCTGTTATTGCAGCATTTATTGGAACAAACTGCCAAAGCTTGTAACATGGAATCCAGAGGTGCTGAAAGACTTTATTGCAAGGTGCTGAGTGTACAATATGACAGCTATAAAGACACACTCACTCCATAATACACACCCCCAACTTCCTCTGAAAATGGTTGAATAAATGCAGCACTCCACAAGTCCTTTATAATTCAGACCACAGCCTATAAAAATAACTGAAGGACAGTATCAGATCATAGCTGGAAATTAAGAAGGGAATTTTTCCAAGAATTTATCAACACAAATAGTCTTTTTTGGTGCATCAATTTTTAGAAGCAGTCAGCAAACAAATTTGCTCCTAAACATTACTTTCCAAAAATATATATTTCTTTTGGCTTCCATGAAAAGGAGAGAGCCATTCCACTTATGCAGAATTGAGTTGGAGTAGAAGGAGGTAGCATTGTGGGGTTTATAGGCAGTTGAAAGATTTTGATCTGAAATGGTTGGTAGAAAGATGCAAGGTCCCCTGAAACTCATAGTATTTTGGATATAATGAAATAGAAAATGGGTTAATGTTTTGTTAGGCCTCTCAAATCACGTTAGAAAGCATTTAAGTGGTTCTCCAGCATATAAGCATATTCTTCTTCATACAAGACACCTTCTCCAGAAGTCTCCGGGCTTTCCTACTTCATGGCTCTCAGCGTAAAATAGGACTTTTGGCTATGTCTACACTTGCAAATTAGGTCAATTTAAGGAAGTCGACCTAACTTAGTCCCTGTCCTCACCCAGCTTTCATTAAGTCAACTTAAGAAATTCTTTGAGTCGACTTAATGAACGCTTAAGTCAACTTAATAAGACCTGCTGGGTAGGTTGACCTAACCCTCCTTAGGTCGACCTAACTCTTCTTTAGGTTGACCTAAGCACAGTGTGGATGCTTAAGTCACTTTATTAAGTCGATCTAAGGGCAGTTAGGTCAACTTAAAGTGGACTAAGTCCACGTCCATACAGGGCAGTCCCGTGGGGGGAGTGGGGCCTAGGGCCAACTGGCCAAAGCAGGGCCCCCGCGCCCCATGCTGGAGCAGAGCGTGATGGGCCGACCGGCCCGCTCTGCCCCCAGGAGCCGGACCTGGGCCGGGAGGCTGAGGCTGCTGGCACAGGAAGCCAGCCCCAGCGCTAGAGACTGAGGCCGCCTGTTGGGGGGCGGGGCAGTGGGAGCCAGCTCCAGTCCTGGCCCCCAAGCCAGGAGGCCGCCTGCGGGGGTGGAGCCGGCCCCGGCCCTAGAGGCCGAGGACACCTGCTGGGGGGGGGGGGGGGGGGGGGGGGCCCCAAGGCCCGCCGGCGGGGGAAACCGGCCATTTGGGGCAGGCAAGCGGGGCAGCCGTGGGAGGAGGGGCTGCAGCACATGTGGGCCCCGCAGTGCCCCACTGGGAGCGGGACAGTGTGGGGCCCACGTAACTGTGGGGCCCCGGGCGAGCGCCCCATTCGCCCCCCCACTAGGGACAGCCCTGCGTCCATGGACACCACTTTGTTAAGTCGACTTAATAAGGTCAACTTTAAGTCGACTTAAAGTCGATCTAACTTTTTCTAATGTAGACATAGCCCTTGATTTTTACAGGGCTTTATCGTGGTTCCATAATGCAGTAATGATGTAGCTGGTTTCACTTACAAAGAGAAAACCAAAGTGCACAGCTCGGTGGCCTTATGTGTACACCTCTTGTTTTCACATGGGTTTAAAGCATCTTATACGGCACCTTTCCTCTTTAATCATGAAATAGGAATATTAAAGCCAATTATTCCATATTTATTGGTAGCACTTCTGAGCCTGCCTTCCAGGAAAAAATGCCCTGTGCTCTCTCTCATGCAATCTGCCTTGATTTGCAGACCCAGCTAGTCTTACATATTTCTCACTTGCTGTGAAAGTTCTCCTGCCTGATAGGACAGATTCTCAGTATTTAAATCACCAATGGTTAACAGATACAGCCTCGTCCTTTGTGTCCCCCATATGACAATGCATGGTCTGAGACGGAATACAAAAGCAATGTGATTCAACCTCTGAGTCTTGCTGCAACTCTAAAAGCAGCACTTTCCTAAGTTTTGACTTCAACAGATATTACAGTAGTTATTACAACACTGCAAAATAGATTGTATATTAAAAACAAACAACACCAGAAGAATAGGGGATGGAGGAGATTAATGCACATGAAATGGTGGATGCAATTCTTAGCAACTAGTTCTTAGAATAGAATGTTTTTCAAGTTTTTATTAGCATAGAGTGTAGTCAATAATGGCAAAAATCCAAACCCCAAACAGCATTTGACACTGATTGTTTTAACTGCTTTGTTCTGAGACTAAAGCTTCATCTTGCACTACTGACTCTTCCTCAAGCAAGTGTGTGTGTGTGTGTGTGTGTGTGTGTGTGTGTGTGTGTGTGTGTGTGTGTGTAAGTAAAAACAGCTGATGCTGAATGAAATTTTTTTGTCCTGTTTTTCCCCACCGCAATTCATTTTAGCTTTTTTGGGTGGAGCGGGGGCAAATTTACTTTTGAACTGAAAAATTTCATTCAGGTCTATGCAAGACACAACAACATCACTCACCAAGTGTCTGGAACTCTTCTATAACATGTTTGATAAAACTATCTAGGAAGTTATCCACAGGTCTTCACAGAATAGAGGGCCCTACACTCCACTGTCCTGCACCTGGGGAAAATGATTAGTGTAAAGTGGCTGTCAAACACT
>ML685769.1:12277154-12297610 GCA_007922175.1 Pelusios castaneus | reverse complement strand
CTTGTATCAGAAAGGAGCGTTCACACGGGTGAATGCTCCTTTGCGATATAAGGAGAACGTGTATACACACAAAAGCGCTCTATTTATAGCGCTTTCCTTGTCCTGCAATAGCTTATTGCGGGACAAGTTTGTCGTGTGTACTTAGCCTCAGGGTACACAGCTATTGTCACTCTAGCTAGCTTTAATCTAGCTGACTTGTGTGCATCTTTACTTCTCCCAGTCACACTTCCTGATTGCGGTGTCAGCATACCCAGGGCAGGGCCTGAAGAGGTGGTGGAATGCTTCCAGCAGAGTTGGGGAAGCTTCCCAAGTCTCGGGAAGTTCTTAGTTTTGTTTATCCAGGCAGTATATAAAATCTGCACCCCTTGTTGTTCATCCATCAATCTAAGACAGGGTGTGGTCTGCATGCCAGATCTTTCCCTTTGGCTCTCAAAAATGTTCTAAACCTTTGGGTTTGTTGTTTTTAACTGAAGAAACATTCCCAGAATGGAAAAAAAAAATACAATCTAGAGATAAATTCATATGCTGCAAATTAACTTATGAATTTTTTGCTAATCCAGTACCTAAAACCTTGCATTTCACATGTCTATTCCTGATACTTCTAAGAATGTGCCTGTTATTAACAAATAGTAGCATTAACTGGACACCAGTATCTCTAGATATTTATATTCTCAGATCTAAAAGCATGTAACCATTTGTTACTGCAAAACCTTTAGAAGTTCATATACTTTCTAGTCAGGAGTTCAACAGCGCTACACAACATTTAGTAGAGGGATCCATCAAATCCTCTTAAAACATAGCACTTAGACCAACAGCTAGTACAATCATTAATACATAAGGATTCATGACATCCCCTGCCAAATGGCTAAATGGATCTTCCTCAGAAATCAAAAGTATGTTGTTGAGCTTTCGTTCTCATCCATTTGACATAAGATTTCCATCAGTACTGCACATTGGAAATAGCAAAGTTCAATTTTGGGACCAGCTCAAGTTTTTAGTTTGTTTCCTAAATATGTAGGAATTCCAGTGCTGCTAATATAGTTCTCCAGGGCCTAGAAACGGTGGGGGAAAAGGTTCTTTAGCAAAAATTGGAGAGGCAGTGTTTTCTAGTGATTAGGGAACTGGCCAAAGAGTCACAGGAACTGCTTTCTGTTCTCAGACTGGTGTGTGAACTTGGGCAAGTGGATTCTCTCTTGTCTTTGTTTCCCCTCCCAGCCTTTGTTAGTTTTGCCTGTTTAAATAGGAATAGGATATAGCTACAATGCCTAGCACAACCATTCCCAGTTTCACTTGAGGACTCTAGGCACTCCTGTAAAACAACTGATCATAAAAAAATTCCAATGGGTCTCATTTTCAGCTACGTCAGGAAGCAGAAATACCACAGGAAACCCAAAAGTGCAGTGGCACATGCAAGGCTGTTTTTATATACACACATTTGATGGAACCTTCTAAAACAAAATTTTAGAAGATTCAACTTAATTTCCATCTGAGAAATAAGCAACAGCCCAAGCTTCATCTGAACCACACGACCCACTCAGATTGCTAAACAAGGGATATTCTTTTGTTGCTGTAGAGGTGACGGATCTGTTGGGTGAGGCTTCAGGTCAGCAAGGCCAAGGGAGAAAATGAAACAAGCAAATAAATAGTGGTGACAGGTCTTCTGTCAGCTCACTTTTCTAAATTAAATTTTAAAAAATTCAGTCATGTACCGCCAAAATGCAAGCCCTTTCTAAAAAAGACTCAATTTAGCACATTTTCTCCTTCACATGGGGCAGTTCTGGAGTGAAATCCTGCAACCACTGAAGATTGGAGTTTTGCCAATTACTTCAATGGGGCCAGGATTTCACCCTCAAGTTTTAATGTGGTTTAGGTCAGACTGCCATGCTCCCCAAAGAACATTCCTCTGATAGCACACACTGAAATTTAGAAACAGTCCTTAGGTTGTGTTCTACCACATGTCCCTGCTGACTTAGCTCCCTAGAAAACCCTGCAATTAAGGGTTAGCACTAGATAGAGAACTTTAACTCTTTCTCAGCCCCACCACCTCCAGATGAAATCTATGCCTTCCATTACACTGACTGTGTTATTCCGTGGTATTTCCTTTTATTCTTTATGCACGGCCAGGGACTCAGAAGAAAGCATATACTGTAATGACTTCACCCCAGCTGCAGGGAATCCTTTATGCCAATCTAAAGAAAGCCACAAAGGATTGCTTGAGTGGCTCAGTTCCTTTCTTTGAGAGAAATCCAGAGGCTAGCTTTGGCAGGGGTGTCATTGGGATTAAATGTATTGTGGAGTACCTCGAGCCACACCCTGGGAGCTGGGGCTGGTAGGGCCTTTTTAAATCTCCGGCCGTGCTTTGGCATGTGCCCCAGGGCAGAGCAGAGGTGGGAAACGTAAAATGTTACCTGTGGTAGGTAGTAGGTTCGGCGTCTGGCAGCTCCCTAGAGCAAGGGTGAGTAGTGTGCGGGGGCCGGGGACAAGGGGCCTCAGGAGCTGGGTGCAGATCTGGGGTAGGGGACATCCTTGGGTTGGAAGCTAGCCAGCCAGCAGGCCGAGCAAGGCATGGGCCGAGGGCTGGGGGGTGCACCTAGGAGCCAGCCATGTGGGAGGGGAAAGTAGTGGGGTAGGTTAAATCTTGCAGTGTTTTAGGGGGTGTGTGGGGTGTATTACTTTGCAGGTTGCTAGTGAAGCATTCGTGGACATCGCAGGGTCCACCTGGCTTGGGGTGGGGAAATAACTATTTGGTGGTTGTGATGGTGCCAGGCGAGACGGTGTAATATCAGATGGGGATGCCAAGTGAGGTGGAGTAATACTGGGGAGGTAGTAGTGCCAGTTGAGGAAGGGTAATAGTGGGAGGTGGGTTTGGGCCTGGGGAGGGGGTGGTCTGTGCCCCAAATCAATTTCATATGCAGCAATGCCCCTGTCTTTAAGCAACTGCTTTTCTGCCCTCTCGCCTGAGGAACATTAGGTTTCAGTCCTCATCTCTTTTATATTTATCCATAGCGTGTAAGTGATTATAAGAACATTGCATCAGTACAGACTATGGTGTCTTCAATATGTTGACTACTAAACCCTGCTCTGGCTCCATTTCATCTAACCTGCCTGATGCAGTGGGTGGTTTACCCAGTGCTGGACTGAGACTGGGGACTGGATGCGGATCACCCGCTTGAGGTTCAGTCTAAACCAGACAAACGGATACTTGCCAGCAACTTCAGACCATACAATAGCAACACTAAGGAAGGCACATATCTCTGCAACAAGCCCTGATGCCAACTCTGCCCACATATCTACACTAATGACACCATCATAGGACCTAATCAAACAAGCTACTCCCTCGGGGGCTTATTCACCTGCTCATCCACCAATGTGATACATGCCATCATGTGCCAACAATGCCCCTCTGCCTTAAACATTGGACAAACAGGACTCTCTCTGCACAAAAGAATCAGATATTAGAACTGGCAACACTCAAAAACCAATAGGAGTTCTCTTCGCTCTCCCCGGCCACTGTGATGGATTTACCTGCGAAGGACTGTTTGGGTCAGTTGGTTGTGTACTTTTTAGATTCTTCCTTGGGTTCTGTATGTTTTGCTGTTGGCAAAAGTGCTTAGACCTATTGGGGAAAAGGTGTTTGGAGGAAAGCTAAATACAGAAAATAAAATGTAGCACGTTGAATTAGCGGCAACTTGTAATCGTGTAAAAACGTATAGTAGCCACCATATTCTTGGAAACTGTCCCCTCTTTGTTTCTTCTGTTGCTTGGCAAAGGGATGTTTTTGTATTGCAATTGCAGTCGTTTTATCTCATTGACATCTGCATTAGTATCTGCCTTTTGCCCTGTTGCTCCTTTTGAGCCTGTCCAGTTAATGTTTAATGATACAGGATGCCACAGCGGTGATAGCAATAAATACAGCATGTTGCTTTGGTAACCCTCTAAAAGCAGTGGTATAAGTTTGCCAGTCATTAAAAGGAAGATCAGCACAACTCATTTTCGCGGGCTTTAGATAATGCCTTACAGCAGAAGGCATAAAGAGCTTAATCTGTTGAGTTTATCAAAATGCAATATAATAGGTGACGTGATTACCATGTACCTTCACAGGGAGGAAAATACCAGGAACTAAAGGTCTCTTTAATCTAGTGAGAAACGCATAACTAGAGTCAGTGGGTGAAGGCTAAAGACAGACTGAAATCAAATTAGAAAGAAGGCATACATTTTTACTATGCTAGTGGAGGTGAACCCCTGGCACAAACAAAGAAGTGAGATTATGGACTCTCCATCCCTTGAAGTCTTCAGCTCACAATTGGATGCCTTTCTGGAAAACATACTTTAGTCAAACAATTTCCAGAGGGGTAGCCATGTTAGTCTGTGTACAGCAAAAACAATGAGAGTCCTGCCCTGTGGCACCTTAAAGAGTAACACATTTCTTTGGGCATAAGCTTTCATGGGCTCCAACCCACTTCATGCATCTGACAAAGTGGGTTGGAGCCCACGAAAACTTATGCCTGAAGAAATTTGTTAGTCTTCAAGGTGCCACAGGACTCTTGTTGTTTTACTCAAACAAGTTATTGGGTTCAATTCAGGGCAACAGGTGAAATGGCTTGTATTAAGCAGGAGAGAAGACTAGATGATCCAAAGGGCACTTCAGGCCTTAAAAAAACCATGAATCTGAAATACATTTTAAATGATCTTTTATGTTTACTTATAATAAAAATCTGTTGTAAGTTTGAAATGCCAGTCTCCCCACCACTGCCCATTCTGGGTATATTACCATAGCTAGTTATTGTAGCAGGGGTGTCAAACTCATTTGCTATGGCGGGCCAGATTTGATTTAAATGTACTTCATGTGGGCCGTACATACCATAAATCAAAAAACTAAGGCCTACGCTCTCACAGCATCACAGAGTTGTGCATATGAGAAACTGTGCTCCACGATACCACACTGTCTCTCTGAGAGAGAGAGAGAGAGAGAGAGAGAGAGAGAACGAATGTGGTCTCGCGGAGCACAATCTCACATACTTAGAGTGCCACAATGTCACAAGACCTGACAGACTCAGCATCGCAGAGCACTGGGTATGCGAGATTGCACTCTGTGATACTGCGAGACCACACACACTCTCTCTCTCTGGCTATGTCTACATGTAACCCATATGCCTAAAAAGGGCTCTCTCTTTAAGAGACCTGCTGACGGTGGGTTACTGTTGCTGGGCAGATTAGCTACCCACAACTAGAAACTTCTAGAACGGGGGAGTGGTAGCAATTTTGAGCATGCTCCACAGGGTGTCCTGCTGGTGGGTTGTGTTGTGGTCAGTCAGATCACATGAGAGCAGCATTCTGTGTGGACAGCAGGCAGGAGCTGCTTTGAGAAGAGCCCATGCGCTCAGTTTTAAGGAGAGAAGCTGAGCCAGGAGTGAACAAGATGTTTCGTCCCTCTAATGGAGTCATCTGCAACAGATTTTGCAGACAGGCATATGGGACTGAGGGCTGGTTGCAAAGAAGAAGGAAAAGCCTGCATGGAATGCTACAGAAGATTTCTGCAAAGAAAGAAGAAGAGGATAGCTATTTCTTGCCACTCAAGCCTCTACACTGGAACAAAGACTGTAGCTGAGAGTTGGGTGAACTTCACCTGGACTTTGGGACTCTTGGATATCTTTCATGTGGGGGTTTCTGTAGGGATTGTTCCTGGTTAATTGTATTTTGTTTTCTTAGGATAAGGTTCATTTAGTTAGTAGTTAAAGTTCATTGTTATGTTTGGTTTTAGTAGTATTTTAATGTGGGGTGGTAACTCTGAGCAATCTTTGCTGTGAGTCCCATATAGACTGGATCATGGGTCTCCAGCTGCTTTCTCCATAGGGATTGGGATTGATTTCTGTGAGGCACTGGAGAAGGGCAATTAAATGAATTTTAGCCCACCCGAAGGTTACATACACTTGAAAAGTTAGGTCAACTTTATGAAGTCGACTTAATAAGGTCAACGTTAAGTTGACTTAAAGTGGACCGTATTAAGTCGACTTAACAAAAGTCGACTTAACTTTTCAAGTGTAGACGTGGCCCCTTTTTGGCCTTATTAAGTCGACTTAATGTTTTAAGTCGACTTACAAAGGTTCAACTAGGCACTACTCCACATCTCCATTGGCTTAAGTCGACTTAATAGTATTAGTTCAAATTAAAACGAGGTGTTATTAATTCAAACTAACTTTTCCTTAATTCGACTTAAGGAGCAGCTTAAGTCGAATTAAGGAAAGCCCAGTATAGACGCAGAGCAAATTAAGTCAACTTAAGTCTCCTTACGTTGACTTAATTTGTAAGGGTAGATGCACCCTCTGGGTGCGTCTACACTTATGACTTAAGCTTGCTTAATTCGACTTAATTTACTCTGCGTCTGCACTACACTTTCCTTAAGTCGACTTAAGGAAAAATTAAGTCGACTTTCTTAAACCTCATTTTAAGTCGACTTTGCTGGCTAAAAGAAAGTTGACTTAGCCAGTGTAGACATGGAGTAGCCCTAAGTCGACTTTAAGTCGACTTAGGGGGCTCCAGGGCTTCCCCACTGCCCTCCCTGCCAGGGTGGCTGGCACAGCCACAGCCTGGCATGCCCCCTCAAAAGGCAGGGCAGAGCCCTGCCCACCCTGCCCCTATACCCTGCCAGGGTCCCTTTCCCCTTTTGCCCCATTGTACCAAGGTACAATGGGGCAAAGGCTGAGCCCCCTGGCACTTGACAAGGGGTGCCCTCCCCCTGCCACTGTGGACCTGTCCCAGGTCCACCTAGCCCCTAGAAGTTGACCTAGGCATCTAGTGTCGACGCTCTAGGTCGATTTTGTAGGGTCCCCTCTAAGTCGACTTAAAATTTGAGTGTGGACATGCTAAGTTGACTTAAATTAACAAGTGTAGACATAGCCTCTGTTAGGGAGGGAGAGAGATCTTGCAGAGTGCAGTTGTGGACCGGATGGAAGAGGTTCGTGGGCCATATCCGGCCTGTGAGCCATGTTTGACACCCCTGTTGTAGAAGCACGAACATCTGCTTACGGAAACTCTGCAGAGTCCAGCTCATTCTGTAGATTTCTGCAGAGAATAAACTTCCTTTACAAACTGTGATGGGAGCCTGGAGAATCAAAACTGATGTTCCATGGCCTTGTTGAACTTGCAGTAAAAAAAAATAAGAAAAGAAATTGAATCCATAGCAATGTGAGCATCTCACAGATTTCAATAATTCTCTGCTCTCTGTTTTACAAACAGTTAATCAATTAAACCTCACAGCAACCCTGTTAGGAACGTATCGTTCTACCTATTAGATAGGTGGATAAACAGAGCAATAGTATATTGAAACGTAAGTCGTGTTCAAATCCAAACCACATCCTGGAGGCTGAACGTCATTGTTACATGAAGTCTCTTTGGTAGCCACAGTCCTGTTTCCAGGGAAGAGATCATATTGCACTAAAAGCGATTGCAAATGGCACAAATGGATAATGCCCTGCAAATCCACAGATATCCACTTTATATCTGCGGACCATTTCTTGAGGATCGGTGATCTGATGGTCATGGATGTCAGGACCCCTGTGACTTCTGGGGCAGGGCTGGAGCAGCTGATTTTGTGCTGGCAGGACTCATCAGCTATTAGGTGAAGGTGTATGTGGAACAAAGCATCCATCGGGGGCACTTTCTGTCACAGCTATGAAACTGAAATGCTATTGGAATATTGCCATTTCACAAAGCAACTCACAGGAACGGGTTCATTCCATGGCTGTGCCTATGTTGTTCACAGGATAACTTTTCCACAGTCAAGACACTGCAATGTAGCTTTCACATATCACTCTGATGTCCAACTGTTTGAGAGTTCTGGCAGGCATTTCTTCAAACGAAGAATTTTTTGAAGTTAAAAAAAAAATTAAAATTAAAAATAAACCAGAGGCTACTTTTCCACTTTGGAGGGAGAAGTGTGAGCCGTGGGGAGAGAAACAGCTTATGTCATTAATTCAATCAGTGCATAGCAGAGAAGGTGACTAAAAAACCCTCAAGATCATATGCACTCAAAAGATATCAAGTTCTCCACTCAAAAGATCTCATTTAAAAAATAATGCTGAAGTTTTTTTAGTTACAATTGCTACACTTGTTCTCACAATAATCAAGTCTTGTTATCCTGGGCCTGGCAATATCTGTGACTCACAGGCTGATGATGAAAGTGTCTCACACATACATCAGGTTTGCTATTTGTTTGTTTTTTTTTTTTTTTTTAAAAGATGCACAAATCATGAACTTGTAATTTACTCTTTAACATTGCCTTTTAGAAGAGCCCAGCTGGGGATTATCTTTTAAAAAACAGTATTCTATCCTCTGGTATAGCATGCAAACTGCAGACACCAATCAACAAATTTGTGAACCTCGGTTCTTCTGTTGTACTGTAAATTACAACAAACTTGTATTAAAAGAAAACCCCACACTTTCGTTGGCTCAACACTGTTAGCTTCTCTCCACTGGACGCTAGTCAAGCTGTGTCACAAAGGCTATGTCTACACTGGCAAGTTAGTTCGAATTAAGGAGGCTTAATTCGAACTAACTAAAGCCATGGCTACACTAGGCTTTAGTTAGTTCGAATTAAGGGCTTCCTTAATTCGAACTAATAAGTTCGACTAGGGCTTCAGAAGTAAGGCTTTAATTCAAACTAACTAGTTCGAATTAGCCAATATGGCCATGTTAATTCAAACTAATTTCTTAGTTCGAACTAATCGGCCATTGAAATGAATGGGGATCGCTAATTTATGGCACTTGCTTAGTTCAAATTAAGTTAATTCGAACTAACTAAAATTAGTTCGAATTAGTTAGTTCGAACTAACTAATTCAAACTAATTTTAGCAAGTGTAGACATAGCCAAAGGTTTCAAGGGAAGTGACATCAGTTATTGACCCAAGGCAGGGCCCAACTCCTCCCCCATGTTGGTAAAGGATGATGATGATGGTTCTGATTCTGCTCCCTTTCTGCATGCTGAGAAGTACCTTGCTACCAAGGTAGCGCCAGTGATCTTAACAGAGCTGTTTGTGTACAATGCACTACTCAGGCTGCGTACAGCAGAACACAGCCCCGTATTGGAGAATAAAAACCAACCCCCGGCCTTTCTTCTCACCGTCACTGAGGCTTTGTCTCTTTCGTTTTTCCCGCTGTAGGCCTGAGTCTAAATAGTTAAGCAAATCCACAGTGTTTTAGATATTGTGCAGGAGAGATTGTAACAAGTCCCGCACCCCAGAGCAAACACAAAGAAAATATAATTTTCCACAAGCTGCCCTTGGTTTCTTTTTAGGTTTTAAATAATACTTTCTTCAATGACCTGCTATTTGCAAACTGCTTCTCTGCCTTCACCTGGCATTTTGGATGATTTGCACTGTGTGTACTTAAAATAGTCTCAGACTTGGCAGATATCTCAAACTCAGAAGGACCCAAACATCTGGCATCTGCTTTTGCTGCAGCCAGTGAGAGTTGTTTGTCTGGGCTAAATAGCAGCAGGATGCACATTATATACGTGAGGAGAGAGAGGGATATGTAGGAGGCACCATGGACTGGAGGCCTGAGTTTGGGATTGGAGTCAATCCCAATTTGAAGAAAGCTCTTGAGTTCCAATCCTGGCTCTGCTCCTGACTCACCATGTGCCTTATGTAAGTCATGTGGGGCCAGATATTTTTAACTAGCTTCTAATTGTGGCTTTAGGAATTCAACTTTAGAACCTCATTCTTATTTATACTCAGGCCCCTTTACACCACTGGAGCCTTAAAATGGGTAAATGTAAAGGGCCCTCAGTGTCCCTGATCTCTAGGACTAGATTTTCAGAAGGCTGAATATCCACAACTCTAAGTAAGATTAAAAGGGAGCTGCTGGTTCACAGTATCTCTGAAAGCAAGGCCGCATGTGTATAAATGTTAGGAACCTGCAAAACAGAGGCACCCAAAATTAGAAGCCACTATTTTTTGAGAATTTTAACATCTCTGCCTCAACTTACCCATCTGTAAAAGGGAAAGATAATTATCTTGCCTAACTCACCAAAGCATTGTGAGGATTTATTACTTATTGTTTTTACAGTACTTTGAAAATAGAAAGTGGCAGATACATGCTAAGAGTGAGAATCTAAACACATTCTTTTCCTTTTTAGGTCGCCACTGTGAAGTCCATCAGATGACTGGAAACTACATGTGGGACCCAAGCACAAATACATCTTTTGACATTGGTGTGAATAAAGAGAGCCTTTTACCTCTTTGGTGGAACGGATCAGAGCCTATATGGGTCACCATGATGAAAGCAAAGAAGAACGTTAATATGTATTACTGGCCTGGTTAGTATCTCTAAATGCAGTTCCTCAAAATCACCAGCTAATGTTGCATCTTTAAAGGTTATGGATAGCTATGTAAGACGATAGTACGCACGGTTATGAAATGGAAACACAATTCCAAGAACATGTTTAACAGTCACACACGGCAATTCTATTTGACTTTCTAAAATTTGTGATTCAGATATGCACATGTAGAAGATTATATTAAATAATGCTTTAGCTTACACAAAACCCTGGAAATGACTGAACCTTTACTCTTAATAGGAAATGCTCAGTTTGCCTAGAAGCCATATGTATGACATATAGGGTAAGAGCAAGCACTTTTTATTGTCTCGACATCGACACTGTTTACCTTTCCTAGACCTGAGGAAGAGCTTTGTGAAGCTCAAATGCTTGTCTCCTCCACCAACAGTAGCTGGTTCAATTAAAAAAAAACCCCAAAAAAACCCTCCCCCACCTGTCTCTCTCATATTCTGGAACCAAAACTACCACAACACTGTAAATATCATTTCTGTCGATGCGCGGCTGCTCCAAGTTTTAGCCATTTGTTTTGAATGTCCTGCTATTTGTCAGCACAAGTCAGCTTAGTATTTTTGCTCACTATTAACATAGCCCTGCTCCCATTGAACCCAGTGGGAATGTTTAAAATATATTTAACTAGCAGATGGTAATACATGTTAGCCAGCTACACTGGAAATATGACATCTGTGCCCCAGAGGCGAGTTACAATTGCACACATATGAAGCAATTCACTTGTCACTCCTTGACTTTTTATCCCTTTAACACCATAGCACCAGCATTACATTAAGATGCCAGAATCATAGAGTTGCAAATCTCCATTGTTTATGGACACAGCAAGGGAAGCTGGCCTACTCCTTCAAGCTCCCTGCTAGTTCATTTCATCCCATCACACATGTGCCCAGTCACATCCTGCTAGCACAATGCTGCATAACAACATTCAACAGAAAAGACAACAGCTCTCTGGAACAGAAAGAAATGGCAACCCAAGATGGTTATGTTCGGACTCTGACAGTCAAATCACTGCTATGTTACTGAATAAAGTAGGGAACTTTGTATTAAAACACTGCTCTATGGGCCCAATGATACAAACATTTGCTACAAGCAGAACTGCCTATCAGCTGCTTTCCGAGCACCCCAAACCAAAGTCTATCTGTATGGAAATGCACTCTGGAACTTAGCAGGTATGAAATAATAAGCTTCTGTAGAAATGGAACAGTTGTCTACAGAAATTGCTCTAAAAATCTATAGAATTTAATCATTTCTAAAGGCTTTTATTTTTTTAAACATCCTACACAATTTTATAGCCTGGATATAATTCTCTTAAATTCTATAGGGAGGTTACAAAACCTATAGAAAAGTTTATTTTATATGGCATGCCACAGGACTTGTCTATAAGGGAGACTTCTACCGTCTCTCTCACTCTATGTGCTGTTGCTTCTGAGCAATGTTCTCTGAGGAAGAGATGGGTATGGGATATGCCCAGCAGAAAACTAAGGGATTTTGGAGTGTACTCGCTTTTTTCCACTGGTCATGCCACATGCTGGAGAGTTAGGAATGTGTTTTACCTGTGGTACGTGCTGGTAGGCCCAGTGGGCAAAATCCTGATCTTACTGAAGTCATTGGGAGTTTTGCCATTGACTTCAGTGGTGTCAGGATTTCACTCACAGACTAAGATTGATATATGTCAGTGATCTATATTCTTCACAGCAGGCACCTCAGGTGCAGTTATGGCAACACATCTAAACAGCTGTTTAATTTTAACCATGTGAAGTCCCAGTGAAAACATCTCCTTTAAAAGAGGGGACAATGTGACCCTGCAGCAAATAGGATTCTATAGAAATGTATTAGGGTTCCATAGCAGTGTTTCTCAAGCTTTAGTGGACAGGGGAACACCTAAAGGTATTGATTACATCACACAGAACACCCCTGATGAAAACATTCTTAGAAAAGCTGGTAACAATGGCGGGAGATTTAAAATGCCCCAGTCATAGCAAAGCTTCCAAGTGTGCACCAATGCCCACTGTCACACACCTGGAAGTTTTGCTGCGGCTGGAGCATGAACTTGCTCCTTCTCCCTCCTCACTCACCCCCCCCAATTCCCGATGGGGAAGAGTCAGGGTGGGCCACAGAACACTTACATTATGTCTGAGGAGCACTGGTGTTCCATGGAAAACTGATTGAGTAACACTGTTCTGTAGAGTTAACTCCAAACACAATAAAAATAAGATTTTATTTAACCCTTTTATAGAATTCTTTAGTAGGGATAGAATTCTCTTTTAAATTCTACTGAGCTGTTAAACACTAAAAAGGTATAATTTTCCATTAATTTTGACAAGACTTTTCCATAAGGTAAATTATCTAAAAAGAGGGGAAGAAAGACAGGCCAGAACAGACAGATAGAGAAAGGTAACAAAGCAAAAGGGATGGTTTAAATCTACTAAGGGTGCATGTTCCACATAGATTTTGCATTCAGGAATGTGTGACCTCTCAACATTTGATTTTTGTTAGGGTACAGTAGGGGGTAATTTGATAAGCAGTGGATGGATTTTGGAAATTTGTGGTATGTTCTAATCAGGAAAAAATTTGGCGGCTCCAACAGTCACAGAGATGCAGGGCCAGAATCATTGTACTTGATACTGAAAGGTGCAGTTTGCCTTCTGACCAATAATAAAGACTAATCCAAACAGACATTCATATATAAAACAAGTCTGTGCCTTCTAGCTCATTCCCAGGACAAGAAGCAGCACTTTCCACATAAGAATAAAACAGTTTTGAACTGTGAACTTTGGGTCTAAAACCGTATGGATATATGAAAGGGAGGATGCTGAAGTTATGTATGAGGGTCAGTGTTCAAGAGAAGCACATCTAAAAAGCAAGCAATTATGAAGATAGAAAGCAGGCCTCTGTTGCGAATAATCATCTATCATTTTATCTGTGAGGATGTAAAAAAATAGCAATGTTAAATGCAGACAGAGTTTATCTGAGTGGAAACACTGAAGCAAAAGTAACCCCCAAAACAGGTTTCCTAATGGCTGTCTGTGTTAAAACTTGTGTTCCAAGCGGTTGGTTTTATGAACATTTGCTCTTTCCTAGTCACCACACCAAGAGGTCTGTTTGAGGGATGAGCACACAATTTATTAAGCAGTTTCCGTTTTCTCAGTCTTTATCCATGGGCAAAATATCATTTAGCCTTGCAGTGATTTTCTGCTAAGTAGTGTACAGCAAATGGTACCATATCTGAAGTGAAATGTCTGGCCCAATGTACCCAGGAATTCACTTTGAAGCACTGGTATTCTAGTGGACCATGGCGCTTCAGAGGATTGCTACTGCGTTTTTAGCTCTAGAAAAAACACACTGTAAAAGGATTAAAGTTCTCATTTTCTTAGTGATTTATGATGTAGACTGTAACTAATAACCCTGTAGCTGCCCAATTATTCGTCTATACAGCCAGGTTTGTTTCAAGTTAAGTGTAGAGGCATCTCTTAAATGCTAAAAAGAGAAAAAAACAAATCCCAAAATATTGTTTTCCATTAAAAAAAGATATTTTCCAGACCTTTGTGCAAGTATGGAAAGTTTTAAATACTTTGTATTATAACATTTAACATCTAACTATTAAAATCAATATTTAGAAATGCAAGTTAAAAATGATAGAGGTTCAAGTCTCTGTGCCAAATAAAGAAAGATGCAGAATGGCATATGTATCATTGTGAAAGGGGTCTTCATTCCTGAACCAATCCCAGAAGTTTAATATTTCAAAACAAGTTCCAAAAATAGCCGTGTTAGTCTAATTCAGCAAAACAAAGCATCTGACGAAGTGGGATTGTCTCCATGAAAGCTCATGTGATAAATAAATTTGTTAGTTTTTAAATGTGCCACCAGACTCCTTGTTCATTTTAAAACAGTAGATCAGTGCTGTACAAAGTGGTGCAACAAAAATATCTGAAATCGGAGCTGAGTATACAATGCAAATTTTCTTTTTCACGGTCAGTTGAATTTTAAAACAAATTCATTTTGCACACTTCTGATGTTTATTTTCCATTGATAGTATAGTGAACAAATTTACCAGTAGTAATGGTCACAGAGAGTGATTTTTATGCAGCTATTATTGAATGTTCATTAGTAAGAAAATTATGATTTTGTAATAAGTATTCACACCAGAAGCCTTATTTTAAATTATGTTCAAGAAAGAGGGAATAAAAAGCATATCATGTGACACTGGTGCTAATCTAAGCCGCCTATGTTTCAAATATGGAATACTCTCAATGAACTGCTCACATGCAGACTGAGAAATAGTACCAGAAATTATTTCTATCTATAACTAAAATATCGTGCTGATCATTTGGAACACTAGAAATGGAGAAAAGGCTCTGCTAATAAAGCCAAATGGAAGCATATAGACTGCTGAGCCAACTTTTTGATTACTCTATTTAGTATGGGCCAGTAGCATTAAAACAACCATCATCTACGTAACAGGACTGAACATCAGCAGGAACTTACCATAATAGCTGGGCAAATAACTTTTTTTTTTGGTGCACTGACCATTTCAAAGAACTGGGGAAAGAACAAAAAGTTTTGCTTGGATTTTGAGCATTTTCAGCCATTTTTTAATTTTTAAAATTAAATTATAAAAAAAAATTGTGGTTCAAAAATACTTTTGAACTGAAAAACAAAAAGTGTTACATTTACAAAATTTCTAACCCAAATGTTTCAATTTGGGGTTTTTTGTGCAGTGGGGAGGGAGAGGGAATGGTTCAAGAGGCTCAATTTGGCAAAACTAATAAACTTGCAAAATATGTTGATGTCACTGATCAGCATTTTTTTTTTGCTGGGAAAAGAAGTTTGTCAGAATTTTTGTCCAGCTTTACTGATTAGCCCAGCCTGTTTGCAGCACATCTCAGAGCTACTGATAGAAAAGAGTGCTTAAAACAGAGACTGAATCTATAACCAGCCTCATGGTTTATGCCATTTATCAGTTCTAAATAAGTGTTCCATGAGGCATGTGGCCACACCACACATGTACCTGTTTGATGCCAAACATTCAACTCATATCCATCACTGAAGTTTTCGTAATTCTGTATGAGAAATACACTGTAGTGATGTGTGCATCATCAGAAATGCCTTAAATTAAGGCCAGTTTTTTCAAGAATGGTTGTTTAAAACAGGCAAATCCATATTTAGGCATATAAATAAATTGCCTAATTTTCCTCAGCTTGAGCACTCACCATTTCCAGTTGAGTTCAGTGGAAGCTGCTAGAGGCTTTGCACTCTTCAGCGTCTTTTCTTAGGCACTTAAATAAGGATTTGGGAAGCATAATTTTAGGCCCCCACTTTTAGAAATCTCAACTGAATCGACAGATCCCAATATGGCAAGAAAGTACTCAATTCACTATATTGATCTTAAAATACTCACGGGTCCTGGGAATATTACTATGATTTGAAGACTCCAGGTGTGTTTAAAGCTAAATTGCATGTATTTTATGTTGCTGAGCCACACAGGAATAAATATTAATGTCACCCACTAGTGCAATAACCAGAGAGAAAAAACTTGTTCCCATGGGTTAAGAGCCCATGTTCTCCTGCAGGATATGTTGTTACAAGTTTCTAGTCCACAAAACACATTGCATTTTGTAAGGAAAGCATGCAGGTTATTATAAGAGAGTTAATTGACTTAAACTGTTTTAATAAGAACCCCTGAGATAGAGATTTAATAGTTCAGTACCAGTCTCACATAGTATAATACCCTCCATAAAATGTATTTTACTAGGTGTTGTGTATAACTGGAAAGTATACTTTAGAAATAAAAAACTGGACTTCTATTACATTGGATGCTCGGAAATTTAGAAATGTGATTGTATTATTGAAAACTGTTCCAAATGGAGCTAACCCGGTGGTCTACATGGCAAAGACCTGCTACACAGGAACCACAGTGTGTCACAGGAAAGGTCACAACAGTGTGGCACTTTTTGAAGGAGAAAGGATAAAAGGAATGGATTCCAGAAGACTTCCGCCCCCCCGCCCCCCTTAAATACACTCCGTGCATACAAATGCTGTACAGTCTTTCATGGACTAAGAATGTGAATGTCATTCATTTTGGTTCTAACAGACTTCAGAATCTCTATCCAATATGGCCCAAAATACAAGAAACAGTCACCTCTCCATGTTCCCGCCTGCTTGTAGTTTATAATAAAAAGCAAACACATCATAAAATATTTGTCTTTTTAGGCTGCGAGGTTGAAATCCTTGGGGTCAAACCTAGTTATTGTCGACCATATTTCAGCATCCCAACAGACAGCAATTTCTCTGATGCGGTCAGTGATGCTCTTGAGTCATTGAGGTAAGTCGCCAACATTTTTCAACGTATTTCTTTTATCAAATGGTAATATTTGAGCAACAACAGCTTTGCCTTAAGGCACTTTCTTGGGGATTAATGACCAGCTAAAAGGACCTGATGAAGCCAAGGTTGTTTTTCATATTATAACGTGGCCACATCAAAAAAGATATTTGCAATGGCTTTTTCCTTGCTTATGATATAGCATGCCTTTCCATCTACCGGTTACTAATAGAGAAATAAGGCTCAATCCATTTATATAAAAGGACTCTTGGAATCAACTTATTTATCCACAGAAAGAGTTTTAATACTTTAAAGTCAACCAGAGTGTTCAATGTTCAGCACCCTTGAAATTTAAATCAGGTCACTTATCTTGAAGCTCAGTGTTAGGTTCAATATGCAAACTTTCCATACACAAATAGGCCCAGCCTAGACAATTCAGATCTGGATTTGAGCAACCTAAAGTAGAGGCTTATTCAAATCCAGGGATTTGTTTCAGCCATTTTACAATCAAATGTTAATAAGGGAGAATCCTGTTTAGCTTTTAAAAACAGGTGGGATCAGGGGTATTGAAGACCAACAGAATCCCATTATCCAGGCCCCATGGCCCACACCTCTTTGTTAGCGGCTTTCTGTTATTACCATAATGTGGTCAATTTCAGGATACACTTATTCTATTAAGCACAATCTATTATATCATTTTAATTTGTTATACATTACCTTTCCAATGTTATAGACTAAGTCAGCGAGGGTGTGGCACCCACCTCTCGAGTGCCCCTTCTCACTGGGTATGCCTACAGTTTTTAAACAGCCCCAGCCCTGATGTCTGGCAGTACCCAAAGGATTTCCTCTGTGGAGGCAATATTTTCACCTTCTCTGGGCCCTTCAGGACCCAAGTGTCCAACTGGGTCACTAAGTAGTTCAGATCCACTTCTGGGGTTTATTGCCGTCCAATTGTAACACACTTCCCCCATGGCCTATGGGAAGGACCCAGGGCCACCCACTATTCCAGGTCTCGGCCCAGGGACCTTAAGGGTAGCAGCTACATGCCACTTCCTCTCCTTAACAAAATTGCTTTCAGTTATCTGGGCACTTCCCTATAGTCCCAGCTATCAACATACTTCACCCTTAGCTGAAGGCTCTTCTGTGTTCAGGCCCAGCAGACAGCCCAGACTTCTGTTTCACTCCCCTACTCCCTGCCAGCACTGAGATGTCTGTGGTGCTGCAGTTCCCTTTGGCCAGCAAGAAGCACCATCTTCATTCTCTAGCTCCAGCAAAGAACTGATTGTCACTGGCTCTGTATCTCCTTTTAATGTGGCCCTCCTGGGCCCTGATTGGCTAGTCCTTTGCAGCAGCCCCCTGATTGGCTGCTTCCTATGCAGTCTCTCTAGGCCACTCAGAGGACTTGGCTCCACTGCTCTGTTCTTGGGATGGGTGTGGCAGGGACTTCTGAGCCTAGCCCATCCTATCACATTGAGAAACTGAGAAGTCTAGGAAGATTACTGGAGAAAATAGGAGTTGAAAAGTGTTCACCCTGAATATGTTTCCAACTCCTAAAAGTGTGCATAAGCTTGCTATTGTATAGTAAACTAAAGAGAATACAGGTTCAAAACAGCCTTTCATCTTGCACAAGTATATCATGAAAGAAGCTCCTGTCTCTCTGCTTCCTGTAGGGAACCCAAGTGCATCAAAACTCCTGGCTCCCTGCTGGGAGCCCTGCTACCCTGTCCCTGAGGTTCCCCGCTCCCTTCTGGGACTCCATACTCCATGCAGGGAGCAGGAAGCTAGGATCTGAGAGCCTCCATGTAACTGGGCTCTGAGCAGGGAGCCTGAGGGATAGCTAGGCTGTAGCTGGAGCCTCCCACCCAATCCAGCCTTTTTTGTCAATTTCACAGAGCTGGGAAATTGACAAGGATGACAGCCAAGAGCCAATGTAAATAACATGCAGTGTCCACACGGATACTGTGTCACCCTAAATGCATTGACCTAAGCTTCTTGTGGAGCTGGAATTACGTCAGTGTAGTAGGGCATTTATGGTGGTGGGACCAAGACTGTTGTGTGTGCACTGCCATAATTAGGCTGGCATAAGCTGCTTTACGTTGACCTAACTCTGTAGTGTAGACCTAGGCCATGTACACACTACAGGAATAATCGCGCAACAAGCCCATTGTGCTTTAAAAGTCACGTGGTTTTTGTAGCGCAGGATAACGTCCACACTCTGCTGCTTGTGATGGAACAGAGTCCGCCCTTGCAATTCGTGATTTCACAAGAAACTCAATTGAATTGTGGGAACCTATCCCACAGTTCCATCCATCCTGATTTGGCGCTAAGAATCCTGGGTAGAAGGAGAGTAGCGCTGAGCACCCTGGGTAAAGTCTTGGTTTCCCATGGTGCATTCTGTTCCCCATGCATCATGAGAGTTGCTACTAGCAACTCGCGCCCATTTTCAACAGTAGCGCATTGCTTCCCAGAAGTCCTTTTTGCAGCAACATGGAACCAGCTCTGATCTCGACTGTCGCCTTCAGCATAATGAATACACCTCGGCTGGTGGCACAGTATGCGTTCAGCTCTGAATCAGACCAGGATTCGGATGACCCTGGGCTGGTGACTGCCATGCAGAACAACAGCACCGCATTGCTGAGCTCCTTCACAGAGCATCTGCACACGGTGCACTGCCGGTTCTGGTCACGAGAGACAAGCACCGAGTGGTGGGACCGCATTGTTTTGGAGATGTGGGATGACCACCAGTGGCTACAGAACTTTCGAATGCGGAAAGCCACATTCATGGAACTGTGTGAGGAGCTAGCCCCTGCCCTGCGACGCAAGGACACCAAAATGAGAGCCGCCCTCACCGTGGAGAAGCGCGTCGCAATCACGCTGTGGAAAATGGTGACTCCAGACTGCTACTGCTCAGTCGCGAATCAGTTTGGAGTTGCCAGGTCGACCGTCGGGTTAGCACTTTCACAAGTGTGCAGAGCCATTAATCGTGTTCTGCTCCGGAGGACAGTGACGTTGGGCAACGGGCGGGAGATCGTCGATGGATTCGCGGCCATGGGATTCCCGAACTGTGGAGGGGCAATAGACGGCACGCACATCCCTATTCGCGCTCCAAAGCATCTTGCGACTGAGTATATTAATAGGAAGGGCTACTTCACCATGGTGCTTCAGGCACTGGTGGATCACAGGGGGCGTTTCATGGACATAAATGCGGGGTGGTCGGGTAAGGTGCATGATGCTCACATTTTCCGGAACATGGGCCTGTACCGGAAGTTGCAGGCAGGGACCTTCTTCCCCGATGATAAAATTACTGTTGGGGATGTGGAGATGCCCATAGTCATCATAGGAGACCCAGCCTACCCACTGATGCCTTGGCTCATGAAGCCCTATACTGGAAATTTGAATCCCAGCAAGGAGCGCTTCAATTACCGGTTAAGCCGGTGACGAATCACCGTAGAGTGCGCCTTTGGGTGCTTAAAAGGCCGCTGGCGCTGTTTGTATGGGAGGCTAGACTTGAATGAGGACAACATTCCAGCCGTTATTGCGGTGTGCTGTGTCCTGCATAACTTCTGTGAAAATAGGGGAGAGAAATTTCCACCTCATGAGACGTGGAGGCTGAGCGGCTAGAGTTTGCCTTCCAGCAGCCAGCCACTAGGAGTATCAGGGGGGCACAGCTGACAGCCATCCACATAAGGGCAGCACTTAGGGTGCATTTAAGTGATGGGGACTCATAGGACGCATTGCATCACTGTGCAGTAGTGTTCCCATGCACTACTGGGTGCTGATTGGGGGGGGGGG
>ML685769.1:12158567-12272154 GCA_007922175.1 Pelusios castaneus | reverse complement strand
GGGGGGGCGGTGCCGGTGGGCGTGTACTGTACTATGCTCGAATGAGTGAATACTAAACATGCAACAACTGATTTTATTGTGTATCAAAGACACTGTGCACAGTTCAAGTGATTCAATTTTATTATTATAAAACATTAAATATTTACAGTAAGCAGTGCCTGCAAAAGGGGCTATAGATGCGTGGCTCAGTGCCATAGCTTGGTGCAGGAGTGGATGTAACATTGTACCAGGAGGGTCCCTGGGCTTCAAAGAACTGCTTTGAGGGAGACTGGGGCATGGGGGACAGAAAGTGGGACTGCGGGGGGTGGGGGGGAGGTGAGCCTGGAGCAGCTGGGTCTGCAGACCAGCCATGGTCTTCAACAGTTGGGTCTGCTCCTGTAGGATGCTTATGAGGGCATCCTTCTGCTTCTGCCTCTTCAAATTGTTTTCTTTGCGCTCCTCCTGACCTCATGCCGAGGCTCAGCGCCGGCTACATGCCAATTTTACAAGGAGCTGGAAGCAATCCTGAGCGGGGATCCCACAACCACCCCAAAACCTCCTGTGGACACGTCGGCATCCCCCCATGAAAAGGATACCAGAGCAGACGGTGACGAGCAATTCGTCGATGAGGATGTGGAGGTGGAGGATGACACTCTAAGAAAAAATGAAACATCATAAATAGTGCTATTGTTCTCACTTTGGTTAAGGAGCCGGTAATATGCTCTGCCACCACATTCCGCTGTGCCCACGGGACAGGGCATTGCCGGGGACTGAAAGGGCTTTTGCAAAGGGAGGTTTGTGTTGCCGAGACAAGACACACAGCTCCGTGAACTATTTGCAGTGCTTTGGGCGATTAGTTCACATACGGCACTGCCATGGAAGCCAATATCTCGCTGCTTAGAGTGCCCCTGCAAGCCAGAATACATATCCTGCATGTCACCGGTTTTAAGCCAGGACCGTACGCAGCAGGCTTGTGCGCAGCCATGGTTCCCGCTGCTATGCTTTGCAACTGGCGAGGGAGAGTATCCCTCTATGGGTGAGGGGAAACAGTTGCTCTCCCATCAAATTTAACTAAGAGGCTGTGGAAGTACATCGAGGACACCTTCAGTGATCTCAACGGAGAGGATTTCTTGACAATTACACCATGTGTTGATGCACTGCTCATGTAATGCGGGGTAGACCCCCCCCATCCAAAAAAAAAAAAAGAAAGAAAGAAACGATGAAACTCAAAACGCCCATCTCCTGCCCGCTCTTCATTAACCCGCAAAGCTTATCCAGCTAGCACAGAAGCCACTTCTGATGAAACTTACCGGAGCTCCCCTTTGCTGCATCAGAAGACAGTATGGAGAAGAAATCTGGGCAGCCTGTGTCGGGTGGCGTGGAGAACAGCTCCTGGCTCCCTAGGTCGGCTGCACCACTTTCACCCTCCAGGTCATCCTCCACCTCCACATCCTCATCAACAAATTGTTCGTCACCGTCTGCTCCGGTATCCTTTTCATGGGGGGGGGGGGTGCTGACGTGTCCACAGGAGCTTTTGGGGTGGTTGTGGGATCCCCGCTCAGGATTGCTTCCAGCTCCTTGTAAAATCGGCATGTAGCCGGCGCTGAGCTGGAGCGCTGGTTTGCCTCTCTGGCTCTGTGGTACGTAATCCGCAACTCCTTCACCTTCGACCTGCACTGAAGAGTGTCTCTCTCGTACCCCTTCTCTGCCATGACCCGAGAAATCTGGCCAAAAATATCGAAATTCCGCCAGCTGCCACGTAACTGTGCCTGCACAGTGGACTCTCCCCAGATGCCTATGAGATCAAGCACCTCGGCTGTGGTTCACACTGGAGCACGTTTGCTGCGTTGAGCCGCCATTGCTCTTGGAGAACACAGCTGCACTCCACGCCGAGCAAACAGGAAGAGTGAAGAATTCAAAAATTCCCGGGAAAGATGGGAGGGCGGGTACAGTCACCTCACAGAGCGCAGAAGGAAGTGCAGAAGGGATGGAATTGGAATTCTGGGACATTTCTGGAGGCTTCATATTGCACGGCAACCATACACACACGAACTATCGCGGAACAGCTGTTCCGCGGTAGCCGCTACCACCCTCATTTTGGTGGTTTACATGTTGCGTGGTAAGACGGCTGTTACCACGCAACAACATGGATTTGTGTGTGGACGCTGTGCCTGTTATCGCGCAATAGCTTTGTAGTGTGTACAAGGCCCAAGTCTTTAAAGCAGTATCCATGTAGTTGCTGCCTAGCTGCAGACACACAGAAAGGAAATGATGGAGAAAGGGTGTGATTGAAAAGAACATGTCAAATATTAATATGGTGGCTATTTACAGAAAAAAGAGGAGAGAAAAAGAAGAAAAAACAAGGCGAGAAAAAGGAATTAAAGTTTATAAAATATTTACTCCTTATTCATCATTTTCTCTCTCATTTCCTTTTTCTATCTCCATAAACTATTAAAAACCAATGGACTGTTTTACTATACTGTGGTGCTAGACATATGGCTGGAAGTAGCACTTTGGAAACATAGCTATTTTAGAGATGTACCTTTGTACCCTCAATCTGGCTGTAAAGGATACTCCTGTCATTACCATTATCGCTAAATATGTCTGGGGGAACTTCTGAATCTTGGAGCTGTAAAAGGCAGATAAATAGAGCTATTACCATTATAAAATGCTTCCTTTCCATACTCTAAAGTTTTAAACCAACTAACCCATGGCTGAAACTAACTACATGTGAGAAAACAGCCTGTGGCAAGGTCATTCTTCCACATAAAGACAAGAATGTCAAAATGTTACACACCAGGTTGTCACTCAGTTGGTTAATATTTGAAGTTCAGTTAGAAAAGACTGAAATTAAAACCACCAAAATGCACATTTTACCTATCAGGAAGTTTTTAGACGTTAATATACTGAGCTGGCTTCTGCTCCCACTAAAGTCAATAGCACAACCTGAATTGACTTCAGTAGAAGCAGAATAGGGCCAATTATGAGCGCTGGGATGGTGCAGGGATAAGTTTTGGGTCTGGAAAGATGAATTCTTTAACCTAATCTTGTAGTGAAATCCTGGCTCCATTGAAAGGAGTGGGAACAAGATTTCACATCTGCTGTGCCCACTGGCTTGCTATGGGCTCTTGGGAAAGTTGCTTTAGCCACATTTTCAAAACTGAGTGCCCAGAGTTAAACTCCTGTGTCTATATTTAGAAGCCAAAAATGTATATAAATTTTATACAAACACATTCAAAAAATTCAAGGCCAAAATTTCTGTCTCATTTTCCCCGTCTGCAAAATGGTGTCATGAAGGTAAGGTAATGTTTGTGCAGTGCTCTGAAAATGGCAAGCATTTCTTGGTTATACCATACCTGCTCTCTTCAGCATTCTTTATGGTGAAAATGATAGTCAGTAAGAGCTCAATCTTGTAAGGTTCTGGACACTCAGGACTAGATCCTGCAAATTTTTTTATGCACGTGCTTATCCTTAGGCATGTGAATTGTCTCATAGAAGTCACATCCTTGAAGTTAAGCATTTATCCTTACAGGATTGAGCCTTTACTAAGAAATGTCACGCTTGTGTCTGAATAAGTCCAGTCTGCTTACACAAGCAAGAATAAATAATGCTTAGCTCTTATGAGGCTTTTATATAGAACTAAATGATGGTTTGGTGATGGGTGAGGAGGGAAGACACACCTGAGATAGAAATATTTGAAGGCTATCAACATCAAAGCGGAAGAGAACTATTCAGAGAGGTTAAAAAGCACATAGAAGTAATAGAAGTGACAGGATAAATGTAAGAAAATTAATTTAGGCTGAATGGGAGGTGGGAGGATATTGCTATCAGTGAAATCTGTTACATTGTGGATAGTCTCCAAAGGCAGGAGCCAAAGGCAACTTCACTTCAAATATTTTCAATTAGACTGGACAAAGAATAAGATGTTTTGCACAGAACGAGTATCAGAGATGGGCTAGATTGCCTAACATAATGGGTCTCAACCTTTTCCATGCCAGGTCCTCATTTTCTATACTGGGATCTCCCTCTCATCTTGCTAAGACGCCCTCCTCCCCTTTGCCAATGTTGGAAGCATGAGGTGGTTGTAACCTCCTGACACTTGTTCACATCTCACAGGTTGAGAATCCCTGACCTAATACATTCTTCCCACCTCTGACTTCCATGATTCCCCCTCGCCCTGCTCCCCTGCTTTTGGTATTAGACTAGTGTGCCCAACATCTGCTGTGAATTTCAGAGTAATTAAAATAAATACAGTATTCTACATTAATGGCTGAAAATATTGTATTAGCATCCATGTAAACTGTAGCATTTTGTACCATTGTTGTAGAATACTATTTTAATAGAGACAGCCAGGTCTAAGAAATTCACCCAAAATCTTGTTCCAGTGATCCCAATGCAGATGATGGTATATCCTGTTGATAATGTATCCCTGATCTATATTAGGCAATTTAAGATTAATTCAATGGTCACTTGACTAAGTATTAGCCCCTGAAAAAGTCAAACAATGTACATGTTGGCACCTGACTCTTTTACCACATTGCAACCCCAGAAATGGCAGTGCAGAAATGGCCACAGTATATTACGAACGCATTGACGTGGAAGGCCACCATTTTGGTCCCTCTTCTATTCAGAGGAAGAATGCTTTGAAGGCAGTGGACAAAGTATTGAATGACATGACCAAACAAATCCAGGTCAGTGACATAATGAAAGATCTCACGCTTTGGATTGCTTCATTTTTCTTTCTACCCTGGTCCTCATTACCTTTAAAGCTTCTTTACATCACTTGCATGTCACATTATAAATGTTCCAAGCTATTAGTACCTTTCCTTTTGCAAATTTTCCTTCATGTACTGGACAACTCCTTGGTAGTGAAAGGTTTCTCGTTGTACGTGGGGCTTTTAGCAATGATTTGCCTACTTTCTTGAACATGGTACTTAGCTGAATGAGTCAATCTAATGTATAATGATTCCAAAGGGGTAGCCGTGTTAGTCTATTGGAGAAAGACAACAGAGTCCTGTGGCACTTTTAAAGACGATAAATAAATCTGTTAGTCTTTAAAAGTGCCACAGGACTCTGTTGTCTTTCTAATGTATAATGAGTTACCTTCCAACTTAAAATAACTCTACCATGCTAAAGAAATATTTTTGAAGCAGTATTTAAATGAGACCAAAAACCTATGTTGTCTGAGGAAGTTAAAAATTGCTCTGCAAGACTTTCTGGAGAATGTTATGCATACTCATACCCATGTAGTGGCAGTTAAGGTTGAATTTCTGCAATAACAGAGATTATTGATTTTTTGGGAACTTAAAGCATGACATTGCAGCCCTCAATTTAATTTCAGTAGACATCTGATATTGGTCTCTGTTTGTTTGCATAGCAATATTACTAGCACCAGGAAGCCGCAAACCAGTAAGGACATTGCTCTTTTTAGCTGGAATTTACACAAGGAAGATGAGTAAAGATTACTCATTTTTGTAAGGGCTGTACAACCAGACAATTAGCTTTTATGGCAGATTTATGGCATTATTCAATAACTCCGTATCTTGCAACTTTGTTTTAAAAATTATCTAAATGGTTTCATAGGGGGAAAATGAGCACATCAGGCTGCTAGGTAAAAGTCAGTTCTGTGAATTTCTCCAATAATAGGAAGCAAAAAGTGCTATTGATTCAGGTCCACAAAGGTAAACACACCTTGAGGCATTATTACTCATGATTGAAGAAATTATGAGGAAGGGGTGAAAAACTATTTCAATCACAATAAACTATAAAGACACCGGAACAGAATTAAAGTTTTATACTGAGGGAAAGGAGCTGCCCATGTAGACAGAAATATGCAAGTATTTTCTCAGTCGACTTGGACTAAAGAGAAAAAGTGATTAGGTCAGATCCCAGTGAATTCAGTGGCAAAACTCCCATTCACTTTAGTGGGCTCAGGATTTGGTGCATAGCTGTTTGCATGAAATGTTAATTAACAACAAATGAGAAGAATGAAATGCTACCTATAACTAAAAAGAGGGCCAGGAAGTTTGATGGCACTTATCCAGATAGGGATTAGCATCTAGATAGAGTTTGATGGTCAGGTTTAAGGTTGCACCAGTAGTAAGACTTGGAAAAACAAACAAGGAGTCCAGTGGTACTTTTAAAGACTAACAACTGTATTTATCCCATGAGCTTCCATCAGAAAAAAGTCCCACTTCACCAGATGCTTGAAAATTTGGATTCTAATAAGATTAGTGAGTATGTATGTAAGTAATAAATAATAATAATCTAGTAAGATTTGGATTCTAATAAGATTAGTGAGTATGTATGTAAGTAAGTAATAAATAATAATAGTAATCTAGTAAGATTTGGATTCTAATAAGATAGTGCCAAATTCTCGTGACCAGCTTTTGAAAGATCTCAGGCCAAAATGATGGACAAATCTCATGAAATATGTCTGTCTAAACAGACCATGATCAGACATTTTGTTGTAATTTACTGTCCAGTATCCCAGGCAAAACCCATCCCCAGTGTAATTCCATGGATTGAAGTGGAATTAGGGGAAAAGATGAATTCAGCCACTTAGCACAGAACTTTGATTATGGAACACACTGTATTCTTTTCGAACTGTAATTGCTGTCTTCACTAATTTGACAGGATAAGGGCCTTCAGAATGACCTCAATGTCATCCTTTTCTCGGATCATGGGATGACTGACATTTCCTGGACGGACAAAGTGATTGAGTTGAAGAACTATATCAATATGACTGATATCATCCAAATAAAGGACCGAGGCCCTGTCGTAAGCCTGTGGCCAGCTCAGGAAAAGCAGACAGAGGCAAGCAAAAGAATCACCTTCTTATTTCTTCTGTCTTATGCCAATCATTTCTCTGCTTTACATGAACCTTGGGAGTCAGATTCTGCTCTCAGATATGCATGTACGGTCTTACTGAAGTCAAGGAGAGCTGCATACCAGAAAACAGAATTTGATCCTGATATTCAGGTTTCACCTAAAGATGGATGGTAAAGTGCAAAACACTTTTTAATACAATGTATATTATGCAAATAAAAAGCTATAATCTTTCTATGAATGGCATTATATACAATATATCATATGTATATATTCAGGGCCATCCCTGGGGGGGGGGGCGCGAACGGGGCAATTGCCCTGGGCCCCATGGGGCCCGCACGCGTGTTGCAGCCCCTCCTCCCATGGTCGCCCCGCTGCCTTTGGCACCCAGCCAAAAGCAGCGGGGTGGGGTGGGGCGGGAGGGCTATGTCCGGCCCCTGGGCTGGCCCTCCCCGCCCCCAGGGCAAAGCAGGCAGGCCCAAAGGCAGAGCAAGTGGGGCCTGGCCTCTGGGCCGGCCTGCCCCACATTGCCAGCTCCCTCCCCGGCAGCCAGCTCCGACTCTAGCCCCCCATACAGGCAGCCCCAGCCTCCTGGTTGGAGTCAGCTCCCGCCAGGGCCAGGGCCGGGACTGGAGCAAGCTCCGACCCCGACCCCCCGCAGGAAGGGCCCCACTTTGGCCACGGGCCCCGTTCCCCCCATGGGACAGCGCTGTATATATTACATATACATATTTTATTATATATGATACATAATATATAAGTGCATACACACACACACCCCTCCTTCCCACATTAGCAACATCTATTTGCTTTAGGCAAAGAGGTTCACTTTTGTTTTTTAAATTTTTGGTTTAATTCTATAAAATACTGTGGTCAACATTTCCAAACCTGGTGCCTGACTTAATCAGACCAACATCCATAATAAGTCTTCAAGGGGAACTAAGCACTCGCGGTTTCCATTGAGTTCAATGGGAGCTCAGCATGTCTGAAAATCAGGTCAGCTATACATCTATTTTTAAGCACCTATATAGAACCCTAACTTTCAGCATCCAGGCTGTGATCTTCAAGGGATTTTAAAGGAATTAAGTGCCCTAATTCCACTGAATTTCAATGGCATTTGGGTGTCTAACTTAATTAGGCCCATTTGAAAATTCTGGCCTATTTTTTACAATATCTCTTCATAACAATTTTGAAGCTTAAATTATAAAAGCCCAGGCATAGACCTACTGTTTTTGAGACTGTTGGAAATAAAATGATGGAAACCGAGTGATGCTCTAGGACTAACATTATAAAAGTGTGATATGGTCAACAAATAGAAACATCCCTTTTATAGTTTTACTAAAAAACACCCCCTTGAAAAACCATAGAATCAAGAAATAGACATAATAAACAAGGCGTCCTGTGGCACGTTTAAAGACTAACAAGTTTATTTATCACATGAGCTCTCGTGGGAGAAAATCCTACTTCGTCAGACACTTGAAGATGGAGAGCTTATGGAATGGGAGGAAAATAAATTCTCTATTCTGTAAATTCCTCATCTGCAAAGTGTTTGACGAAGTGGGATTTTCTCCCACGAAAGCTCATGCGATAAAAAATGTTAGTCTTTAAAAGTGTCATAGGACTCCTTGTTTGTTTTGCTGAACTAGACTAAGATGGTTACCCCTCTGAAAATAGACCAGGTTCCTACACCTGCAAAAGATTTTTTTCCTACAGTTCAATTTCTGGTAGTTGCAGTTTCATAACTCATGCGTACATTGTAGATTAAATGAATATATGAGAGGGCAAAGTCTGTAGGTTACTGTACAATAGCAGTCAGTTCAGGAAATGGCGCTGGCATTTTATTGACTTGATAGCCTGACCATTTTTAAGCTAGTGCTGGGATTTAAAGTGATTTCAAAGGCATGTCAGATCTTTCATTTAGGGCTCATACAAGTGCTTTTTAAATACTCATAATGCTCTGTCTTGGGAGACTGCTCTGCATCCCAGCTCAGAGGCTTCTATAGTTTTTGGCTAGATCTGCAAACCAGCCATCTGTAATGCACGCTACTCGCACTGATAGAGCTCCGGCCCCTGGTTCAACAAAGAACCTGTTTAACTTCCTTTGAATAGACTCATGTCCCTGAGGAGGAATGGAATGCAGGGAGAGTGTTGTACAATACAATTTTCTTCTGCAGAATTCTCCTTCAGGATGCCCCAGCCCAGAATAATTGGTTGTACCTATTTCACTGCCCAATTTTGGGGGTTTTTAGGGAAATGAAATTTCTTATCTTTTCCTGGGAATGCTACTGTCCAGAGTAGGCTGTCCTTCCTAACCCTTAGCTAAAGAGTGCATGTGAGCTAGCAGCTGATCCCGTAGACCTAGTCTATACCGAAAAGTTACATCGGTGTAGCTATGGCTCTCAGGGGGTGGGAAGAAAGACATAGTTAAGCTGACAATACGATAATATTAATAAGATGCTGTGCATCATTAAAGCTCCATGATGTCATATACTTGCTAATCTCACAGCATCCTTATGAGGTAAAAGAGTCTTATTACCTCAAACAGCAGCCTAGGGCAAACTCCCCTCCCCACCCCCAGCACCCCTGCCTACTGCACACTCATTTTTACTGTTTAACTCAGTTTCTCCATAATTTCCAAGGCTATGTCTCTGAATGTGTGTGTGCGCGCGCACACACACACACACAATTTGGAGATGGTGGGGACAAATTTTCAAAATAGCCTCCTAAAGTACATATACCATCCACTAACGAGTATTTGTATGCACTTATGAAGATAATTATCTAGTTTACAAATGCACAAGTTTCCGGTCGCCAACAGATACACACACAGTTTTTACAGGACGATGGTTTCATAACTTTTGTTTCCTTTACAGGTGCATAATAAACTGAAAGCTGTGCAACACATGAATGTTTATAGCATAGAGGAAATTCCAGACAGATTCTATTACAAAAAAGGGAAGTTTGTGTCTCCTTTAACCCTTGTGGCTGAGGAAGGATGGTTCATAGCAGAGGTAAAGCGTAAGAACAAAATACTGATTTACCAGTTTGGTCAAAAAGCACATATATGTCAAATGAATAAGAAGAAGAAAGATGGAAAATGATAAGATTAATGGTGAGTTACACTGCTGACTTGGAGTTTGCTGTGGCAAACATGATTGCCTCACATTTAAATCCTAGAAACGTCTATTTAAAGGAAACTAAAGGTGTAACAACTACACTGAATTTATTAAGGCTGATCTTTTCTCCTGCTGTTGATACAAGAGCTGAGAATTATTCCGTTTGGCATACAAAAAATTATCCTCTTCATCCAGTTTACCTTTCAATCTTCCTCTGGTCAGGTTCAGGGATTTCTTCCTTTTTCAATCTAAGATTATCCTAACGTATGATATTTTCTCCACCAGAGTAACCTCAGCTTAGTTCCCAACATTTTTCTGACATCATACTGTATCTTAAAAATACTAACTGCTCTCTTGACTCCCTTCCCTTTCCAATATTTGTTACCATTTCTCTAGCACAGTATTACTACAATTTCAATAATCCCTTAGCTTCTAGTAATTTCCTTTACCCACTATTTAATTCAGAGTGGTTGGGGTTTTGTTTTGTTACAGGTAACTTATTGATAAGTATAACCATGCCCAAAGTAGACACAAAACAGCATTTATTCAAGAAAGAAATTGTTATAGGTGTGTGTTTAAGTGAACGTTTACAAGTTGCTGAAGATAAGCATTTTGTTATTGAATATATATATGGGGGCAAGGAGAGAGAGAGTTATGTTTTGTGGGAAAGGGGTTAAGTCAAAATGTAATTGAGATACACAAGTAGCCTGTTTTCTCTAGAAAGAAAGAAATACAATTCTCAAATGATGGTCTCTATTTTCCATTCCTTTTACATCCAAAACTCTTATTTAACTCAGGATTTGGAAGGAATGCCTGATCAAGATCACTCATTTCCCTGCATAGATTATCACTGAAATGCCACTTCTGAGGTAGATAGAATACAATGGCTCTTTTAGCACTCCTTCCTGAAAAGTGCTAAATGCCTCCTGGGAGGCGCTCGTCTTCTTGCAGGACGAGATTTTTCCTGCAATACATATAGTAGCAACTACAGTTTAAAGACAAGAAATGAAGAACACATTAACCAATTGAAACTGCAAGAGGGAATTTTAGTAGGAAAACTATAAATGAATATTACAGAACTCAATTAGTATACAAGGTCGAACATCTAACCACTTGACTAAAATAGTGGAATTTGTTACTCCTGTATATATAAAGAATTTCATACCAGTTCTTCATGATTATAAGATATTATTACTATTATTTAGTACTTATATTTAAGCTAAGTTTTTAAAAGTGCATTATAAATAGGGCTGGGCAGGAAATAGTTTTCTGACTGTAGGTCAATTATTTTGCAGGGGAGCGAGGAAGAATAAAATCAAAAACAAATTTAAGATTTTGAAAAGTTTTCCCATTTCAAATGGGGACAAATTAGTCAAAACTGTGATTTTTTTAAAAAACCAAAAAGTTCTGAATGAAAAATCAAAAACTTTTTTCTTTAAAAAAAATCAAAAGGAGACATTGCAACAATTTCCAAACTTCTTTTCCAACTTTTTTTTAAATTGGGAACTTCATCAAAACTTTTTCTCATGAATAGTTTCTGTTTTGACAAATAACCTTTTTCTATCAAAAAATATTTCCTCAAAAAATTCTTGACCAGCTTTAGTTACAAATGTTACTTAAGCTTCACAATGCCCTTCTGAACTTAAGTAAGTATGATTATACACATTTTTAAATGGATAAATTAAGGCACCACTATGTTAAGTGATTTATCTAAGGTCACATAACACAGAATTGGAGAAAGAATCTAGGATTATTGTTCCCAACATTTCTAATAACTAGACCATTCTTGCCTCACAAATAAACATAGCTAAGCAGAGCAGTCCCTTTCATGTATCTCATATAATATAATTATTATTATAATACCCCTTTGGAATTTGATATAATTATCTGACTGCCACATTTCTAACGTCACACCTCTAGTTTGTGATGGTGAGTTTCACAAACTTACCTAAATGCCCCCTTTAAACAAAAAGCTTTGAATATGGATTGGTGAGCTGCACATTTTCAACTTAAAAATAGAAATGTCACTGCTTAGTTTCAACAATTTAAAAAAGTATCTGAACCATTTTCTTTAACTGATTTTTTAAACTAATTTAACTAAAACCTTTTGTACAGTACCAATCTTAACATTCATAGCACTTAAGCATGGTGTAAAAATGTAAATAATGGAAATTTGACAAATTCTTACTATAGCAAATATTTCTGTCTTTCTACCCTTCCTCTCTATTTTTTCTGATTTTCAAAAATGTCCCCTCATTCATTCATCATTTCTTCTTTGGCCTGGATGCATTTTCATTATCAGAGACCTGGATTTGGAAAAGAAGTTTCATGTCTTATTTTTAAATTAATAATTGAAATTTCAATTATTTTTCCGCGCAAGCCACTGAAAAGAGTTTGTCAAACTTGTTGTGGTCACTTATTTTTTATTGCTTTTACTCTTCATTGTAAGTAGTACTCTCTGAGCAACTTGCAAATTCTATTCCATTCTCACTGCCTCCCATTATAATTTTGACCAGAAAAGGAAAGTATCTCAAGAATTCTACCCGCTCCGTAATGTTCCAGACTTAACTTTTGCACTTTGCTATCCAAAGCTCAAGACATTTTTCTTTCCTTTTTGGTTCCCGTGGTTTCATTGTTAATATTATTTTCTTCCTCCTGAATCAGGACAGAGGATGATTTATACTTATATATTTCCTGGGAAATTCGGCTGCAGTTTGCATAGCTTGCTTGTGTAACTCTCAGTGACTTCCTAACTCCCCTTTTGCATGCCGTTTCCACCGCACTGCGCCAATGGGAAATGCAATGCTGTCAACGCATTGCTACACTTTTTGAGAAAATGGTTTAATTGAAGCAACTTCCAGATCAGTTGAGCATGTCTTTACTGCTGCTCAATCAATCCAGATGGATCAATCTGATGATGGTGAATTTGCGCAGTCAGTCTTTATCTCAATTTAATTTTCAACACAAAGGATTTATGCTTCAGGACCTCTCTACTTAATTCGTAGCTTGCTGGCCTGTATACGTTATGTACCTCTACTGCTGTACTTTCTGCAGTTTAAGCTGACCTGAATCCATAGTTTAAAATACCCTCCATAAGCATGCAGAATTATAGAACATCAGGAAGGCTAGGGAATTTCAATGGCCTTATACATTAGTGTTCCACTGTTGAAGTTCAATGCTCAGTCTTGGGTGAAGGTAGGTATAAGAAAAGGATTTGTCGCTTCTCATCCTAGCTCCCATTTGTGGAGATCGCAAAGTCACCATACAAACAAGCACAGTTCTGAGCTACCAACAGACTCTTACAGAAGCCTAGGATTGGGTTAAGCCAGGGACATTTGTTGTAAGTCAGGCGTGTGGTGCCCTGGAAGCATTATGTTGGGAAGCTTGCATGCCACCTGCTCATATTATGCTTGCCTGAAGTCAGTGTTATTAATGACCCCATGCAATCATTTGCCAGTGTAAAAGAAAATAACGTGTTTTCTGACCCAAATACCAGAAAAATGGGATAAAAATTGCTGTTTTTTATTACTGCATGTCACATCTGTAGTAAGGTGTCATTCTCCCTGTACCCGGGCCGGTGATCGAAGGGCGTTCTATTTCCCGAGTTTGAGAAGGGAAACTGCTGAGTCCAGAACATCTATGTCATGATATCTCCAAAGGACTTTCCACTGAAGACTTGGCATGACTTGCATCTGTACAACTCGTCTATGGCAGGGAGCTCATTGGCAATTAGTTGACAGGAACTGCACAGGGCAGATTAGTGGCGTAGGTAGGAGTAGGAAAAGCAAAGTGAGCCCATTTTCCCTTCTGCTTGCTCTGAGTGCTGTCAGTGAAATAGATGGAGACAAGGCAATGGATTCAATTTGTCCGCTAGAATTGTTCAGTTACCTAGTATATCTGCTTGCTGTTACATACAAAGAAATGAAAAGATGCTCAAGGGGTTCCTGCAGTTATCTGTCGAAAGATCTACACTTTATAATACAAATTGTCATAGTTCTGACCATCTCTGCATGGTCAATTATTTTGGAGGGGAGCGGGGGAGAATAAAATCAGACAACAAATATAAATAAAATGGAAAGGGCTCTTAAGTCAATCTATTTCATCACTAATCCAAGCTGGGGACACAAGGTGTGCACACAGTCTCTCTACTCTGGGCTTGGCCGCTCAGTGCCACTGTTACTCATTAGCTGGGAGAATTTTAATGTGTCATTAGTTGATGAAGTTAAATTCTATTTAGAAGTCACTGAAAAGATTACAATTATTTCTCCCTGATCACCCAGATCTGCTCTGATCTAATGCCCCAGCATGGCATTATAAGCACCGCTAACCATGGCATTTTTTGGATGAGCTCAAAAGTGAGATCATGTTTCCTGGCCAACTTATGTTTATTTAGGATCTTGTAGTACTTTTTAAAACAATAGGTGTGTTAAATCCAGGGTGCTGACAAAATTCCAACTATGATAATTACATTATATCTACATAAATTCCTTCTGCAGTTTCAGATAACTCTCTCATCAACTTTACTTTATGTCTGAAAATATTTGTCTGGCATTGCATGGTGTTCACCAGCTGCTACATTTCATTCCAGAGGGGATGCAATCCAACGATGGATGAAATAACCCTCCAGTTTAGTTTGTACATCAGTTCGTTAAGAATTCTAGGAATCTCCTGCATGAAAAGCAACACTATGAATGTTTGTCAAATAGTAGTTAATTTGGTTCTGGAGAGACTGACTCCCAACAGATATTTGAAAGAACTATTTCTGCATAACATGCTTAAGTGAAAACAAACTGGAGATATGACAGCTGTGTACACGCTTCTGAAGAATGCAGACACTAAGGAAGGAACTGAATTGTTTGGAGTGGTCCACATAGGTATAACTAAGAGTAATAGAATGAAACTGAGCAAAAGAAAATATAGGGTGAATGTCATTAGGAAAAATTTCCTAAATCAGGTCTGTGGAATGGTCTCCTTAAGGAAGCCTCATGGCTTCAGTAACATAGCAAGCGAACAAGACAAAACATTTGAGACTCTGTTGTTGGGATGAGTCCTGTATTGACTGGTTGAACTGGATCAAGTTATTTAATAGGCCTTTTCTGGCTTTTATAACATTGGCAATGAGTGGTAAATTATTCCACTGACAGAAATTAATCAGAAAGTGGCATTGCTAGAATGCAGCCATCAAGGAACTCACTTTTATGAACTAGCTCAGTATCCATATTTACCTACTGGAAAAATTCAGAGAAGAGAGTGGAATAGAAATTGAAAAGCTTATCTTCTCGGTTAGCTGCCCTCCGGCACATGGCCCAAGTATATGGCATTGTGTACAACTGAGGATAACAGTATAAGAATATTCGGAGGCGCCTTCCTTTTTCATCTGTATTCTACTGTAATAAATCAAGTGTTGTTTCAGTATAATACCTGATATGTCCCCTACTGGTGACTATATCCTGTCCTTTCAGGGGGGTGGACTTGATGATCTAATAAGTCTTTTCCCTCTCTGACTACTACGATTCTATGACTGTAGTGGCAGAACAAACTCCATACAAAATAAAGGTTACAATACATTATTATCCAGTTCTTTCATTATTTAAAGGCTCCCTCTTATGGCAGCTATATGTTAATCTGAGATTTGTTTTTCTTCCCCAGAGTCGAGAGAAACTTCCATTTTGGGAGAATGGTACAGGGAAAAAAGAGGCCTGGCAGAATGGGTGGCATGGATATGACAATGAGATTATGAACATGAGGGGATTCTTCCTCGCATATGGGCCAGGTAGGCCAGATGGATTATCCGCTAATCACAGGAACACTCCCCTTCATCTGCAATAGCGTCAGAGAAAAGGCAGATTCTGAGTGCTGCACTGATTTGGAGGGAGTATTGAGGTAGAAGGCAATTCCGGAGATGGAGCCCTTCCATCACAATCCATATGAAAGTAGAGCAAGGCTTGCTCTGCTTTTAGCCTCCATATCTTATGTGAAACTGGGGGGAAGAGAGGGGAACACGACAATGATTACATTTCTTTTTTCTTTGTCATTCTGACATCAGGCACTTTGTATGGCCACCTGATATAGGTGTGCAGGAGCCTACCACTAGAATCCCCGTGACTCAGCTCAGTACTGAGTACCCCTTCCCATGGCTGACACGTGTGTTCCATCAATAGCTCCTGTATATTGGTTGGGCTCCTCAATTGTTTAAATCTTTCATTGGTCTTGGGCAGGTTGGCCGCTTCTATCCCATGCCTTGCCAACTCATGATGTATTGCTATGCACGCTTCACTGACACACACACAATCCTGGACTTCCCACCAACCAGTAATTAACTGGGACGAAGTAGAGTCTCAAAGTCTGATTTCTACATGTCTGTATATTATGTTACTAATATATAGTGTGCACAGGATTTCACCTACAGATCTGAGCACACACGGTACCGTTATTCCCATTTTACAGAAGGGGGAAACTAAACACAGAGACATTAAGCGATTTGCCCGAGGCTACACAGGAAGTCTCCTACTTCCCAAAACAGTGTCCTGTCCATGAACCTTACTGTTCTCAGCGAGGCTGGCTTGAACTTTTAACTCTAAATGAAAACACATGTATACTTTTTATTCTTGGCGAAGGGCTCATCAGGACAGCATAGCCCCTTTGATAGAGTCCATGCAGTTACCTATATCAGACATCTGCTACATCATTACATAGAGAATTTCTGAGTCCCAGTTTGTCAGACCTTTCAAATATTGAATAGTGTACGCTCTTCACAGATGAGGCAAAAAAGACAGAATCGAAATCATTCACACAGTCACTGCAAAGCAGAATTACCAGCTGAAAAGGCAGCCAATGATTTTAAATGAATAAACATGTAAACATTTAAATATCTCCTGGGCATAAGCATTCCATTCCCTTTTCTTATTTGCCAAACTATTTTTAACAAACAATTTTGGTTCCCACTCACCAGAGTTTTTATTAGTCTCTGGAAGGACATAAGGGCCCCATCCCAACTAATTTCATGCGCATCGGAGAACCTGCAATTCAAAATCACAGGCAAAAGAAATCATGTAGAGTTAAGTCAGGGGTCAGCAACCTTTGCCAACCCCCCGTGCTGGCCCCTTCTCCCTGACCCTCAGCTGGTGATGGCCCCCTCCACTGAAAAAAAATGGTGGCCACCTGAAAATTCAGTGGCAGCCACAGCTGGAGTGTGTAGGTGGGTGGGGGGGGGGGGCTGCTTCTCAGGTATACCACTGAAAGGAGCTGATCATAGAAAGAAGCCTAATGGACAGGGGTTCCCAGGGATGCTGCAGAAAGAAGCCACTCAGAGCGGCTCCTTTTGGGGGTGCCCAGGCACGCCGCAGAAAGAAGTTTTCTGAAATGGCTCCTTTTGGCAGCAGCACACTGTGGAGAGGAGAGGCTCTGGGTGGCTTCTTTCTGCGGAATGCCTGAGGCATGGGTATGGTGGGGACCCCCTGCCCTCCAGCTGTCCCCACAAGAAGCCACCTGGAGTGACTTTCGATGGCAGGAGTGACAATTCTGTGGTGCCACAGAGGGTGCCTTGTGCTGTTCCGAATGGGCTCATGTGCTGTTGTTGGCACATGTGCCAGGGGTTGCCAACCCCTGAGTTAAGTCCTCTCTGCCATTCAGAGACCAAAACATCTTTTTGCATTTCTCTGTTTCAGATTTCAAATCTAACTTCAGGGCAGCTCCAATCAGATCGGTCGATGTTTACAACATCATGTGCAATATCGCAGGAATAAAACCACTGTCAAACAATGGATCCTGGTCCAGAGTGGAGTGTATGTTAAAAAGTAATGCCAATTCAGCACAGTTATTTCAGCGGAGCAGCTGTGTGCTGGCATTAATTCTACTTTTACTGTTTGCATAACAAATCTTGTTAATTCGGCCCCAGAACAATGTTGGTCAGTGTGACTAGTAACTCGATTTATTTTTTAGAATTCCTTATTTGAATAAAGACTTCATTAACAGAATACTCTCTGGGTAAATTGTACATATTCACCCAAATTCATCCCTCAAATTACACAAGGGATGAATCTGACTCATTCCGTTATCACAATGGTTATCACAAGTGCATGGCCAAATATTGCTTTCATTTACACTGTCGTAAATATACAGCAGGGTTAATGAGAGTTGACTCTAGCCCATTGTGTGAGTGAGTGAGTGAGAGCATAACTCCAGGAAATAGAGAACGAACTCCCCCTCACACTACCACATCTAACCAAGGAGACGTTTCATCTCTGCATAGGTAGGGGCTCAGGGGTGGATTTATAATTTTATCGATTGTTTTAGTCTAGATTATTTCTGTATCTCACTCCAACCCCGCCCTCTCCTCACAAAGCAGCTACATGCATGGTGTATTCTGTCCCACTCTGGTAAAACAGGAAAAAAAAACCCCAATCTCTCCCCACAAAACTATAATGAGCACAGCCCAAGAAAGTAGGGATGGGAGCATTCAAGAGCCATGAACAGAGCATACTTCTTTCCCCGGATTTTGTCTTTTCTTCTGCTTCAAGAGTTGCACCCCACTCAATACTCCATTAGGTCATAGAAACATAGAACCCTAGTGACTGTAAGAGTCATCAAGTCTTATCCCCTTGTTGTTTCTCATCTATCTAAGATAAGATGCCTATCATAGTCAATTCCCGCACCCGTTCAAGTTTGAAGTCATTTTACCATTGACTTGAATGAGCCTGAAATCAAGCTGAGAATGAAAGTTCCACAGTGAGGCCAAGACTGAATTTAGGTCGCCCATGTGGCAGTTTTACTGGAACAGACCTTTGATGATTTTTAAATGTAATACACCACCCGCCTATGTAGAGAGCACTATTTATTTCACAATTCCAAGGCCACTAAATTTGCTACCATTATTTTTATCTCAGATTCTAAGATTCGTTTTAAAAAACAGAATGTTACAGTTGAGAAGAAAACCTTGAAAATGTGAACTAAGTATCTGGTGATACAGCAGTTGAGCCTGGAAGCAGCTTACAGCAGTAGCTCTGGGAGGTATAAATTGTCCTGTTTTCTCAATGGGATGCTGGCCAAAAGATGACAGTTTAAATATAAGCCATCGACTGTTTCACTACCGATCATTTTAGCAGAAAAATCCAACTAATATGTTTTATCATATAGCCTCATTGTGCCAAAGGACAACTGCTCCTGCAGCCAAAACGGCCAGCCTCCCTAAAAGTTCTGTGATGCAAGTACGCCCTTGTCAATGGAGAAACCTCCAGGATGTAGAAAACTGAAAGCAGAGGGATGGCAGAAAATAAATTACATTTCATAGTAGAATAAACAACGTAGGGACTATTTTGCTAACTCTAATCTTCAATTTCAAGCTTAATTCATTACAAAAACTCCCAGTTATGTCAAAAAGAAACTACCACTGAATTTCCAATCTGCTGCAGAGTACAGGGACCTTTCTGCAGAATTAGGGCCCAGTTTATTGAGGCTTGTCCACAGATTTTCAAAGTGAAGACTCACTTCTTTTTGCAAAAATTTTACTAGGTTTCTATTATAGAAATGTAAGGCTGGAAGGGACCATAAGAGGTCAATTAATCCATCCCTCCACATGCTAAGGCATTCAGAATCTGAAATTATTTAAATTGCAATTAGTGCTGATGATGTGTCACTGTCAGACCAACGTCTAGAATTTTATTTTGCACCCATCACTGGGGCATCTGAACTTTGGTACGACCATCAGGGAGTCATGGCCCTTCTAATCCACGGATTGGCTTTTGTACTAATTAATCCCATGGACTCAATAAAGAAGGCAGAAGAGAAAGATGAAAACACAATGAACTGAAAGTGGACAGGTGAAGAAATGAGATGTAACCATGCTGCAAAGGGCTTTAGCCATAAATCAAAATATGCCAGTGACAAGTACAGTAAAACAGTTTGGAACTCAACTGGCTTCTGCCTCTTTCCGGATGAAGTAGCAAAACACACCACCACATGTTCTTGATGATCCGATACGTCACCTGAACTCTGGAGGGTATTCAGCATCTATTGATTTTTTTTTTTTTTAACCAGCAGCATCAGAGAAGAGCATGTTTTTAAGGGGCTCCCATTCAAACAATGGCGCATGCAACACACATGGCTCTCTTCTCTCCAAAAGGTGCTTTCTGCAGCAGGGGGACAGATTTATACTGGTGGACCTTCAAAAGACTTTTTACCCTTTAGACAGTGCTACAGTAGTGAGAGGAGGGGGAGCTCACAGGAGATATCCAAGTTTGACATTCAAAGCCATCTGTCACATAACAAGGATGACAGGATGAGGACCAAAAATCACACAATGAATATTTCATTGCAGGGTCCTCAAACCCAGTCCTAAATTATAGTCATAACATTAGATATGGGTAGACTCTTGTGGGACACTGGAGCTGGAAGGTGTAATTTCCGGTTTGTGTAGATGTAACTGATCTAGCATGCCTAAAAAAGCCATGGCTACGTGGACAGTAGGATGGGCTAGCTGAATATGTACTTAGGGTATCAAATAGGATTGAATTCAGAACAGCTAGCCCAACCTGCCACTCCCTCTCCTCCTTAGTTTTAGCAGTCTAGGTTGAACAGACCCAGCGTGGGCATGTCAGCCCCAGCTGGAAATTAAATCTTCAGCTCCAGCGCAGACATACCCTTGTAGGTAATTCATCTTGGAGGTTAAACCCCCCAATATTATGGTAATTCTGAACAAAAACAGGGAGCAGATATCGCAGATCCCATCCAAGAACCTGATTATACCACCTGCACATTGATTTCAATAGCACTACACCTCTAATCAACATAAAATGGCAGAATCTGGCCATAAACCAATAACCACTTTACTTTAATTCAGAAGATTAATTTTGCTTAGTTGTATACACATTTTGCTGCTGTACTGCTTGATGTTAAAATAGGGGAAATCTACATACATATCAAAATGCTAATCGTAAAAGCATCTTTACACAATTTCATTTTTAAAAGCTTTACTGTAAAAAAAATACATCTAGAAAAGAAACATTTAGGATTTGATCCTGCAATGACCTCCTCGGTACCTTTCACTTCTCATGATGCTGATGGGAGTAGAGGGCATTCAGCCATACCTCAAAGAGGGTGCTCAACAAGTGACCGATTGAACTCCTGTGGAAAGATTAGGTTCCTGCCTGTACAAAATAAGCCTCTAAAAAGAAATGATCACACAGCCCCAGAGTAAAGCACATTTTGGGTTGGGTTAGTATAGTTAGTTTAAGGATAAATTATTACAATGTGAAAAAAAATCAAATCAAATTTGCCAAAAGGGTTCTGTAATAGCTGAAAAGATTTTATGTAATGTGTCTTTAAAGCTCAAGTGAACCATCAAATCAATTGGGGGAAAAAAAGAAAATCAGTCTTTGTTATCAGGCTGTTGAGTATAAAAGGCAATTTAGGGCTTTCTAAGCATTTGCAGTAGCTGTGAAACAAGCGTCTATTGTTCAAAGTTCCCCGTTGTTCTTTAATGGGCCAGGCTCAATGAATTCATTGGAGCACATTTTTTAAAAGTGAGAAAATTATCAGTATAAAAGATAACCAAATGATTTAATTACAAAGTTTTGTTTGAAAAACAACAGGATATACAAAACAGACACTAATCCTGCCACATTCTGAAGTCTTAAGTCTTGTAATAAAAAGATTTCAGTATTCTCTTACAGGGAAAAAATGAGAACAAAGGCCCCGCGGTGGCCCGATTTTGATTTCAGTTACACTAGTGTAAATCAGGAATAAGTATTCAAGTCAATTAAATTATTCCAGATTTAGACCAGTAAATGAGATTAGCATTGCCCCACTGGATGTGTTTGTGGGTAACAATTAGCAAAAAAAGTGTTCATATTAAAAAATGCTGAGTCTTTGCAAAATACATTTTCAAAATGTATTAGAGCTCGATGGAGTTCAGTGCAAACATCATCAGATAAAGAACTTCAAAATGTGTTTGGACTGTGAATGGGAAATTTTGTAATAGGTTTATAGAGTTAGTCATCTCCAAGAGGACCGAGATTTGGGTATATTTAATAAGTACATCTTGCTTTCTTGGTATTTTTCTATCTCTATACTGATTCATGTTTTGTACCTCTATACTGATTCAGAGCATTTTGACTGTAGCATCGTTATCTGTGTAACAAGCAACTGGTTTTAAACGGTTTTAAATGATGCTTTCAAACAATGATTGCTTGGGAATGAGTGAATAATTGTAAGAATGCTGCATGATTTCTGTAAGAAATGGTATACTTTTTTTATATAATGTAAGATTAAAAATATCCTATAACATCTTATCTTTTGGGGCCACTTTTCACTTAGAGAAATAGAGATACTATAGCATAAACAGTGTTTGAAGTTTATACTGATTAATCATTAGTGGAATGAATGAGAACATTGTTTAAAAATGGGAAAGTCCTCAAAATTTGATATGAGATAAATTGCACAAGATAATGTGGCGTGCATGTCAGATAAAGTTAACCTTTTGAATCTGTTTAGTTTTTTCTTCTTCCCACGCATCTATAAAACATAGCTGTATTAAACAGCAGCAAGGTTCACTAATAGCTCTACACCAATGGGACATATCTGTAAACACATGTAATTAAATTTGTAATCTCCCTGGAGAAGGGTGTCTTTTTGTTTTGTATTTGTACAGCACCTAGCACGATAGGTTGTAATGGGTTTTGCTACTCACTGCTGGTGTGCCTCCTTGTGGCTCATCTGGGGATTAGCTCACCACTGGTTAGATGCCCCTTCTCTGTGGTCATTCAGCCTGTCACTTCTATCTTACCCTCCAGGACTCTGGACACTCTTATGCTTTCTGACTTGACCCTCTGGCCAGGTCACTATAACCCTCCCGATGGTCTGTCAAAGTCTCTTTGGACAAGGTGTCCCTCTGCCATCCCGGGAAACCCTCCGTGCTACATCCACAACTCTGCTACCTCCCCAGCGGTTAGTAGGAGAACCTAGGTTCGCTTTTTACTCCAAGTTCCCTCCCACCCGCCCAAAGACCCTGTGCTCTGCAACTATGGGCAACTTATTCCCAGACCTGTTTGCTACTTCTCTGGGATCTCTTCTACTTTCTCCTTCTAGCCTCTGGTACCACCACCTGTCCACATTTCCCCCACTCCCCACGACTACTTCCCCTTCTGGCAGTGGGTGCCAATTTTTTTTATGCTATGTCCACCTCCCTGGACCTTACCTGAAATGGACTCTGTCCATCCCCCCAGGAACCATAATTAGGAGAAGCGCTGCAGCCAGGGCCTATGGTCGGGGATGGAGCTGGGACTGGGGCCATCCCATGTCCAGAGCTGTGTCCAGGGGTGAGGCTGGAGATGAGACTGGGGCTCAGGCAGGGCCATATCAGGATGTGTGGTACTCTTCCGTCTCCCAAGGGGATGGGGCTGGCCTGGCCCCAGCTGTGCCCCACTCTGAATGTTCCTCCGCACCTCAGCTGGGGGGTCAGGCCTCACCGTTTGGAAACCACTGCTTAGGGCTTTTCGCTAGACCCAGTCACCTCCAACACATCTCCCCTCCTGTCAGTGAGAGACTGCCCCTACAGCTCTGTTCTGTTCTCAGCTTCTTCGCTTCATAGAGCCCCACCTGTTCCTGCTCAGACCAGCGTCATCCTTCATTAAGAGTTATTGATCCCTGGCTCCCCTCCATTGCAGCCTATGCAGTTAGTTGGCTCACTCAGCCTACCGTAACCCCTTCCGGGCTGGTGTGGGGCAAACACCCAATCCCATGGCGCCGTCCGTGACCAGGGGACCCAGCCACTACGGTGATATGGACAAGAAATAAAAATAATGGATGTAGTGCTGACCATAATGAGTAGTTCCATTAAGTACCTTGTGAACAATCCTGCTGTGGGCTAAAAATTGACACAGAGCAATTCTGTCAGCTCTGATGAAAATATATAAGCTTGTCACTTCACGTCTCAGGTTCAAATCTAGCATATGTAGTAGAGACTGGAATTTGCTACCACCCTTATACGTGGCAGACATAAAATAAATTGTTAGGGTCCATTTACCAGTGGACACGTGCACATCACACCCCCCCCCCCCCACATTGTATATATTAGTACACTTTAGAAAAGACAGAATTACCCTTTCAACCCTAGAAATGGTCAAACCAGAGCAAAACTGAGGCCCAGTGGAGAAAGTGGGGCAGTTTGTACTGTTGCTGCATCTCATCTGTCGATAAATACGGAGCTGCCTCTCTAAGGATATTAGGCTGGTGTCTTCCACAAGCAGGTAATTCCCACAAAGTTTGTTTAAAATAAAGAAAGGAATAAATAATTTTTAAACCCAACAGAATCAGAAAGAAATGAAGGATTACTGCCCTGAGTCAAGACAGAGCTTCTCTACCTTTCCAAGAACTGAAGCACATAACACTCCTGGCATCTTGTGCTCTTTCCAGGGTACCAGGAGTAAGTGAGGAAAGAGGGTGAGGGCTTCAATGTACAGCTTGCTTTCCAAGGCACTGCAGTGGTGCAAATAGAAACTGAAAGTCAGTACATTAATGACTGAAGTTCTGAGGTGCAGTGTTGTATTGTGCCTGTAGAAACCACTGCGAAGCTTGGGGCAAGGGAACGGAGAAGGCAGAGAGGTGCTGCACCAAAGGCAACTGGAGGCATTCTGCCATCAGAGAACCTATGCGCTCCACCTACCTCCAGGGCTGCTGAGGAGTACATCCAGGAGTGGCAATTACTGCAGCATATAGATTTCTTCACCGCAATGCTAGGCCCAAATAACTAGCCAGTAAGGAAGTAGGGAAAGGACCATGGTGCAGCACCAACCATGAACACTTTCAGGTGGCTCTCCAGGAGTCATTAATCATTACTGAGTACAGTCATGTCATATAAATGTATTATACAGAACTAGTCATTTCAACATATCTGTGCTCCTAAGTGCTACCATCTCCTGCTTTGTCTTTGTCTTCCCCAAGTTTTGGTCTGACATCAGCCAGAACACCATCACCACCTTATGACACAAGACTTCTTGGTCGGAGCCCTAGGCTGTGAACTCCCACCTCATCCATCCACACTCATTTGCTGGTTTTCTTCAGAGGTCAAAGGATATTTTACTCCTCTCAGGATGGCTCTCAGCAATCACCACAAGCATCCCATAACACCATTCTACCTTAAATAAACCAGAGTTTACTTTCATGGAGAAGAGGGACAGGGTCAATGGAAATAAATCAGAACATTTCACAGCAGAGTCAAAGGCTACCACAAACCTTGCTAGACAGGCAGAAAATGCTCCTCTGAGTTACAAGTAAAGATTAATTAGAAAAAAGTCATGACCCTGCCATTCCTTCTAGTTAACTTTCCTCTGGTCTCAATTTCCCGCTCATGTCTCTCTCTAGCGCTGTCTCCTTGAGAGCCCCTTTTCTGTCACTCTGTTCTGCCTCTGGTGTGCATGGACATTGATTCTGACCTCCCACACATGCAGGTGACTCATCCATCGAACCTGCTAAACCAGTGAGATTGATTTACTAACTTTTCCAACTCTCCCTATGGCCAATAAGCCCCTCTCCTCGCCAACTCCCTTCATTAGCTATTGTTTGTTGATGATTTTTCCAATTGCATTGCAGGCTATTCTACAATTCACTTTGGAAACACCAGCACTCGTTGCTAACAGCAGCTGCCTGGCCACATTGCCTGTTTGCTACGATATGCCACCTACTACCAGGCAGCTTCACAGAGATGATAAATTTGAAACAGCATAGCATAGATGTGACAGACATAAATGGCATAAAAACTGTTTATCCCCCTTAAGAGGCTGGTTGGTGCATAGCATGCCAGATGACTGCAACTTCATTTATCAGATTGTTTTTTGATCAATGGTTTCCATTATTTATCTATCAATTGTGAACAGTGCTGTTGCCAGTCACTCTTGAATGAGTGATTAAAAAAACATAGCTCAAAGTCCATTGATCTGTTCATGGCAAGTGGGAGCAGGAAAGAGCCTGGACTGGAGAGGTTAGGAACAGAAAGGCCTGTGTTGGATAGGAGCCAGCTTTCTGGAGCAGTCCAGAAAGATGCAAGTTGTTCTTCCACCAGACCCCATGGAATTTCCAATGGGAAAGGAAAGAATATTATCTTCTACATGCAGTCTCTACCCACTATGGCACCCCTTTAAAGGTACCCATGGCCAGGAGCCCTGGCACAATAGAACTGGGATGAAGAGGCTGGAGGAGTAGATGTGGAAGCCCAGGGCAGGCAAAGCAGCATAGTGCCTTTACCAACATCCATGAGGCCAGGGATACAGACACTCAGTCAGCTCATTCCACTGGGAAAGAAGCCCCACCCACCTGACAAAATAACTTATGGACAACTACAAGAACCACCTTGTGAAGCTTTCCTACTACTTAATCTTCTCCTGAAGACTATCTTGAGCGTTAGTGGTTATTAAAATGCAAGCTCATAAATTCAATACAAACCATAAACTAGGATCACCAGGAGCTTCATTCACTGACAATAACTGTGTGTACTCTACTGGCCTGCAATAAATCAGGATCTGGCTAGTGAAATTAGACTCTCACTCTCATGAACACTAAATGTAAAAGCAAATTTTTAACAACCTACAGATGCCAACAGTGTTTTAAACACAGGGCAGAGGGCAAGAATTGTGATTTCAATGGTCAGCATTGTTCACGATATTGATTGGCATGGCACAGTGACTACTAACTGACACAGATATCATTTAATATGATCATTAATCAAGTCTTTGAACTGCATGTTTAATCCGAGAATTTCATGTATAGGCACATTCAGACGCTTTTTGGTCCAGCTCATTACCATCTAGAATGCTCCACACAATGAATATCAATACTTGGCACTTATCTAACACTTTTCATCTCAGGCTCTCAAAACACTTTCAAAAACTCAATTTAGCTTTACAATAACACTTTCAGATTTAGCACAACTGGATGGATTGACTTGCTTGTTGATTGAAAAGCTAGATATTGACTGGTAACAAAAGGGGGAGGGGCACATAACAGTGAGGTTCTACTTAATTTTTGTCTAGAATCCCAAAGTAGCTGCATATTTCTGGTAATAATTTCACTTCTTATAGTTTTTACATCTTTTATATTTAAATTGTTACCAATAAGTTTCCTATTTAACATGCCACTGATATGAACTGTCCAGTTTACATCGCTCAGAGATACTGTTTAAGTCTCTCTCCCTGTCTTCAAACTTTATCATACAGTACAGCATTGTGTTTTTTTCCTGAAAACATAAGGAAATATGTTATGCTAGAAATGTATATTTAAACAACAGATGGTGACATTCTGCAAAAACAGATAAAACCAATAGGAAAGTGTTGGTCCAGTAAATGAGTTCAGAGAAGTCCTTCAGTGTAGAATTTTTTTTATTCCATCAGATCTCCAACTCTATATTCATAACCATTTCCTTCTTAAATAAAACACTGATATTTTCATAAAAAGGTTGGGAGCACATGGTTCAGTTGAGGAACTCTCTTCTCTGTCAATGGAACCAGTAGCAGATTCATCTCAAACTGATCTGTGGGCAATAGTGTAGAACGGAGTGTTTCCCACTGCTACTGTATTAAAAAGTTAAAAATACACACAATCCTAAAATATTACTTTTCCATGTAAACAATTGCTGCAGTTTCAACAGAGATGTGATGTAACTACAAATGAAAAGGGATGTGGATGAATGTGGTCCACAGTATGAAAAAGGACAAAAAACCATGCTTTAGGATAACAGCAGGCCTTTAATAGTTATTCTGAAAGACTACACTACCAAAATAGAATTATATGCCAAAATATATTTAAAGAAATGTTATTAAGGTTGTAAAATCAATCACTCAAAAGAGAGGAAGTTCCAGAATAAAAGTTGGATGTACAATCTTAATTCTTCCCCAGTGTAGCTATGCATTATGACACAGTAATTAATTACATGATTCTATAAATGTTTTTCCTATTGGAAAAAAAGGCAAGGTCTTTTAATTACTTCTCACTCATCTATTGGTCAGTCAATCCAGTTCACCATTCTTCCTACTGCATATCTTTGTTTATCTTTTTTTTAATCTCTTTTTAAAATTTGTCAGTAACTACCTTTTAATGAAGGGGCTAAAAATGTATGCAATATTCCAGGTGTGATCGCAAAAGAACCACAAAGAAAGGGACTGCTCTGCTCTGAACGTCTCCACCTGTGCCGCCCAAAATTTCATTAGGCTTTTGCTAGGCTCAGATATTGCAAACTCCTGTCTAATTGCACGCTGTCCACCCGTCAGCATTTTTAGCTCCCAAATTTCTCTCTCCTATCAGTTCTCAGATTTGCATTATTTTTTGTTCAGCTGTATTTTATACACCTTCGCTAATACACAGATGTCATAAGGCTTAGCTAATATATGTGCAGTACTTCATAATTCTCAACTTTAGAAATTAGAAATATTAGTATATTTTCATGCAGAGGTGGTTAAACTCTGGCAAATGTATTTGAAATTTCATGCTTTCCTACTGAGGGAATTATGCAGACAGAAACTTAGCATAGCCCATAAACAACAAATTTCAACCTCTTCATAGTAATATCTAGAATGCTGGTTAGTCATGCCTTGAGTACAGCAGTGAATGCCCAAAAGCCCAAATGCCATATTTCTCATTTTATGGCTTTCTGACAGGACAGAGTATTTTGGTGATAAAGACTAACATACTGATAAAATTCTCCCTTAAAGCCTCATGAAATAGAGAAATAAATCAAAACCAGTACAGAAAAGATGTATTAATTAATTATTAATTATTATTATTATATCCCCGCCCTTAGTTCTGAGTTCCTTTGTAGGGTCAAGAAAAGAGAAGTAACATGAACAAACAGTGGTGCAAAGGTATAAAGAATTTGGAAGTGCCTTTATGGCATCACTTTCCTCTTTGTATATTAATGGCTGGGAATATCAAGAGGATACAAAGAGTACAACCTTGTAAATTATGAAGCCACAGCTGAGAAAACATAGTAGGAAAGGTGTACACAAATTGTAAATCAATCAACACTAAATCTTCAAGAAGAATGAAAATGATCAAATTTGGTCTGTTTTAATGACAAAAGTTAATCAAGCACTGAAAATCTAGCAATATGTTATACTGAATCAGTCTCTTCCATGAGATGAAGAAAATTAAGTACATTATATAAAATAATACAACAAATACAAATTTGCATGTCAAATAAAAATGTATTCAAGCTGCAAGCTATTCTAGAGATTCCTTTCTGCCCAAGAGATTTGTGAAGCTTTTTAGTGTTTTTAATTTGAAACGCAACCAGTGACTTTGTTTTACTCCCTCTTCCCCCTTAAGTGCTCCATTTCCACTTAGAATCTATTTAAGGAGTCTAAATATTTTTTTTTAAATGTCACGTCATTTCGTGTAGTCTATGGCTTTAATACATCTCCTTGCCTTTCCTTTCTCTCTCTCTTTTGAGCTCATAGTGTGCTGCTGAAAGATGCCAGCTTGACAGCCCTGGAAATTGAAGTCCTTTATTGATAGCCATAGGACCATTGACATTGTTAGCTTCTCTACATTGCTCTGACAACGCACCTCATACCAAGGCTGTGGGGCATACTAAGCTGGCTGAGTTTTCATTTTCATGCAATCATTCCCCTCTGGCTGAGTGTGACAATGCCAAATAGTGGCAATTTTGTGATGTGATATTGGCAATGGGGTCACCTGACCTCAGCAAACTAGACTGAGACCACCAGCTCATTTCTCATAGTCCACTGGACTGCCATCAGCTGATGACAGCTACTACCCAAGGGTCGATTTGAACTGGTGATCGAGTAGCAAAAGGTGCTGTAAGCCTTCACCAACCCCATTCCCTCAGCCCTTCTCTCTTTTTAGGCAGTGCAGGGTTTTGGTTTATTTAATCTTCTCCTTATAAAATGAAGAATAATGAAGACCTTCATATGCAGATTTTTTTTAAAAGTGTGTGGAGTCACACTGTTTTGGCTGAGGACAAAGGCAAAGGAGAGCGTGTTCTTTTCCAAATTCACTGATACAGCAGTATATCTCATTATTACCTAAGTCAGGGCTCCCTCTTCTGGTTTCATTTAGGCTTGCCCTCTTACTTCAGAAACCCAGCAGCACATTAAGAATTTGCTAGGAAATAAAAAACAGTTAGCACCTCCTCTGTTACCTTTCATTTTCAGCAATCATGCCCAAGTGCAACAGTCTGACACCTATCCAACTAGACAAAGCTGGAAGTATTTATAAATTGCCTTCCCAAATGTGCTGGGGAGCTGTAGGCGCATAGGGAGAAAGAGATAAAAAGGAAAAGTTGGTCGTTGTGTATTGTTGTGCATCAAACTGAAAAGACAAAATGCCCCAAGAAAGCACACTCTGTACTGTACTAGATTATCATTCGGAGCACTAATGAAGCTGTAATAACAAAGTGGGTGGGGGAGGAGGGAAGGTGCTTTGATACATACCCCACAAATTCAGGAATATTCCTGAGTATTAGAGAAATATAGGTTCACTGTACAAAATTCTGGATCCAAACTTCCAACCATCCAGTGCTCAGCAGTGTTCCATGTGATGTCCCAAGGCTGTTCCCCACACATTCCTAACCAAGACATCAAAACCACCAGAATTACCTCCATTTTAGATTTTGCCCAGTCCAGAATGGCATTAAACTTTAGGATTTGGGGACCTGGTTAAAAACCCACTGAAGTCCATGGAAAGATTACCTGTTAACTATGAATATTGAAATATTTATATTTCAATAACTTGTTTCAGGCAGCTGGTAATAAGGGACACAACTTTCAGACCCAGGTTTTTGTTTCTGGGCACTTTAGAGAATGCACAAAACAGTGAAATTTGAATCTGCTCTGATTCACTGCCAGACCCATACCCTCTGCTCTCAAAACTCAGTGTTTCAGGTCAGATTTCTCTCTAGTCATTTAGGACCTTTAAAAATACAAACTATGGGAGCATCCAATACATGATGAAAATGAGAATAGATATTAGGAATACACTGTGCAGCATAAATGAAAAGAAGCTTCTGAGTGTCTAGGAATCAGTTCCACAACTCTGTATCATGCCCTCCAAATTACAACAGAAAAGAAGAGATGATTTACTGAATCTCAGAACAGCAGCAGCATACATGATGAATCATAACAGCCAAATGCTACTGAAATCAAAGAGCAAAATATGACAATTTTTCAAGAAATTATTTGTGTTGCTTTTTTTTTTTTTAATGTTCCTCATAAATTATTTGGTTAGTTCTTAGATGTAAAGCAACTGTTCAGTGTGCCACGTGGACTTTTCTTCCCAATAAGGAAGTCCTCTCAGACCTTCACATGACCCCATGGGTCACATATTTTCCCCATCTGGTTAGCCCTTATTGCGGCAAACTTCATTCCAGGGGAGGGACAAAGCTTCCAGCTGTAGACGTAATTTACTGGTTTTTAAAGGGGTGTGTGATGTATTGAGGATCCTGGCGATATTGATGGAGAATGAGAGAAGGAGACATCAGAAGTCAAAGAAGGGAGGAATAAAAATTTTTTTAAAAAGGAAACATAAAAGGATAAAAGGAAATACCCCCTTCTCAGTGTCTCTTCTTTCCTCTTTCCTTTGCTGAGCAAAGCTGGGTAAAGTATCCGTCATGAAGAATTTATCACATTTTGTCTTTATGGAATTTGTACACTGTCTGTGAACAGATCACTAATTTGACAAATGCATTTGTTGTTTTTCACATTAATTCCACGTCTTCCTTGCAAACTGTTCACTGCAAGTATTCCTCCACTCGTTGAGCTCATTTGATATACTGCTGTTTTTTCCATGATTGGTGATAAGGGAATAGTTTGCAAAATACTTTGGACTAGAATTTGCTATATTCTGTGAAAATGGCCATGACTCCCATTCTTCGTTACATGAACAGCAAACATTGTTCAGGTACTGTGTTGTTCTACAGCTAACAGCTTCATTTGTCAACCGTGGCTGATAGCCCTTCCCCTGGCTAAAACGTACACAGACCTATATTAAAGTGCTCACTGAAGGTGCAGCAGCTTCCAGCTCTGCTCCACTGCCATGGACATAGGTCACACTAGAGTAGGCAACAAAAGACAACTCTTCTGCCATTGATGTAAAGGCAGGAAGTGGATGTGACAGAACCAGATGGTACAAGCAGCTAGTCCCTGCTCTTCTCTCGCTGGGTGAGGGGGACACTGAAGGGCATTCTATCAACTTTCCCCTGTGACTGTGGGAATTCCTCCTTCCTCCAGCCCCTCATCGTTCTTTAGTCTTGTCAGAAAGGTAAAATAAGGACTTGGTAGGAAAAATGCAAGTGTTTGGGTGGTGAGGAGAGTGGGTTTGGGTAGAAGAGGTGAAGGTACTTCCATGGTAGAACTGAAGGACATAAGGAAAGAATCGGATATTTCCTTTCCTCCCTTTTGCCACTTCACACACATACCATCACTTCTGCACCCCACAACTGATTCTGCTTCCCCACCACCACAGGTATACTCCTACCTTCCTGCAGGTTCATGAGATGATGCTGCAAACTTTGCTCCTCGCTGCCTCCAGCTACTATGCCACCTCACTGTTTTTTCAGGCCTGAGAGCAGGCAGAGGGTAGTAAAAGAAGCTTCCTCCCAGCCTTAAGTCCAGTGGAGTCTTCCTCCTCCAGGTCTTAGAGGCCCATGAGCAGGAGAAGCCAGTGAAGCAGCTGTGGAGCGATGAGGGCTGTGAACTCAAAGAGTGCCAACCCTCTGATTGTATTGAGGAAAGACTAGGGAAAGGGAGAACTCAGCTTTGTACATTTTGCTGGCCTTCATATATGCAGTAGCTCTGATTGGCTGCCCATCTCCAGGAAGCAGGAAAATGGAAAAGGCCGACAATCAGAATGGGGAATGCGAATAACTTGACTGTAGGTTTCCCCATGAACTGGTGAGAGGATCTCAAAGCATGTAGTACACAGAGAAAACTCTTAGATCTGATGGATTTGAAAGAGGCTGTCCCTCTGCTCTGCTGCTCTGGCTCTCAACCTTTCCAGATGACTGTACCCCTTTCAAGTGTTTGATTTGTCTTGCGCACCACCAAGTTCCACCTCACTTAAAAGCTACTTGCTTACAGAATCACACATAAAAATACAAATGTTTTACAGCACGCTATTACTGAAAAATTGCTTCCTTTCTCATTTTTACCATACACTTATAAAAGAAATCACTCGGAATATAAATATTGTACTTGCATTTCAGTGTATAATTTATAGAGCACTATAAATAAATCTGTATGAAATTCTAGTTTGCACTGCCTTCGCTAGTGCTTTTCATGTAGCCTGTTACAAAACCAGGTAAATATCTAGATTAGTTGAAGAATCCCCATCTGCACACTCTCTGGGGAACACATCTCAGTTGAGAACCACTGCTTCAGGTAAACTTTTCTAAAGGCTCCTAAATCACTTAAGTGCTTTTTGACAATTTTTCCTCTACTCAGAGCTTTCTCCAAGCTCCCTGCTACCTGGCTGTTACAGATTTAAAAAGGCAATGTGCATATCTTCACATTACATAGATTTCAGATGTGACGGGGGGCTCATGTGCTTGTACAGGACTGGCTTTAATAATAGACAAAATTCCATGAGGATCAGGTAGTGAAGGCAATGATTTACTCACCCCATTTTGACTCAGATGTACTAGGGAGCTACTGCTAGCTGGCTCTGATCAGACATTTATGTCTCAATTTTGCCTATTAGCTTTTAAATGTCACCAGCCTCCGCTGGGTTTAGGTAGGTGTATCCCACATGACCAATTTTCTGAGATTGCAGGAGTGGGCACTAATGGCTCTTGAGAGGCCTTCTGTTGCTCTTAAGAAATTAATAATACACGAATACACTACTCAGCGTGCTCATGCACACACTAATATATAATCATTTTGTGAATATTAATTTGTCCGCGCAATGAGCCTGTGAGGTAGGAGTTTCTTTTCATTGTATAGGTAAAAGGAGAGAGACAGGCTCAGTGGCTTAGCCAAGGAGACAGAGCCAAAGCAAGACCCAGCACTCAGAAGTTGCTGGTTCCCAGTTTAGTGCTCAGCTCAAATGCTCTCCCCATCTCCAGTTCATTGCATGGGCTTGATAATGCGGTAATGTCATCTGCTAGATGTATGTGCATGACTCACTCATGCTAATGGGAGTCCTCCACAAGAAATCAGCAAGAACAAATGTCTCAGAATATTCTGTTCTATGAGAACCATTTCAAAACAAGAGCTGAAGCCAAAATACTTTTTATTTTCTATATTAATATCAAACAGAATTCCTGACCATGCAAAATATTTTTTCCTACATGCACACACTCATGCATACCTGAAAAGAAAACAGATAGCAGAGCTGAAGCTTGCTGGGTTACAGCACGTATGGTGTTTTAAAATTTATATCTGGATGCAGGCCAAGACTGTGCAATGTGCCAATTTGCAACCCCACAGCACACGTTATAAATCCCTTAAGACATTTCTTTCAGGAAGTCTACTAAACTTAGTCTTCCCTTAAATAAGTGGTAAAGAGGTAGGTAAGATATTCTTAACAAAGCTAACAAAAACTGTGGAACATCAGTTATGCTCACTGTAGATTAGGGGTGTCAAACATGAGGCCCGCGGGCCAAATGTGGCCTGTGAACCTCTTCCATTCGGCCTGCAACGGTGCTCCACGGGACCACACTCTGCTTAACAGAGAGAGAGAGAGAGAGGTCTCACATACCCAGCGCTCCACAATGCTGTGAGAGTGTCAGGTCTCGTGACATCATGGAGCACTGGGTATGCAAGACTGTGCTCCGCGAGACCACACTCTCTCCCTGAGAGAGAGGTATCATGGAGTACAGTTTCTCATACACAATGCTCTGCGATGCTGTGAGAGTGTCGTAGTGTTTCGATTTATGGTATGTGCGGCCCACTTAAAGTACATTTAAGTTAAATCTGGCCCACCATAGCAAATGACACCCCTGCTGTAAACAGATATAAATTTCACTGCTCACTATCTTCATTTTTGTTGCATTGCATACCACACTCTACCCTTTGTCTGAACATTGATTCTTTAAATTATAATTTGTGGGTACAAGAATCTTGTTTTCTTATTGTCTGTAGGGTGCCCAAACCCATTGTGATGCCGTATAAAAACCAATAATAAGTAATAAATAAATAAATAAACCTCTGAAATAGTAAATTTCTTTGAAACTGTAAAATTTGAATTTACAACTATGTGGCAACTGAATCCTAATTAGAGTGACTCCATTGGTGCTGTATGGGTGAGGTTGGTACTCAAGGAGAAGCACCAAGTGGCAGTTTTATCACTTTGTTTGTTTAAATAAATCTCTTCCAAAAATCGAATAAGTCCATTTTGTTCCATCCTCACGTGAACACAGGGAGCACAGAACATCTAGTGAGGATCAACTTAAGCTTGTTGCTGACTGCAAGTTTATTTGATGTGTGACTCTACAGTGCCTTCCAGGACACTGAATATCACTGGTGAAATCCTAATCTCACTGAAAGTCAGTAGTGAAACCCCCATTGACTTCACCCCAGGTTTTCATTGACACTGCACAAGGTATGTATCTGGTACGCTGAAGCAAGCAAATGTCAGCCTGTCAATCATTTTCATTAAGTTTTGCTAATTTGTTAATCAATGGTGCATGGGGACGCCTAGCACCTCAGAGGACTGGGCCCTACGGATGTAGTAAATCATTCAGGAAAAGTGCTAATACTGAAAATTAGAATGGTTGCTAACTCAGCAGATAAACTTTTGCATATTGCTGAGTTCAATTTCTTGTTTTGTTTTAGTGTTTCATGTATTGGGCAATGCCATTTCTCAGAATCACCTCCCTTTAACCTCTCAATAATCATTATATCATTTTTATTTTGAATTTCTGTAATTTAACCAAACTTTTGTCACTGCAGCACTTCTGGGGGTACTACTGTTCCATTATCACAAACTTTTAGGCTGCTGCGGAAGCGTATCTAGTTCCATAGACCTTTCAAGAGCGGGTGGGAAAATCTTAATAGCAGAGAGTGAGGATTTATGAGGGAAGGTGAATCTGTCACAACTCTCTTTTGGATGGATTGGCTACTTCTCCCTATATGTTTGTGTATTCTGTTGCACGCTGAGGCACCAAACTAGATAGGGCCCCTGGGTGCAAAAGCAATCGAAATAATAAACAATCGTAATTGGAGATTTGGCTTTTTGGATGCTGATCTAATGAAAACAAGATCTTCAGACAGAAGTACACTAAAATAAATAAAATGAAAAAAAGAAAATGCTAAGTTTACCCTGAAATATTAAGGATAATAGACCAGATTTTTCAGCTGATGCGAACCAGCAGTGCAATGATTTGAACAAGCTAAGGAGCGACGCCACTGTTGCTTTCTCCAACAGAAACTGCTTCAGACCATCTGAAAACAATTTGCCCTGTCATAAAAGAGCAACGAATTGCTTTGGCATCCAACTCTGACAAAATGCCCAGCACGTTGAAGATGTCAGACCATCTTTTTGTGCTCTGACATTTGTATTAGATGTCGGTTCGTACACGAAAACTGTTACATTTAGCTAACTGAAATCACCTAGGTACAAGCTCAGACAAAAGCCTATTTATTGTCAAATCTGGATGAGGAAATGTCACATTTTGCCATTTTATACACTTCCCACCAAAGAACCAGAGACACAAAAGTTAACTGTTTCCACAATGAAAGCAGAATACCAGGAAATTCAGTAGAAGTTTGTTTTGTATCCCAAAGTTCTCCATGACCCTCTCCTGCCTTTCTTTACTTGGTTCTTCACCCCCTAATCCCCTCCCCTCCACACTCCTGTCTTGTTCTACATTCCATTTAAACAAAAACAAAAGATAATAACCACTATATATAAACCCAAACAAAAAAAAAAAAAATCATGGAAAAAATCATGCCTGACAAACCGTCGCTCTCCTTGTACGTTACATTTATTCTCTCTCTGTGTTGTCTTGTCCATTTAGTCAATGTTTATGCTACAAAAGTACATCAACCTAAGTTAAGTCGGCATCGCTCGTGCATGTGCATCTTGGCTCCCTATGTTTGTGGTGCATGTGCTCACTAGGAGTGCTTGTGTGATTATATAATTAGTGTGGGGCATTGAGATGGCTCCTGAAAGCCTGTAAGGTTTGACCTAAGCAACACAGTGTCTACACAGCTTTGTCGTCTCCCTTTGTAGATGAAAAGCCAGAATCATAAAATCATAGAATCTTAGGGTTGGAAGGGACCTCACGAGGTCATCTAGTCCATCCCCCTGCTAAAAGGAGGACCACTCCCACTAAATCACCCCAGCCAGGGTTTTGTCTAACCGGGCCTTAAATGTTTCCAAAGATGGAGATTCTACCACCTCCCTAGGCAACCAATTCCAATGCTTCACCACCCTCCTAGTGAGAAAGTTTTTCCTAATATCCAACCTTGACCTCCCCAGCTGTAACTTGAAACCATTGCTCCTTGTTCTGTCCTCTGTTATTACTGAGAACAGCCTAGCTCCCTCCTCTTTGGAGCACCCCTTCAAGTAGTTGAAGGTTGCTATCAAATCTCCCCTCAGTCTTCTCTTCTGTAGACTAAATAAGCCTAGTTCCTTCAGTCTTTCCTCATAGGTCATGTGCCCCAGCCCCCTAATCATTCTTGTTGCCCTCTGCTGGACTCTTTCTAATTTGTCAACATCCTTTCTACAGGGAGGAGCCCAAAACTGGACACAGTATTCCAGATGTGGCCTCACCAGTGGCGAATAGAGGGGAATAATCAAATCCCTAGATCTGCTGGCAACACTCCTACTGATGCAGCCCAATATGCCATTGGCCTTTTTGGCAACAAGAGCACACTGTTGGCTCATACCCAGCTTCCCATCCACCATAACCCCCAGGTCATTTTCTACAGTGCTGCTACCTAGCCAATCAGTCCCCAGCCTGTAGCAGTACATGGGATTTTTTCAGTCCTAAGTGCAGGACTTTGCACTTGTCTTTTTTGAACCTCATGAGATTTCTTTTGGCCCAATGCTCCAGTTTGTCTAGGTCTCCCTGAATCCTATCCCTGATCTCCAGTGTGTCTACCATTCCCTCCAGCTTGGTATCATACACGAATTTACTGAGCGTACAATCTATCCCATCATCCAGATCATTAATGAGGCAAACTGGATAAACAAAACCCAGTATCATTAAAGAAAACATTCAGTATCCATTATACAGCGAATGCTGGGGGAAGGGAGGTTAAGAAAGAAGGACAAGAACCTAATCTAAGAGGTAATGGCTGAGCAGAAACTGAAATGGGCCAGAGATTAATCACATTTTGAGAAATAAAATTAAAAAATAAAATAAAAGTCGATCATAAAGGCTGAATTTTAAATGCCTCTTGCTCTCATTTGGACAATGACAGAGTAAGGCCTATTATAATATATGTGGCTCATGGAGAAGTGTTTTGGGGGTGGAGGGGACATTAATAACAAACCACTTGGTAAACGTTCAGACATGACAAGTAGAGAAACTTAATAATAAAAAGCAGCAAGATGGAAGACAAAGCCGTAGGAACTGGAGTTGTTCTGCACCTTGCATTGCAGAGGCCAAACTGAAGACTGAACTGAAAACTGCTCCATTTTAGAGTTTCTTTTTCACACAGTCCTCAAATCTTTCTGGATGCATCACCAGAGAGATGACTAGTGTTTCTTCAAAGGCTGCAGAAGCTGAAATGGGGATGTTATCAGTGACAGTAATAGAAACACACTTCCAAAAATAACTCCTGTTAAATAAGTCTCTGAGTGGGTATAAACGCTGAGCTCTGCAGATCTGGTGAGAGCTAGATAGTACGATTTCCCAAGAAGTTCCATATGACAGTTTTTACAGTTTCTGGTGATTCCAAATTTTTCTAGGCTGCAGTGTTCAAGGAAGTGGGTATTTGCCTATTGAAAGTAAGTGCAGAAGTTCAAATTGCAAATATCAAACTATGAAGGGTTTTGTATAATTGTTTATTTAGGAAGTTTAACAGGTTTACAAATCATTGGCTTGTAAACATAAAATCCAAAAACCAAAACCATCAATCATTACAACAATGAGCTTATTTTGTTTAGAGAAACATCAAGTATAACAATAATCAAGTCTCGCCTTTCACTGCAATCTCTTCAATATTTATCCTCTATTTTTTAACCTGACTGGTAGAAGTTCTCACTGAAGCAGTATCTTGAAGACATTTTATCATACTTAAATCTCTTTTCAAGAACACAGCCCACTCATCTGGAATAATGTTTCTAACTACATGCTTCTCTCACCATGTTACCTACAAACATTTGTATTCGGAATGATGCCTGCAAAGAATGATAGAAATTAGTTGTATATCTTTTTGTTTCGTAATTGATGAGAATCCATCACTTCTGCTGATGTTCATTTTCTGTATAGAAATTTTCTAGACAGTTGAAAAACATGACGCTAACTTAAATGATGCCATAGGAGAATGACCCAGTTAAACAAAACAAACAAGGAGTCCTGTGGCACTTTTAAAGACCAACAAATTTATTTATTGCATGAGCTTTCGTGGGAGAAAATCCCACTTCCTCAGATGCTTGAAGATGAGGAATACATCTTCAAGCATCTGATGAAGTGGGATTTTCTCCCACAAAAGCTCATGCGATAAATAAATTTGTTAAGTCTTTTAAAGTGTCAGAGGACTCCTTGTTTGTCTTACAGTGAATCCATCTTTAGGTCATAAAACAGCAAAGAAACAGAACAACAATTTTACTCATTTTAGTAGTCCCATTGACCGCAATGGCATTACTCATAGGAATAAAATTGCATATGCATTTTGGTTACAGAACTGAGCCCTTAATTTGTATAGCAGCACTTTCATATAAAAACATCTATCTAAAGTCCTATAGTGATTTAAATAATCTACTTGAAAGGTTACGAGAAAATCAAGAGTGAGACAAAAATTAAGACCACTATAGGCAAGAAAAAAATTATAGTATAAACTTCTGGCCACAGTGAAAGTCAATAGGAGTTTTGCCATTTACTTCAATGGGCCATGACCTCATCCATCATCTTTCAGATGAGAGTTGGAAAGGGAAGAGAAGGCTGCTCTAGCAGGCAGGAGCTCCAGAGAAGGTGTTTATACCAGCAGTGGAAATAGATGGATTAACTTTTAGGCAATGTGTAAGCTTGAATTTCATGCTAATTAGACAAATTCATGTATCCCACTTTCCAGTTTAAGCTGCAAAAAACTACATGGAGCAAATTGTGTACTCAGTGGGACAAAAATATTTTTTTTCTCTTCCTATTTCAGGAGCATCTATAGCCTCCAGCCATGATCAGATCCCCATTATGTTAGTAGCCATATAAACGTGTAGGAAGACATGGTCCTCGCTCTGAAGAGTTTACAACCTGGGGCCCCTTGAAAAGGATCTAGCTCTTTTAGAATACTGAGAGCCACCCTCACCTGTGCCGAGGTAGCGTGCCTCCCTGGAAGAAGGGAGTAACACCAGGCGTCATAGGAGGGGAGCATATGAATCAAAACCAGGCCTGTTTGAAGACCTAGAGTGCCAGCCTTGCAGAAAGGAGGAGCCAGCTAGGAAGGCTGGAATGTGGGCGAGAAGACTCAGCAAGGGCAGGATTAAGAACTTTGCCCCAAGGGGGTGAGCGGTGCTTAATTTGTGCCAGGGCTGAACCCAGGCGCCTCTGCGAGGAAGCTGGGAGATGTACCGTTTTGAACTTTTCATTAATAAACCTGACTCCCAAAAGAAAAGACTGACTGAGTTGGCAAGCAAAGGGGCGAGTGTGATTAACAAGGAAAGAAAGGGAAACAGGCAGTGGTGGTCAGATCAGGGAAAAGTCTTCCATGTGGGCATCAGAGCCAAGGACATTCTTCTGTCACACAGGGTGGGTTCCACAAAGGGACTTGGACTTTGCAAAATTAAGGCTCCTGTGCTTAACTTTTAGGGGTCCAGAAAATCCCAGTAACACCACTGCAATCCACAGAGCTCAGTTAGGCACCTTGATTCCCTATCCAGTGAATAGGGAGAGATAGAGAGGTGCCTTAGAACATGATCCACAGTAGCTAGCAAGCTAGGTAGAGAGATGCCTAAAGTAGTCAATTGGAGATGCCAACCAGTGGCATGTGTGCTAAGCCCTGTCCCTCTTACTGTGGCACTTAAGTCTGGGCTGCAGGTAAGGACCCATCTTTGCTTAACAATCCACAAATGGGAACAGCCACCCACTTGGCATCAGGTCCCTAAGGCATTCTTCGGACAGCTAAGCTAGACGCCTGCCTCACTCCATACTCTGTTCTGGCCAGAGGAGATGGTGCTGTTGTCATCACTGCTCCCCTTATATGTTTTAGCCCAGTGGGTAGAACGCTTGCCTGAAATGTGGGTTCAATTTCCCCCTCAGGTGGAGACAGAAAAGATTTGAAAAGAACGTAGCATTTTCTCAGGATGCCCAGGACAGAGAGTCACATCGTTAGCCTCTTGCCTTTCTTGTGATCACTGGATGTTAGGTCCCCGACACTACCACACCTTCAGCCATTCCAGCGCTGTCCTCTGGGCTGTGCCAGCCCATACTCTGCAAGTAAATCCTCGGTGTACCCCAGTCCCCAAACTCCTTAGAAACATCCCTCATAGTGTCTAGCCCCTGTCACTGGCGACTCCCAAGGACATAGTATTCACGCATCAGCGTGATGTACCGGTGTAACAGAAACAGTGCCAATATAAATACACAGCACTGGAATCTACTTACAGTGAAAACAAATATCAGTTTAACAACATACTTAAATATTTAAGAGATACTGAGCCAGGGTAATGAGAACAGGTTACAAATAAAACAAGTATAATATGCTTCTCTGAGATCAAGACTGAACATTAACAAGCTGACCTCGTCTAAAGCAATTTATCATGCTAAGCGCATTCTACGGTTAGTTGAGATCCCATTGTCATGGGCAACACTATTTCCCAGTTACCCCCTCATGTGCAGTACACATGTCCAGTAACTGAGGTCCTTGTAACTTCCTCTTATACCCCAAAGTCAACTGTTTTTGTCCCTGGAGTCAGGATGACTCCCAGGGGTTTCTTGCCTGGCATACTGGCTCCAAGGAATCTTCCCGTACTCCAGCTTGTTTTATACGCCCTTGTTGATCTGTTCTTCCCTGTTGAGTGTCAGAGTTAAATGGTGTTTTCTTTGTGACACCTTAACAATGCTTAATTTGCATATAAACCAAGGCAGGTGATTCCACATCCCCCCCAGGGTTTGACAGCCCTGCCTGTGAAACAGATTCTAAAACAGGTTTTCAATCCATATTTACATACAACTTCTTAAATATTGCCCGTGCATACATCTTGCAGTGATTATAAGGATCACTATGTTAGACCACCTCCCACAATTCTTTTTAGATAAATACTCTGAAAGCCCTATGACAGGTGTGGTGCGTTTGCCAGGCGGTACTGAGGAATTCTTAGGGTCACACAGGGTCTTCCACCTTTCAGGAGAATGTTTGACCACTGAGCTATGGGATACGTTGATGTGGGACTCCTTCAGTTTCCCCTGCTGAAGCTGTTCCACACTGAAAACTAATGATATTAAAAAGTGATTGGAACAGGGAGACTGAACCCTGGGTTTCCCAATTCCAATTCTAAGCCTCGGACAACAGTCATTCTCACTCTCCTTCTGTCCCAATGACTGTTCCACTGGAGATAAATACATACCAGGGCACTCATGAGAGGTGGCAGACTCTTGTTCAAATCCTTTTGCCCCCTCGCAGAGAGTGGGGAACTAATCCTGGGTCTCCCACATCCCACTGAGTGTTCTAAACACTAGGATTGAACTTAAAAAGGGGGACAGTGGTGGTACCTCCTCCACCTGCTGCGTTTTGAATGGGACCCGAGCCAGGAGGCATGCTCGGAGGCTACCTACCAGATCAGGCCCCACCTGTGACGTAGGTGGCCCAAATGCCTATCTCGCCCTAGATCATGGAGTGTGTTGGGGCTTAGTAGGAGATACCCATTTGGGGGCCCAGAAGCACACAACAATGTACATACCCAGTGGCAGAAACACAGTCATCCTGGGGTCTTTTACTTTGAAATCCAAGGTACCAGGTGTAGCAGTAGTTTTGTGGATCATAATGGAGCCAAAAACTAGGACTTAGGTGCCTAAACTTGAGATTTAAGTATCTATGTCTGGGGTGTAGGTGCTGAAGTATCTTTGTAAATCTGAAACACAGTTTCTTAATCGACCTACATTCTGTCCCCCTCCAGTTACTTGCTTAGCAACCTATATGTTCGTTCCTAAGCTATCAAACAGCTAAATAATTACCAGATGTTAATAATGGCAATAAACTGTAGCTCTGGTATCATTTAATATTCTTCATTCTTCTTAGTTAAAGCGACTAAATTTCTCCAGATCTTCTGATTGTATCACCTGATGTCTCCCAATCCTCCTTCCATACCATCGTCTCCTTATCCCAACGCACTCCATATAATTTCCAGTGCCTTTCAGCCTCCCTTCCATAGCAAGTGTGCCCAACAGACTCCATGGGTCTCATGAATTCTTCTCCCTAATCCCAGTCTAAGAACAAAAAATATCTGGATCCTTTTAGTGAGTTTAGCTATCGCAAGGGCTTGGCCCCCGCTCCTGCAAATCCTTATTATTGTCAGGCTAGAGGCTCTTATTCACACACACCAATGGAACTATTCATAGGAGTAAGGCTTGAAGGATCAGATCCTTATTCAGTAGTATTAACTATCAGCAATCCGATTTCTCCCTTATTTTGACTTATTTGTTTAAAATAAGACCTTTCAAGCCAGGATTTCACTGGCAAAAACACAGTGTGTGAGAATTCACCAGTTAATATTTGTAGAGCATTTGAAAATACAAACTGTTTTGCAGTTTCTAAATATTGATACTACAATATCCCTTTCGGAATCCACACCTCTCTCTTTGGGGTGGAGGAAGGGCAGTGGCTCCTACAATCCCTTACTCATATAAGCAGCCTTCACTTGTAGGAACAGTCCCACTGCGTTCAGTGACTGAGGGTTGCAGCACTGGACTCATGTCGTCCACCTTTTCCATTTTAGTATTCCAAATCCCACGTACTTTTATCAGAACATTTCTCTCTCTCTCTAGCGCAGGACTAGGACTTCAGATACTAGATCACTTCTATCTGCTCTTTCCTTGCCCTTCCACATAATGCAGATGAGGTCAGAAAAGGTCAGTTTGGAACTGACTAAGTATCTGAAGAGGAGAGTGTTTCTGTAAATCTTGTATACCAGCTTGAAAGTTTTCTATATTCCTATATGATCCTGAGTTCCCTGTGAAAACCAAAATCTTCCCCGCTTGCTGCTGGCTTCTAAGGCTGATGGCCATGACTGCCACTTAAATATGAAGCAAAGGTTTCATATATCAAACCAATAAATAAACTCAACCTCAAACACTGCTGTACCCTTAAGGAGAAGGGGGGAGAGGAGAGAGAGTGCTTGCTTTCTTATCATTTGTCTTCCTGATGTAATCTATTATGTCTGGGGATTGCTGCCATGTGCAAACATCTGGGATTCATCATGTGCCTTCTGCTGCAGAAGAAGAGATGTTTTCTGGATACTAAATTAACATGGGACAGGCTGCAGATTTTAAAAGGGAACAAATAGCATGTTTTTACATGGACCAGAGGAGGTGAGAGAGAGAGGAGGAGAAAGTTTTCATTCCTGGATGAAATGAGAACCCTCAGGGCTTCAAAAAGCATGACAAATATAAACCCCATGCGCTTGCAGAGGAAAAAGGGTTATAGGGAACAACTGCAACTTTATTTGCTTCAGCAGTCAGCTCAAGCAGAGGGGAATGCCGACAGCTCCAAGATTCTAATTGCTTTTGCAAGTTGGGGCTAGTGGCCGGCTACAATTTTCAAAATGGCAAACCATTCAAGATCAAGGTTAATCAAGAACGAATAGGCCCATCGTTCCTTGAAAGTAAAGAGTGGATGGCGATTTTTCCCCTCCTTTTTATAAAGTTTCACTAATAATCAGCCTGACATTTTGAACTAAGAAACTGAAGAGCTTCACTTAGTCTTGGATTTATCTTGCTGCTTAGTTGTTCAGATCACAAAGGCATGCTCATCACTGCCAACCTTCCAGGAAGACAAATATGCATTCAAATATATGCAAAGATATATTTATGTATAATATGTTTGAGGTTTATTTTGTCAGTTTTAACAAATGTTTGCAAACTTTTAAATAAATAAATTAATTAATTAAAGGTCTACCTCCAAGTTACAGCTGTTCACCGGAGGTCAGTAACCAAAAAGAATCTGATTTTATTGTTGCTTTGACATATGTGGGATATTTGAACTCTTAAACCTGTCCCTCTTTAAATCAGGACATTCCTTATTTCTAAAATTCAGCAATGATCTAAGCAGTTTTTACCTGATACTTTCTTATTACAATTTCTGGTTCACTGAAAGCACATTTCATTACAGGAAAACACTCTAAATACAGGAGAGGAATACTTTTGAAACTCTTTATCATTTTGCAAGGCTTTGGTTTTCTGTTGGCTCTTATGCTACCGCAGAAAACAGCTTTTTGTAAGGCTTTTTTTTTTTTTTTTAAACAATTTGTGATTCGGTGCATCTGCTATAGGTCGTTGATGTACGAGAGCAGTTCTTTTCTATATACCAAAGTTATTGGAAATAGTAAAACAATTGAAGAAAGAGATGGCACATATATCAAGCTACATTAAGTCTGAGGGTTCTCAGCTTTCTTCTTTACAAATGAATAATAAATCAGAATCTTCCAGAGCCTAGTTTAAAAAAAAACCTCAAGCAGTTGAAAGACACTAGTTATTTAAAATTAAATAAGAGAAATGAGAAGGAAAGTGTGTTGGGGGAAGGGTCTTACAAAACATAGTGGATGTAGCTGAGTCTGCTACAGAGGCTGCAAGGCCCACTTCCCAATTAAGTCTTTGTCTTGCAGCTGTGTGAAGGGAGCTGCCGTTAGGACAACTGTGGGACAAATCGTGTATCTAGGTTGATGTGAAACGCATGGAAAGAGAGCAGAAACTTGTTACTTTGTTCCTGTGGCCCCACCATCCTGCACCAGCGACAAGGAAGAGGTAATTTCTCTGGGCCATGGCGGGAAGCTGGCCTATAACACAGGACCTTAGTTTCATCTCACACTTCATTCTGCCAAAGGTAAAGTAATTGGGCTTTACCCACGTGAAGTGAATTTAATTCAGTAAGTAACATTAAATGATGATTATTTGCAATAGCACCCAAAGACTGAACTCCCCCAACACACACACACATACCCTCCCTCCCCGGAGACTACAGTCTAAGAGGACAAGCACCATATGGAGGGTCGGGGGAGGGAGATGATAAAAATGTGTATTTTAGGCTGCGGAGGTGGAACTGTCTCTAGTTAAAGTTACCTAACACGTTCCATGATAAGACCCTGTTCACAGTTGCTCATAACTTTGCAAACAAATTATTTAGACTGACATTTTTCAGGCCAGTTCTCTGTTTGATGACGAATTTTTTGATCAAGCTACGTGCACCTGAAAATCTCACTTTGCAGCGTACTCAGAAGAGGCCTGCTAGAGTCTGGCATTTGTTTTTAGAAGAGTTCGTCTCCATTGAGCATCCTTCAGCTGCAGATGTCAGGGACTGAGCAGGACTTCCTGTCATTGCTGCTGCTTCAGTACTGGGCACAGAAAATGGCAGCAGGGGAGACTGTCTCTTCTGTGCTCCAAATGCTCTGACGCCCAGCAAGTGTTGTGTGAGGGAGGAAGCAGCTCCCTGACTGGAATGGAAAAGGGTGAAGAACAGGATCCAGGAGGACAGACGCTTGTGAGGTAGGCTGGATAGAAGCCTGAGGTGAAGAGCAGAAGGGCATACATAGATCAGGGGTAGGCAACCCCCAGCACGCGTGTCAACAGTGGCACACGAGCCCATTTGGAGCGGCACTCAGCATCCTCTGTGGCACCACAGAAATTGCCATTCTGGCCACCAAAAGACACTCCAAGTGGCTTCTTTCAGGGGCGGCTGCAGGGCAGAGGTCCCTGCCACATCCATGCCCCAGGCATACCGTGTAAAGAAGCCGCCCAGACCGGCTCCTCTCTGTGGTGTGCCACTGCCAGAAGGAGTTACTCCAGGCAGCTTCTTTCCATGGTGGGCCTGGGGATAGGGGTCCCCAGGCATGCTGCCGAGAGGAGCCACTCCAGGTGGCTTCTTTCTGCGACAGGGCCTTCGGCACCAGCTGAGGGTCAAAGGGGGGGGGGGCACAGGGATTGGCAAAGGTTGCTGACCCCTGGCATAGATGATAGGGTGGAGTAAAAAAAAAGAGGGAGGGGAGAGATAGGCAGGGCCTAGGGCTGTGGGAAGAATTGGAGCAGGGAATGGTGGGGCAGGAGCTGGGACAGAGGCAAGAGCAGAGGGTGGGGACAGGATGCAAGAGCTAGGTAGGATGAGGACAAGTAGGAGCTGGGAAGGAGAGCAGCAGGAAACATGAAACCGCTAGAAGATGGAGCAGAACCTGCACCTCTAGCCATCTGAGGAACGAGATTTGTAACCAGATTTATAGAGAACATTCCCCTTCAGAAGCTGGGATTACACCCACTGCTCCTGAGTCTCGACCTACTTCTGGTGTCTGACAAGCAGCTTTGAAACCCATTGGCAAAGAGTGGTTCTCTATCCCCTCTAGTGCCTGATCCACATAGAAGATAACCTACTACTATAGGTCACTCCACTAACTCAAGTGGAGGAGGACTGTGTTATGGAGCTGAAGAGCTCAACAATGCTGATGACCCATGTCAGGCGTCTGTATCAGTGGTTCCTAGCCTGTGGCCTGGGGGCTAAAAGTGGCTTGCGGCTCCACTCCCGATGGCTGCAGAATGAACTTGCTTCCTAAGGACCCAGGCAGAACATGTTGCCGCGGGGCTAAAAGACCAGTGCAGGCTTCTTGCTGCAGCCAAGAAGATAGAAGATCAATTCTCCTCTCCCCCAGCTGTAGCAAGGAACACAGCCAAGTGCTCTGCGTGGGTCCGGAGGCGCTGGGGTCCCTGCTGGAGCCCAAGGGAGGAGAGCACTGACCTCCTATCCCCCTAACTGCAGAAGGGAACCACTGCCTAGGGACCAAGTGGAGCACACAGGGCTTCAGGACGTGTGCAGTTTCCCCACTGCAGCCAAGGATATGGGAGAACACCAAGGAGGCAGCCTCCTCGCTTAACTCCTTCCATCTGGCTGCAGTGGGGGGAAGGTGTTGCTGGCAGGAAACTGGTGGCCCCTGAGGGTTGTAAAAATGTTATCTGCAGTCCCTGAGCTGAAAACACTGGGAACCACTGGTCTATATGGTTTTACATGTTGGAAACATCCTTTCTTCCATTTTTTCTTTTAAACTAGGAACATTATTTAGATTGCAAAGTCAAACGCTCAAAAGTTAGGAAATGCCAGAATTAAAATTCCTCATAAAACCTTATTTCAGTGACATGATTATAAATCTTATTCAGGACAAACTTGCTCTGGAGATGCATCAGGATTGTGTTGTAAAGGAGGCTGTCGTCTGTAGGACCACAGCCTCACATGCTGCAGAAGCTGGAAGGTGTGCAGCGAATGAGGATTGTGAGAAGGGAAAAGAGGTCATGGCTGCCATCCTGGAGACATGGATTCCATCTCTGCCTCTGCCAAAGAGCACCTCTACGACGCTGGGCATAACACTTAAACCAACCTTTTCACAGGTGGTCACTAATTGTGTGTACCTCGTTTTCTGCATGAGATCCTGAGGTCTGATTTGCAGAAGTGCTGAGCACTCATAATGGCAACTGAAGCCAAAAGAAGCTGTTCTTTGAACATATGAAGTGCTATACTGCTAAGTGCTTTGAAAAACTGAGTCTTGGGTGTCTCAAATTGGGCAGCCAGAATTAGGGGACAATTTTGTCCTTGGCCACTGTCAGAAGACACGATACTGAGCTAGAAGGACGATTGCTCTGACCCAGTATGACTGTATTTATACCTCCATTCCCCATGTGTAAAATGGGGATAATATGGCCCCCTTCTCTCACAGAATGTTGTGAAAATAAATTGATGTTTGCGAAGTACTCGTATATTATAGCGATGAGCATCATAGACAAGCTGGAGGAAATTAATTCTGTCTGTAGGGCAGAATTTGAGTAGTGCAGCAAATAAAGTATGGAAGTATAAACTGAACAACAAGCAGAAAAAGGTATTAAATAGCTGCTCATTAAGTGAGCACCGTCTATGAGGTTGGGGTCCTGTTGGAAAAATAATATAATTATGTAATTAGAGAGACAAGGTGGGTGAGATAATATCTTTTATTGGACCAACTTTACCGGACATGAAGAGGAGCTTTTGTAAGCTCAGAAGCTTGTCTCTCTCACCAACAGAAGTTGGTCCAATAATATTACCTCTCACTTTGTCTCTCTTATATTCTAGGATCAACACAGCTAAAATAGCACTCTGTATGTGTAATTAAAGATGATCTCATAATTCATTTACACACAGCGGTAGCTTAGGGTAATTCACACCCTATCATTTAAAGATCCCAAGGATTCTCAACAAGTTACTTCAGATAAAAGATCCCCATCTCTTCCATTTATTGGTGACCCTCCAGGATTGGATACACAGGATCGCATTTCCTGGTAAGCTGCCTAATAGGATGCAGATGGCACAGAGGGAGCAGGACACTTAGAAACTAGATTCAACTGCATCTCACAGGCTGAGGTACTGTCTGTGCAGTAGGGAGCCTGAACATAATTGAGGTTGGATAGCCAGCTCTCTAAGAGCAAGTCAGCAGGCACCTGGCAGACATTAAAAGTGCACCACCACACTCATCAAACGTAACTGAGTTTGAGGGAAGTCGTTTATTTTGTTCCCCGGGTTCCCTCGTACCAAACTAATTTAATGTCCCCTCACTTTTAGTTAAGAAAATTAAGAATGAAAGAATCATGAAACTGAATTTATGGAGAGTGATAGACACTTAAGGAAAGAATCCCACAGCATTTTAAGTTTCATGCAAGAACAATTTGCATGTCCCTTGTGGGGCTTTTTGTCTCACATTGTGTCCCACATATGAGCCCAAGCAGGGGGGAAGTTAGGGGCCGTGAGAAGCCTTCATGGTGCTACAACATTGGAGACCCACAGAAGTAGTAGCTAAGAGTGAAGATGATAGCAGGCTATTGAGAGGTAAGGACCTCTGCTGTGAGACAGGGTAACAGAAAAAGGCCACAGAAGAAAACTGAGGGAATCTTGACACTGAAGGAGAAAGGTAGGGAAGGAGTCAATTAAAGAAATACCAAGCGCTGACGGATGTACAGAAGTTCCTGATGATGAACCCTGACCACAAGAAATAGGGCTGGTGAGGGAAGACTTTTATCCATTATCAGGAGATGAAAAGATGTCCTGATTAACAAAATGTCCTGCACTTGCTGCTTGGTGAGTGAGGGCAACAGAAACCAGGGTCCTGCACATTTGCAAAAGGGGAAGACAAGTGGCTAAACACTGTAGTGCCCAAAGAACTGAAATCAAACAACACATCCAGATCCACAGGCCCAATACTTACATTTCAATTATATCCTCAAAAAGACTGAACTAGGGTGTTACCAAAGGTATAGTTTGACTTCTATATTCGGGAGGGGGGACAGGAGAGGGTCAACTCAATTAGGCCAAAGGGGCCACGTGTGTGTGGGAAATTCCATGCCTGCCCAAGATTTGCAGTGTGAGGGGGCAATGCCCCCCCCCCCAAAGAAAGGACTACACCCATGGGTGTTCCAGTCATGGTTACTGATTGGGAACCTGCGAGGGAGTGATGGGTCAGTCATTTGTTCTTTCTTGATCCCCTTTCCCCATACTGAGGAGACGTTCCCAGTAATCAACACCATAGATGTGGTCCATGCACCACTAGCCTGTCATTGGACGGGAAAGAGAAAAAACCTACCGAAGAGCGCCACTGGTACAGTGCTGCCGCAGCAGGAAACCACCGCTGAGAGCGCATAACATTGTTCTTTGCCAAGTGCCAGTGAAAGCTACTGTCATGCTAAAAAAGAAATAAAAAAATAATGGGAGAGGCTTTGTGGTGTGGCAGGGGAAACAAATACCTATAGTTAACTACCAGGAAAAGTAGGGAGGGAATATAAAATAAGGGGTCTCTGGCAAGCATAGCACTTATATTTAAAGTTGTAGAAAACAGGAGGAAAGAAACAGGAAGAGGCAACAGAAGGTGAAGGAACAGCTACAGGCAACCCAGGGATCAGGCTGCACTGAGTGTATGAAAGTTGAAACAGACATAGCAGCAGTAACGCTAAAAGAGCACCCAACACAGGAGGGGAATAGCTGTTCTGGACCAATTCTGTGGGAGTAGAGAGTCATTATCCTCTCTGCACAAAGGGGAGACAGGGGCGAGCACCCTGAAGGGCCCTCTCTTCTTGCACAATCAGTAGAATATTCTGAGCCTATTCTCCATGGCTTTCTTGGCCTTTTTCCTGTCCTTCACCTAACAATAGTCATTGCTTTTACACACCAATCCTTCCAAAGAGATACTAAAAGCAAAGCGGAGATGAGTTCAAACACCTCATTTCCCAGAAGGGTAGCAAAAGGGAGGTGGAGTTTATCTAGATATACTCAAAGGCCTTTGTGATGAACTAAGAACATCTCTATTTTTAAAGCATATTGCATGACTCGGTCTCCTTGTTCAATTTTGAATTGCTGCCTGCCTGAATGTACAAGTTAAATCAAAGGAGGCTGAAAAGCAGTCATTAAAGAACTGAGCAGAAAAGGTAAAACAAGGACAGCTGATAAGCCAGCTTCAAAGGAGTTAAAAGAGAACGATTGGGCCATGAATTGGGGTGGATAAGTTACCGATCTGGCTCAGTCTAGGTTTCCCAAGACTAAGCCTGGGATCAAAGGGTATTCTAACAACTCAAAGACCCTAGAAAGGGGAGGGGGTCTGGGTAAGCTGGGAGAGGCTACCTACCATGTCAGTGAACTAGCTGACAGGCTGGGAAGACTCACATAGTGCCAGAGGGAACATGCTGCAAAGCAGTGCGGGCTGTTTTTACTAACTCAAAGATGGGGAATAAGAGAGACCCGTTGGAGATAATGGCTAGAGATTAAGTTTAGGTAAGGTGATGTGTTCTTGTTTTACAGTATAGCCCTACATGCTTTGTACCTTTTGGATGAAAGAATAAATAAGGCTTTTGATCTGAAGAAGTTGTTTCTGGTTCACTTTAATCAGCTGCTGTCACAGACTGCTGAAGGGAAACTCTAGCAGCATCAACACCCCTGTTGGAACTGCTGAAGCAGTCACAGTTAGCACCCCACTAGCTGTAATGCAGGTCCTGGTCTAAGGGAGAGTGAACTGCAGGACTTCACTCCAGGAGACATAGAGGCCTGAGGCCCAACCCCTGACCTGTGAAGGGTGCACTCCTGAGACACTGAAAAGAGACGGAAAGGCAGCTAGTCCAATCACCATGGCAGCAGCTTTCACTACTCTTGGGCTCCTCTGGCAGTTAATTTAACCAGTGAACATCCTCATTTCAAGAACCCTTTATGTTTGGATCTTATGCACTTCACCTTGGGCTTTGTAAGCTGCTGTGACTCAGAGGGGCACATTGCCTAGATGGGTTACAAACGGAAGTGTGATCAGTTCGTGATGCAGCTGTGTCTTGATCAGGACCAAGGCTACAGCCAGGAACTAGGAGAAAGAATAGAGCACAGAGTGATGTGATCATGGAGGAGCCACCCATTCAGGAGATGGCTGTTTTGCACAAATTGGAGTCCCTGCATTGCTTCTGTGCCCTCCTGCAAAACCCTTTTACACTTCACAGAAAGGGCATTGGAGTCTTTCTACAACGTAAATTGCTTGATATAACCATCCTCTCTAAAATCCAGTAGGCTACTATAGATGGGATTCTGCATATTGCAGAAGTATTAAACTGGAGAACAGAATGGGATGTGTCTACAGATGGCTAGATTAATACATCAGACCTTTTTAACATTAGAAAATGATACTTACAAAGTATTTTTCAGATTTAAGATTTCTTTTTTATGTGGTGTGTCTTCCTTCAGCTAGTCCATCCCTCTGCCAGGGCAAGATAAAAATTATGAATCTGCTCTAACCTTTTGCTTATGGTAAATATAAACCTTAGAAGCTCAAATACATTATTCTCTATTGTTTCTAACTAAAGTTGTATAGTTTTGCTGTGCACCATTAAACAATTATTATGTTTCACTCACCTGGTATTTCAACCCCAGTGTTGGGCAAAGTGATTCATATATGTATATAGCCAAACTCTGCTCTCCGTTACTTCTATGCAGCTCCCTGGAGAGATAAGTTGTGTGGTTGTAAATGAAAGCAAAATTTGTCCAATAGGTAAGAGACACTATACACAAGAATAAGATTGCCATCATTCGCATCAAGAGGTCATAACTTTTCTTTGGATAAAAACATTTGTGGGCAAAGGTAGCTAGAAATGAATTTGCTTCTTTCTAGAACTCTTAAAAAATGCTTTGGAAACAAAATGAGGCATTGCATTTAGGCATACTTTATCATTGTGATAGACAAGTAGTAATTTTCAAAGATCAGCAAACAAAAACTTGCAAGTGAAATGATCTATAGGCAAGAAACAGTCTCTTCAGAACCATATTAAAGTCCCAAAAGAATCACTTGAAATAAAATGTGAGCACTGCCCCACAACAATTATTAAGAAATTGGGTACAAACAAGTCATCCCTGATGACTCCTTGCAAGTACTCAGACCAAGTTGGAAAAACAGTATGCCCCAAACCAGGGCTTTGCTTATTTCTGATCTTAATTCTTCCATCATGCAAAGCAAGACATCTGTGGTTCAACTTTGTTTCTGGTCTTCAGCACAGAACCAATGAGTTTTTCTGATAATCCTAAACAATTAAGAAATTATATCTAAGAAAAAGAAGTAATTAGGTGAAATTCCTTGAAATTACTAAGGCAAAGTGAACTGCCTATAGGTTCAGGAGACTCCTTGCAGGGATAAGAGGTCCCGTTGCCAAAAGGAGTAGCTCTGACCACTATAAAGCCAAGTGTATGGTTTTTCTTTTATTTCACCAGAGAATTTACAAGGAGTGTATAGAAAGGCAAGCTTATTCATCTTGGCATGAAGGTACTGACCATCAAAGCTCATGGATCATTGAATCTGATGCAAGACTTTCTACATCTTGATGTTATCAGGGTTGAATTGTGAACTCTCCATGTCCTAGTTCACAAAACTTGATAAGAGACCAGCATCCTGATAGGAATTTCTTGAAATACAGCTAGATTTTAAACAAAACAAACCCCACTTACCTTGCTGTAGATGGTTTGCCCTATTGAGCAGGTGAAGGTGATTTGGCCTGAACATCACAGATAATCATCTTCATTCAGCTATAAATATACACAGAGAAGTTCGGCAGAGGAATACAGTGCAAGAATAAAGGATAGAGAGGAAAATTAGGAGGATATAAATGGTAGTGCTGATGAGAGGCTGGGGTACTTAGACATCTTCACATTTTTTAAAATCGTAAACCCTGAGCAGCATTTCACAGGACAGCTTTTGGCAGGAGCTCTGGTCATGAAGCTGCTGATCAGCTCTCCTCAGTGAAAAAGAGACTGAACAAAGAGGAAGAGTCTGTAGGAAGAGGATGAATTTTTCAGAGAAAGCATAAAGGAGAAAAAATAAGAAAGAAATTTAATTTAAAAGAGAAAGTAGGAAACATCTAGAGTCAAGGAAAAGCAATCGGTAAGAGAGAAAATATTGATGGGGAAAAATAAGATGCTAAAGAGAAGCAGAATCAGAAGAAAATCTGGAAGAGTGAGGAAAAATGGAAAAGTTACATTATTGAAAAATCAATTTGCAGGAAAACTCAGACACAGGAAAGAAAAATAAAGACACTGTTGGATACAAGGGGACATGGGGAGAGGAGGAAGGACATGTTGTACGTTTAAAAAGTTACTTTATAGATGGGCTGAAAGTAATAAGTCAATTCTGAACCAGCTTAACTGCAACCATGTTTAGACACAGACCCATTGAAGTCTCCTGATGATGCCAGCCAGAGTCACCTCTCTAAGTGCTGTCCACAGGTCTCCTATCTAAGAGCTTAAATTCCTGATATGGCAAGCTCGGGAGACACTCTAAGCTATATCTCCATGCTTAGGGTCACTCCAGGTAGGAAATCTATGGTTTGAGTCCAGGGCTCTAATTAAAGAGCAAGAGAACATCACTCCTCAGACCACTCTTGGCCATAGACTTGGTGCTATTGTTTAAGTGACACTGGGCTGTGCTTTAGCTATCTACGTATGGCCACATAGGAGGACAGTAACTAGGGATCAGTCGCCAGAACCCTCTTTATCCCTACAACACCTGACTTGCCCCACGCCACCCCTAAAGACAGAGGCAGCCAAGCAAGGAACAGCCAGAGCTAAGCACCTAGTTTCAGACTAACCAGAATAGCCCCCATCAAATGGCAGGAAGCACTCAGATGGCCCTTCCAGTCCAGGCCCAAGGGCATCCGGCACCAGCAGCTAGCAAGACAACTGAGCCATGACCCTCCATCTACTCTAGCAGGAACCACAGCCAGTAACAGAGCCTCAAGTTGTTTCCTGAGTTCTCTCAACATCAATTCAGGGAGAGGAGAGAACATAGCAATTTCTTTGTTTCTAAAATTCAGTCCATGCTGCCTCTGTGTCAGGCTTAAGTTCTGGTAATCAGGACACTGGCCACCATATGTATAAGAGACAGCATATTCACACAGACAAATTAAAGCATGATGTCATTTGCATGAAGTTTCCAAATTTCTGAACCATCAGCCTGAACAGGTAAGAAGTGAGTTCAAATGTACATCTCCAAAGATGGCTATGGTCTGTGCATAACAGGCCTGGGGACATTATCTGCATTTCCTCCTAGATAAGGGGCAGGTGAAACCACAGATTGAGAGGGGAAAAGCAATCCTATCACTACAAAAAACAAACGAAACCAAACCCAGGAGAGATGTTTTTAAGGGGGGGAGGAGAAACCCACCATGTCCAAACTACTGTTTCATAACAGTGATGGGGCTACACAAATTAGACTGTATAGACTGTAGACTGATGACTGGTGGAGTGATTAGCAAGGTTGCTTTTGCTTCTAGGCCACTCAGAGCATTTTCCCAAACTGGTTCAATTTATGGCCTGTGTCTAGGTAAGGAGAAAGGGTCAGTATTAGATAAGGGTTAATTAAAATGTGCCTGCCAATTCTAACTGAAATGGGACCACTTCTCCTAGTCTAAACAGATTCTTAGGATGGGATTATGAAACGCAATAGGGAACAGATGAGTGGGTGAAAGGGTGCAGTGTTTCTGGCACTATAGAAAAGAGAGAAAGGAGTTCATGTAGTATTTATAGTTGTATGAATCACAGAGAACTGACAAGCCAAGGAACGGGGTGCCAGAATCCACTTCAAATAGAGACTCTTACTTGATATCCAAAATATTAATACAAAAGGCTTCATACATGATCTTGGGGCATAGCTAAACGTTTAATCAGGCAAATGGTGGCTGTTTTGGCAATCAAGACAAGACTCCAGAGCCAAACCAAAGTATCTGGGGTCAGAATCAATTCATAACCTTCCTTCCAGATTTTCCTGGGAGGGCAGGAAAATAGCATACATGAAGCTTAGAATTTGTCGCATCTGTTTCTATCCACAATGTCACCTGCATTTCACCAAAACATTCACCTTGCTTGTGCTTCTCCCTCTCCCTTCTCTGGCCCACACAGATGGCAAAGGAAAGGAAATAAGCACTAAAATTTGTCTCCCATTGACTTTACAATACCTTAAAGGATTTTGCATTTCACCGAAATCCAATCCACCTCAAATATATTCTTGTAAATTCAAATATAAAAATGTTTGCTGTAGTTGCATTGGCTTATATGTCCAGTTCAACCTGGGAGTTTTCAAACTAATACTTAAGTTTAGTTTTCACCCTTGCTTCTCTATTACTAGAAATGATCAGAGAGAGTTCATTCTGTACCCATGAAAAACTCAAGCTGCAATTACTTTTGTTTTTTGAGATGGCAAATTTGTAGCACATTTTCTAAACTAGGGTGAGAAACATTCGATACAACTGAAATACACCTGTTCTTTCTCCATTCCTTGAGGGTGCCAAATAAACCACTGAAAACATATAACCAAATGTTATTTAATATCTTAAAAAGTAACACAATCCAAAATGGATATTTCACACAACACTACCGTAAACAACATGTACACAATATTACCATATGGAGGGACTTTCAAATATAGACTTACAAAAATCCCTGTCCTTTTCTCCTTTAAATTATTATACTAAGCATGACAAGTAATCATCATTTACAATATGGTACACTTACACAATAAAAACCATGTTACAAATGTGCTGTTATAAATCAGTAACATTACGGAAGACATTTCATGAACTGTAATTATTTCATATGAAATACTATACAATATAAACAGAACATCCATCTTGGATGGCCTTTACAGCAACCAGAGACCAAGTCATTTTTAAAATTTATTTTCAGTGCAAACACATTTATACAAGGCAGTCTTGGCTGCAAAACTCCCTTTTAACATACAGTAACTCCCACTTGCATTCATTAACTCATTTAAACCTAATGCGACAGTCACATTCAGTCACTCACAGAAAGTTACCTGCAGAATTATGATCCCTTTAAATGTAAGTCTCCTCTAGGTATAAAAGTAACATCTGTGTCAATTACTCTAAAAGCCCTGTTCAGACCTTTCGTACTTTCACATGGGCATCCTTTGGGTGGCTCTTATTCACTGTACAGCTTGACGAGTGCATTACACTGAACAAAGATTTGCCCTTCCAATGTGCAAAACAGGTGGTTGTGCATTAGCATCCAGGCGAGGGAGCAGGGGTGGGGGCTTGCCGAGTCTGCATTACACAACAAATTTCATATACGGTTATGGGAGAAACACTTGTTTATTCAACCAAAGTTATAGTTTCAAATCCAAGTGGGAGTGGCCTCTTCTACATATTTAACCCAGGGAAGGGAAACAAAAACCCTCAGCTTAGATCAAAGCTTCAATGGAGTTAAGGACTGAAACTGATCTCAGTGTAAATCAGTGTATTCCAGATATACACTTGTGTAACTGAAGTACACGTTTAAAATGCTGCTACCAAACCCAATGTGATAATTCCATTCTCCTTTTACTTTAGTGGCACTTCAATAATTTCAGCTGAGTCTGCTGTATATACACAGGAAATTCTGATGCATGAAGAAACTATACAATAATTAAATTCTGTATGTTATCGTGCGTAACATTTAAGATGTATAAAGGAATTACATAAAAATTGCAGCATTTCTCTTTAATTCTACACTGGTCTTCTTCAGAGGAGCAAAGAGGGTTGGTAAGCTATGGTGTGACATTAGATTAAAAGAAAGACCATCAACTTACTCAGTACAGCAATTTGAAGTATCATCTTGGGGAAAGCCCTGTAAAATGTATTTGAAAATCAAGTTTTTAGTCAATATCAACTTTTTTGAAATCACTTTTGGCAGCAGCCATATTGCTGAAACATGAACATTTTTTGGCACTTCCAATATCAAAGCCCAGGGTAGGACTGCAAACTAGTTTCTCTTCTATTTTTAATAAATGTAACATCTCAGAAGAATATCTTTATAGTGTAAACATTAAACACTTTGGTTAAATATTAAAACATGAAATGTATTGTCATGACTCAAAAGAAGTAAAGAAACTCTTTAATAATCAATTCGTCAACCATGAAATCTTGGACATATCACTTCATCTTTCTATGGCTCAATAAGTCAATGAGTAAAATACGGATAATGAAATTTGCCCACCTCACAAGTTTGTGAAACTTAATTAATGATTGTGAACTGTTTTGAGCTCCTCGGGTAAAAAGGCATGAGATTAAGTGCAAAGCATTACCACGGTTTCTGATGGGCTCCAAATACTGTTTATGATTCTACATTTTAGAAAAATAACTATCGCCACCAGCAATAAAGGCAAGATTTTCATTAAAAACTTTGTTTTCAAATAGATTTTACTGTTTGAACTGTAGGGAGGCGGTAAGAATTGCTTTTTACTATATGGTTATTTTCATAAAATCATAGACTATTAGGGTTGGAAGGGACCTCAAGAGGTCATCTAGCCCAACCCCCTACTCAAAGCGGGACTAACCCCAACTAAATCGTCCCAGACAGGGCTTTGTCAAGCCACATCTTAAAAACCTCTAAGGATGGAGATTCCACCATTCTAGTAACCCATTCCAGTGCTTTGCCATTCTCCAAATGGAAAAAAGTTTCATTGCTTCACTAAATCAAACGGGCACTATTCTCTTTTTAAAATTAAAATACACAGCAAAATCAGCTCATCTAGTGATTACAAATTAATACACAACTGGTAATGGGATTCTTTAAATGATACAGGAAAAATCTAGGTTGTGTACATAAATTTGAGCTGCAAAGGATCAACATCCCCATATTTCCCTTGGTTTTTGAAAATGTTGTAAATTTAAGAAGAAAAGGCAACTCATAATTGGCTGTCACTCTACAGGTAACACCTTTTACTGGAACTTTGCCTAGGTTCTTTGAAGGATGGGCACCTCTGTATCCATCTTACTTAGGGACCCTGCTATTAATCTCAATAAAGCCTAATTAATTAAAGTTAATTCATTTCAATGGAAAAAAAATCTGAGCTACATGGGATTTAGAAAATGGAATGCACATCATTTAAATGCGAGCTGGTCAGCACACATCTCCTGCCATTTAACAGAAGTTCTGATTTGATATGTTGACATGAGTGAAGGCAGAATAGGCCCCAAAGTGTTTGAAGGTTGGCCAAAAAAACCCACCAAACCCCTAAAACCTGGTGTATCTTCTGTTAAACCCCAAATTGCCAATCATATTTCATATACTGTATGTGTTAATAATCTACTAAATTCCAATAATTTTGACTTTCTACCAGGTAAAAACTTCGGCTATAATAGCGAGACACTGGATGGTATTAGGCTTCCATTCACTACTAGCAAATTATACGGCCTCATCCAAGTCTCAAATTATTAAGCCAAAATTTAATACAGTAAAAGGAAATCATGGCAATGAAAACATGACGACTTCATATCAAGCACTGACATAAAAAAAGAATACCGTGTCTTAATGATTCAGAAATTTGTTAACCTTGCTTTTCACAATACACTTTTTAACGTTGCTGCATTTCATCAAATTCATGGAGGTAGTTATATATGTAAAAAAATTACCATAAAAGTAACATGTTGTATTATAATAATACATATTAAAGTGTGCAAAATGCCGACAGATTTGTGTTGACCCTTTAAAGTTGACAGAACATATAGATTCAACATAACCTAATTCTGTAAACCTTTAAATTGCAAGAAGAATGATAGATAAGCAACCATGTAATAGAAGGCTATGATTTCATCAAAGGATTAAGGTGACATAAAGCACTCAAGCTCCACTTCCGTGGTTTTGTTACCAGAACCTCAAGACGGAATTTCTTTATATTCCATTGTTGATTTTTTAAAAAGAATTCAAGATTAGAACGTTTCTGTTTGAAACTTCTGTTTACATTCCATATTCCAAGAGTCACATTAATACATGGTAGAATGCCATGTCAACATTAATATGACATGTATGTTATCTGCTGGTCTATGGGAACTTTCAGAAATCACATACTATACAGTTTTTAAGTAGTTGCTATGATATTTCTCTGGAAGGATGTCTTCTGTATAGTCAACTACCTGTATAAATTTTAATACGTTTACAACAAAAAGAACGTTTCCTCAAAAGATAAAGTTTGTCTTTGCTGTTCACATTTTCATACTGCAATCTGTAGTTTCAGACAATCAATTATAAATTAAGATATTGTTTAAACATTTTCATTTAGTGAGTTGATACATAATACGACATCATAGCATGTCTCAGAAACAAAAGTCACAGTCAGCCATTGTATTGTATGCAACACCACCTCACAAAAAATACGCTGGAGTCTGCATGTAATAAGCACTCCCGAAGTTCCATATTTAAGCAATAAGATGCGACAGGCAATGAAATAGCGGATCATTATAACATGGTTTGGAAGGGTACGATAAGGCAGGAGGCTAATGGCCAAGTCTCTTTAACCAACCAAGAAGCACAATGATTTCCCTTATGTGCACTGAAAAGTCTTACTGCTCTGATGAAATGGAATTTATGCATAAAAATAAGGAAAACAGGTAGATGTGTGCATTATAGACATAGGGTCTATATGACATACCTGACAGAATCAGAAACCAATCGTGGCCAGAGGTATCCAGCCATGTAATATACAGTTGTATCTTTAGTAAAGAATTCTGATGACAATATACAACATGAATGAAGCTCAAATGGTTTATACAGGTTATACATGTCACCAGAAACCAAAGAAAATATTTGCTCTTAATTTGTACTGTTGGGTGTAACACTTGTGTACCAACAAAGGACAAACAATGTAAATATTTACATTGCTGACCATCTTTCTTAATGTTTAGTTTTTCTTCCACAGATTTCTCCCAGTCCTGATAAAACAGCAAACGTGGTCATTTTGAAGACGTTTTGCTGCAGTAGAGGTTAGCATAACTAACAGAACAGAACTTGGCCCTTTATGCCTAAAAATTACTCTTGGAGTTTGACTATCTGTAAGAGTTACTTTGGAGTAATCAATTTAGCATAAATTATTCTAGAGCAAAAAGTTAGGTATTACAATTAAGGTATACCACACCTGCAGAATTAGATTTTTCTGATCAGCCATGTAGACACATTTAATTGCCAATCATATATAATTTATGTCCATAAAATGCTGAATTGTAACTAACGGCCATTGAATAAAAGGCCTGAAGTTCATAATTCTCTAAATTTGTTCTTTGATAATGACTATAATGCATGCTATTTTCAACAGCCTAATTTAGGCACTCTACTTAAAAAGCTATACAAAATAGAATTATGTCCTTCCATTAGAAAGAAATCAACTCTTCAGGCCATACTTGTCATTTGTATCACAAAAAACTTCTCTTTTGTTCAAACAAATTTGTTATTCTGGTTCTTGTATTAACAGCAAGTTGGAATACCAGAAATGACAAACCGATGAGATCACCTTCCTTAAATATCTGATTTATACTAAAAAAAACGTATACCTTTTCTGTCACTTTTTGCTGTGCCTCAACCAGAGTTGCAGTTAGACTTCCCTCTTTTCACCTGAATTCAAAGGCCTACATCTGTTTGCAGTTCTGGAAGGTTAAAGTAGTAAGTTTTAGACAAGCATCTCTTATGCCCTTGAAACTATAAAATAAAACAGCAATTCCCCCTTAGCTACCACACAACATACTTAAAATACGACCTCTTTTTACTTACTTTTCCAGATTCTTGTAAAATTATGTCATGAAAACGCACAGTGAAAATGACTGATGTATAAATAAATCACAGATAGAGCTGAGGTCTTTACTAGTCACGTTTGGCATTTTTTTCCCTCCAGGTGACCCTAGCGGCTTATTTTTAGTGGTGGCTCAGTTTCTGAAATAAAAGGATCGACTCTGTGGCCAAGTTTAACCACTGACAGGGAGCATCACACATCTGTGGCATTTTTAAATGGAGTTGGCAACTGCATGACGTTGAAAATGCAGATTATACTGACAGTGTCTAGACTTTTATATAGGTGCTCAGTTACAATTAAGTGAAGCAAAGGTGTAATATTATCCCTACTGCTATTCTGTTGCTACAGAGCTGCGAATGTGAAAAGCAATACCTTGAAATAAAGATTTCTTTGTTGCTCCTAGCCTACATAGCAGCACAGTCAGTAAACTCAAAAACTGTGGATGAGATGCTTGTATTTTCCAAAGATGTAAACATCAGTCCCAGTGCCGTAAACTTTGCTGTATAGGATGAGACAGAAGATCTGAGGCAGAATGACTATCAAACACTAGTAACAGAAGCTTGTAGGCAGTTAGCTGGTTTTTGCAGTTTTTCAGCTTCACTTGATGGAGGGTCTGCACTTGCTCGAAAGCTGAATGTTGGACCTGTACCACCATGTGCAGGACTCAGGGCTGGGTTCTGACGTCTGTTACTCTCAACAATACTTGATGTGTTAGAAGCCAGGCTCTCCCGAGTACTAAAAAGCAGAATAAATTAAATAAATAAACAAACACTCCCCCTCATATATCTATCTACCAAAGAGGAAAAGAGACGGGGTGTTTTAAAATGGGCTTCCTGTGTTTGCATGTGGTGTCACATCAATGAACCATAGCAGTCTGATTATTCACACATGTTGCTCCAGAATGGATTGCAGACGTACTCGCTAGTCACACAGGTATATTACACAGGTATAGAACTAAACAGGCCTGAAGTTGTCACACAGAGTCTGAACCAAAATCAGACACCTGGATTTTTCATTCAGGCAAGTAACTTCCATGTGAAATATATCACCTTTCTTTCTAGGCTGGTGCCTGAAGAACAGAATAGTTTCACTGAATCAACTATGAGAATTTTCCTCTGGGCAATATTTTTGCGCCTCCCCGTCCGCGTATATATTGCGCACAGAACATTTCTAGGAGGTCTGAAAACTGAAGACACTATTTTCTATTAAATCTGCAACACTTTCAATCATGACACATCTTTTCAAATTTTATTTAGCTGCTTAGGTCCAAGCCTGTTAGATACCAAGTGCCTTCCACTATTAAGACTAACACTATTCAAGATCAGCTCTTTAAAGAGCCTTAGTGCTGTAATTTCACTTTACTGAATGTACAAAGTTCTTTTAGTGCAAGTAAATTACTCACTCACAGGAGTGGATGTGTGCTCAGCACTTTTGAAAACTAGACCATTTAATGAGGTATCTAAATATGGAAATGGAAGCCTAACCTTGAGCCACCAATTTTTGAAAATTTTGGCCATTGTACATAAAGTCAGTTCTACTGATACTACTTCTATTTTTATATCACACTTCTTCCTTTATGTTCTATTCCTGAGGACATTTGCATGAAGACAGACTTTATTTTTAACTAATCATCTGCTCCTGCTATTTATCCTCCACCTATAGCCATAACCTCTGTTAATGACAATTATTTGCTGTGGAGATAATTACAAAATCATACACAAAGGAATGAATTCAGCTGTAGAACAAACAACAGGAACAGAGTAACTAAGAATCATGGAAAACTTTGAGACATTTTATAATATGTACAAGGTCTGCTCACTACTGACCCTCTTTTGCCTTGAATATTGTGGCTCCAATTGGCAATTTTAACAGTAAGGTACCACTCAAGGTGTGTAAGACAGGCAGACTCACACCCTCTCTCATTTTCTGACTTCTCTTCCTAAACTTATAGTTACAGGATTGAATTTGCTGTCAACTAAATTTACTTTAATGGAGTTACGAAGGGTATGAAATTGACCAAAAGCACTCATTTTAGTCATCTCAGAATAAAACTCTTGCATTGGATAAATGAAAGCCCTTGAAATAGCCAGAGTACACCTTGACTTTAAAAATAGCATCTTGACTGCTGTATGTTACTCTTGACTCATTTTAATAGCTCTTGTCAAAAAGAGATGCTAAAAAGTAGATAGTAAAGGCAGACAAAGGGACTGATATAATACAATAAAACTAATTTTAAAAGCTGCCATTTCTATTTCCCATTTGACTTTATATAAACCAAACATAACAGTTTATATAACAGTGCACTATGCTAAACTTATCATGGCCCATTACCATGCGAGCTAAACTTTACTCTAAACACCAACAGGAGTTTCAACTTCAATGCAAAGAATGAGGGAAAATATAATATCTACTTGCACTAACTAAATTGCAAATTTGAAGTATGCAATTTTGCCAGTTAGCCAAACTCGAGCATAGGAGTTGGCTCATATGCAACCAACAACTTGCCTGGAGAAAGAAAAAGCTCTATATACCAAATTAGATTGAATCGTTTGGTGGGAGACAAAGAATGCTGCATAGGCAACTGTAAAAACAAGTGGAAGTGTACTTGCACTGTATTATCTTTTATTTTTTTAAATAAAAGTATACCCATACTGCTGTTATAGTGGAAAGATACTAAGCATCTGTATAACAAATGTTATCAATAAAATGGACCAATTCCTAAACCTTCTGAAGTCACATGAACTTGGTTTGCTGCAACAAGTAAAAGAAATGTTTTCTTATTGTAACTATAGCTCTATGAGATGTGATTCAGACATGTATTCTATTTAAGTGTGTTCCAAATGGGTAGCCGTGTGCGCGCGCATCCCCAGACCACTGAAACCAGAGAATTTTGCCTAACACTACCAGAGGACAGCATCTGCGCCTTCTGGTGTAGCCAGTCCTACCTCAATTCCTTCACATCAAATGCCCAGAGACTAGACTCTACTGAAAAGGGAAGGAGGGTGGGTCATGGAATACACTTTGGCATCACATCTCAAGGAACCACAGTTACCATAAGTAACTGTTCCTTCTTTCAGTATAATGCAGCCATGTATTCCACTTAGCAGTACCTACCCCATGAGGGACTCAGAGTCTACCCAACAAGGAATCCAGGAGCACTCTACCAAAACTTGCAACTGCCCCAGAAGATGTGGTAATGGCATAATAGTTAGTAGATGTATGTATGGACCACCATGTAACTCCCTGCAAATGTTCACTCTTGAGACATCATTGAAGAATGTTAATGATGTTGCTTGTGCTCCTCCAAGTAATTGCTCACACCTGTTGAGGAGGTGTAGCCAAAGCTCTGATATGCAGTCTTGATACAGGGTGTTATCCATTTAGAGGTAATCTGTGATGGGACTACTTGACCCTTCAACTGTTCAGCATATGACACAGAACAGGCAAGGTGAAGCACAGAATAGTTTAGTCCTGTCCAGATAGATGGCTAGACGTCCCCTGACATCTAATGAATGGAGATGCTGTTCCTCTGGAGATGAATGTAGCTTAAGAAAGAACATGGCTAAATGTACCACAAATGAAACTGAAAGAAACCACTTTAGATAAAAATAAATTGTGTAGTTGTAAAGTCACTTTGTCCTCAGAGAATTGTCTATAAGGGGACTCTGCCATTAGAGCCAGTAACTCTCAGACTCTCTTTGTGGATGTTACTGCCACAAGGAATGTAGTTTTCTGATAGAACAAGTAGAAAGGGCCAAGATTTCAGGGGCATGAACAGCGGTTCCACTAAAGCCGCAAGAACCGAATTAAGGTCCCACAGAGGAACTGGCCCTCAGACCAGAGGATGGAGACAAAGAAGCCCTTTAAAGAACCTTCCTACCATGGCATTGAAGACGACTGATCTTTCCTGAGTGCAGATATGAAATGCCACTCTCTCTGCCAGATGCACTTTCAATGAACTAAGCACACATTCAACAACTGAAGGTGCAACAAATACTACAAAGATATCCTGGACAGATGCCAGCATTGGTTGAATTCTGCACGCCAATGACCACACCAAAAAGCATATACATTTAGCTGAATAAGCTATTCTGGTAAAGAGTTTTCTACTCTTGAGTAGGATCTGTTGTATAGCCACCAAATGCCGCTATTCCTCTGAATTTAATAATGAAGCAGCCACTTCATGGCAGGGAACTGAATGAGGGTTGCAATATGCTACCATGATTCTAAGTGAGTTGACTGGAACAGAGAGGAAGAGGTATGGGAGGCTGAACCGACGGTGTGAGGTCAGAAAACTAGCATTGTCTCAGCCATCCTGGGGCAATGAGAATGAGCTTGGCTAAATCCACTTTTAGCTTGAGAATGAACTGTGGCATGATCAGGATCAGAAGAAAGGCATACACGAGAGCTGAATGCCAGCTGAGATAAAATGCATCAGAGAGGGGGCCTGGATTGGCGCTCCCTTGAAACAGAACATTTACTGTTATCCCTTTTAGCAAATGCATCAATTGTCACAATGCAAGCTGAGGTGATGACATGGAAGATTCTTGTCTGCAGAGATCACTTGCGACTGAGGGAAAAATTCTGCTGAGATGGTTTGCAAGATGATTTCTGGATTCTTGCAAATGGCCAGCTATCTGATTAATGCTCTCCTCAATGCAGAACTGCCACAAACCGGTTGTCTCTTGGCAGAGCATCCTGGAGTGTTTTCCCTCTTGTGTGTTCACATAATACATCGCAATGGTATTGTCAGTAAGCATGTGAACCACTAAGCAGATGATAAGGTCAAGAAATAGTGCGACATATATTGTAGATAGCTCAAAGCTCCATCACACTGTTACGCAGTGAGGATTCTTGCTCCAACCACAGACCTTAAACTTTCAGTGACCCCACATGTGCTCCCAAATTCATCAAGGAGGCATTGGTTGAACACAGACCTGTGTGAGAAAGGCCAGATGAAGGGAATGCTTTGGCAAAGGCTCTCAAGAGGCATCCACCATTGCCAGGAGCCCAGGACCAGTTGAAAACCACCTCTGTATAGTGGGTTAAGAGTTGGATAGTAAACCATCCTGAGCCACAGGTGGAGAGGCAGAAGGTTCAATCTTGTAAACGGGACCACCTGCTGGACGGGGACACGTGGCTAAAGCACATCCAAACTGTCATGGAAGGCACTGACAACAGAGTCAGGCAAAGGTGGCAAATCACTTAAAAATCAATATGTCAGCAGAAACGCTCTCAAACTTGTCAAGTAAGATCCCAATGAACTTGATTTTCTGAATGAAAACTGAAATTGACTTCCCAGTGTTTTGGATGAGACTCAGGTGGTCGAGCAAGTGCAGCATAGTGTTGACACAAGCAAGAATTTTCTCTCTGGACCTGCCACTCTGAAACCAGTTGCCCAGATCAGGGAAGATGTGGATTCCTTTCTTCCTGAGAAACGCTATCACAACAATCCTGAATTTGCTAAAAACACTAGGGGCAGAAGAAAGGGTGAATGGAAATACCATATATTGAAAATGGCATTCCACTATGACAAATAGAAGAAATTTCCTGTGGCCTAGCAAAATAGCCAATGAAAGCAGACATCCTGAGGGTCCAGAGCAGCAAACTAGTTTTTCTGAGACAACATGGCGACAGTAGTTGATAGAGTGATTATTTGGAACCTCAGGTATCTGATATCTTTTTGCTACGGACCTGAAGGTTGAGAATGGGACTTACCCCTGCAGATGGCATGGAATCCGGCATGTTCCAGAGTACCTCAGCAAGCTCGAGCAGCTCACTGTTAATGGGAAGGGCAGATGACTTGTGGATGTTCTTCTGCAGGACTTCCACTTCAATACCTTGGGAAGCAGCAATGTGCGGCAAAAGGTCCTAGTATACCTTGAAATCCTTTGGTACCAAAGGAAAGAACCAGGCATTGTGGAATCGTTCAAGGACACAGATGAAGTGATTAGCTGTGCCTGAGCTGGATCATGCTCCAGAACTGACAGGCGTGTACCAAATGACTCTGGTGCAGAGAGCTTGCTATCAACCCCACTTCTACTGAGCGTGAAAGGGAAACCTCAGGATACAATGCAAACAGACTCACAGATTCAGTGGCCCATCCAGCATATGGGGTTATAAAAGATGCAGCCTTGGCAAAGTCCAGGACCAATGGTGAGGTCAGGACAGAAAGTTAGAGGAGGAAAACAGCGGTCAGTCTTATGTGATCTTTTCCTCAGCTTGCTTAGAGGAGAAGAATTCTTCTGTTTCAGGACATGAAACAGCAGTACTCTCTGAACCCGGGGCAATCTCTGCTCTGACTAGGGCCTCAGAGCCAAAGCCAGCCTCATGGCCAACTTGAGAAGGTGCTGCTTCAGATGAATATCCTTTTACACTGGAGTCCGTTTGGTAAACGATCTGGAAATCGAATGCCGTTCCTTGATGTGGAGTTTGCCTAGGCACAGCAAACACCACGTGTACAGATCGTTGTTGGGGACCGCTCCCCTACATGACAAAATGTTTGAACCCTAGTGAGAGCATCACAAGGGAAATATTTAAACTACAGCCAAACAACACTAAATTCTAAGAATACTAATTAGCTTTATACAACTATAAAGGTTAGTCAAAATAGAGGGTTGGCAACATGAAAAACCACACAGAGCTCTGCCTCTAGCCACAGGCAGTAAAAAAACCTGATGGGAATCATGGCAGTGCCATCTCATATAACCACGGGAGAAGCTATGGTCACAAGGTGTGAGCGCCATCTGTTTTACCGGTCATGCTTGGCAAAGTTCTCTGGTTCTGGAGGGCTGGTTGCACACATACCTCAGTGGAGAACCTTAATTACTCTTCCCTTAACATTTTATTTTAAAAATTTACTACCAGAAGTAATTATCCCCATTAATGTGTTATTTAAAAAAAAAAAAAAAAAATCACCCCAGTGATTTGATGAATAGTGCAGCATGTAGCTGGAGACAGAACAGCAACCCCAAAAAATCCCTGAACCAGAGAATGATAAAGGTACCACAGAAGTGATACCCTCAGTCATGCAGCAGCATGGGAAGTGGAAAACAAAACTCCGTTTCATTTGAGCTGTTTCACTCTGCCGTAAGGCACCTTTCCTGACAGGCGTGTGAAACACTTGCTACTATATAATAAGAGGATGGACAAAGATATACTGAAGTGGCAGGAAAGCACAAAGGGCTAGATAGAAGCCTGTAAGTCAACCTACATGACTCTGATCCTGAGCCGTTGGGTCAAACTCTGCTATCAGTTACAGCATCATCATTCTGGATTAACCATCAAAGTAAATGGAGTGTTCTCCAGGCTGACGTCGTAACTGAGAGAAGAATCCGGCCCTCTGCACAGAGGCGAAGAGGACTCCTGCTATCAACATTCAGCATATATATGGTATAAATTAACAATTTTGAGAAACTAAATCAACTTTAACAGAAAAGTTGTTCCAAAAGTGACGGTGATAAATAATTTAGGTATAAAATAGGATGCTGCAAAAGAACTACCATCTGCAAACTGTTAGTCTCTCTTAAGAATCATTGATCTGAATTAACAGGCTGGTTTCTAAGATAAACAATCAGATTCAAGACCCATTTCACTATGCTCTGGCTTTCTCTTGGATCAGGGAAGAAAAGCCTCAGTGAAGGATTATTATACTGGAGATAACACTGAAATCATCAGGGTGGGAATATATCAGCAGTTGTCTCTTCCCGTATGTTTGCAAAATTTCTAACACAATGGAGCCCTCACAATGGAAGTCTTTGGTATGGCTAGAATGTAGATTAACAACTGCCAGCACCACCAGACAGAGTCTTACATTTGTTTCCCAGACATTACAGGCTAGACACCTCTGTCTCTGCTGATGCCCTGTTTGGTCATCTTCCGAGACCAAATATCCATAATACTTTCAGGGCTGTGTTGCCTTCCTTAATCTTTCTCTAAATCTGCTTCTAGGTAGAAATCCTAACAGTTTGGACTGTGACTAACATAGCTTCAGAAAGAGGATTTTTTTAAAAAAAAAAGTTTAAGTGACATCTCTATGTACCGTAACCACCTAACTGTAATGTCTTAGGCAAAGATTCTACCACTATACTGTGTCTGTTCTTTAAGGTAATCTTGTTGACAGGTTTTTTTCTTCTCCCTCCTATTCTAAATACATGATAAAGTAATCTGAAAAAGTGATACAAGGAAGTTTGGGGCAGAATGGCAAAAAAAGCTGTGCTAAGATCTGTTGCTGTTGCCTTTGTGAGGGAAAGAACCCAAGCCACCACTCTGGATGGAGGCTCTCTGAGGTTGCTGGAAATGTGTCTAAAGCAATGTCTGAAACAGCTGAAGATGTGCCCACAATCATTCACCTGTACAGAACACAGCAATAACTGAGCACAGAGCATTCTAGAGTGGTCCTTAAAATTAATGTTACAGTCCTACCGTGGAGAATTGAACCCGCTGTCTACGGTAATACTGCTGCTGTCCATGCTGTCCAGCCGAGCTGAATGGGTGGCTCTCTGGTTGTTGCTGTTTTCAGTCTCCTTTGGGGTGAGAAGAGTGAGATTCTTCTCAAACTTTCTTTGCAGATCTCTTTCCTTTTCCCGCTCAAGCAGCCACTGCATAGTACCCACATCGTCCCTGTTTTTTTCTTCCTCTGCGTTTTTGTTTGCTGCCTCCTCAGAGTCATCATCATCAGATACATTGTAATAATCAAAGGTGGCTTCCTGGTTCCCAACTGGCTCTTGTTGTCTCTGTGAAACAGGTAAAACTTGTGTAACCGAGGTTACTATAGCTTGTTCAAGTTTCTCACATCTGACTGGCAGTGTGTCAGAGGGTGTCTTTTGATGGGGTTTTAGTAGGGGCACACTGGACTTGTGATAGCTATTCACAGAGAGTGTATTGTGCAGAGGTTTAAAAAGTGTATCTTTGCTAAATATTTCTTTCCTTTTATCAAGGCTGCTTGATTCAGTGTTATGGTGCTGAACTAGACGCCCATTTGCGATCACCTCAGGGGTCTGGCCAGCAGCAACTGGACCACTATTTGGCCCTTTAGGGGACTCCTCTTTGTGTACCCCAGGTTCTCTGGCTATGTGTTGGGATTGTCTTTCTGAGGAAGAAAGTTTTTTGATGCCATCTGTTAAAGTCATTGTGTCATGGTCCTCTTTATTCTTTCCCAGAGGCGATGGAGCAGTAAGTAAAGTCTCACTGGAAGTGGTGCATTGAAAATAATCATCAATTGCTGATTTTGTTGTGCAGGAGTTGAGCTCACTATAAGATGGTAAATTCTCTGTAGGCTTGCTTTGTTCCACTAGGCTACAGGAATTGGGGGTTTCTACACTGCCACTAACTATTTCGGGTACACACACATCTTTATAGCTTGCAGATGAAATCAGAGCCCTTTGATGACTGAGTGACTGTGAAGGCCTTAAGGTACTGTCATCAATATATGCTTGGCAAGTTGTCTGGTCATCTGGACTACAGCCTTCAGTTAGGCCTTCAGGTGAACCTAAAGTAGCAGAACCAAGAGGTCCTTTAGAGTTATCCATTGATCTAGACCTCTCCTTGGCTTTGTTAGACCTCTCATTCCTTGACCTTCTATCTTGTGTATGGCTGTGGCTTCGATGGACCTTGGAGTGGGAGCTTCCCCTTGAAGGTTCAGGAAAAGGCATCTCAGTTCTTCTTTTGGCCAGTTCACCAGATACATCCCATTCTGGTGTCATGGGAAAGTGAGACTCAATCACGCTAGGATTGCTGTGCATAATAAAATTATCTCCTTTGTGTTCTATGATGAAACAGCCTTCCCGTGGGGACCTAGTAAGGGGATCATAGAATTCGTACTCTCTTTCACCTGGTATATCCAAATGTGAACCATCTGAAGGGTCTCCTTTGGACACCCGGGTCTTGCTGTGTGAGCGAGATTTTCCATGTGACTTTCTGTGATTCCTACTCTTTTTGCTTCGCCCACTATGATGAGCTGAAGAGCCAGCTTTGCTTCTTTGAGCTTTTTCTTCTTCAAGTTTCTTCATTAGTGCAGTATGCCTCATTACATTTTCCACAGTCAAGTCTGGGTTAATGCGCCTAATAATCTCCATTTCCACCTCCCTAGGTATAGTGGTAGGGGTGTCTTCATCCCTCAAGGGCCATTCCTCAGGAGGAAACTGGGCGGAGAAATTGGCCAGCTGTTTTGCCTTGTCCTTTTTAAAGCTTAGCCGAAACAATTTTAGTCCAAATTTTTTAGACTGCTTTTCTACATCTTTAGGCTTTGAGAGTGTCTCTGCTTTATAAGAGAAATTTACAGTACTTTTACTTTTTTCAGTGGGTGGCACCTGGCACAGAGCAGAAGGGCAACATGAGTCCTTACAGTCTTTTGCTGATTTCCTCTGTAGGGTGGAGGGGTGCATGCTGTGCATGTCTTCTCTGCAACAATGACAAGAGTCGCAGTGGTTTTTGGGTAAAGTTCGGTCCCTGACGCAGCCTGAGGTGGAGGGAGTTATAGTTCCTTGTTGCGGAGAGTGACACTGAGACCTGTCAGGTATCCTCTCATCCAAATGGTACCATTTACTATTAGTTCTTATGAGGGATGGAGTTATAAAATAAGTCTGTGGAGTAACAATGAAATAGCCATCTGGAGTTGGATATATTTTCCTCTCTCGTACGAGCATGTTCAAGGTGTGCCGAAGAATTTCAGGGCTGGGAGTTGGAACGCCTAAAACAACAGTAAATACATATGAGCTACTGTATAATTATGAAAACTTCTTTGGCTCCCTCCCACCACCACAAGCAGAGTTTTGCCAACACAAACGTTAGAGTACGCTGAGCAAACAATTCAAACTGAGCACACTGTTAGGCACTCTCTAGTCTGTTTGGAGTTCCACTTACCTCCTTCACTTGAGGCATATGAATTATTAACTAAATAAATAGGAAAATAATAGAGTGTAAAAAAAATACCCTCGTTACGTCAATTGTGTAGGTGACCTTAAACTACCAAAAGGAACCTGGGGGGGGGGAAAACGACACAACCAAGGGAAAAGATTTAAGTTTTTGTTATTGTTCTAATCAAATATTTACTTCCTAATTCATCAATATTGATGTATTTATTACAATTTACAGCAATGTATAAATAAGTGCCCATCTGTTATTCTGGATGCTGGTCACATTTTTTTCCACATAAAAACAACAGAAACAAAGCACACAGGAAAACCAGAACTCCAACCCAAATCAGGCAGCACTTTCACACCAACCACCATTGCGACATGAATAAGCTCCCCATCCGGTTCCCACATCTCCAGTCTTCCCAAGAAAACGATCATCAGATTTACAGATTATAGATCTATTTTATTCAAACAAATGTGTTGACATGTTAGGTGATGTTATTTATCTGTCTTCTAAAAACTTCCCTGCAAGAGCTGTCTGGCCTTTCTATGGGGTCTGATGGACATGTGCCCAAGTGTACATTTCAAACATAGGCAGAGGGAATGCCTTATTATTGACAACATAAAATCCACATAAGGTGGACTGGGCTTTGGATCCTGATACTGCACCTATGGAAGTCATTATAAGAACTCCCATTGACTTCAGTCTTTAATAGTAGTCTTTAATTAGTTAACAGCAGTCTTTAATACCTCATTCAGCACCAAATATGAGGCCTGATGTTGTGGGATAGCAACAAGTTGGTTTCTAAAAGCAGCACACAAGAGAAACCCCTTGCCACAATCACTCCAATGGCTAGGCTGTTCTCTTCTGTGTGCTACTGTACGCACCACCAACTCCACCCCCATATTTCGGAGGTCAGAGTTTGCCACTACACATTGCTACTTGTGTCTGAGTACAGCAGGAAGACAACATGGGACCAGCACAGTAAACAATATGCTGTCCAAATGCTACCGTATTGTTGTAGCAATTACAAACTGACTTCAAACACTGGCCTTTGGTATTACCACGTAACCGTGAGGGGAAGGGACAACGAAAGTGTCCAAATTTTAGAGCTCTGTGAGATAAAATGAAGAAAAAGTATTTCTGATTTCTAGATGACTCAATTAATTGTAAAGCTAGAGTTTAAGAGGAGGATCAAAATAAAATAAATGGCACGGAACCAGCAAAATGGACACCGCAACTCTCTCACACAGCCCGGATGTGAAATACAATAGCTGAAATAGACGTTTACACAACAACCCAAAAAGGAGAAAAGGCTTCTATGCTTAATATTGAAGGAAACCTTCGAGACATTGGCATAGGTCTGATTTTGCTTAATGAATTGGAGATTGCTCAAAAGCAGTTTATTGGTGCAAGTTAGTCAACTCATTTAGTGCTAACAGGATGGGATCAGATCCTGTAGTACAAGTTCTGGTTGCACTGATTAGACTTTCTCCAGCTTGCTCTCCAGGAAGACTTACAAATAATCTCATCCCTGGTCTCATACATGGGGAGAACAGAACCATCCTTGAAAAGCCCTTTTTTAATAAATAAATAAATAAATAAATAAATAAATAAATAAATAAATAAATAAAAAGGCGTGGTGAAAACCATTGCAGAAAAGACCAGTTGGATTAAGCTCCTCATGAGAAACTACCTGGGAATTAAAGGTGGGGAGAAAGGAAAAGTGAAAGGCCCAATTGGGATGCATTCCCCCTTTTCAAAAACTCAATGAGACCCTGACCCATCTCTGATTAGCCCCTAGCCTCACAAGACAGCAACCTGCTTAAAGCTGGATCCATACTGGGAAGATCTCTCTATGGCTGTAGAGAAAACTGGCCTATATCAGCCTTGCTATGGCTCATGTGGGAGGTGGACTTTCCTCCACTTCCACTGCAGGCATCTTCTCAAAGCCTTTTTACTAGCCTGGCAAAGAAAATGTTAATGCAAATAGCTTCCAACCCTTCATTCTGTGCAACTACTGTACTGCTTGCTGGTAGCACACTTAAACCTTCCAAAAGCCAAGTCTCCCCCCCACTCCAAAAGGTGAACCCAGACTTCTACTCTCTGAATTGGTGCAAGGGTTCATGCATTGGAGACAAAGATTGCTCAGGCTGCTCAGAACACTACGCTTATGTTGCAGTATCTCCCTCTCCTTTACTTTCTCAGACAGCAGCCATGCCTCTGACCAAAGATGTGGATGTCTGCCTGGAGGTAGAACTTGGACTGGGCAAAATAAGGAGGGATGCTAAATGAGTGCCAACATTTCTTTATTGCTCATTAGTTTAGTCTGCATTAAAAGGACCCATTGAGCAGTCACCACTCCAGTCTGGGAAGTCCAAAGAAGAACAGAACTTTGTCATTTAGCAGTTAAAGATCATCTCTTTCCATCTTTCATTTTAAAGAGAGATCCACTGCTTCTTTTTGAAGGTCTGACAGCTTAACAAAAAGTAACAAAAAACTCTAGTTTTACCTGCACCACAACAAACCTTTTGGGGCTGCATTTTTCCTGTGGCCTTTACAGTCAGTATTTTAGCAAAAAGAAATATTAAAACGTTTTTGTGAAGTAAGTCATTACCTCCTTTTTTCTTTATAGTAAAAAGCTTTCTTGCATAATACACATGATCTTAATAGGAGCTTCTAGAGTGCATTTTACAGAAAAACAGAGTACAAAGTGTTTTTCTCTCTTCCATACGTGAAGAACATTTCAAAGAGAAAACTAAGCTATTGATGTCCAAGTTTCATTATAGTTAGTCTCATGTATGCCAATGTTTCAATATTTTAGCAGTCATAGCTGTATATTTTTGCACTCAGCCCTCCTGAAGATTTGACATAACCCAACAATAGCCAAGACACAGAGCATTCATGCTAATCATTAGCCCTATCTCACTCCATTCGTGGGTACTGTGTTGAGTACATATACTACATACTCATTTATCCAGCTTTGGATGATATTTGTATTTAGAGGTGTTTTTACTGAGTCAGTCATCAGGAATGTGTGTCAGGGAAGGCTCACTGGATTTGGAACAATATGGACACACGGGTGAGAGCAATAGTGAGAGAAACGGGAAGAGACAATTACTAAGATTTCAACCTTCTCTTCCCTTCTCCCACCCAGTTATGGGTCTCATATTTCATGCAGAAAAACAACAGAGTCCGGTGGCACTTTTAAAGACTAACAAATGTGTTTATCGCATGAGCTTTTATGCAGTCATCATAGAGGTAAGGCAGGAAAACTCAGATTTCTCCCTCTCCCTTTTCAGTGGGAATACCCATGCTGCCAGAGATCATCCTGGAAGTAGCAGCAGAGACACAGACAGCCATGAATGGGCAGAGTACACCATCAATAGCAACCGAAGGGAATGTCTTAAAAGGAAAAGAAAGATAGCTGGGCAACAAAAGCTAGCACTCAGAGCCCAGAGCCTTGACTTTATATCTTGGGGCTGACACAAAACAATAGGCAACACACTTCTTTGGGCCTTGAGTATCCACAATTAAAGAAATTTAAAACAATGCCCTCAGTTGAGCAGGTTCTTAGCATAGAGCAGACATGCCAAGAACCAATGCAGTGCTCACAGAACCTGATATGTATCATCTGTTTATGTTTGAGTCATATTGTCAAAATGCACCTGCTTTGCAAATGCTATCCCTCGCTTCTCACCGCTTAGCTCTGTTACCAGTGTTAGCAGTGAGCCAGGAAGCCGGGATCTCTCAGCTTCTCTTAGTTCCCATGTACAAGCTGCACCACATGATTCAGCGCTACTCCTGCTGTAGGGCAAGGGAGTGGTACAGAAGCCTTACTCCACTTCTCATTCTAGAATGGCCCCTCAAAGAGGCAGAGTGCCCAGGGGCACCTCACCATTCCCTACCAAGAACTCCCCTGCATGGGGGTAATTTAGGCCTCAATTTTTCATTTTACTTGCTTTTTCAATATTCATTTAAAAATGGGGGTGGGGGTGTGGACAGGAAAAGAGCTTTCTCCTGGTAGCTTTACAAAAGAGTTTTAGCATCAAAAGATCTATTTCAGTCTCTGTTATTGTGGTTATGTAAAAAGTATTTCAAATGTATTTAAGAAAAAATACATATGATTCACCCAGTCATAGACAATGATGACTATGAAGTGTTGTATAAAAGAGCCTTTAAGTGCTGATTTAGATGATGTTCTGTAGTTACACTGGGTGACTAACTCCTATAGATTCAGAGAGGGAGGAAAAAATCTTACGAAAATATAATTACCATGCCTGGGCAGTAAGCAATTTTCCAAGTTAAATACGTCAGCCTTCTCTCTTCCCCCTCCTCGTTGGAGTCTTTTGCATTGCTGCAGTAGTTTGAGGCTATCCCTTTATCACATCCACCATGTTATCCCCACTTTCTACATCTTGGCTCTAAAAATGGTGGTGGGATTCTTTGGAGCCTAACACCACACATTAAAATTAACTATAAGTTTCATTATGGCCACTGGAACTAGTAAGTCAATACAAAAGGATCCAGAACTGAATGTGGTTTGTCTGCTTGGCAGACGGTGGCTGGCTCCCATTACTGCTATTTTAAATATTTTTGCATAAGGTAAAGCGTTAAGTGGTTCCATGGAGGGGGGGCTTCCTGCAGCCCATATTTTGGGCTGAATAAAATCAAAGACTAAAGTCCAAAGGGTTTATTTATACCAGGAAGCACTGAATACCGAGTTAGCAAGAAGCAGCCATGAGTTATCATTATCACTACTGAACTGTTTAATTTAATATACAAATTGTAAATGATAGGAGGAAAAAAAATGCAAAGAACAAAATGGCTGCTAAAAGGAATTTACTTCTTTTCTTTTTAGTTAACACTTTTCTAGCCCTTCTTTCTCATTCCTATTACTTCTTTTTCTCACTCGTTTCCCCTACTTATTTCCTTTTAGTGCTCCTACACTCCTTTTATTTCTCTCCAGGTCAGCCACATTCTTTCCCCCAGAAGAGCTGCACCACATTGTCATCAGCATTTGGTTTCACCTGAACTGGCAGAGTGGCTGGGATACTACCAATGTCAACACTGTGGTATTTGAGTGCCTTCTGGCATTAAAAAGGAAAATAAAATTAAAAAAACCCTTCAAAAGTGGGGATGAGAAGGGCTCAGTACTGCTCCCACTGGAGTCACTTCAAAGCTCCCATTGACTTTAATGGGAACAGGACAGGGCCTGAAGGAGGAAAATAAGCCAAAGCTTTAAAAAACAATTTTTTTTTTAATAAGCTCCAAAAGAGTAGCTATGTCAGTCAGCAAAACAAAAAAGGAGTTTTGTGGCACATTTAAAGACTAACACATTTATTTTTCATATTAGTTTCCATGTGCGAAGTCCCACTTCATCAGATGCCAGAGTGGAGAAAACTTACACTGAAAAAAAACTGATAGTATGGGAGTGAAAGATAAATCTTGTGATTACATTTCACTGCCGCAGGTCAGATTACTTCAGCAAATCAGGTCAGATTACTTCAGCAAATCAAACAAGTTGTAGCCTCCATTTGTCATCTGACAGCTCTATTCACTTTACCTTTTGTGAGTTTTGTAGCTTCTGCTGAAGAGAATGAGAAGCCACGTTGGCCTCTTTTGTTGCTGCAAACAGCTTGGTTATCCTGAGTACTGAAATCTGAGTAGATGGATTGGCAGATTCACTGTATGACTATTGAAAAAATAATGGTACAGTGATATGCCAATATCTTTCAGTCCTTTTCTAGGAATAGCTGTCAGCTAAGCAGACTATGGAGTGCAATGCTTTGGCCAAAAGGATAATGTGATCTTGGAGATTTATTTTACCGCTGTACTTGGCACTGATGTGACTGCTGCTGAAATGTTGTGTCCAGTTCTGGTACCCACAATTCAAGAAAGATGTTAATAAATTGGAGAGGGTTAAGAGTAAGGCCATGAAAATTATTAAAGGAGTAGAAAACTTGTCTTAAAATTAGAGACTCAAGGAGTTAATGGTGACTTGATCAAAGTCTAATTACCGACATGGGGAACAGATGTACAAAAATAGGCTCTTCAGTCTAAAACTCTATATAATTTTTTAAACAGAATAATAGCAACCACTGGAAGAATGTACCAAGGGTCATGGTGGATTCGCCGTCACTGACCATTTAAAAATCAACATTGGATGGAGGTTATTTTTTAATTTGTCTTTTTAATTTGCTCTAATTCAAAAGGAATTACTTTGGGGAAGTCTACGACCTGTGTTATACAAGTGGTCAGACTACATGATCACAATGGTCTCTTCTAGCCTTGGGAATCTATGAATGACCTTATTTTTGAAAGTGGAGAAACTGAGGCAGAGAGGTTAAGCGACTTACTGCAACAGACACCAAAGTCAGGAATAGAGACCAGAGTTATTGGCTCCCCCACGATTATCCTTTCTCCCCATAGCTCCTGTTTTACAGTGGGGAGGATCTCTTCTCTTCTCAGGAAGGGGAGTGTGTCTGAACAGTGACGGAAAACATGGGCTCTCAGTCTCAAAGTCTTACCAACTGACTCAAGCTTCTGACGCTCAGTCTGCGAGGCTAAAAACTTCAGTGTAGAAACTTGGGCTCAGGCTAGAGCCTAGGCTCTGGGACCATGCCCCTCATGGGGTTTCAAAGCCTGGGTCTGAATATTTACTTTGCAATTTTATAGCCCAGCAGCCTAAAACCCACAAGCCCAAGTCAGCTGACCTGGGCTAGCCATGGCGACACCACATGTCTATTGCAGTGTAGACATACCCTGTATATGCAGGACTTGGGAGGAGTCTGAAGGCAAGAGAGCAAGAAGTGGGGGATTGGCTAGTATTGCCATACCAGGGCCGGAGGGCTGAAGGAAGGCGGACAGTGGAGGAACTGACCTGTTGACATCTCCAAGGCTGCAAAGCTGGATCCAGAAGATCCGTGAGAGGGGTAAGGGGAGTTATGGATGGTCCCAGCAGAGGCTGAGGGTGTATGGAGGTTCCTGCTGGGAAAAGCATTCCACATAGAGGGGCTTAGATGGGTGCTCTGGTACACAGACAGGAGAGAGCTGTGTTATACATCTGGGCATGGTGAGATATGATATTAGGACTGTGTTGCACATTCTGTTTGGACTGTACCAGGTAAAATCTAGACTTGGATTGTGGGACTTTTATTACAATCAACACACACAGGACACTTATAACTGAACCCCACAGGTGCTATATTTATACTTGAGAAGATTCTTGGGATTGATGGAGGAAAATTGAGGCAGGCATGACTGTCATGCCACAGCCTGAAGCAGAAAGGCATTCCAGTTGGGATTGCCCCGTAAACAGCCTGACCATACCTTGTTTATATGTAAATTCCCCCACCATCTCCAGAGGCTGGCCTCATTTCTTTCTTGCTCTGTCCCCCACCTCCATAAATAGAAGCACCAGTAAAAATATATATATATTTATAGTTGAGAGAATCTGGCATTTAAAATACTGCATGACAGCAGTGGTGTTATTTAAGATTATGTAGTGCTTTAATAATTCAAAAGCCAGAACTGTCTGGACATGTACATTTTCTGCATCTCAAGAGAGTCTACTCTGCATCATCAGACATGTACATTTTCTGCATCTCAAGAGAGTCTACTCTGCCCCCTCTACTGAGCTTCCAGACAGAAGATTATGTCTTGTTTGTTGCTCACGAAGAATACTGACCTAAGGTGAACTCAGTTAATGTAAAGTACATTTTTTCACTGCTGCATTCACATTAGATATTACATGTAAGAATGAATGTACAGGAATTGTACATTTTTGAGGTGGACTTCACCTCAACGTGGCAGACATCAGAATATCACTTCTTTACTTCACAAGTGAGAATAAACCTGGGGCATGTATTCTGTTACCAAAATTTTCAACACTGTAAGCTGTTTTGGTTAACTACATTACAAAAAAAATCTGTAAACCATAAAATCTCTACTATTGAAAACAGCAAAGTCATTATACACCCATCAACTTCAGAAGATCTGTTAAAGCCTCGATCATGTTCCCTAAAAGGTAGAAGATATATGCAGGGAAAGAGGTTAAATTCTTAGCTGTTATCCTGGATTTCATAGATTTACATTTAGTATGTGAGATTTTAAATCTGGACAATAAACATGACGCAGGATTTCATAAACATCTTATATGATTCTAAGTTAGAATATGACTATTTACAGCAGTAGTGTTCTCTCACTAAAAAGAAAAGGATTCACAAAAATACAATATGTATAAATAAGACGTGTATTATTATAAACTTTTTTCCCCAAGACCAGTGTATAAGTATATGAAAAATATATTTTAAATAGTGTTTAACTGGTGTTAAATCTTCTAAAATGATTTTTTCCTGAGCTGGCACTATGGCTTAACAAGGGATAAAAGAAACATTCTGATTGGCTCATGAAATACTAGTTTAAGATGTAGAGTGGTTGCTATGTGATGTTATAAATAATTAGCATACCTTATTTCAGATATAGCTGTGGCCCAGATTTATGTTTGCACATTGGCTCAGCAACGTAGAGGGTTAATATGCAAGATCCTATTCTTCTTAGTCAGTTTGAGAATGGCAACTGTTGTCTTACACATGCCATGAAACTCAGTTAAATACCTGTCCTTTCAGCACAAGTGACCTCATGACAAGTGGCTGCTGTGAGAATGTTACCCATGCCAATGGGAGGCGTTTTCCCATTGGCACAGGTAATAGACCTCCCCAAGAAGCAGTAGCTAGGCTTATGGAAGAATTCTTCTCTCAGCCCAGTGCTGTCTACACCAGGAGTTAGATCATCTTATCTATGTCACTCAGGGGTATAGATTTTTCATGCCCCTGAGTGATGGAGCTGTGTTGATTTAACTTGTTAATGTAGGCACTAGACATGCAATGTGATAAGAGGTGCACAAATTATTTGACAATATGGATACAGCTCCTCAATAAAGTTCTCCTCTCTCTTAGTTCTCTATTAGTTCTTCACAATCTACTTGGGAAATATGAACTAATACTATAGAAAAGGATATGGGATAGTTTAAAGCAGCTATGGAGAAAATAAAGAGGCTCAAAAAAATTGGGATTAGTTGATTTTTAGAAGGGGTGAAAAGATCAATTTGCACCAAGAGTGGTCTCCTTCACTGGATGATGCGGCTCCACTAAGAAAGCTAATATAGTGATGTTCAATAATTTAATTACATTATGACTGGAAGGGAAAGGAATTCCTTTTTTTATAGAAAAGAAGTAAAATAGTGATGGAGAAAAAATAAGCAAAAAATAGTTTAGGGCAACAAAGCGTGGAAGTTTTCGTTTTTTAAATTTGGGGGAGGTGGGAAATAGGAAACGTAATGCACTTTTCTTAATCTCAGACTTTAGAAAGATGCATGTTCAAGTGCTGGAAAAAAGGGGATGCAGCAAGAGACTGTGCTAACCTGCCTAGGGATTCTTGCAAGCAGACTACAAAACATTCCAGCCTGTTGAATTGTTTTGGGGTGTATTTTTGTCCGACAGGAATGGCAGAAATACCAAACCAACCTTTCTTTAACCACATGCAAAAGAAACTTGAGGGACGTATCTAATAATTTAGAATTTCAAGTACCTAACGTGGTTTTTGCTAAATGGTATAGAGTACCAGCTTCCTTCCAATGCTTCATTCTCTAGAACCTTCCTTGTACATACTAACGTAGTGTTACCACAGTAAGCCTGACTTGGCGAAAATAACTGAGACAAAACAACTATACGAAAAATGTGAACTTTGATTGCCCTCGCTGCCTTATACTCCACATACTGGATCATTAACTTCACAGTACGCAGAGAAACTTCATTAAAAAACCCACAGGCTGAGACAGAAAAGTAGTGTTTACAAACTATATATATATATGATACTTTGTCCAGCTATATCAGAGAGTGGAATTGAGCTTCCATAAAGAACCCCAAAGAATGTAATTACTTGAATGGCAATCCAGTACCACACACGCTTTGCTGATTAGCTTGTTTATGCACCTTTAAGTGCTATATTCCAGGCTATTCAGGGGATATACACGGAGTAGCTGTACCTATGTGAACACTGGACCCCAAGTGCTTCAGACCATGATGCTGCAGCAGTTTCAGATATGTCATGAGAAGCATTAGACAGGCATATTCTGAAGTCAATTAAAAGCAGAAAGGAAGAAAGGATTTGCTAATGTTCAATACAGCCTCTGTACATTTCTTCAAATCCTTCTCTGAGCTGGGAATCAATTCTAAAAAGCTTAACTCACATGAGCAGCCCTCTTGAAGTGAGCATCATTACCAGCGTGTGTAAGGATAATTTAAGGGAATACGGATTGCAGAATCATGTTTTAGGGTTTCTGTCAATTTTGCTTCAAACTGTCAGGACTAATTGTAGATGATTTCTGCACAACATTTGGGGTGTGTGGGGATAACTAGCTGAATATGAGCTCCCAATGTCATGGTGTGGCCAAAAAAGTAACCTGGGATGCATAAAAAAGGAAACTTCAGGAGGAAAGGTTATTTCATCTCTGCTTCTGGCATTGGTGCAATCACTACTGGAATACTGTGTCCAGTTCAGGTGTCCCAATTCAAGAAGGATGTTGATAAATTGGAGAGGATTCAGAGATGAGCCACGAGAATGATTAAAGGTCTAGAAAATATGCCTTATAGGACAAACTGAAGCAGTTTGATCTACTTAGTTTAACAAAGAAAGTTAGGCGGTGACTTGATCACAGTGCTAAATAGCTACATGGGGAACAAATATATGAAAACAGGCTCTTCAATCTAGCAGCCAACGGTATAACACAATCCAATGTCCGTAAGTTGAAACTAGAAAAATTCAGATGGGAAATAGAGTATAATTTTTTCGCAATGGGGGATATTAGCCATTGGAAGAATTTACCCAGGGTCGTGAAGAATTCTCTCTCCTGACAATTTTTAATCATGTTTAGATGTTTTTCCTCAGAGCTTTGCTCAAGGAATTATTTTGGGGACATTCTAATGGCTTGTATTATACACGAGGTCAGACTGTATTATCACAATGGTCCCTTCTGGAATCCATGACTAAGCAAAGTAATTATCTACCAACTTACCTTTTCTAAAGTAATAAAATTTGTAACCAACCTTTTAGGTGGAATTCTTTGACTGCTATTTAAAACCCCAAGCTCATATCATTAGTGATGTATTAGTGTACGGTTACCTGGGAAGCAGGTTGTTAGGTGTTCCATTAGTGCTTCTTGTGTGACTTGTTTTCGTGCGGAGTTCATTGTTGAGATGGCCAAACAAAGGATTTCTCCAAGTGGAATAAACTGTGATTGACTGATGGGAGACATACTGATTGGTGAAACATCACCTGTAGAAAAACAGTAGATAGTCAACGAAGGGTTTCATTTAAACATTGCTCACAGAATAAATATACAGGGATGTGTCCATGACAATGTACACTATTTTATATAATTTGTTTCACTCTTGCGATAAAACCTTCAAAGTAAGAAAAGCAACTATTTACCAGAGAAGTCTAAAACAACACATTTTTGACATTGAAGGTGTACTGAAATGCTCAGGAAATATTTTCACAGAATGATGCAGAACTTGGACCCACAAAAATGCATGCCCATCCATAGATTCATACACATTTCTGCAGGCACTGCCATCGCTCTTCTCTTTTCAAAGCCCAGCTGTTGGGGTCATCTACAGTTTGTACAGGAGAGAATTTCAATTTTTTAAAAAAGTCGCAACAAAAATTAGAAAAGGAAAATTCTGAACGTGTTAATGAACCATATTTTTTAGTTTGCTGGACAGCTATAGAATGCCCTCTGCTCAGTGGCATAAAAACATCATATAGCTAAAGAGTTATGTTCAGAAAACCTCCTTCCTTGGTCTGCAGATGTAATGACTTTGCATGACTGTAGATTAAACAGAGGAATTCTGAAGTTTTGTTGATGAAATATGAACAAGCACTGACTGTTGTGTAATCTGCTCTAGAGGATCTTCATTTCAACTTGCCAAGTTATTTATCCAAATAATTTTTCCCATGAAGTCTTTAAGATATATTTTATTAGCCAATACTTTCAGAGCACTGAAAATCTTCTAAACTTAAAACGTTACAGGATGAGAAGCAATTTGGTGAGAAGAGTATACGTACACATTTAAAGTCCGCTTTTTATCTCTTGTTTCAGTGGTTAGCTCCCAGATGGTCCCAAAAATATGGGAGTGCTTCCTACATAAGCAGTGAGAAAGCAGAAGGATTGGTGGTTTCCTCAGCTGTAACAGAATACTAAACAGTAACAATGGGCTGAAGAATCGGTGTTAGAATTTCTATCAGGTTTCACCTAAGGTTCAGGTCACAGACTGATCAATCACTGGGTTGCAGATTTAGACTAAATGGCTTTGAAATGTCACACGCTGTTTCCATGACATTTCAGTGCATCAGAACAACAACTAAAATGCAGTTTTGGATCAGATCAGAAATCAAAACTATGAATGTAGGTTCAAGTGCATGAACTCAGATCCAAGGGAAATTCAAAGGGTTTAGATGTTCTCAGTTTGGCCCATTAATTTTTTTTTTTTTTTTTTAACCAAGCAAGTACAATGTGCTCACACAGAGTTCACAAATGGAAAATCAAACACATCTAACCTTAAATAATACTCAGAATTGTTGCACAGATTATTTTGTTAAAAAAAAGTTTTCATAATTGCTTTAGGTTAACCTTACATGCACCATTTATTTTTTCAAATATGCCAGTTGCATATTCTGTTGTGTGGTAGGAACACCTTAACAGACAAGCATTACGGAATTTAAAAAACGACATATACAAATATGGAACTGGATTTAAAATCAGTTTATTTTTTACTATATCTCTCTGGAACAATATTACCCATCACCTAAATAGGTCCTGATTCTGCAAAAGGATATATGCTGGCCAACCGCTGCACAAATACAGAGTCCCATGGTTTTCAGTTGGATACCTTGTGACTGCAAGTATCTGCCCCATGTATATTTAACTTTAAGACTGGGGCCTTGAATTAGAAGCTCTTTGGGTCATTTTTATTTGACCTGCCGTAAAACGCCTGGCACATTAGTAGATGCTATACAAAGTAACAACCGATAACAATCTGGAAGATGATGGCGATCTGATTAGGAAGAACGGTAGACAGGCTTACACATGACAGGAGGCGGGTAAGGCGCAGCATTCCGAATTTTTTGACAGGAGAAGAAAACTGAAGAGTTAATTATAGAATTGTTAAGACAAACAAATTTGAGCTCTGTCAAGAGATAATTATTTATATAAAAATTATGAGGATGAAATCTTTAAAATCAATGAGACATAAGTATAAGAAGGGCAGTGTTCAGATGAATCTACAAAAACAACATTTTGTTGGGGGGAAGACATGGCCATAATAACTGGTTTCACTCCTGAAAAAAAGCATCAGAACTAGCGCATATACACACAAACATATATGCACATGTCAGATGATTAGAACTGGAATACGAGCTCTTCCTTTTCAAACAGGCCATTTGACCTGAGCAACCATTAGTGTTTAAGGAATGATCCTTTTACATTTTTAATTAGTCTTCTGCAGGAAAAGACTGGATTCAAAATGTTGTGAATTGTTTCTTAGGATGGCTGCATATTAGTCATCAATACGCAAAGTTCATTTAGATTTAGAAACACTTGGTGCTTCATTTTGCTGTGTAATTGTGCATGGAAACTGTTCTGTAAAATATGTGAAGTACAGACAAGGCCACATTTTTCGAACGGCAACTTTGTAAATATTGGTCCACAATTGTACACAATTGTGAGCTTAATTTGCATAATTATCTACCACTAAAGCATCTGGAAAGTGGGTTTTTGATTTAAGCAAATCAGGTAAAATTTTCAACTGGGAATCCCTACTAGAGCATATGTCATAGTATTCTAATTCACAAAATTCACGTATTTAAAATATTTTCTCTTAACTTAAGCATGTCAGTGGTGTTGTATGCCAGTATAAAATATGTTGCTTCCATATATTTGGAAATTGTTATAATTTTTTCCTCTTGAAAAATCTTGAACAGATTTTAAATAAAAAATGCCTGACATATATTAGTCTTGTAAAAGGCTATCATAATTCACTCCTTGCTAATTCCTTCAAGAGTTGGTTAATTCTGTTCATCATGACAAGACAACCCTCATTCGTCTTCACTGTTGTCAAAATTAAGTCTATAGTTAAATCTACAGATGCCAATAAACCATCTACTGAAGATAATTTGCAATTCTTCAAAAAGAGGAACAGAATGTCCGTGAAGTTTACAGTAAACCTAGTGATACAGAGTCACAGAGCCCCCCACTTATGGAGGTACTAATTTGCCAAGTATTAACTTAACACCCTTGGGCTCTGGGAAGTTCCAAGTACTCTGCGGTTATAGTTAAATGAACAAATTCTTTGATGCACAGCAACAGAAATATCTTGTGTTTACAATTCAATAATTCAATATATTAACACCAATTATATATATAAATACCATTTAGCCTTTTGAATACAAGGTTTACAACAATGTTTATGGAAAAGAGCTGTTTAAAAAAATTCCAGCATTCTTTTTCTAAAACTACTGGGGGGGGGGGGGGGCGCAAAATTTTTGGTAGACCACAATACATTTATAAAGAATTCCGCATATGGCTCCCATTAACTCAGACTGATGCTCGTTTCAACCAGCTTCCCTTTGAAACCAAATTACTATACTTGACTTTCAAATGTTTATGTTCCAAATTAAAAAGAAAACTGTGGAGCCCAGAAAGCAGCTTTCACCAGCTGACTGAATGTTTTGTTTAAATACTATCAGCAGCTAGAGGTACATGGTTTCAGTTCTATTTCAGCTTCCAGTGGAAAGAAACAAACTTAAAAACAAACAAACAAACCCCCCCCCCACCTATATAATAAAATCAAGTTTCCCAGTATTTTCTTATGTACTTCCCAAGTATTTTGAAAGTGTCTAAGCACATAAGTAATTAATGGGATCTGGTCTCCTGTTAATGACTAGAGGATTTACATAGATAATTACTCTTTTTAATGGAAGCTATTATTTTAAAATTGAGAGAGTCAGTAATAAGTAAAATAAACACATAGTATTTAACGAGCATTTTTCTTTCATGGATCTCAAAAGGACTTTACAGAAATGGATAAACATTATTTTTCCTATTTTACAGATGAGACACCATGGCACAAAGAGATTAAGTGACCGCCCGAGGTTCCACACAATCAGTAACAGAGTTGGAAATAAGAACCCATGATTCAGTGACCCATTCACTGGATCTGCCATACACCAGTTAATTCAGTGTATCTGGTCCCTATATGTCTGAATCTCATCTGCTTATTTTACTGACAAAAAAGAATTTTTAGTACAGATCGCACCACGACAAAACATTATGAAAGACCAACCTGCACTGCATTCTGCCCTAGGCATTAGCAACAGAACGGTCAGCTAAGTTCTGACGATAGAATCTCTATGATTGATTAAGTGGTTAGAAAGAGCAGAGTTTGCCTTCCAGCTCTCCATCTCAGTTTGCCTGGACTACAGTTAGAAAAAAATCATCTTTGACTTATAAATGGAGCCAATTCAATACATCCACTGAGAGAGAAATATATGAAAACTACATGTTTTTACAGAGTCACTTTTCAGAGCACAAGCACACTTTATTAGAATGTATACACTTATTTCCTCACATATGGGGAAGAAACCCCCTAAGTGCCCTTCTACAGTGCAGTGAAATGTAAGAAGCAAAAATTTAACCAATTCCTCCCCTTCTCCCTGCCACTCTTTAACCTTTTGTGGTACAGCAGTTTTCTATCCATAAAAACTCCAAACATATGATTTTATTCATAAAGAAATTTCAAGTTATGACATCACAGTCATTTCATGGCACTTAAATACGACCAGGAGGGTTTGCATTAGAAATGCCTTAGATCGATTTCCATGCCAACAGACTGATATCTTCAGCATGATTGTGACTTCATTATGGGATCAAGCAAAAGGAAAAGCTTGTTTGTGACAATGGAGAAAGCTCCTCTTTGAACAAAAGACTGCTAACAGCAGCAGCTGGAGACAGAGAAAATTAAGAGAGAAGAACGAGCGGCTCATATAAATATTCTCTTTTCAAGCTTACTTAAAATCCCATTTTGAAGAGAGATTTCCAAAATTGCTTATTGTGAGCCTAACCGGTGAATACTGATGATACACTGAACAGGTTATACATTTGATAGGGGTTGCAGCCTCACTCCTAAATGTCAAGGTGAGTTCAATCATATTATTTCCAGAATAACCCAAGTCATAGATTAGCAAACAAACATTTAAAAATGCCAACTGAAAACAACAATGTATAAATGTATATCAAAATTGCCACTTGAGGCTATATAGCACCTTTTAACCCAGGGCTTGACAAAATTGGCTCCCAACTAGGCAACAACAGTTTTATTTTTGGTCGCCAGAGAGCACTCCTCCACTGCATTTTCACAGCGAAGCTAGGAGCCAGGCTACAAACCTAGCTTTTGTTGAGCCCTGTTTTAGCCAGATTAAAAAACAGAGATAACTGGAAGGATATGAGTCAACAGTGTGCCCTTGTTGCCAAAAAGGCCAATGGCATATTAGGCTGCATCAGTAGGAGTATTGCCAGCAGATCAAGGGATGTGATAATTCCCCTCTATTCGACACTGGTCAGGCCGCATCTGGAGTAGTGTGTCCAGTTTTGGGCTCCCCACTACAGAAAGGATGTGGACAAATTAGAAAGAGTCCAGCGGAGGGCAACAAAAATGATTAGGGGGCTGGGGCACATGACTTATGAGGAGAGACTGAAGGAACTAGGCTTATTTAGTCTACAGAAGAGAAGACTGAGGGGAGATTTGATAGCAACCTTCAACTACTTGAAGGGTTGCTCCAAAGAGGAGGGAGCTAGGCTGTTCTCGAGGGTAACAGAGGACAGAACAAGGAGCAATGGTTTCAAATTACAGCTGGGGAGGTCAAGGTTGGATATTAGGAAAAACTTTCTCACTAGGAGGGTGGTGAAGCATTGGAATGGGCTATCTAGGGAGGTGGTAGAATCTTCATCTTTGGAGATTTTTAAGGCTCGGTTAGACAAAACTCTGGCTGGGATAATTTAGGGGGAGTGGTCCTGCTTTTTAGCAGGGGGTTGGACTAGATGACCTCGTGAGGTCCCTTCCAACCCTATTATTCTATGATTCTATGATATGCAGCTTCTGATAGCATAAAAAATGCTGGATTCATAAAACATTAGATCTGCAATGATGCATTCATATATAAATGAATATGTTTTACTGGCCATAACTGAAATTAAAAAATATATATATAGTTTGTCCAGCCCTAACTAAATATACTTTTCAGCTATGGCTGAGCCTTCTTTATAAATGGACTTATCGTTTTTTTAAAAAATCACATTTCCACATTTACTTTACTAACAGAGTTGGGCGTCCTCTGTCTACATTTTGATGTTATGTGTATATCAAGGAAGACTCGCTAGAAGAAAAACATTTTAGAAAACAAAAAAGCCAGAAACTTACCCTGGTTTAAGAGAAGGCTAAACCTTATTTATTATTTTAAAGAGCAACACACAATAGTTGGCAAAAATTCCATTGATGACAAAACAGAAAGATATTCTCAAGCCTCTAATCAGTTTTACAGACACTGATGGTATAAGCTTCTATACGCTTGCTAGCACAATTGGACATTGGTCCATGACCTGGACTCTTACAAGCAGGGCTTCTTTTGTTAAAAAAAAAAGAATAAAAAAAATGCCGGTACTCAGCCCGATCCAGCCCCGACCCCGGCCAGTGATGCGGGGCCAGGCCGTCAATGCAGCAGGAGCCCAACCTGGCCCTGACCCCAGCCCCAGCTAGGGCCGCTGGATCCAGCCCTGGCCCAGGACCTGGGGCTGCCAGCAGCAGCAGCAAGCTCTGGGGCAGCTGGTGGTGGTGGCAGGAGCTGTGGCTGCTGGCAGCAGGAGCCGGATCCAGCCTCAGCATCGTTCCCCGACCAGGAAACCGGGGGCCAGTGCGGGGGGTGTGGGGGGGTGTTACTGGGCCTTGGCCCTGAGAGTTTTGGGGGGCCAGTAACACCCCTGGTCAATATCTCTGCGGAAAAAAGTGCTGGTACTCCATACCTGTACGTACCGTAACAAAAAAAAGCACTGCTTACACAGGTGTCAAACATGCAGCCCACAAACCTCTTCCATCCGGCCCATGACTGCGCTCTGCCAGACCACACTCTCCCGAACAGAGAGAGAGAGAGGTATCGCGGAGCGCAGTTTCACATACACAGCACTCCACGATGCCACAAGAGTGCTGTAGTATTTCAATTTATGGTATGTATGGCCTACTTGAAGTACATTTAAGTCAAATCTGGCCTGCCAAGTTTGACACCCCGGGATAAATAAATAGACAATCTTGCATGATATATGTTTTCTTATTAACTACTCAATAGTGCACCACCAAAAATGTGTGCACACCCAAATGTGCCTTTTTCTTATAGACATAAGCCACTGTTCCATAATTCTCTCAATATTGCAAGAATACAACCATAAAATATGACCATTCAAACTACTTTTTGCCTTTGGAACAACTCCGGTCTCAGTGCTGATCTGCAGTGTGACAAATATTTGCTGTGTGTGTTAATTTTCTTAGGGTAGTTTAACTCTGCTCCAAGCATGTAAAGTGACCTATTCCATCCTTTGGACCTGATGAAAAACAACCTGCAGATGTAACATACCAACCAAATGCCAGTAACTTTGTTAATGTGTCCACAGTTGCCAGACTGGCAGATGCATGCATGACACACAGACACCATATTACGATCTAATACTGAAATGTATTTTACTGATTCATTCACCATGGCCAGTTGACCCCTGCCCAAGCATTATGTACAATACTATGCTCATACAACTTGTATGAAAATCCATTAGAACACAGAACTGCTAGGGAATACCAGGAGGAACAGCTAGAGAATACCAGGAACATCCTTTTGATTTACTATTTTATACTTTCAGCACAAAATATACAGTTCTACGGTAGTGTGATGTCACAACATTATGTATGCCAGGGAATTACATCATCATTGTGGAATCTGGCTGGCTGCAGCAGAGATCAATGCCACAAGCCCTGAACAAATAAAAATAAAGCATGCTTTTAAGGAATAATACGCTGAATGCTCATCTCCTAACAAAGCTATTGGGATCTCCAGACCACAAATGCTAATTATGGTCTGGAAAGACCAACTTTAGGGAATTTTATAACACTTGAATCTTCCCATAATTTTGTACCAGAGAGAGAAAAACATAGCTAGGAATTGGGGCCGGGGGTGGGAAGAGGGAAGAATCTCTAAAGAGCTTTGCAAACATACGTCCTACTCAGTGTTTTGAAAACACATCTTCTAAAATATCTGTTCTTTCACCCTCTATTCATGGAACAGTTGGAATCACATTCTACCACCACCCCCTGTTTTGAAGACACTCACAGTCTCAGTAAAGCAAATCTCCACTGCAATGCCTCAGGATTCTGCAGTGTCACTCCTCTTCTGCCTGGTTCTCTGCAAAGTGAAGTCACAGGAATGGATCAGCCAACCTGACTTCACACTCCCTGCCCAGAATTCTTTGTGAACTGAAATGAGTCATCGTTCTGAGAAAAGCTACAGTACAATGTTCCAGGTTTCTCTGTATGTCTTTGCGTGCGTCTCTTTGTCTTTGAAACACAATGTTTCTGCTTTTGGATAAGTGCCCCGCTGCACTGTACAAGAGTACAAACCAGTCTCCTTACCAAGGGGGCAAAAGAGCCATTTACATGCACGAGTTAAAGCTTTAACTCCTAGACGAGAGACCACACACACACACACACACACACACACACACACACACACACACACACACACACACACACACACACAAAATTTCTAAAATTATTTGCAATTTAGCTCATGCACTTACCCGTGTTTACTGTGATCACAAACCCCCCCCCTCGTGCTTTCCTTTTTCACGTCTGGAGAAAACTGCAGTCCTACGTGTAATATAGATGGTTCTATTGCACAGTAGATCAAAGTTGTGCAGCTGTGAACTGTTCGTCAAAAATTCACATTGGTGAACAAGTCCTTGTCATCCCGTTCACCAGCTAAGCTCACGATAGTGAGCTCTGAAATCATGCCAACAAGCCAGCAGAAATCGTCAAACTGCTCCAAGTGCTGAGAGCCAGCGGAGCTGCTGCAGCCTCTGCCGACAAAGAAGGTAACGTTCAGAATGAGGTCACTGTGTCAACATCTCACTCTCAATGTGAGGCTCCTGTTTGCTTGATAAGTGCAGGCTAATTTAGAGTGCTCAGGGTGGAGAAGGCTGGATTTAGCCTTGAAGAAATGTTTAAATTGTTTTTATTTGAAGGGAAATTTTATATCCAACTGGGACTTGTTTCAGAAACAAAAACAATGCAGAGGAAGCAGGAAAGAAATCAAAACAAAGACATTTTGATAGAAGCATTTTTAAAGGCTTATTTTATTCTGCATAAATACAATGTCCTTTATCAGTATATACACTTGGGGTTCAGAAAATCCTGTAAAAACAATAAGGGTCCTGTGGCACCTTAAAGACTACCAAATTTCTTTAGGCATAAGCTTTCGTGGGCTTCAACCCACTTCGTCAGATGCATTCGTCACGTTGCATCTGACGAAGTGGATTGGAACCCATGAAAGCTTATGGTCGAAGAAGTTTGTTAGTCTTTAAGGTGCCAAAGGACTCTCGTTTTTGCTGTACACAGACTAACACGGCTCCCCACCTGGATATAAAATCCTATAACACTATTCCTGGATAGCCATCAAGCTCTATCTACAGTGTGGTTACAATTATGGAAGGAAACAGTACAAGATCATGGTTAAGGTCTTATCAAGGCTTTGCCTCAACTAAGAGAGCAGATGTTTCAATGTTTTGTTTCTTTCAGTTAGCTACGTAAAGGTAGCCTCTCTCACTGCAGATTCAGTGGAACACCTTTAAAATCATATTATCTGCTTGGACTTGATGATGCCAGGGGAAAGCCTAGAGTCTAACCTGACAAGCTAGCACTTATTTTTAAACGTTAAACTGATTTACAATAGATTCCTGCTGGTTTCCCCAATGGGATTAGCTACCTCAAAGTAGATAACTTGATTAAACAACCGACCGACCAAACCAATCAACCAACCATTCTTTTCCTCATTTTAACAAGATCCTGTACTTACTGCAGATTGTTGTAATCAGCTGTAACCACTAAGATCAGATCAAGCGAAAACTGGTGTAAACTGGGTGTCTCGACACAGCTGTAATTATAATGAAACAGGGGCCACAGAAGGTATTTTTAAGCTCTAAAAGCTGTATTTTTGCCATATCACCATCCAAGGGGAAAAAAAGTCCTAGCCTGTAGATTTTACAGGTCCCCTCATGATCTTCCTGAAGAAAGCTCGGCACTTTGTCTATCATAACCACATCTATATTCTAGTCAATGCTCTTTACATTTCTGAAAAGAACAGCTTATCATGGGAGCTCTTAGAACAGACATACTGAAGCAAAAAGAACCAGAGCTTTTCCCTCCAGTTTTTCATACACATTATTTCAAGAGTTGAAAGTGACTGAAGTTGAAGAACAAGCCAGGATTGCCATCATCAGTGACATTATTGCAGTATAAGTAAGCTAAGAAAAGGAAAGTACACCCAAAATATTTCAGAAGAAGCCAAATTAGTGAAGTAGTTCAGTTATCATCACACTCCCCCACCACACAACAAATGATAAGTATTTGTAAGGGTAGAAACAGCTACCAGTATGTATTAAATTGCCAGTGTCTGGCTGTCTGCCATATTGGACGATGACATCATGACATCTCGTATGTTCGATTATGGCTGTATAGTCAGAGCTGTAAGGAGCAAGACTGTGAACAGACGTCACATAGGATAGGAATGTATAGGCTCCCACTGAAGACTTTCCATGCAACTTGGCCCTTTTTTCAATCAGTTTTTCTTGTCTGTCTTTCTCAAATACTATAAAACTTTTACTAATAGTTGCTCTCCATTCAGATCTATCCTTGGTAGTATCTTCAAGATTCTTAATATTTATGCGAAAGGAGCTGAGATTCTGTTTAAGGGTGTCTTTGAAACATTTATGTTGACCAACCTTCCTGGGTCTCAGCTCACCATAAGGGACCTATTTTGGTTTTATATTATCATCCATTCCAGTAATGTGCCTGTCCATCTGAGCTTTGATAATCATTGCTGCAATGCTGCTTGGTTTTGCATTTTCAAGGTTGTTAATGTTTGGCTAGTTGTCTTCCCAGAGGGCCTTCAGAACAGAGCAAAAATAGCACATGTGAAATTTTTCAAGTTGCCTGATGCATTTGCAGTAAACTGTTTGTTTCATGTCTGTATAAAAGGGATATGATCAGTGCTGTATTATATTTCTTCAGTTTTGTTGATTGATTGATGATATGCTGGTTGAGTATCTGATAGCAAAGTCTTCCAAATGCCTGGCTTGCCTTTTTTCCCTGTTTGATAGTATAGCCATGGTACGTAAGGCAACTGACATTTTTTAATTTTGTAAAATCAGGGTGATATTTGGCTCCGTGATAGTGATTGATGACACTTCTGGAAAGACGACCTCAGTTTTTTCCAGGTTGTTGGTAAATTCAAACTTCAGTTGCCTCTGGGACCACCTAAAGGATCAGCTTTAGGTCACTTTCACTATGACTAGGTGAAGAATAATCATCCTCAAAAAGGCTTTCTCATACAAATTCCTCAAGTGTTTTCAGCCGTCACAGATAGTGAAATTCCCAACAATCTCCCTTATGTATATATAGGTAATTACCTTTTCAAAAAGCAAAAGTAGAACACATGCAGGAGCCCTGCCCCCCTCTGTTGCATCGCTCCTGCTCCTGCTCCTCCTCTTCCCCCTAAAGCCCCATCTACTGGCCAGGCTTGAAGCCAGAGCTGTGAGAAGAGTTTCCCAGAGACTCCAGGCTACCATAGGGAGCCCTGGATCTTCTCTCTGACTTTGGCAGAGGTGCGAGTTACCTGAAAGTAGACCCTGGCCTGTGTCCCCATCTTCTGGATTAAAAAAAGTTAAACATTAGTGAAATGTAATGGGGAGGTTACCATTATGGATGAGACAAATCAAACTAACTTTCTATCAGTTCTATCAGACTCCTAAATTCTGAATGCTTAACTCAGCTATCATCACATGGCACTGAAGTGAGGGGCTGGATAAACGGCAGCTCTTTCCTTATAATTTCTTTTTTGGTTCCAGAGATTCCCAAATCCATCTGCTATCTTGGTTACCTCATCCCCAGAGTTCTCTACCTGCTACATCAGAACCCATATGTGCCAGCTCATATTGTCAGCATGAACACCAGTCTATCCCACCCACTGCCTCCTTATCTTCAGTTTATTTATGGTCCCTGAGGTCCATCACTTGCTGCTAAGTTTTCCCACTGCAGGTGTAGCCTGATTCTTTATTATTTCAAATTTGAATGAAGTTACCAATGGACCTTACTAAGGGACTGGGGTTCTTGCCCGAATCTGACTACAGAAAAATTTGAACAGGGACACCTGGGATGCCCAACAGAAATCGTTACATGGATACTCAAAAAGGTTTTCATAAATAAATAAGCATAAATGATAAAATGAAAATTGAAAATTAAATGAACAATGAGTAATAATCAAATCACAGTCAAATTCTACTCTAGTATACACAGGAAATATTGTGCAGCATGATTTAAAGTTAAACTACACTAAGCTTTATGTTCTATAACTTGGGTTAACATACTCAACCCATTTCCAATGGCTTGATCAAGAGAGGTGTCCAAATTCCTCGACCTGTAGGAGGGGTGGAGAATTTGACAATACTAAACAGCTATCACTCGGGTCCACTTAAATAGTTAAAATAAGTAAATAGCTAGAGGAAGAGACGAAGCTGGCACTACTGCTGAGTTAAGAAGTTGAAGCTTGAGGTGGAGCTAAAAGCTGAAGCTCCAAAAAGAAGTCAAGAAGCTACTCTCAGCAACAAGGTTTGTCCCTTTATACCCTGTATAGCATGGATCAATTTGGGGCCTTCTATTTTCAAATATAGGTTCTTCACCTCCACAGTAGTTGGGGTATATTTGTACTATAGATTGGCAGGTTTGCGCGTTGGATAGACACACGCCACTCCACAATGTTCTACTATTTTCCCTTTTATTATTTCTGATCAAAATGTAGCCCCTGCATTTTCACATCACTGTCCAATGTACAAACAAGTCTGTCTTATGCCAAGTTATCTTATACTAACTTACACACTCCCATGCCTCTAGCTGTCTCATACAGGCCTAGTATAAACTCTACACAAACCTTGCATTACAGCTTAATATAAAATGTTTACACTGTCTTATAAATCGATAAACTATAACAATGTGATCCCTTAAACCCATAAAAAAAGATATACAAGAGTGTGTGTGTGTGTGTGTGTGTGTGTGTGTATACACGCGTGCGAGAGAGAATGTTTCTGTGCGTGTGTGTGTGTAAGCAAGTATAAGTCAGTTGCCTCTGTAGCTCATAACCTATAAGTAGCTGGTATTAACATCTGACATGTTCTGATAACTTCTATTTCATAGCCAGTAAGTCTCGAAAATCTTCTTATATATCTAAAAAATGCCATATAAACAAAGGAAAAAACCCCCCCACCAATTCTAATTAACCCAAGACAAAAACAACTGATGCCTCACTCACTAATGGTGACAAGCTGGAATCATAGGAAGAAATGCTGCTGCACTCAGTTGCTAGTCTTAATATTAGAGTCTGACTGAGAAAGGGGGCATTTCTAGAAATGATGAAGTGGAATTTTCTCCTATGAAAACTCATGCAATAAATAAATATGTTAGTCTTTAAAAGTGCCACAGGACTCCTTGTTTGTTTCGCATCTCTATGTTTCCTTGACTTCTAAGGGTATGTCTACCCAGCAAAGAAAAACCCACAACTGACCTAGGATTGCAAACTGTCCAGGATTGTCCTGCAGTCTCCAGGAATCCAAGATTAATCTTTAATTTAAAATTATGTCATGTGATGAAACCTCCAGGAATATGTCCAGCCAAAACTGGCAAATCCTAGGCTAGCCTCTGCCAGCTAACATGAGCTTGACTTGTGGGGCTGTTTCATTGCAGTGTAGACTTCAGGGCTTGGGCTAGAGACCAGGCTCTAGGACCCTGCAGGGTGGAATGGTCCCAGAGTTGAGACTCCAATCCAAGTCCAGAAGTCTACAGCAGTGGTATTCAACCAGTATGCCGTGGCATATCGGAGTGCTGTGAGAACTGTCGAAGTGTGCTGTGAAATTTTGTACAAAGGTAATGAAAATCAATGTAAAACAAACATTGTTTCATCTTAAACAACATTTTGTCCAACCAAAATCATAACTCCTAAAACTTGTGAAAATTAATCATCAAATTAAAAGCAAGGTATGGCCATTTCAGTTCTAAAACTTGAACGTTCTAAACGTAGGTGACCAAAGGACAAAATTGAGATGACGTGTATTTTTTTTCTGGTGGATTTGAAACATCAATGTATTTGATCCTTCTTTAGCTTTTTGTATGCACTATGTTGCAAACCTCTATAGTAAGACTGCAACCAGGGGCGTTGCTGGATAGAAAAAAGATCCAGGGCTGTGGCCCCCCAGCCCACTCCCTGCTAGCTCCCGCCCCTCAGCTAGGCCACACCCCCAGCCCCCACCCCCACCCAGTCCCCCCACCACTACCCACCAAGTCTCCTTGTCCCCATGCCCCCTTCGCCTCTCCCCAGGCCTCTAACTCCATCCATCCCTCCCCAGCCCCCCATCCTGACCCCTTGCTCGACCGACTCGCGAGTCCAGACCCCTCCATTCCCACCCCCGGTCTCCACGTTCCCCTCTTACCTTAACCCCTGATACAAAGTCCCGGGACCGGCCTGCGGGGGCGGAGCAGGACAGCCGGCAGAGGAGCCGGATCAGGCCATGCTGCCAGCCACCGTGCTCTGCTCCCGCCACCACCGCACGCCAGCCCCTCGGGCTTGATTCTGCCACTGCACGCTGGCCCCTTGGGCCTGATCCTGCCGCCGCCATCACGGGCAGGCAGCGTGGCCAGATCAGGCCTGGGGCCCCTTTCCCGGCTCCTCTGTCCCCCTGCCCCGTGCTCCTTTCCCGGCTCCTCTGTCCCCCTCCCCCGTGCTCCTTTCCCGGCTCCTCTGCCCCTTTCCCGGCCCCACTGCCCGCCGCCTCCTCCCAGCCCCCCTCACCTAGCTGGAGGCTCGGAGCTGCAGGGACGGCCGGCAGAGCCGCTTCTGGGCCAGGCCGCTCCCGCCCTGAGCATGCTCAGGGCGGGAGATTTGAATCTCCCCAGCCTGGCCGCAGCAGGAGTCTGCGGCTTTGCTGGGGCCCCTGGGCAGAACGCAGCGTTCCGCCTGGGTTTTCTATTTTTAGGGGCCCCGGAACGCTGGCCCCTAAAAATTGGGAGCTCCAGAACTGTTCCCCCTTACTTTAACCTCTGCCTGCTGGGGAAAATAGATCCGGGGCTCAGGCTATTCTACCCGGGACTGACGCTCTGCCAGCCCAATGGCAACGATGCCTCTGACTGCAACCATAGTAAATGTATGTAAACCTGACGTTTATGAGCAGTCAATTTAGCTAAAAGAAGTGGGGTGTGCCTGGAATTGTTTGTCTCACTGAAGTGTGCCATATTAATGAAAAGGTTGAGAACCACTGGTCTAGAGTGCAATAACACAACATAGCAGTCTGAGCCTGATGTGACTGGCATGAGCCAAACACATACCCTAATAACTGGTTCTCCAAACTGTAGATCATGAACAAGAACTATGGCAGAGCGATTACAAAATACCCAAAGAATCCTCTAACAGCACCCTCAACTATGATGGCGGTGAAAAGGAGTGATCCGAACTGCTCAACAATGTCCTATATAGAACACTAAGCAACAGTGCTGTTGATCTCTCAAAGGATCTTGCCCATTTCTTTCAGTTGACAGAAAATGAAGGGAAAGAGGTCAGAGGAATAATCTGATCTCCAGAGAAAGTGAAATGGGAGAGGGAGAGAAAGAAAACACCAACAGAAAACAATCTGTCATCTAAACCACGTCATCTTCTTTTGAAGTAGAAGTTTGATGAAGGACATCAAAAATATCCCTTTGCAAAAACTTCTGGAAGCGAAATTAAACAAAATCATTGCAACAAAATATATGGGCTGGCTTAGCCACACACTGTTCAGTATCTAAGTGATTTCCACTTTGGTTGAGCCAGAACATATTTTCAGTGTAGCTGGGTATGTTGCAACTAACAGAAAAGCAAGCCTGCAGGTGACAAATTCGTAAAGGTGAGTGATGACCCTGAATTATCGGGGAGAGGAACCAAATGAAAAAACAGTGATAAGTACAGGAGAATTTTCATCCGAAAGACTGGATTGCAGTGACTGCAGCTTTAAAACAAAGTTATAAATTCCATTCAAAATGAGAGTCTGCAACATACAGTGAAAAGGAATCCTCTGAACATATGTCTCATGGCACCACAGCAGACTTTAATGGCCTAGTCTTTCCTACATGGGAGAGAACTGATGAAAAAGCCAGGCACAGAGTCAACTAAAATAGAGCCAAAGTGGTTTTCAAAAATAAAAATGGTTAGACACTCCAAAGACAAAGAGTTTATTAGGTCTTTTCCCTTCTGGAACTGATGTGAGAAGGAAGCAATGTATCTGGCATTCTGATAAATTATACTACGGATCAGATACTCTGGCATATTCTACATCTATATGATCTACTGCTAGAGGATGAGGAGGCAAGTGCACTGTTTGAGTTGTCTCACAACACATTAAACTGCCTCCATTTAAGATATTCAGAGGCTTGAATCAATGACTAGACAGTGAAGATAAGAAATGCCATACCTGAACTGATCAATGGCCCACCTAACATGGCAGTACTTTTCTGATGCTGGCCAAGATGTTACAGAGGAAAATGCAAAAAACCCAAAATGCCTGGCTGACTGTGCTATACTGCATCATCAGAGGAAATGCTTTCCTAACCCAACTGGGGATAAATTCATTCCCTGAAGATCCTCAAGGATTGGTAACCTTTGTAATTTTTATCCCAAGTAATTACACAAACATATCAATATTAAAAAAATATTAAACTACTTTCATTGATAGTATCTCGCTCCCAGGAGTCCTGCACAAGTTAACTACACCTTTCATTAAATATATTTCCTTCTATCCACTTTATATATTTTGGCTTTCTATAACCATTATTTTATATAACAATATCATCCCCTAATTACTCTTCTCCTTTTCAAACCCAACTGTTCCAGGAATCTGAAAATCTCTTTGTAGGGAAGCACTGAGACTGAACATATTGGTCGAAGTGAGGATGAGACAATCCATTTATAGAGAAAAATTGTCTGTATCGACTCCTCTCTACAGCTTAATATCTACTTACTATCGGTGAGTGCGGAACTGACATCAGCATTCTAACCGTAGCGTTGCCCAAACAATTTTTCTAAAGTTACAGCTAATTCAGACCCTAATCAGTATGTACCAAGCTGTTTAAATTCTCTACCACATCCTCTATACTGTACTGACCTACACTTAATTTCATCTGTCACTGTGTTGCCCAATTGCTTAGCTTTGTGAGATCCTCCTCAAATGCTTCACAGCAGTCTAGAATTAATTTAAATAACTGAGTTGGCAGCAAGTGTTGCTACTTCACTATACACTCTGTCTTTCAGATGCTCAATGTATTTATGAACAAACACCAATCTCAGTATTGCTCCCTTCTGAGCACTACACTATCAACTCCTTCCAATGCTGAGCACTGGCCCTTTATTTCTACTTTTTGCTTTCTGTATCGTAACCAAGTTTGACAGGATCTTCTCTCTGTCTTTCATTGAGCAATACTAGCCTGAAAGTGTACGTCTACAAGTCTTGGCTTTAACTCAGGTTTAAACCCTCTTTTATCCACACATACATCACTCTGACTCGAGCTGGCAAACACTTGGCACCTGGGTCCCTGTTAACGGGACAGGTCAGAGAGAGAGTCCATGGAGATTCGAGGCCAAGCCTTGGCATTCTGCAGAGCAGACACAGCTCAAGCTGCAGACCAAAGTCAAAACATCTGCATAGCGCAGTACGGATAAGATAGCACAGCTGCGAGACCAGAGTTCAACAGCTGTAAAACCAGGTTTACAAAGCAGAGTGAACACCACAACACTGAGCCCACATGCCCAGGACGCAGGTTTACAAAACAGTGTACGTGTACCCAAAGAGTCCTCATGTTCCTGGAGTGCTAGTCACTAGCTCCCATGAAGGACAAAATGAGTGATGGAGGGGAAAATTTCTTGTGCTCTTGCCTTACACTTTGTGATAATCTAGCCATAGCTTCTTGAGAAGAAAATACATACATGTCTTCTAATCTAATTGTGTCCTGGTCACTATTTTTTTCTTAACTCTTTCAAGAAATTTAAAACAGAAATGCATCGAAGAGATGACAAAATGAAGAGCTTAATTTCATTAGGTACTGGGGACGATCTCCATCTGAACCAAAACTGAAACAGGTAATTGGAATCGAGAGGTTTCAGGGTGATTATTTGAACTACAAGCTGAGACAACAGCTACAGGCGTGGAGGAGCACCGAGTTCAGACAAGTCTGCTAGGGATGGAAGTAAACTCCTGTACACATCCACTAGGAATCAAGAAGAGTGATCAGATAAGGTTTAGTAAATTATGAGTATATAAAAATGGCATAGTACTATAAATAATATCAATGTGTAAACCTTCAAAGCAAAAATGGGTGCATAAGAATGCCTGGCATTAGGAAGATAGCAACATAAAAATGACATTGTTCCTAGAATCAATACTATATAGAAAGTCCTGCTATCAGCTATCCAGAAAAGACAGATTATTCATAGTGGCATGGGAATTGTGCCATAAAAACCAGCAACTAACCTTCTAACACCTTCGAGATGTGTTGCTCATGCCCATTCCATGTTGGATGTGTAAGCATCCTCATGCATGGCTGCCTTAGTGGTATCTGTAGGGCCCAGGCAGAAAGGAAGGGGAACAATTGGTTAAAAAATAAATAAGGGAATGGATCCTGAGGCCAGACAGGGAAGCCATCCGTGGGCACACCCTCAGAACACCTGCCATGGACTACCCTGACAGCATGTAGGTCCTGATTGGGTGGCAGAGGAGGAAGAAGGGGGACAGCAGCACTTAAACACCTTATTTTAGTCCCTTCTCTTATAGGTTCCTTGCCACGGCTGACCCAAATATCTAGAGGTGGCTGTGGTAGACAGCGGCCAAAGGATTGTAGATTGGCACTGAAGACTTTCAGCCTGTGAAGCCTGGTAGCAGTCTACCCTGAAAAAAGGGTATTCTCCTCGAATGGAAGGTCTGTATAGATTGTCTCAGGAGGTGCAGCCCTCTTGAGGATTGCAGGAATATAGCCACATGGATACCACTGAAGTTACTGACCTGGCCGCGGAATCGGCAGTGTCCGGCACTGTTTGGAGGGAGGCTCCAGCCATCATCTTGCCCTCCTCCACGAGGCTGGAACATAATATTTCTTCTCAGCCCTTTTGGATATTGGTGGCAGGGAGGCAGGGCCGTCCCGGGGGGGGGGGGGGGGGGGGGGCGCGGCCTCCGGTGCTGGAGCCGGCTCCCCCCGCAACAGGCGGCCACCGGGGCTGGGGGCTGGGCCGGCTTACCGCGCCGGCAACCTCTGCCTCCCGGCCCAGAGCCAGCTCCCTGAGGGGTGGGTCCCCGCTTCGGCCAGTTGGCCCTGGGCCCCGCTCCCCCCACGGGACGGCCCTGCAGGGAGGATAGGGTCTGCCAAAGGGCTTGGACAACCTTCACCCCCTATGTTCACCAGCAAGTACCATGGTTGCCAGGATGTCAGAGAGACTTTCTGTAGGCTCTGCGAGCGTCTCAGCCTCCAAGCCCAGATTTGGTGCAATTCTTTTAAGGAGTTCTTTGTGGGCTGAAAATCATCTAGTGGTGTTGGAGGAGCTGGGCCGCCACCTACGACCAGGGATAAGGAGAATGATGGCAATTCTGGAGGAGGAAGTGGCGCCTACTTCTCTTCAAGGGGAGCTCGGATCCTGTGGTTTGGTACCAGTATCGGATCCCGAGTCCAGAGACCTCACCAGGCTGGTCAGTGTTGCAGGTCATTTTCCAGATGCAGCTGTGGAGGACTGGAGCAAGTAAGGTCCTGGTGCCACTGGGATCCCCCATGGGTTCCAGGATGGCTACTGGACGGACTAATGTCCTTGGGGCCAGGCTATTTTTTCGCCCCTTCTTTGGCACTGGTGAAGGTGAACGACATCAAGAAGAACACTGCACCAGTGCTGAAGTACCTGGCACAAAGTCCAAGCCGGAGGGTTCAGAGGCCAGCCTCAGGGCTGCCTCCATTAACAAGGCTATCAGGTAATGTCCCTATCTGTCTTAGTTCATGGCTTGAAGCCCCTGCAAGTCTTGCACTTATCCCTCCCATGTGTTTCCCTTAAATACTTCCCTTAAAAACAACTGTCATGAGGGTCATTAAGCAGGAAGAGTCTGTGGCAAACAGAGTATGATTTGAAGCCTGGGAACTGGGGCATGCCCCCTTCATTGGACAATTGTCCCTGATGGGATCACTATCTCTAACTTACTAATTAACTAATTAAACTATTTATAAGAACCATCAATAACTAGCAATGAAAGAACCATTAGGCACTTGCAGATGAAAAAGAGAAAGCTGTTCCAACAAACGCCACGGGTGGAAAGAAAGAACTGAGGGGGCACAGAGCTGGCGGTGCCTTATATACCACAAGGTGAGAGTGGGGTGCCCGTGGGCACCAGAGCAGCACTATGGATATCACTAAGACAAAACATTTGCTGCGGCTGTGCACGAGGACATGCGCACACCTAAACACAAAATCAACATGAGCGGGTACTCGAAGAAGTATTCTACCGTCTGTCAAGAGACTATTTCTGGGTGGAAAACACTATCACACAGAGTCTGTATGATACAAATACCCACTCATACCAAATACCAACTCATTACTGGTCCACTGGATCAGTAAGATCAGAGTAAAGGCAGAATGCTGAGAAGGATCAGGAAACAAATACAATAAATTTAAACTAAAACAATAATAATGGGCACCTCCAGCTAATATAAAGTAGTTGCATGTCACAGCAGAACATGGTTAGAAGAACAATCTCTTGATCTAAAAAAAATATTTGTGAACATAAAATAGAAGGAACTACTAATGATTTAGTCTAAGTAACACAAAATCAGGAAGTAACGTGTGAAACCGCTAAGAAATAGCAACCACAGCAGTAACCATATAATTAAGATGGTCAACATTCTCACAGTGAAACACATACCCAGTGGGAGTGTTTATCCCCTGAACTTGAGTGTACTTTTAAGACTCAATCCACACTGGGGACGGTGGTGTCACCCTGCCAGACCAGATGTTCCAGAATGCATGGTGCCTTTCAGCAGCTCATTACAGCAGTAATTATACACAATCTGGTTTCAGGGTGCAATATATCTACCTGGACAGCCCCTTTGAGACCCTAGAGCGGCTAGGGGTGCTAGCCTTCTGAAAGTCTTGGGATTCGGTCTAGCCTGGATGTTGAGGTACAAGTGGCCTGATGATATTCTCTCATACGTCTATCACCTTACCAATGCAATACTCAGTAATAATCTGGCCTGGAGAATTACACTGGAGGTTGCTCAAAAAGAAGCTACTTGTAACCAGAACATGCAAATGAAATTAAAAAAAAAGAAAACATGAAAAGATATGTTGGTGTGGCTAAATGGTGAAGTAGAAGGGCTTATTTGAGCCAAATGAATTCATTTTAAACATGGGAAATCCAGCACTGGTCATGGTAATAGACTGGAAAATAGATCGGTAAGAACAACAATTAAAGCAGGCTAAGGCGCATTTTTTTAGTACCTCAGAAGTAGGAAAGCTGTGAAAGACTGAGTCTATCATCATCAGGGTTGATGAAGCAGAAAGAAAACAGGTTTGAGTAGCTGAGTGGAGTAAAGGAGAGCAGGAGCAGAGCTACTTTGTGAGGGCAAGAAAGCTAACCTGTAAGCACAGCCTGTGTGTGGAGTGAGTGGTTTTTGGTTTGTTTTCTGTTTTCTCCTTATGCACCAGACTGACCTCCCTCCTCCTAATAGCTTATGGCAGCAACACTGCCATATAAAAGATTCAATAAAAGTCTCAGTTAAAAGCCTGACAGAACAAATGTGCCTTGTACCACACCGAGACGCTCAAACTCTAGTGTTAATGAACCGCCAGAGGGAGCATTTTCTATAGGCAAGTCATTCTAATGAAAATGCCTGATTGTTGCTCCTAGTGAGTATTTGTTTTTCACTGACTTTTAATGAGTTCTTACAAGCATTGGAAGGGCATGAGGACAGGGTATTTCAAAAGAAAATATCCAAACTGCTTTCCCAGTGACTTATTCCCAATCTTTCACAACACATGATCAAAGCTGGCACAGGCAGATTTTCTAGGAAAAGTCAAGAAATAAACAGCATTCATACCAATAATTACTTATTCAGTACCACTGCATTCATACAGCATACAAAAGCTTTAATCAGTTTTTATAAACAGCCAGAACTACAGGGGGGAGGGAGGGAGTAAACCACTCAAATTCTATTCTAACAGGACATCACTAAGACTGCCTTTAAAAGTCCACTGATTTATTTTTATTAAAATCTCTTTCACAGAATGCAAGTATACTCCCAAATCTGAAATGGCTGAGGAACAACACTAGGATGTAAATTCACCTCAAGAATTGTCTACAGGGGGAAATTTACTGGCATAGTTATACCTGTATAACATCCTTTGGTGGCACATTTTTGGGATTAAGTGTGCCTTTCTTCCAGTTTAGTTCATACAGATTTGGAAGTGGTATAAACTAAACTGTAAAAAGCTACTCTTTATTATTGTGGAATAAGAGTATCCACACAAGGTATTTTAACAATATAACTATAGAGGTGTAATTATGTCGATAAATTTCCTGATGTAGACAAGACTTTAGAATGGGCATAAAACTGGGAAACCTAAAGAAACTCAGAATCCAAAACCATTGTTAAACAGACAACAGTATAAATGATACTAAAAGCATTAGTGGTGGGAAAATATTTTCACCTGGTATGTTATACCATCTGCCGGCACAACAGATGGAAAAGAATTTTTTTTAAAAAAGAGTATATAGCTATTATTTTCCTCTATTTATTTTTTCTCCTGATGCATTGCAAGTTCTCTCTAGAGTACTCAGACTTTAACTTTTAAAGTTCAAATCAAGTTAAATTTCTTGGAATACTTTCACTAAGGGCAAAAGCAAGATACTAAAAAACAGGAGCCTATGTCTATAAGCACATGTATACTCGACCCGGATTTTCAAAGTTTGTATCTGTCTTCAAAATCAATAGGATTTGAGCTCCTAAGTCACCTAGGCACACCTGGAAATACCCTACCATGCATGCTGAAAGTGAGGGACCTATGCTCATATTTAGATTTCAAAACACAGATTAAGTCCTTAACTTTAGACATGTAAGTTTGAACATTTGACCTAAGTTTCTATTACATGGGGGCATGGGAGACCCTCAGTTCACACAGGTTCATTTTAGTAACTATTGGCCTCACTCTGAGGATCAACTACACTCTCAACAAAGTCCATGAGAATTCTGGGTGCTTAAGTTCTATCAGGATCAGATCTGCTAAACAGCATAACCACACCAAAAGGGACTTTAAAGAGACCTTTTCACAATTATTTTATTGCTGGTATTAAGCCAGGTATCTCAGCAAAGCCATAAGGTCTGGAAAATTAGCTGTAAATCTTTACAATAACTTTTAATAACAGAGAACTCTGCACACATGTAGACTAACTAGTTAAGAACCCACGGGTTTGTTTTCTCGGGTGACCATGTGAAAGTTTGCAGATCTGAACATTCCAGTCAGAGAGACCATGAAAGGTGCCTACACATTAACATCTAAAACAGAAAATGAAGTACTAGTTTCAGGCCACGACATCTGTAAATGTGAGCACTGAAAATGCATTGTTCTTAACAAGTCAACACATGGGCTTCAAAGTACTGCAGCAAAGTACGTGCAGCAAAAAATGTAACATCTCAATGCGGAACAAAGTCGTTTTACTCAGACTATGTACACACTACAGACTTGTCCCGCAATAAAGTTATTGCGGGACAAGCAAGCGTCATAACTATAACGCTATATTCCCACAGCACTCCTTGTAATGAAAAGGAGCGTTCACACGCTCCTTGGAATTTTTGTTACAAAGAGCAGTGCATTGTGGGTACCTATCCCACCATCCACTGCTGCAGCCAGCCTTTGGGCTGGCAGCGGGGCTGCTTCCGCCCCCCTTCCCCCACAGGGCTGTAGGGTTGCCCGGGGGGTTCCCTGGGGATGCCCTGCCCCGCTGGAGCCCCACTGGGGAGGGGCTGTTCCCCCGGGAGTGGGGCTCAAACCACAGGCGGCAGCAGAGTCCAGCCCTGGGGAAGTCTGCAGCAGCTGGGCTTCCCCAGGGCTGGGGCTCTGAAGCCACAGGCGGCTTGAGCCCTGTTCCTGCGGCACTTCCTGGGGCCGGGGCTATGCTGCTGCCGAGAAGCTGACATGTATGACAGTTCCAGTGTCTCAGAGTGGCCTCGATTGGCACTCTGGGACATTTCTGGAGGCTGTCAAAAGCGCAAAGAGCATTCACACTGGCTCCATCGTGGAACAGCTGCTCCATGGTAAGCCTAACCACACTCATTTAGGTGGTTTACCTGTTGTGCAGCAAGAGGGCTGTTGCTGCGCAACAAGCAAGATTGAAGTGTGTACTCTGTCAGCTTTATCGTGTGGTAAAGCTCCTTATCGCGCGATAAGGCTGTAGTGTGTACAAGCCCTCGGAGAGAGAAACAGAGGAAAAGGAAAGGAAGACTGGAAGAAGTTGAGGGACAGGAAGCAGAAGAATAAGAAAGGAGATTGGAGAGAGAGGTGCCAAGAAAAAAAAAAAATCAGTATTTTTAGGTAAATTGATTCTATTATTTGATATGTCCCCTTTTGAAAAACTTTTAAAGCATAAGAATGCATTGCATGCTTTTCCCAGACATTACATTTGAACTGGCTCTTCTTGATAGTATGATTTTTTTTCCATTCAAGTGAAGGTTCAACCTGGTAGTAATAACCACTCACTTCACTCTCTCTTTCAAGTTTATTAGCTGTATAAAATGGCATCAATACATCTCATTCCTTATGGAGTCTGGTGGCACTTTTAGAGACTAACAAATTTATTTATCAAATGAGCTTTCGTGGGAGAAAATCCAACTTCATCAGACGCTTGAAGGAACTTACAGAATGGGAGCAAAATAAATGCAGGGAAGTGTAAGTCATAGGATCAGGTCAGACTGTTACAGCAAATCAAAGCAGTTAGGATTCAAACAGTGGAGTATAGCAATTAGCAGGGAGATGGGGGGTGGGGTGGGTGGAGAAAGCTGAGACAAGGAAAGCAAAATTACCTGTTGTAATGGGAAAAAAGAACCTATTCTCTAGAACCTAGTCTCTATTCAGCCCTGAGTTCATGGAGTCAAATCTGCATATGAATTCCAATTCTGCAGTTTCTTTTTGAAGCTTTGATTTGTTATTCATTTGCCTGAGTACAGCTATTAACAGATCAGTAATGGAATGATTAGGAAGATTGAAGTGTTCCCCTATTCATTTTTGAATGGTGTTATTTCTTATGTCAGATTTGTGCTCATTTATTCTTTTGCGCAAAGACTATCCTGTTTGTCCAATGTAGAATGAGGGGGGAGGACGACGACATTTCTGGCACATGATGGCATAAATCACATTAGTGGATGAGCAGGTGAATGAGACCTCGATGGAGTAGCTGGCTTAATTGGGTCCTGTGATGGTGTCTTTTGTGCAGATAAGTGGGCAAAGTTGGCAACGGGGTTTGTTGCAGGGGTATGTGCTTGCTTTAATGTTTCTTTTGTTAGGTCTGTAGTTGCTGGTGAGTCTCTGCCCAAGGTTGGGTGGTGGGGAATGTCTGTAAGCGAGGAGAAGGCTGCCACCCAAGGCCTGAGAGAGTGACGGGTGGTCTTGTAGAATAGGCTGTAGGTCCTTGATGATGTGCTGTAGGGGTTTGACTTGGGAGTTGTAGGTGTTTCCTTCTTTCTTGGAACACCACTGGTTCCCCATCTTCAAGCATCTGACGATTTTCTCCCATGTGTCTTTAAAAGTGCCAACACACTCCTTGTTTGTTTTGCTGAACTAGACTAACAGGGCTACCCCTTTGGAACTCATTCATTAAGTACGCCTTCTTACCACATAGGAGGACACTCAAATGGCTTTCTATTTTACCATAGGAAGAGTCTACTGGTTGCTGTAAGGCCTATAAAAGCATGTCTGAAATACACAATTTCTCCTTCATTCAGAGAGCAGCTTGTGCTTCTCAGCTCATTGCTCCAAACTACAGTGAAGTCACAATACCAGCTGTGTGATATCACTCTATTTTCCATAGCAACAGACTCTGAGGTCACAAATAAAGGATTATGACTTTACTGTAGGATTAAGGAAAATGAGATGCTGGCGTGTCAGAGAGATGGGTCTTATTCAAAATAACATGAGCTAAGGGAATGCTGAAAATAAATGGCTTAGTAAACTGTCTTTGTTTGAAATGTCCCCCTTTTTCAAGGGCACTGTAGAAATAAAGTGCTGCTTTCATGGAAGGCTTCCTAGGGACCCACTGAATTGGCAGCTGTCTCCAGAGCTACCACATGGAAACAGATTCTGGAGCAGCTTGCAGAATTCCCCTCCCACCCCCGTCATTTGGTTTTATAAAATATTTCACAGGTATCAGTCATATTGCTCTCCTAGAATCCTTGGCTGGTTAGTCCGTGCACATGCTTCAACAACAGCTCAGAGTAGGCAACTAATCTGAGGAAGATTCAAGAAATCAGAAGACACCCTACCTCACCAAACCTTTATATAAGGGAGCAGCTTTGTGACACACCCTTAATGGGTACCAAATTCACAATGGATTTAAAGTGCAAGGAACACCAACAATGAGAAGGAAACTGGAGAATGCAATGTACTTTTCCTGCAGTACCAGGAAGCTCTTTTATAAGAATTATTGTTAGAGGATTAAAATGCTTATAAGAATCGCTTCACTACATGCCAAACGATGCAATTTACTTTTCAATGATAAACAGCTGCTTAATAAATAATATTACGTACAAATGTTTTTTAAATATATCACCATTTATTTAGTTTTTAAATTTTTTCCAAACCTCAACTCTTCCCATGTAAAGACCCTCCTCCATCCTAGGGTAAACATAGGGCAGGAGAACATAAACTGACAAGCCATATTTAGCACTGACTGATACTCTGTGGAAACCCACTCAAGTCAGTTCATCAATAGTGACCTTAGCCGTAGACCAATGTGACAACATCCAAATTCATTATAATAGAAATTACAAATACATTACAATAAAAACAAACTAATATTAAGATACATATACATACAAATTAAAAGAACATACGTTGATTAAACCAGATGTAATCACTGTGCCACTTGCTTTCCCCTTAGCTTAGCGGCTGACCATGCAAATAGGGCAGCCACTCAGATCACAGATATGCTGTCAGCTCCTAATAAATATCCTCTTTTCTAAGAGGGAATAGATGAAGTCATAGAATCACAGAAGATTTGGGTTGGAAGGGAAAAAGTCATCAAGGTCAAAAACATAGAGAACCATCCTGACTTCACGTGGCAATAGAAATGACAATATTATAAATAATGAGAGAGGTCTTCCAAAGCACAGCTCCACCAGAAGCTGCAGACACTTGAAGATTTCCATGGAATTGCATGTAGTGCAGGGACAATGAATTTGGTCTTCGGCTTTTAAAAGCATCTAGACCTCCAGTTCCACGAGCTCGGGAGCTACTGAGGCAACTGAGCTGTCAGAAGAGCTGATCGATCAGGCTCTCAGCTCCCCATACTGTCCCTCTTAGGCCAGTGGAAATGCTCCTAGTGAGGATGCACACCACCAATCCAAAGAGGATAGTGTGGACATCAGCCACCAAAGTAAATAATGCAATGTCTGTAAGTCGACCTAACATGGGTTGAATTATTTCTGCACTGGAGATAAGGCCTATCTGTAACTTATTCCTTCTCACAGGAGTGATTTTTCACCATTACCACATTAAGTCTAGTGCCAATTTCAATCCCACAATAGCAAAAGGTTGCAGGACTTTGCAGTGCCTAATCAAGATTTCAATGTGAATTCCATGTATGAAGGGTTAGTAGACATGGCTCATTAGGTAGTAGCTGGCTGATCATCAAAACTGCTTCTCTTTACTTCATTATTTTTGACAAATTCATTTCATGGTTCTAAATATATACTGCAATTTTGTGCTTTGATCTCCGACAGTGCATTCAACCATCCAGAGCACTGCTAAGAAGAAGTCCCTGAACTCCATCTGGGTTGCTCATTTCACCACAAACACCTAAAACTTTCTAAACCTGCAGACAAAGGGCCAAATTCAGTGCTGCTGTAAAGAGGCAAAGTCCTGTTGTCTTCAACTATGGGTACGTTTTCACAGTAAAATGTGCAGAGCTATTCTAGCTAGTGTGAATCTGAGTAGCAGAGGTCACAAAAGCAACAAAGCGTCTGACGAAGTGGGATTTTCTCCCACGAAAGCTCATGCGATTAATAAATCTGTTAGTCTTTAAAAGTGCCACAGGACTCTGTTGTCTTAAAAGCAGCAAAGACAGCATAGAACAGAATCTTGGATATAGACTCAGGTCACAAGCCTAATCTGGAGCTTATGCTACACTGTCTTTACTACTATTGCTAACCAGACTCAGCATGGGAACGTTAGCCCACACACAACTTTTGCTATGTAGACACAGCAGAGCATAGACTTGTGCCTGCTTACGCCAAAGCTGAATTTGGCCCAGAGCATCTATATTAAACCAACTGTAAAAAATCCTCAGCTTTCTTTTTTAAACCAAAGGGACTAATACAGTGTTGAATGAACAACCATTAGGAAAGCTAGTGTTAGTGCCAGCCTACAGAGAAAAGCAACAGGGCTATTCAAACTTTCCAGTAGCAAAGAATACAGAATTGCCCTGCTCAGTGCCAAAGCATTTCACCATCTCCGTTACCCTACAGGGTGCTGTGCACCTCTTTGAATCAGCCAACGTGCAAGAATTAAATGAGTAAATTGCGTGACTGCAATTCTGATTCTCCCCTCCCCCCCCCCGCAAACACTCATGCAGAGGTCAGCCTTTTATTACGAGTTAAAAAGGGATTCAGTACCTTAACTTCATTTACAAGACAACAGAGTCTTGCGGCACTTTTAAAGACTAACAGATTTATTAATCGCATGAGCTTTCGTGGGAG
>ML685769.1:12138111-12148567 GCA_007922175.1 Pelusios castaneus | reverse complement strand
AAAATTAAAGAAGGAAGTAAGGGATTCATGCAGGGTTTTCTTTGAAGAACTACTGAGTCGTCCAATTGACCCCCACACTTTTTTCTCACGGTTGCAGGTAAAGGCCTTGCAGTTTGAGGGGGTGGAAATGTCTAGGAAGAGTGCCACAAGAAGCTGGTGCACCCTGGGAGGGAAAATATAGGGAACCTAACAAACAAAATAATAACTGTCTTACTTACATGGATCTTCATATTTAGGAAAATGATGTAAGTGTTTAGATTTGCATTTTAATGCACCCTGGAGCTGTGGCAGGATTGCACTCACCAGAAGCTAATGTAGGACTTCTCGCAGCACAGCCTTGCCAGATCTGCCAATATGCAGCAGCACTGAAGCCACGCCCATCTTACCTGGGGTATGGAAAGCTAATGGCTGCACTAGCCAGCTCCCATTGTACTCAGGTGATGCAAGTAGCCAAATTACAACTGCTCCCTGCATGGGACATCCTGCAGAAAGGGGGAGAAAGACTCTTGTACTCAGTGTAATTTCCTGTGCAGAGATGCTTTGTGTGCATGTGCACAGGACTTCCTCAGGAATAGTGCAATTTATGGGAGGTCAGCCATAAATCGTCGATATTCTTCCAGAACACAATCCTGTTTCGTGTGGGTGCTGGGTAGGCTAAGCCATTAGAGGGAGAAAAGTTGACAATGCAGACAGTTCTTACTACTAATAGGACAACACATTTCAGATTTTAATTTTTTAAAATAATGTTTCTTCATTAAGTACGGGTTTTCATAGTCAGGACAAAGATTTAATAGTGAGAGACAAAACTCTTTCCTAGCACATTTCTGCTTATAATATTTCTTTTTCTTGGAGAATAAACTAGTTTGAATTTCATCTGAGTCTGTGGATATATACACTGCAATCAAAGGTGTGATACAGCTTATGTGGACCCGGAACTAGCTTTTGTCTAGCTAATATGAGCACCAAAAGTAGTGAAGCCATGGCAGCACAGATTTCAGCAAGGGCTAGCTGCCCAGGAGGGTATCCAGGACACGCTGCAATGGGTTCATTGCTGTCAATAATCCCATTATTTTAAAGTTTGAATAAATCAATAATTCCATTATGTTAAAGCTAGCACAGGTGTGTCTACACGTACCTCAATAAGGCCATGTACACATGATCACTTTATTGTGCGTTAAGGTTCCTGACCGCGCAATAAAGCTTGGAGCATCCACACGATCATTTTCCCTGTTGTGCGGCAACACCCTCTTGCCCCGCAACAGTTAAACCACTCCAATCGAGAGTCGTTAGGCTTACCGCGGAACAGTAGTGCTCGTGTGGATGGATTTTCCGCAATAGACAGCCTCCGGAAATGTCCCAGAGAGCCAATCCAGGCCACTCTGGGACATTGGAGCTGTCAAATATGTCAATTTCACTGCTCTAGCAGAGCAGTGAAACTAACTTTTATTGGAGTTGATAGCTTCGGTGGCTCCGGGGGATTGGCCCTCTGGACCGGCGAGGGCAGCCGGTTTGAGCCAGCCCCCTAGCTCAGCCCCGGGGCTTCTGGTGGCGGCGGGGGCTGCGAGCTTAAGTGTCGCAGCCCCTGCCGCCACCTGAACCCTGCAGCTGGACTAGGCTGGCTGTGGGCAGTGCATGGTGGGACAGGTGCCCACCATGCACGTGTGAATGCTCCTTTGCGATACAAGGAGCATGTATACACACACAAAAGTGCTATATTTATAGCGCTTTCCTTGTTCCGCAACAGCTTATTGCGGGACAAGTTTGTCATGTGTACATAGCCTCACACCTTTGACAGCGGTGCATTCATAACTAAAAGGCCACCCTCTCTTAGCCGCTCAGAAAAGTTTCACAAGTAAGGGTTTGTAAATGGCCCATTTGCAAACAAGGGAGAAAAGTTTCAATGTCCCAATTCTCCATTCCTGCCCACTCAAAATTCCAAGTGAAGATTTCTCATCTGAATGAATTCTCCTTTGGTGTATTATTTCACTAACAAAATGTACTAGCATTACCTTTTAAGAGCTGATGGGAGACCCCAACATCAATATCTACATGAAAACCATAGAAACAAGACAAAAAAATAATAATAAAAAAAGCAATTTCTGCCTATGAAACACAGGACTCTGTGCCTACTGCAGGACTGCAATTCCAGTTACTCCTGAGTCAGGACAAGGAAATTATTTTAAAGAAATCATGGGAAATTTTAAAAGCAAGGAATAAATTACCAAAAAAAATACTCTGACTTCAGTGAATAGCAAAATTAAATTCCTATCTATTCGAGTGACTAACCCAGACTAAAAGGTGAGTGGAATGGAAGGGTACCTGAGAAACACCCGAGAGATGACAAAGGATATAATTTCCTCAAAAGAAAACAGTCCCATGGATTGAACTTTTGTCACTTCAGGGATGAAGGCTCGTAGGCAGAGCAGAAGATGTACAAGCATACAAGAGCTCATCAGCTGAACAGGACAGACCAATGGAAACATACTGCACCCATGCTGTCTCCATTGTCAAATCAATTCTAGTCTACTCTGCAGGACCTGATCCTTATTTTCAGTGTCCTATATGGGCTAGAAACATTCCAGACTCCCCCCACGCTCAGGGAGCACTAGGCCTCATTTAGCATCTTTCTCCCTCCCGCCCCAACCCCACATGGTTCAGAAAGAAACTCCAGGGAGGAGCCAGTCCCAGAGAAACTTCTTGAACTCAGGGCTGAATAAAGACTATGATGAGTTCTTTTCCCATCTGCAACCTCCCTGCTAATTGCTGTACTCCACTACTTGAATCCTAAAAACTGTTTTGATTTGCTGTTACAGTCTGACCAGATCCTATGACTTATATTTCCCTGCATTTATTTTGCTCCCATTCTATAAGTCCCTCATCTTCAAGCATCTGACGAAGTGGGACTTTCCCACACGAAAGCTCATGCGATAAATACATTTGTTAGTCTTTAAAAGTGCCACCGGACTCCTTGTTTGCTGAGCTATCAGAGGCAACAGCAGGTTCCTCTGCAAGAATCCCCTGACAATGTCATAAAATTGCTTTCTTCTGTTTTCTCCCAGGACACTGCCTCTCCAAGTCTTGTCTTGTCTCTCCACCTCAGCCTCACTACATGCCCTTCCTGCTTTCCTATTCTCCTTTCCTCCATCATACCGTCCCTTTGCCTTTCCAATTACATAATCTCCTCCTAAGGAAACAGACCCAAGGATTTTACTTATTTTACAAAATCATGCCGATCCTCATCCTGTTTGTTCTGCTTACATGTTGCATCTCTTTCCTCTACCCTTTACCTATCTTACCTATTGAGATTACAAGCTCTTCAGAGCACAACGGGAGCCTGATCGGAATTGGCTACCACGGCACCACTGAAATACAGTAATAAATAATCTCTGCTCCACACCAGGCCTAAGCTCAGCTCAGTTGGAAGCCCTTTAGCTTCTGGAGCCTTGCTTTGAAGTCATGGGCACAGCCAGGTCATAATCAGGAAAGGGTCAGAATCAGTCTGTGGTGCTCACTCCCCAGAGATCAGGCTGAGCCTACATCTCACCATCTTTATATAAACTGCAAGATTAACTTGTTTTGAAATTTTTTCCCCTTAGACACCCAAGATGGCTCTCCTGGAAGTTCATCACCACCATCTGATTACTTTAAACGAGCGTTATAAGATGGAGAAGAGAATAGTTTTTCCCTTTAAAGGTTAAAGGAGATATTGTACATGCTGTAGGGGATCCAGATGCTATGGTACAGGCACATCATGTGTTTAATAAAATGAAGGTCTAGTTGCAAGGTCCTCATTCAGCAAACTACCACTGGAGATCTTTACATTTGCAGAAGAGCTGTGGCTGATGCTGGGAGCCCAAAGCAGAGGCTGTTTTGGTCCTGCAAGCAGCAGGTGACTCCAGGGTGGGTGGAGGGGCAGCATGGGCTTGAAATATGGGCAGGGTGGACAGACGCCTGCTGAGAGGAGCAGAGGCCTGTCTCTCTGGTTTGCTCTCTGTCCCAGAGCTGTGAGAGGCACAGAGCCAGAGATGCGGCTGGCCAGGACCGCAAGGGCATGGACCAGGCGAGTGTCACAGACTACAAGAAGAGCAGCCCCTGCTGCAGCATTGGAGTGACTGAACCAGGGAGAGGCTAGGCTCATAAAGCTGCAGGCAAGGGCTAGAGACCAGCTCTGTTGCAGAGCTCAGAGTCCAGGCTGAGCCCTGAGAGTGAGTGGATGGTCACAGCTGGGGATGGTGGATCTGGCAGGGTTCAGAGTTGTGGCTCTGGTGTGAGAAGAATGACTTGAGCTGGAATTATGGAGCTGCTTACATTTCAGGGATGGGGAGAAGGCAGAGGGCAATCCAAAGCTGGGATTTAGGATTCAGAACTGGCAGCTTTGAGGGACATTTGGTTTGTGAAATCCATGTCCTTAGGCATGATGGACAATGGAGCAGGGGAAACTGAAAGAATGTCTCAAGTTGGTTGTTTGGGGTGTTGGTGAGCTAAGATATTTGAATTTGAGGCTGCACCCCCGTCACTCCACCCTGCGGCCCTGCGTTTTCTCTGGAAGATCTGGTCCCCCTTTCACCAGGCCCGTTTTTGGAACTGGTGCAATTCCTGCTGGAATACTGCATCCAGCTCTGGTGTCTACAATTCAAGAAGGATGTTGAGAAACTGGAGAGGTTTCAGAGAAAAATTAAATACTTAAAACTATGCCTTACAGTGATAGACTCAAGAAACTCAATCCATTTGGATTGTGTAACAAAGAGAAGATTAAGAGGTGATGAGATCATAGTCTATAAATACCTACACAGGAAACAAACATTTATTAACAGGCTCTTCAATCTGGCACAAAAAGCTATAACATGATCCAATCAATGGCTGGAAGTTGAAGCTATACAAATTAAGATGGGAAATAAGGTGTAAACTCTTAATGGTGACAGAAATTAAGCACTGGAACAATTTACCAAAAGTCGTGGTGGATTCTCCGTCACTGACTAGTTTAAAATCAAGACTTTATGGTTTTCTAAAAGCTAGGCTCTAGGAATTATTTTGGGGAAGTTCTATGGACTGTGTTATGCAGCAGGTCAGACAATCACTTTGGGCCCTTCCAGCCTTGGAACCTAAGGATCTATTACTGGAAAAGAAAGAATTCATGAAAGCAACAAAGAAAAGGGTTTGTTTGTTTTTTTAAATGACAGAATGATAGGAAGAGGAGAAATGCGCTGGTTCAGGCACGTGTCAGCATATGTGGGGATACCAGCTGGATCAGAGGACTCAGACCCAGTGGCAAAGTGGCCAAGAGAAATATGGAGACCACGCAGAGTACCAATAATTGTAATAGATCTACAGACACACCAGAGAACTTTTTTCTTAGTGTACAAGATGCGAGAGAGAACCTATCTTCAATGAATATAACATACTTATTTTCCTGATTTTGAGCACCCTTCCTAAGGCTCAAATCAAGGAAGTGATACAAAGAAAAGATTTACACATTTCGGTTGGTAAAACCTATTTACATATCATACCCAAGCTTAAGTTGCTTAGACAACGAGCTCCTGTGTTTTCTGGGACACTGCCTCAGTCAAACACCTACTACAAAAAGTGTGAGAGAAAAATGAAGTGGCTGACTCAGTCTGAAAAATTCAGTTCTAGCATTAGGGAAAAATACTGTGAAAGCATTTGCAAGCATTCATTTGAATAAAAATGCAAATTTTCTTTTATAATATTCACATCTCACTTTATTAGATTTCTGAGAAAATTAATTAGTGACTAGATTTTGTTCACAGAAATGTTTGCAGAAAGAAAAATGTGGTGAACGCTTGTGCAGATATGTATTTGCGTAAGTTTTCATAACAGAAGTGCTCACAGGGCCGTCATGAGAGATTTTGTGGGTTTGGGAGTCACTGGCCAGGAAGCCAAAATAGGCCAATTTTGGGCCAATCACACCACAAAAAGCAAAACAAGAGCAGTGAATATGCAAAGCAAGTCATGGAGATAATCAATAGGCAAGTTACAGGCTGAAATATGCCTACAGAAGCCATTCATATTTATTTACATCCTTATTCAGAAAAAGGTACCTACCAGCACCTCTCGCTTAAAACAGTGAAATCCATATGAAACCTAACAAGTTAGTCCAAATCTAGCATCCTATCTGTACCACAAGGCTCAAAAGAAAGAAACCTAACCAACCACAATGATAAAATAAATGAAGTTATTCAGAATAAACAATTCATAAAAATCAGATGTCTGCTAATGGTTAATTCCTGGGGGGGGAGGGGGAAATGATATTTCTTGAATCAATGTTCACTGGAGCTCAACCAGGTATCTCAAGTCAATGTTGAGATTTTCTGCAAGGGAAGAAGGATACCACACAGATACTTAGTTCTGTACCATTTCTGACAATGCTATCAATATATTGCCTGAAGAAAATGCTAATTATGCTGCTCCCAGTATTTACAGCTTTGAGTGTGATAAAACTATATGGTGCTAAGCAAGGCATATGTGACAATAATGCTAACGTGGCAGCTTAGCAAATACTTTTCGCTGTGAGATGCATTAAAATCAATATAATCATTATATACAGTATTACCTTAGTTATGCAATGAAGCAAATTGCCTTGGCTTTTTTATACGAAGGTTACAGGTCCAACATGGTATCTACATTCTTGCCCTTTTTGCTTTACTGTCTAAAGAGTTTCCTATAGGAGCAGTGACATCTGGCATCTTGGGAGATGCTCCTTTTTCTTCTCCCTATCTGCAAATAGACAATGATTAATACTTACACTGGGTGAGATTCTGTGCTGTGCCTCTAAGAGGCCGCACAAAACTCACAGCTCAGGAGAAGATGGGCTTTAAGCCCTTTGCACCTTCTCTACCTCAAGCTGCTCTATGGTCCCCAGTGCATGATTTCTGCACTGAAGGAATCCTCTTCCAGTAGATCAGAGCCCCTTGACACTGCTCCAGTCTCTTTGCTCAGTGTCAGAAGGAGGATGATGACCTCCCAACCGTATTTAAAGGATAATTAGAAATTAGTATTAAAGGTCTTAACATTCACACTGATATTTTCTATCAGTATAGTTATCTGATTGGAGATTGTTTTAAAGTGTTGACTGTCTGGATATATGATTAATTTAAAGAAGTATAGACTTAAATGATAATTTATAAAATGATAAGAATGGAAATAGCCAAAGGTCCAAGATCATGGCTACATTATTCGATATCCCGATAATAAACAAATTAAACATGGCATTCACTAGAATTTATTATGCCCTTCTGGCCTTGGGGAGGTAAAATCATTCATGACTTACATGTAAAAGATGTTATTAGGGTGCTATGTTCAATTGCCTCACAACCCCACCCCTCCCATTTCTAACATACAATGCTTCCTTCAGGTGTGGAAATGACCCTATATATGTAACATCTTAGAGATCCAAGTTTCTAGTCATAGTTTGCATATACGCAGCACCCATTTGCAGCTGTAATAGTATGAGGGACAGTAATACTGAGAATAAAAGAAGCCATGGGCTGACTGGTAAGCACTACTTTTCCCCTCCCAACGCCTCTCTGCAGAGTAAGCAAGAACGCAGTAAGGTGACTAAAAACCACTCAAAACCTGCAGTGAAGTTGAGAGGGAAACACATACAAGACTGATGCACCAAAATGAGATAGACATCGCACCCCTTCTACAGACACGCCCCTTTCTGTCAGGGAGCATAAAGACAATTTACTTCTGTTTGCTATGTCAGAAGTCCTTGTTCCATCTCATATCTGGTGATTAATTACCCTTCAATAGAGGAACTCATCCAAGACCCATCTTGGATACAAAAAAACTGAGAGAATCTTGCGCCTAGCTGGGAAGTTCTTTGCCCTAACCGTGAAACTGAAAGTAAAGCAACAAATGAAGTGGAAATGCAAGGCAACATTTCTGATTTTGGAAGTTTGTGCAGGTATCTAAGGGTTTGCAGCAGGGTGAAAGAAAAAGAAAATATAACCAGCATAATTGTTTCACTATTTAAGCAGCACTGGGTACACTTTTTGCATCATGTAAATAATACAATAAAAGCAATGCTGATGGAAATGAAACTTCCTTTGAAATCAAATACATGACGTGTTATTCTGTGACACCCTGTTTTGCTATCCAAGCTTAGTACTTAGTCAACATAATATGAACTGGCCCCTCCATTGTTCTATTAGTTTGTTAGGTTGACAGAGTCTGTAATTCGTTACACTGCTATTATCACTTTGTGGTGGTCTTACTTCACACTATTTGTGACAGCTATGACTAAAAATTAGTCATGCTATAATTCTAATTTGGAAGACTAAATTCTCTAGCTAACACATGATATGTGATCATCAAACAGGAATATAAATTAAATATACTGTAGTAATAAAATAATGAAAAGCATTCTCTCAGGCAGATGCAAGTCTAGTAATCATTATGATGTATAAAAATATCTAGTACCAAGTTATGGACATATGGATAGGCTTAGTACTATTTCACCTCTAGAGGAAAAAAAATAGATTTGAGAGTTTTTCAAAAAGCAACATTTCCTTCTGCTTCTCTTATTCATGATATAATAATAATAATAATAATAATAATAATAATAATAATAATAATAATAGGACACAGAACTCCACACAGATAATAGGAGTACTAGTACAAAAGAATTAAACAACAATTTAAAAGAGCCACTATTAAAATAATAAAAGAGAGGAACTGAATGGTTCAGAGGGCTGCTAATAAGATACAGTCTAGAGGACATATTCAAAATTGGCCAAAATCAATAGTGACTGGAAGATGGGTAGACTCTATGAATTAAGTTGGCAGTTCACATCAGTAAGGGGCCCTGAAGAGCCCTTAATTATAGTTATATGTGATTTGCACAATATACCCCTTAATATGCACCAGGTATAATGCAAAATATAAAATAAAATGCAGCATGCTTGCATACATAACAAAAAAAATACTTCACAAGTAACAATATGTCCACAAACTAGAGGACTGGATTGTATTCACATTTTGACACTTTAATATTTAATTATTAGTAAGCATGTGAACATAAGCACATAATAGTTTGTGCAAGCTAACTGAGATGAGTGAAGGTAGAGAGGGAATTCAGATAGTAAATACCGTAAATGAAAGTCAAGGTCCAAAGGGGTAGCTGTGTTAGTCTATTGCAGAAGAACAACAGAGTCCTGTGGCACTTTTAAAGACTAAGATTTATTTATCGCATGAGCTTTCGTGGGAGAAAATCCCATTTCGTCAAACTCTTTGAAGATGGGAAATTTACAGAATGGGAGGAAATTAAATGCAGGGGAGTGTATGACATAGGATCAGGTCAGGCTGTAACAGCAAATCAAAACAGATGTTAGGATTCAAACACTGGGGAACAGCACATAGAGGAAGGTGAGGTCAAATCACCTGTTGTAATGAGAGAAAAATCCATAGTCCCTGTTTAACCCCAAGGCAACTGAGTCAAATTTGCATATAAATTTGAGTTCTGCAGTTTCTCTTTAAAGCTGTGATTTGTTATTCATCTGTTTCAACACAGCTATTAGCAAGTCGTCAATGGAGTGAGCAGAGAGATTGAAGTGTACCCCTATTGGTTTTTGAGTGTTGCAATTTCTGATGTCAGATTTGTGTGCATTTATTCTTCTGCACAGAGACTGTCCTGTTTGTCCAATATATAAGGCAGAGGGGAATTTCTGGCACATGATGGCATAAATCACATTGGTGGATGAGCAGGTGAATGAGCCCTTGATGGAGTAGGTGGCTTGATTAGACCCTGTGATGGTGTCATCAGTGTAGATACAAGGGCAAAGTTGGCAGCGTGGTCTGTTGCAGGGATATGTTCCTGCTTTAATGTTTCAGTTGTTTGATCTGTAGTTGCTGGTAAGTATCCATTTAAGGTTGGGGGCTGTCTGTAAGCAAGGAGAGGTCTGTCTCCCAAGGCTTGAGAGAGTGAGGGATCATCTTGTAGAATAGGCTGGAGATCTTTGATGATGTGTTGAAGAGGTATGACTTGGGGGTTGTATGTGATGACCAGTGGCGTTCTGTTTTTTTCTTGGGCTTCTCCTAAAGTAGACGACTTCTAGGTACCTGTCTGGCTCTGTCAATCTGTTTCTTCACTTCTGCAGGTGGGTTCTGTAGTTTTAAGAATGCTTGATAAAGATCTTGAAGGTGTCTGTCTCTGTTTTTCTCTCATTACAACAAGTGATTTGACCTCACCTTCCTCTATGTGCTGTTCCCCAATGTTTGAATCTTAACACCTATTTTGATTTGCTGTTACAGCCTGACCTGATCCTGTGTCATACACTCCCCTGCATTTAATTTCCTCCCATTCTGTAAGTTTCCCATCTGCAAAGCATCTGATGAAGTGGGATTTTCTCTCACGAAAGCTCATGCGATAAATAAATCTGTTAGTCTTTAAAAGTGCCACAGGACTCTGTTGTTTTTTTGTTGTTTTTTTTTTTTT
>ML685769.1:12054053-12138011 GCA_007922175.1 Pelusios castaneus | reverse complement strand
CTTGGTTATTTTTACCGTAAATGAAAGTTTTCAAGCTAGACTTCAAGCCTGAGACACATACCATACAACAAATCAAGTACTAATTTAGGTCATGATCCTATGAACATTTACATCCATGCTTAACTTTACTTATGTGAGTAGGACTATTAACTTCAATGAGTTACTCATAAAATTAAAATAAAAGGTGCAAAAGGTATATAGGATTAGGGCCTAAGGGTGGTCAGCTTTCTTTCTTTTGAAGAATTCTTTTTTGAAGAATATATATGAAATATAACAATAAGAAAGTTGTTTGGCCAAGAGAATTATTATTTTTTTGGGGGGGAGATATTTGGAGGTTCTGGAATTAGAGGTGCTACCACATCTTACTGGTTTGGTTTCCATCATATCCAGGGTTTACAGTTTAGCTCAGTGATTCTCAGCACCCCGCCACCCTCACTATAAAAACTGTTCTAGCCACTCTTGGGGCACCAGATGAGTACAGAACAGATAGTGTTTCTCAGAGTGGAGGATTAGCTAGCGAGGGGGGACCTAGATGTGTATAGAAAATGTAGAAGATGCATCATGTAAGATAGATTGGACTTTAATACCCCACAGCAGCATTTCAATTTCACGAAGAGATGAACTTTCAAAAGCTTGGGAACTGTTAAAGCAAACCTGGATTTTACATATGTGACAGAATACCTTTAACCAGCTGTTTCTGAAAATCAGGAAGATCTGGGTTATAAGGGGGTGACTATAGGGTTATCCTCTGTCCTAATTTATGTGCCATTGACCCCTTTTACACATTTAGACCAAGAATAAATGACCTGGTTTTTAAAAGTGCTGAGCACCCAACTGTTGTATTTACAAGCCTAATTTTAGACCTATTTTTGAAAATCTTAGTCTGAATAGATAGACTTTTTGCTACATGACATAAGTGATTTTCAATTAACTGTATGCCTCTATTTTTTAATTCAAATATTACAAGTCTGACCACCCTCCCTGAAAAAGCCAAATACTCAGAATTAAAGCAAAATTGTACTCTCTTTCTCATGGTTCAACCTATATTTTGCAGCATAAACACCACACAAGATCATCAAGATTAACCAAACACAACACCCAACAAACTTGTATATTGCATGGAAGATCCATTACCAGAAGAAATTTAAGCCTCAACTCTGAACTTCCTTTTTTCCAGTGGACAGTTATAGAGCTCAGGGAGTTTAAAAAAATAAAACCAAAAACAACCCGCCTCCCCCTCCATCTCTCCCCACACACACAAAAACAAGGTTGGTTCAGATTTTCATCTGGATTTAGATTCTGGGATGACATTTCTTGTTGTCTGTGTCAACTTAAACAACGTAAAGAATACCATAAGGAATCCGCCACCTGTTTTCTCCAATTTGTTACACCGTCTCATCTAAGTACTTTTTTAATTCAAACTTTTAAAATGTGACTTTGGAGAGATCTGTTCATATCACCTGAAGCCAGAATGTCGCCGCGTTGCATGTGAAACACGCAGGTGATCATCACTACGAAACCTACAGAGGCATACAGAGAGGTTTTCCATCTACAAAGAGCAACAAAATCTACGGGAGGGCCACAACTTAACAGTCTGCAAGAGTTATGGGGTGGAGCATGGGAGGTTTCTAAATGATGTTGGGTTTGGACAAGTCATTAAAAGAAAAGAATATCAAAGTTCCACTACTTTTTGTTGCAACCATTAGTAAAGAAAAACCCTGATTTATACTAAACAGCTCTTATTAGTCTGAGGCTCTAAGTCTATATACTAGCTTAGGCCAGAAGTTCTCAACAAGGGGTACGCATACTCCTAGGAGTATGCAGACGTCTTCCGTGGGTATGTCCATTCATCTAGATATTTGCTTAGTTTTACAACAGGCTACATAAAGCACTAGCAAAGTCAGCAGAAACTAAAATTTGATACAAATAATTACTTGATTATTCTGCTCTAGGTACTGTATCAGTATTTCTCAACCAGAGGGTTGAGGGATGTGTTTAGAGAGTTGCAAGTGCAGGGCCAGCATTAAGGGGTGGCAAACAGGCAACCGCCCAGGCCCCATACCAGAGGGTATCCCACAAAGCTAGGCTGCATGCTTCAGCCCTGCCACCTGGAGTCCAAGCCAATGCCCAAGCCCCACCATTAGGGCTGAAATAAGACTGCTGAAAGGGGTACAGTAGTCTGAAAAGGTTGAGTATCACTGTACTAGAATACAGCAAAAAATCATGATGGGAATATTGATAGGCACTGATGTACTTTACATGTGTGGAAAGTACACATACTTCTACCATATTGGTGAGGAAAAACAACATCTTAAACACCACTTTTGCAATTTGTAATATTTTAAAAATAACTACAGTTATCAGCTATCATTTGAGGCTTATAATTTAGTATCACAAAAAATACCTTGTGTTTGCTGTAGAGTTAGGACTGAACTTTGATTTCCATTCTAAGACAAGTTTTGGCTCCCCGTCAAAAATCCTCAAAAAGTTAATTCCCACTTCAAATTTTACATAATGTGCTGTGATGTTAATAAATAATATTTTGAGAAAATTGGCAGTAATACAGATTTTTTTTTGAGTTCTTGGATACCACTCAAATAGGCTAATCAGATTTTGAATAGTCTTCCAATACTTTTGGGGGGAATGGGGGCATTTATCTCAAAAACTTCCTAGAATCCTCACGTGAAGTTATTTGAAAGATCTTGCTGATATGTGCAGAGGTGGAGAAAGGCTTATTTGGGAAATTATTCACTTGTGAGTAAGGAAGGTCAATAAAAGCATGCTGGATTACTGTGGTCTTTAAGAACAAAGCCTTCAGCTCTTGTAAATAAAACCTCAGAAATGTAACCTGAGCGCTTGGGAGGTTTGCTAGTGAAATTTCTACGGTTAAATAATAAATAAAACAAATAAATGGAATCAAAGCTACAACCCCCCCTTCCCCTCAGCAAAAGTCCTTCTGGGTGCTTTCTAATTAGCTCCCTCCCAATTTCTCAGCCGTCAAGTTCCGTCTCAGCCTCCTACAACTCAACTCCTCTGCCCAGCCTTAGGCCTACCTCTTTATAGACATGCTGTTAAATAAGTCTGCTAGAACCGTAAGTGTGGTGAGAACTTTTAAAATACCACAATGGGCCCACAATTCTGGCTGACTTACTAAGTAGTCCAATGGATTTTAGAAGGTATACAGAAAGATGAAGCTGGGAGAGTAGTACAAATCATGGTATGACGGCTGTGGTGGAGTATCAGGAGGCAGAGGAGCAGAGATGTGCTGATGCATGGAGAACTATGGTCCACAACAAGCATCTAAACTCTGCAAAGTTCCCAGGGTCCCTCCCACTACTGCCCTGCAGAACTAACTGCACCCCTTGTGTCTTCTGGTTCCAATATTGATCAGAAGTTAGGAGCTCTGTTACGTATCCTGCAACTTACATCCCAATGAAAGAGCGGGGGGGAATTCAAGACTAGGACGTTCTGAGATGAAAAAAGAAGGAAAAAAACTCTGATAGGCTGGGGTATGAAACCTAAGAAACAGAGTTGAATTTAAATTTAAAAAAAAATGCAAACATTGGAAATAAAGGGCCTTAAAAACTGTATTAAGTGAAGCTTAACATCCATTAAATTCTTTTCTCATACTACTTTTCCATGTAAACAATTGCTGCAAGCTCCACAGGGCTGCTATATCACTGCAAATGAGAGAGGAGGTGTCTGCATAGTTGTTGAGAAGGGAGGCACCAATGTGACATTGACTATTAAGATGTAGTCCACACAGTGAAAAAATTTTAAATTTCTGCTAAGTCATACAGTTGTTGCTCCAACCATGACCTTCTTTATAGCTACATGAAAACTACAGGAAAACAAACAAACATACTTTACTGTTGTGTCTTTTGTTCTTCAAACAAAACAAAAACAATATGAAGAACCCACCTGGGCAAAGCTGGGTTCAAATAACCAAGTTCATTAATTATAGACATACATGTTGCTACTCTGATTTCAGGTGGCATCTACAACAAACACCACAGTGAACTCAAGAGGACTCACAAATTAACTGCCCTGCTAGGGAGCTAGGCTATTCTGAGAAGTGACAGAGGACAGAACAAAGAGCAATGGTTTCAAGTTACAGCTGGGGAGGTCTAGCTTGGATATTAGGAAAAGCCTTCTTATTAGGAGGGTGGTGAAGCATTGGAATGGGTTGCCTAGGGAAGGGGTGGAATCTCCATCTTTGGAGACTTTTAAGGCCCAGTTAGACAAAACCTTAGCTGGGATGATTTAGTGGGGCAGGGCCGTCCCCGGGGGGGGGGGGGGGCGCGAACGGGGTGATCGCCCCAGGCCCTGCAGTTACCCGGGCCCCGCCTAGGCCAGTTGACCCTGAGCCCTGCTTCCCCCACGGGACGGCCCTGAGTGGGAGTGGTACTGCTTTCAGCAGGGATTTTTACAGGATGACCTCATGAGGTCCCTTCCAGCCCGAATATTCTATGATTCGTACATACTACATTTATGAAAGCCTAATAAGGCAGCACCCAGTCTTAACTACCATGCCCTAGAAGAGGAGAAATCACCACTGAAGGTCTGGGCTTTGTCATAGACCAGGAGCTTACTCTGCCTATGTAGGCAATACCAGTATCCAGCCATCCTCCACCAATCAACAGGACTGCTACTGTTAGGATACTCTGTGGCTCTGCAGGATGGGGAAGAATTTTCTCTCATGAATAAAATGTACTTTAATATATTATATGATTGTATGGTGTACAGAGGAAGTTGCACTTCTCAAAGCCTGGGGAAACTCTATCTAGGCCTTGCCCCCTCCCCTGTGCAACAGGGGTTGAAGAAAAAACTAAAGTTCTTTTCTTTTTTTAAGGCAAGGATCAAATAAAAATGTAAGCAAAGTAAAGAAAGAAAAGAGGTTGTCTAATGAAACTAAAGATTGCTAACTTTTAAAAAATGGCTAATCTGTGAATGGACAGCTAAAGCTCCATTCTAGCCAGTTCTAGGGGCAACTGAGAAGGAAGTGAGGGGTGAGGAGTACACCTGACTAGCCTGGTGTATGAGAAGCTCAGCAGACACTACTCTCAAAGTTCTCCAATCAGCAGTGCAGGGACACAGAGTGGATACTACATTGGGACACTACTCAAAGAAGAAACTCCTCCACCCTGCCCCCAAACACCTAAATTCATATTCAATCAATATGTGAATGTACAGATCAGAGACATAGAACTATCAGCTTCAACACTTTGGAAACTAAATCTAGGCGGCTTTGGCCTTGACTACCTACTTGTGTGTGTTATGTGTTCAAAAGTAAAAATAATCAGAACAACAAAAAACAAACCCTGTAATTCTAGGGGCTGACAGGTCAGATCCTCATGCACAGAAAAGGCATCTACTTAATATATTTCACCCCAAAACTCACTTCCAAAAATGCAAAGCAACTTAAACATGTAAACCCCTTAGCTTTAGCTGCAAATACGTGCATGTGATAAGACAGATAAAATAGTTCACAGCAATATCTTCATGAAATAATTTAACGTAAATATTTGCTAACACTGCCATTTCAGTAATACTCCACTTCAGAGCTATGTAATTTCTACTTCAAGTTCCAACACCCAGACGTTTGCTTTCTTTGCACTGTCTTCCTTGAATATTTACACATTCAGGATCATCACTAGTGCTGAATTAGGTAAATTATCCTTTGACCCAAAGAATTGGCTAGCCAGTTACACTTCTCCATGGCAACCACATCCAAGGGGTTGCTATAGGTTATACAAGTTATTGCCTTTCACCACTGAAAAGGGCAGGAGGGGTTGGAGAGCTCACAGAAATGTTCTCACACAGAGTTTTACCTGTTTGGATTAATACAGTAAACTTTTTATTTCTAATTATAAGGCTTTGCTTAATATAGTACAGTAGTTTTACCACAATCTAATTGTTTAATAAATTAAATGCCCTAAAGTTAAGACTCTTGGAAACTTACTTGTGATTTTTTTCTTAACTTTAATAGCTGCATGGGAATAATTATTAGGGAACAAATCCTGCAATCTCGGCTCAGAACAAACTCCCACTGAACCCTGGATTTAGCCCTTGATTGCTTCCAAAACTAGACAATTACTCTCATTTTACTCGTATGCTAATTTCTGGTTCAACCCACCACTGCAAAAAATCCCTATTGAAATGAACAGAGAGTTTCATGTACAAAATCAACGGTAAGATATGGCTCATTCGTAAAAGGGAAATGTTATCACTTCATGGTACCATCTACTTATTTAAGGCCAGATTCTGATTGTTTAAGGCACTACCCTGAAAGCAGCCTCATTCAATTTAGTGGTACTACTTCAGGAGCATGGTACTACTCAATGTGAGTAAGGATATCAGAATCTGGCCCTTAAAATTAAGATAAAATCCCATACATTTTCAGCATTAAAACGCTGACTGAAGTCTGCTGATTTCAATGTTTGCAGTTGATCTTTGATTTTTCATGGCCTTTTGGCCTGATCAACTGAATTTTGAATTTGCTCTCTGGTACTTTGGGGGAAATATCCTGCACTTGAAAGCGCATGGACTCAGTGCGCCTCATTCTCCTATCACACTGGTGTAAAGTGGGAGTTACTTTATTGCAGTCAATGGCATTAAAGTAGCGTGAGAGTACAAGGAGAATCCAGTCCAGTAATAGGTCTTTTCCAGCTCTAACGTCTAATCATAGGGCCATGACAGAAAAGCCAATATGCAGAAGTAAAACACTAAAGCATTCACTGGTGTACTGCAAGTTCTATGGTCAGCCGCTGAATTTATGAGTCACTTCACTATCTAAAATTACAGAAACTTTAAAAAAAATCTGTAAAATATGTAAGTAATTTTATGGATATACTCTTAATAAGAACCAGGGCAGCGAATGTATTTAAAAAACTTCCAATATGCATCAGAATGATGCAGGCTACAGAATCAAAATACACGTACACTGGAGTTATTCTGTGTATTTAATTAAGTATGCAGTATAAAGAGGTTTAAAAGTAGACAAATCAGAAACATACAGAAGTCAGCCTCCTATAATTAATCTACATTTTATCAAGATGGTTAACAGCATATGTGCAGGTCAAAGAAACAGGCTGATTTTCAGATCTTTGGTTTGTATTTTTGTATTTTTCAGTTCAATGAATTTTTATGTAAATCACCTTCATTTGCTGTATTGTTTTTTGTACACTATGTATGTCATACTCCTCACACTATTTTACTGAACCACATTCATGATGGTGTTGTTTTTTTGCTAGGAAAATACTGATACAACATTGAATATAATTATTGACAGCAACAATAGCTAAATTAAACATGTATGCATATGCACAATGCATACATCAACAGAACATATTCATGTCAATACATAAATATTTCTTTTCTACATACAGTATTTGATACATAGGTGCTCAGACACTACAGTGATGAGCACGATATAAAAAACTGACAGTCAACATAACGGTGTAAATTTTAAAATGGCAGCCTGAACTTTTAAGTTTCAAGCATAAAATTATATGTGTATACAGCATATAGCATCTTTACTTCTCATACGAGCTTGGAGTCAACAACACTATTTACTTTTCATCACTGTTGTGTATTTTGTATTTCTCTAAGTTACTCATCATTTTAGTCGTTCAGGGAAAGTCTGTTTCCATTTGATATACAGTTGTTCAAAACTAGCAAACTTCAGTTTCCTCGGTGGACAGCGTTCTCAAACCAAAAATGACAAGTTCAGTTTCCATGTCCCATGCAGAGTTTGAGTTTTTAGGTTCATGATTACCTAAGGGGCTTTTGTGGGGGGAGAACATAGAGAGCAGGAGGTAGGGGCAGGATGGGTTGAGGATTAGATAAGGTCATAGTCCCAAGACTCCCTGAATATAGGAGACTGGATGAAGGATTGCAAAATCATGGCTGTGTAGAGTTCCAGAGAGCCTGGGGAAGGAGGACTTGTTTTCAAGTTATTACTCCCCTATTTCCAAAAAAGCACCTAAAGGTAAGAGAGGAGTCCTGGAGCCTCTTAGAGAAAATGAGTTATATTTTTGTGGGTCTATTGGGGGAGATGGGGAAGAGATACAAAAAGAAGAGAAGAATGTTTAATTATTAGCTTTTTTCCATGCACAAATCTACTATGGTGGGTTTTACAGACTATAAATGAAGTGGGGGGGGGGGAGGGAGAGAGAGAGAGATTGATTAATGTTAAAATTTTCAAATGTAGGCATCCCCAGTGAGGCCCCCCAAATTTAAATCTACACTGAGACAAGGGCGCTGTTTTTCTGAGGTGCCAAACACCTGTAGCTTATTTAAACACACAAGCACTGTTCTGGGTGTTCAAACCTAGACAACTAAGTTCGGCTGTCTGGGCATAACTAATTCAGCTATGATCATACAGATTCCATGAAGGAGCCGCAATTATTATTATTTGTACTCAGGTGTCGTGATTAACCTTTGCCTTCAGCCTATCAGACCATAATGGCCTGTTAGTGAGAGTTCTGGACTGATCCAACACTTCCGTGAAATCTGTGAAAATATGTTCTCATTAAACGATGAAACCGAGGTGAATCGTACCCGGTTTTATGCCAAAACAGTAGCACAGTCCTAGGAAGTTTCAGATTTTTTCTCTAATGCATTATCACAATGTTGTTGTATTTGGGTTGCACACACTACGTAGGAGAATATTTAAATATGGATATAAAAATTCTTCAGCACACTATTATCATTTACGCTTTGTAAAAACCTATTTATAAAATAACAGAATTTAAAGTTTGAACTTTTGATGGTGTCTCTTTAATGATGAATTTCCCTGCTTTTGTGAGTTTAGATCAGATGTTATACTTTAAAAAACAAACTCTTTTCTTTAAAACTGTATTGATTTCAAACTATAATTTACAGTATAAAGTTAAAAAAAATCTCAAAGTAAGTTTCTGCACCACTAGTCCATGTAGCCAGTAGGAACCTAAAAGTGCAGAAGGCATTTTTGCTCCAACTTTCTAGATGGCATTGGACGTCCAGTTAGACAGGTCTTTGTCTATTTTGTGTATTAATAGTACCATAGTATTCTAGGTGCAAGTAAGACACAATTCAAGACTGGATGCAATACTTTATGACCATCAACGCCAAATCTAAAGGCAGGCTGGCGTAACAGTGTAGAGCCAATCATGCAGAACTCTCCCTTGACTCCATCGGAGCTGTGGGAGTTTGATACCAGTCAAAGAGTAGACACATAACACAGCAGTATGGTCCTAACTTTAGATACCAGTGCTGGAAAGTTTTGGTCTATGGCCACTGAGGGAATAAGAACAGCTCTCTAAGGATCCGATCCTGTGAAGTACCACATACCTCCAGCATGATGAAAGTGGTTGCTTCAGGGAGAAGAACACGATCCTGCAATCCTGCAGTCTTTTCATAAGAAAATTTCCTAATCTTTTGAAGAGACTTTTGCTTGAGGACTGATAAGAACTGGAGGTGGAACCTGGGGGCATCCAGACATCAAACCCCATGCCCAATATGAATCAAGAGCAGGCTCTATACTTAACTAGGAAACGTATGTTTATTTTAAGTTTTCCCTCCAAGATGAGACCCAAGATTCCAGAGGATTGGGGGCAAAGAGGGAGATGGTGAGGGGAAGAAAATTGGCAGGAGAAAGAAATAGGAGAAAAAATAAATTGGTGATAAAAATTTTAAAAATGAAAATAAGACATTCCTTTGGCAACATCGCAATCTACAGTGCAAACAGAGAATGTGTGATGAGCTCCATGCTATTAATGAGTACGAGATTCTGGAATGTTATCTGAAGTATTTATGGGTGGGAGTGGGGAACGAGGAGCTGACAGTAGGCTTTAAAGTGCATTTAAAGTGTGTCGAGTCTCAGATCTTCTTCAGCTCGGCATATTTTCTATATTTGTGATGAATGAGCTCCGAAGGTGGGGTGGGGTGGCACCAAAGCAAGCAGCTTCAACAGAAATTAACACTTTGAATTAATTGTCACTCTGATTTTCACAGGACAGTCCCACATCATGCCAGACTAGCCCTTACCCTCCTCCTTAAGGCACACTAGAATTTATTTCTGGTAAGAGGGAAGTCCCTCCTTTAAAGCTACCACCATCACCACCACAAAATTCCCTACTTCTGGGTCTTGTGCTTCCACAAAGAACTCTCCTAGCTCTCAAAATAATGGCACTTCAAAGGAGCGGCCCTCCCCCTTCCATCCATTTAACCTGCCAGCAATTCAGTCCTATTTCAAACCTTTCCGTCAATCCTCCTCTTTGCTTCAAAACACATCATGTAGCAATAAAATGTCACAAAACTAACTTTCAGGGGAAATAAAACCCAATTTTAAAAGTTAAATGACAAATTTTTAACTTTTAAAATAAACTTATTTAAAATTAACTATGAAATGATGACAACCTATGTCAAGGCCAAAGCTTATTATATTCTATGAACACAATTTACATTTTCAAAAAATGTATATATTAAGCAGTACATGTTTGCTGCCAAGTTTTAAAGGAAGTGAATTCACTGAACTGGCAGAAATCACTAAGCATCTGGACTTGGCGTTTAATGGAAATACTCAACCAGCTTTTGACAGAAGCAGACTCTTCTACAGATGCAGAAAGAGTATCTTCATTTCCATTTTTTAAACTAGTTCATTGACTAGTTCATTCAAAAGTTAAGATACCAGTTGGGAGTTGAATAAGAAGGAAATTTGTTTCCTCTTCCAATCTATTAATAAAATAGGGTGAGAGGACAAGATCTACTAAATCGCAAATCATGAAGGGCAAGGTGACAAAAATAATCAATTCAATTCACTAACTTCAGAAAATACCTTTTGTTTAATAAATCAGTTTGCTTTAAACAAAGCAACGTGTTTTGATAAATTAAATTTTGTTTTCTTCTGTATTCAGCATATTTACTGTAGTTTTATTTATGTAATAAAAACCATTTTAAAGTGATGCTTTTATAATTGAATTCCAATTTCTATCCAAATGAAGCTGGACAGAACTGAATAAAAAAATTAATCCTCTAGTAATTAAGAAATGCATCATTCACCTTTCTTTTAAGAGAAGTACAAAAATTAAGAATCTGGATAAATGTATGTTAAACTATACAACTGCTTAAATAAACGTGTACAGATATAACATACCCCCTCTTGGTTAGGAAAAAGAAATACCAAATTATGCCAGCCAATGAGAACCAACCTTTCTTTAAAAACAAAACAAAACAAAAAAAAACCCTTAAAAATTACAAATACAAAACAATAAATCAATTATTTGTAAATCAAGGTTTCCTGTTTTAATCAATCCACTGCCTGCTAATGTCGATCCTCGTGACAAAATAGCAACCTAATACATTAATATAACACCTCTGATCTGAAACGGGCAGATGTGAAGCCAGTACACTAAGCATAAATTATAACTGAATTTAGGTAGAACATGTTCTTGCAATTCCTCAGGCATGTCACTGACAGGGAGCAGTCTGTCAACCCTGAGGATTTGTCTCCACTGAGGGTGGGGTTGTAATTCAATCTTAGGCTGTCAAATTACAGAAGGTGAAGGTGAGTGATCACACCAAATTACTTGCTCGGGGTCTCGCATCCCCACTGCTCACATTTCTTCCAGAAATGCATTGCACTGTGGGTGCAAGGGCTTATGGGGAGGCAGTCATCTTCCACTCACTCCCCATTCATTCCCTCTTCTCTAAAGGAAAAAAGCTAGAAAAGCTTTCCTTGCTGTTTCTCTGCCACAGGCAGAACAGACCGGTACAGTGCTTCATACAGAGAGAAGAACTAACTGAAAACTTTCCAGGACTGCAATCGGGGAGGAACTATGTTGTCATGGTAAAGGGGACAGGAAAAACCAGCAGAGCTACTCTCTGGCTACACAGAGCTAAATTCAAATTCTAGATTTCGACCTCAGTGGTATGCCACTCGCAGGGATGGTGTTAGCAGATCGAATTACAGCTCCATTTTTTTGAATGTACTGCTTTGACAATGGAAACATAGGCTATAAATGGTTGAGATAAGCAGCATTACGTCAAACTTCACTGTCAGTGTAGACTAGGGCTGAGTTGTATACACCTTTGGTTTAACACCAAGTCAAATGGAAAATCCAGCCCTCAAAGTCATCACGTGAATTTGTGATATTCCTTAAAAGACATGGCCCCTTCACCTCATGAACCAATGAATAATGATCCATAAAGACAGAGTGCTTTTTTCTCAAGTTCTTTTAAACTAATTAATCTTCATTTGCATATTAAATTTTGCTTTAAAATAAGCCCAGTATAATTGAACACAAATTACTAAATTGAAGCATTTTTCATTTTACTTACTCCAGGGCATTTTTTCAAGACATAACAAAAATGGAAACTGTTTAGATAAAATGGTTTCATTCATAATGGTTGGGTATATTATGTTGATGGGCTATATGCTATTCTGACTGTAATAATCAACATTAGTATACAATTGAAGGGTTATGTTACTTCCCAAAGTTTGTAAAATATTTAGAGCTCCTCAGATGGAAGGAGCTATGGCCTGGTCACAGATCTGACAAGTGGCCTTGGCTAAACCACAGGCTGAAATCTACAGATGAGCTAAGCAGGCAAAATTCCCTGGGGCCAGGATGCAAGGTTACAACACTGCTCCCACAGCATCTCTAATTCTGCCCTGGACACTTTCCTGAACAACTCACGTTACAAACCTACATGCCAGTCGTGTGTCAGCCCTCTACACTAAAGCTGAATATCTCTGCCTCAGTTTCTCTATCTGTCCTCCTCCAAAGGTAAGACTTCTGACTTTGAGTGGAAAATTACTCAGGTTTTCTGCTCCAAGCAGCATTAAAACCTCTCAGTAGCTTTTATTACCACCTGGAAGGGCACAAAGTGCATATGCAGAAGAGAAAGCTAAGGTCTATACGTGGGTCAACAGCAGGGATGTAGCTAGGAAGCGCACTGCAAGTTAGCCAAAATTTTACTTGCTCTCTTTTCTTATCAAAGAGGAAGAAATTGGCCCTGAGAAGCCCTCAAACACTGTTACTGAAAATGAATCAAAACATATCCACATTTGGCACTGTATGTGACTGAATAAATTTTCTTAAGATATATTTTTAAAATGATAAATAGGTCAATATGGCAGATTACAGAGCTGCTGAACAGCTACTGCATATGGTTTTAAAATTAGCATTACTTACATCGCTATTTCAGTCTCTTGTGTAAACTGATATTTAAGAATGCGTCTAAAAAAATAAATTTCCAAAAGATTTTATATTAGGGGCTATGGAAACACATTTTTTGCTTTAATTGAATTTCTTAGATTGAAGCTAGGTTTGAATCAAACAACAACGGAGATGGGAGGGGGAGAGGGAGCTAAAGATATATGTTGGTAGACACTTAGAGTTGGTTGGAAAACAGCAAAATATTCATGAAAACATTTCCTTTTGTTTTCTGTCAAAATTTTCCAACCAGATCTACTTTTTATGATGAGCTCCTCTAAAGGAACAAACTCCAATCCTGAAATTTGATCAAGGAGGGAGGACTCATAGACTCTAAGGTCAGAAGGGACCAATACAATCATCTAGTCTGACCTCCTGCATAACACAGGCCACAAAACCTCACCCACCCACTCCTACAAGAAACCTCTAACTAACCTATGACTGAGTTATTAAAGTTATTAAAGGACTCCTGCATTTGTGGAGAGCTCCACTGACTCCATGGGATTCCAGGAGCATATGGATGCCTTTGCAATGATCAGAGCTCAAGTTTTAGGCCCTACTACAAATTTGTCACCGTTTCCATTGTAATCAAAATAATACACACAATATTTATTTATAACAAATAAATATATATTACAGGCAGGGCTGATAGCATTATCTACTAATTTTAAATGTATATACCAAATTAAAAAACACAGAGGACCAAAAAAGTACCACAATGGCTAAAGAAAGTAAAAGGAGCAGTTACAGGCAAAACCCCAAAAAAGGTATCCTTTAAAAAGTGGAAGCTAAATCCTAATGAGGAGAATAGAAAGGAGCATCAATTCTGACAAGTGAATTGTAGAAATATAACTAGGACGGCCAGAAAAAAAAATAAAATTGAAAAGCCGCATACCAAAGACTCAAAAAGTAACAGCAAAAAAAAAAAAAAAACAAGAGTACATCAAAAGCAGGAAGACTGCTAAATAATCAGTGGGGCATGGCCACTGGACCATCAAGATGCTAAAGGAGCACTCAAGAAAGATAAAGTTAAGGTTTTTAAGGTGACAAAGCCCTGGCTGGGGTGATTTAGTTGGGGCTGGTCCTTCTCTGAGCAGAGCATAGGACTAGATGACCTCCTGAGGTCCTTCTAACCCTAATCTTCTTTGATTCTATGGCCAAGAAACTAAATTAATTCTTTGCATCCGTCTTCATGGCTGGGGATGGGAGGGAGACATTTTTTAGGTGATATATCTGAGCAACTGTCCCAGATTGAGGTATCATTAGAGGAGGTTTTGGAACAAACTGATAAATTAAACAGTAATAAGTGGCCAGGACAGGATAGAATCTATCCAAGAGTTCTGAAGGAACTCAAATGTGAAATTGCAGAACTACTAACTGTGGTATGTAATCTATCATTTAAATCAGCTTCTGTAACAGACAACTAGAGGATATCGAACGTGACACCAGTTTTTTAAAAAGGGTCCAGAGGCAATCCTGGCAATTACAGGCCAGTAAGCTGAACTTCAGTACCAGGCAAATTGGTTGAAATATAGTAGAGAATAGAATTATCAAACATATAGATGAATGTGATTTGTTGGTTTTTGTAAAGGGAAATCATGCCTCACCAACCTACTAGAATTCTTTAAGGGGGGTCAACAAACACGTGGACATGGGTGATCCCATGGACATAAGGTACCTAGATTTTCAGAAAGTCTTTGACAAAGACCTTCACTGAAGGCTCTTAAGCAAAGTAAGTGGTGATGGGATAAGAGGGAAGGTCCTCTCCTGGATCAGTAACTGGTTAAAAGACAAGAAATAAAGGGTACAAATAAATGGTCACTTTTTAGAATGGAAAGAGGTGAATACTGGTGTTCCCCAAGTGTCTGAGCTGTTCAACATATTCATCAAAGATCTGGAAAAAGGGTGAGGTGGCAAAATCTGCAGATGATCCAAAACTACTAAATTAAGTCTAAAACAGACTATAGAGTTACAAAGGGAACTCACAAAACTGGGTGACTGGGCAACAAAATAGCAGTTGAAATTCACTGTTGATAAATGCTAAGTAATGCACATTGGAAACATAATCCCAACTGTACACAGAAAATGATGGGGGTCTAAATTAGCTGTTACAACTCAAGAAAGATCTTGGAGTCATTGTGTATAGTTCTCTGAAACCATCCCCTCAATGTGCAGCTGCATTCAAAAAAAGCTAACAGAATATTGGGAATTGTTAGAAAACAGACAATGAGACAGAAAACATATTACCTCTTTATAAATCCATAGTACACCCATATCTGGAATTCTGTATGCAGATCTGGTTGCCCTATTTCAAAAACGATATATAGGAAATGGAAAAGGAGCTTGGATCTTCTTGCTGATCCATGCCCCATCAGCCCAGAAGATGGGCTAATACTAAATCCACAGGAAGGGGCATTTCTGCTTAAACCCCAGCATATTCAAGATTATGACAAGGCAGGATACATGGGTCTATCTTAAACTTAGTTGTTGGTTTGAATCTTCATGTTAATAAATTAATACTGAGCATAGGTCCTTAGGCCGAGTCGTATCTTAGGACTTTATTGTACACCTTTACCAGATGGTGTAGCTACCCATGAACTTCCAAAGGGTAGTGCAGAAGCTGGCATTGTAAATATTTCAGACTTGATATTTATGTTACTAAACTATTCTCTGCAGCTTCAACTCCCCCTATAGCTATGCAGTTCATATATCTAAAAAATACTGATCATAAGGAAGTCTTTTAAAAATACTTAAGTGTCAGCCCAGAACAAAAAATTATTTATGCATAGGCTTATGGATGGTAGAGCTACATCACCACAATATCCAAGAATACAAATTCTGAGTTGGTAATCAAGGGAACAGAATTTAGTATATATAGGCTTGGAAAGATATGATTTTTATATGCATACGTCAATAAATGTTGATTTCCCTGTATACGCACAGCCACAAGTATATTACCACTGATAATAATCAAAATTTACAGCTTGGTAAAATAAGAAAAATGCTGCTTGAGAACTTAAGAGTTTGATTTAATAATATTTACTTTGTGAACATCACATCAAAACATACAATTTGTGTTTTAACAGTTATGAAGTTTTAACTTTTTCAATCTCAACGTCTACTGCCATTAAAGTATTATCTGACTTCCTCTATTGTCTGACCCCTCCATTATTTTCTGCAACTGTGAAAATTAAAATGAATGCTTTAAAACAATTATCTGTCAAAATTATAAAAAATAAATATCAAATTCTGCCAAGCCTTACTATAAAAAGGAGTTGAAATTTCATTCTAAAATGCTGTTGAAATTTTTGACTGGCAAAAGGAGCATCACAAGAAAGTTTCATACATCACTTTTACAAGACAAAATGAAACATAATATTTGGAATGTTATCTCATATGGTCAGCAGTTCACTTTTCGGAAACTAGATCACAGGACATCAGCAGGAAAACATTAGGAAAGTGGGGGTGGGGAAGGAATGAAAACAATGGAAGTGGGCATGCAAATTAATGTGGATAATATAGTCTTCCAAATTCCAAGAGATGTGTTGTGATGAACTCAGATCTTTCATACAGATCTTTGCCTTTTCTAGGCTAGCATTAAATCAAAACTTTTATATTGCCCATTAGCATCTTTACTACCTCCAGTTTTACAGACCAAACTTTTCTACAAATGTCCGTACCCAAAGAGTACAAGGTATATCACAACTAAACAACCAGATCACATCTCTGCCCTGAGGAATACATCTTCCTACAGGATATAAAAAGAGAAACTCAAAATTGCTCTACTTTCAGCATCTCAATCAAATCCATACATGCACTTTTGAGGTTTGAACAATGGTAAGCAATAGGAGAAAGAAGGTCAGCTTCAGAGAACTTACTCCATTGACAGTCAGAGGTGTACCTTCCTGACATAAAATCCCATGTTGTAATAGAGCTAATCAGGAATAAGGCACTTTTATTCCAGAATACGAGAGTGTCCGCAATGAGTTAATCAGCAATAGTTAATCTACTATAGATGCACATACTACTTTATTCCAGATCAATTTAGATGTACAGCCAAGCCCTAAGAGGTCCGTCCAAGCTCTAACACACAGAGCTCACAAACAAAAACTAACTGAAATAACTTGAAGAATACAATATACCAGATAAAACAGAATTTTCCTGTTTCTTTGCCCTCCGAAACTTATTTCTGATTTGCAGACGTTACTTGTAACTATTCCATTTGGAGGAAAAAAACAGAATAGATATGACAATTCTCACATTCAGGGCCACATCCTGATCCTATTTTGGTCAATAGAGCCTGATTTTAATGGGAAATGCAGGTGCTAAGTATCCTCAAGAATTTGGTCCTTGGACTGCGATAGAGAAAAAAAACTCCAATAAGAAATTATGGTTTGTTTGCTATTCAAATACATTTTCTTTTATTTTCAACTTTCAAATCCTATCTCACCCATTGATTAAACTATCAAGATCTATTTGTTTGATGCTCCTGGAAAATCATAAATGCAGATTAAAATAAATAAATTATGAATTTGCAACTATTCCCAGGAGTTAATGTTTCCTGATGAATTAATAAGTGCCCCTCCCCACTCTTTTCAAATTACTGGAATCACAACTTCTACAACCTGACGAAAAATAGAGCTTTTGTTGCTTTGTGAAGAATTGGTTGACAGGGAAAAAGTGATAACGGTACTTAATAACAGTCATTCCACATCATTACTCCTAGTATTATGAACAAGTAGGATTCTTTTTCAGTTAGCATGAAGGAGAGATGGAAGTTCTTAATGTATGCTATAGAATCTAGAAGAAAGTTTGAAAATTCTATTTGCAGAACCTGGATTTCTCACTGCATGGTAAGAAAAAAATTGGGCTACTCATTATTATTTATGTTACAATATCACCAGCTGCGATTGGGGCCTCTGTGGAAAGCACTGCATAAACAGATAATAACAGTTCTTGATCCCCAGAACATATTCTAATGGACAAACAGAAATAGGTGGGAAGAGAAAGATTCAGACTTTCTTTTGCTCCAGGTTACAAAGGCAGTCCGAAGAACAGACAGAATGGAAAGCCATCTCCTGACTTCCAATCCTGTGTCCTGTCCAATGGACTATGCGGCTTCTCGCACATGAAGTCTTCAGAATCAGGGGAAGAGGACAGGCCCAATAAACCCTTCTTTTCCCACTCTCCCGAAGTCCCTGTTCAAGGGCAGCAAAATCCTAGTGCATATGCACAGGGAACATGAGATAAGGCTAAGTTTTAGTATTCCTAACAGGTTAGACATCCCAAAACTGGTTGGGTAGAGAAAAAGTTGGCCATTCCTCTTCTTTATCAAGTGGGGCTATTGACAAGCCTGGAGAAGTGCAGACCCAGGATCTTTTTAAAGGTAGGTGTATATTTGCCATCTCAGAGCATGCTCCCTCAGAGCCAGCAGAATGCCACCAAAAACTACTGCAAGAGTGCATCCGGAGGTAGCTTTAAAAGCCACAACATAACCCAGTTTTTTCCTCCATGTTTCATTTCTCTGTATAAAAAACACCCACTACTACAAGAGTTACGGGTAAGACTGTGGAGACTCAGTTTTCAGTGTCTGCTGTGCAACTGTTTAGTAAACTAATCCCAGAAAATTACTCCATACAATATATTAATCTCACAACCATTTCTTACAGCAAGGATGCCTTCATTTTGAGATGCAAATTTACCTCTATGCCACCCAAACCTGGTGTTATCCAATTGAGTATTTTTAAATTTCTGTAATTAGTACTGCAAAATTAGCAGCCTCCCAAGACTCGTATATATAGTTATTTGGGCTAGAGAAGGTAATCCTGTATTACTTTAAATTCCAGGCATGTTTTATTTTCCTGGTGCCCCTTCACTTTACATCTTAGTCCCACACAAGCCCTAAACTACATCACAGCTTCTCAAAAGCCTTTTAATATTGCTTGGCCTCTTCCACGTAGCCAAAACATGTTAGATAAGGGTTCAGAGGAAGTCAGATTTGAAACTTATTTAAACATTACAATAAAAAACTAGTTCCAAAGGGGTAGCCGTGTTAGTCTATTGCAGAAAAACAGAGTCCTGTGGCACTTGGAAAGACTCAGATTTATTTATCACATGAGCTTTCGTGGGAGAAAAATCCCACTTCATCCTATAAAAAACTACTCACTTCAAGCATGGACTGGGGCACTGTCTCCCAGATTTTGGTATCAGGGGACTGTGATACCCAGAGTACTATCAGCAGAGGTAAACTGCAGTCTTTTACAGAAAGAGGAAATCTGCAACACACCTGTGCTACGCTACAGAACACCCTCAAAACACTGCAAAAACAACACAACGGAATGCATAAGAATGCCCTCGTCTTAGCAAAATTCAAGTTTTGGGGTTGTTTTTTTTAAACCTGGTGCCCCAGGTACTACAGCCATATACAGAATTTTGCAGGAGAAGGTCATTTAAACCTCCCTCTGAACCCTGTGCTTTCTAAATGAGTGCACACATTAATTAATTCTCATTGGTGGTGGCAATTAATCAATGCATTGGGCTGGACCAAGTCTAACAACAGCGCGTCCTCGAGCCTCAGCTTCCACCTTCACCATACAACTCATTTTGCAAAAAAATGTGATTTATATTCAGTTCCAGATTGGCAAGATATTCAATGTCTTTCAGGTTTATCAAATCGAATTCACAGATTTAGTGGGCACTAAAAAAAAAAAAAATTCTTAATACGAAGGCAGAGTATACAAGTGACGTATTTTGAGCTGCCTGTAATTTATTAATACAGTGTGTTCCATATTTTTGGCCAATTGTTGGCAGGGGGACTTCTGTATCTTGACTAGGATATTGCGATGTTTACTCTATGCATATATTGAGTTAATTTTATAGCTGGATTAGAGGAAATGCACTTTAGAGTGGTGTGGAAATAGATATACACTTCAAAACAAACACTTCAAAAACAATGCCAGAGCCATTCATTTGGATGCCCTGGTTCCAGGCCCATCTTAACCCATCCTCCATCGGCTCCGACTCCCTGTAGAGCTCATTAGGTTTGGTCAGTGTGAGATGAAACAATGAGAACTTTGGCTGGATTTAAAGAAAGGACCTCAAGGACCGGTGGCAGAGGGAGTTAAGAGGAACAGACTCAGTCCCAGACCCCTTCGCACTATAGATTATAGGTCTGGGTTAAAGAGATGGGTCTAGGACTCTAAGGCTATGTCTCGAAGCTTAATTCGAACTAACTTAAGCCTTGGCCACACTAGACTTTCATTAGTTCTAATTAAGGGCTTCCTTAATTCGAACTAATAAATTGGAATACGATATTCGAACTAAGGGTTAATTCGAACTAGTTAGTTCAAATGAACCCAGTCTGGCCATATTAGTTCGAACTAAGCGGCACACTGACCTTAATGCAATTGACTAATTCGAACTAAGCAAAGTATCATGCATGGCACTTGCTTAGTTCGAACTAGCATTCTAGTGGGGCCATGCTAGTTTGAATTAAGTTAATTCGAACTAATTAAAATTAGTTCGAATTAGTTAGTTCGAATTAACTAACTTTAGTAAGTGTAGACATAACCTAAGTCAGATACACATGCATGAAGACTATTTGTTGTTTTAAACTCATTAATCTTAACAATAAAAACAAAGCATACCTTGAAACAACACTTTGGTTTAAAGGTGGCTGCTTTTAGTCACTGGATTCACAAACAGTGATAGTCACAAGCTTCCAAAAGGAAAAGCCACTGATACCCGAATCCAGTCAGTCCTGTTGAGCAGCCATGGTTGAGACACAGGCTACGTACACACGATAGACTTGTCCCGCAATAAACTGTTGCAGGACAAGCAAAGCATTATAACTGTAACGCTTTCCCCCGTCCACACAGTAATCCTTCGCATGAAAAGGAACGTTCACATGCTTTGCATTTTTGTTAGAAGGAGCAGTGCATGGTGGGCACCTATCCCAGCATGCACTGCCCAGCCAGCCTTTAGGCTGGCAGCGGGGCTCCCCCAGCAGTGGGGACCCCAGCGGTAGCGGGTATCTAGCCACCAGGGGTGCCGGCGGTAGCAGCGGGGCTCTAGCCACCAGTGCTTGAGGGACTCCCTGTGGCAGTGGGGCTCCAGCCTGGCGGCTGGAGCCCCACTGCAGATTCCCTCAAGCCACTCAGTTTCCTGGCAGAGAGCCGGGAAACCCAGCAGCTTGAGGGACTCCCTGTATCAGCGGGGCTCTAGCCTCCCTGAGTGCCAGCACTCACAGCAGCTGGAGCTCCGCTCCTACTTGTCAATTTTACTGCTCTACTAGAGCAGTGAAATTGACAAGTATGACAGCTCTGGTGTCCCAGAGTGGCCTCCATTGGCACTCTGGGACATTTCCGGAGGCTGTCTAACCCGCAATAAGCGTATACACACACTATTGCGGGACAGACGATCCTTGGTAAGCATTACCACAATCATCTGGGCGGTTTACCTGTTGCGCGGCAAGAGGGCTCTTGCCATGCAACAGGCAACATTGTAGTGTGTATGCCCACAGCCTTATTGCGCAGTAAAGCTCCTTACCACGCGATAAGGCTGTAGTGTGTACAAGACCACAGGGTAGATAGACTAGGATCTGGTCTAAGAGTGGGAGAATTCACCTTATCAGAGGGGAAGGCTTGAAGCCTGAGACCTGAGGGAGTGCACTCAGAGACCAGAGAAAGTATCGACGATAACGTGCTGTAACAGTGACATCGTGGTATCAGTGTTGTAAGCTGGTGACAATGGAGAATTTCCAATAAGTGAGCACTGCAGTGTAAAAAAAAAAAATCAATAGAAGAAAAAGGCAAGAAAAGAATGCCTTGTATTCTTTTCAGGAAGAAACTACAAAAAGAAAGATAAGAAAAATGATCTATGAGCAGCTCAAGAAAAATTGGCTAATGGAGTTATGTGAACATAAGGAATCTTCTCTAAAAGAACTGAGAAAGTTAGAGCTGGTGACTGTTGTTGGAAACTGACCAGAGGCAGAATGGATACTAGGCCAGAGAAGACCAGTATCCAGGAGGATCCCAGTTCTCTCACAGGGCAGGTGGGCTCCCCAAGAGACAGAAAGGCTGGGTAGAGCCAAGGAGATATAAGAACGACTTTCAGAGGAAAATGGGGGTCAGGATGACAGGAGTGTAGACTCAAACTCTAAGGTCAGAAGGGACCCACACAATCATTTTGTCCAGTTGTTTTCAATCATGAGAACTGTCCAAGTATGCCATGAAATTGTTTACAAAGATAATTAAAATCAACGTAAAACATTGTTTTATATTCTATCCAACCAAAATTATAACTCATAAAACTTGTGAAAATTAATCAATTAATTGAAGTGAGGTATTGGTCTTTCGATTCTAAAACATGAACGTTCTAAATGCAGGTGGCTAAAGGGAAAGATTGAGGTGACGTGTATTTTCTTCTGGTGGATTTGAAACATTAATGTATTTGATCCTTGTTTAGCTTGTTGTATGCACTATGTTGCAAACCTCTCTAGTAAGACTATAACCATAGTAAATGTGACATTTATGAGCAATCAATTCAGCTGAAAAAAGTGGGTGTGCTGCGGAATTGCCTCAGGCTATGCACACACGATCACTTTATTGCGTGATAAGGCTCCCTACCGCGCAATAAAGCTTGGAGCGTCCACACGATCATTTTCCCTGTTGCGCGGCAACACCCTCTTGCCCCGCAACAGTTAAACCACTCCAATCGAGAGTCGTTAGGCTTACCGCAGAACAGGTGTTCCACGGCAGTGCTCGTGTGGATGGATTTTCCGCAATAGACAGCCTCCGGAAATGTCCCAGAGAGCCAATCCAGGCCACTCTGGGCACTGGAGCTGCCAAATATGTCAATTTCACTGCTCTAGCAGAGCAGTGAAACTGACTTTTATTAGAGCTGCCAGGTTCGGCGGCTCCGGGGAATTGGCCCACTGGACCGGCGAGGGCAGCCAGTTCGGGCCAGCCCCCTAGCTCAGCCCCGGGGCTTCTGGTGGCAGCGGGGGCTGCGCGCTTAAGCGCCGCAGCCCCTCCCGCCACCCGAACCCTGCAGCTGGACTAGGCTGGCTGTGGGCAGTGCATGGTGGGACAGGTGCCCACCATGCACTGCTCCTTGTATCACAAAGGAGCTTCACACATGTGAATGCTCCTTTGCGATACAAGGAGCACGTATACACGCACAAAAGCGCTATATTTATAGTGCTTTCCTTGTCCCACAACAGCTTATTGCGGGACAAGTTTGTCGTGTGTACATAGCTTCATTGAAGTGTGCCATGTTACTGAAAAGATTGGGAACCATTGTCTCCTCCTGAATCATTAAGGCCACAGAACCTCACCCACCCACACCTGCAATAAACCTCTACCCTATGACTGAGTAATTAAAGTCCTCAAACCATGGGGTAAAAAACTAAGGTACAGAGAATCCACAATGACTAGAAGAGCAACTGGGCTCCATCCAGACTGGGTACACCAATTCAGCAGCAGCAGAGGAAGAAAAACTGTAATTTGAGAGAGAAAAGCTGCATTTGGAGGCCAAGCAGCTTGCTTTTCAGAAACCGGAGAGATCAGAGATGAGGTCAGAGGTACAGCTGGCCTGAAACCATAACCCATAACATTACCACATTCAAGATTTTAGCTGGTCAATTAATGGACTCAACCTAAATCATTTCAGAATTGACAAAGTTGGTATACAGCATCACTATAAAACAGCTGGGTTGGAAAGTGGTTAATTTCAAGCTGACACAAAATAGGTGATGTAATGCTATTTATTTCACTAACAATTATAGTACAGCAACTTTCAAGCAAACACATGTTTCTTCAAATAATAAAATAAAGGGAGATATCTAAGTGAGCCCCAAAGCTTTCTGTACAGCTGCAGTAACTGGCACTTTTTTTTTTTTTTTAAAACCACCAAACCTCTCGGGACATCTCCCATCTTTTATTAATTTGGGAAGGTCAAGCTTAAGAAAAGATCTCGGATTCTCCGATTCTCTCAAATAACTTCCAGGCTCCCCCGTTAAATGAAGCTGAAGAGTCAGTATTATGCTTTGTGTCAAAATTTAATCCCTCAAAGATGTAAAGAGAGCAGCAGGCTTTTTCCTTCAGAAGCAAGGGTCACACTTGGTGAAAACTGTTTGAAATTTTTGTCTAATTTCTTTTGTTTTGCTTTTTGTAAAGGTAATGGCTCATAATGGAGCGATGATTGGGTTACGCCCAAGCTACATTTCATCCACTACGCCTTCAAAGTGTTAACTTTTGAGTGCCGAACTGCAAATTTCAGAAAGTAACCTTTCTGTGGTTCCAGAAGGTACTCATTTAAGTCCTTCAGACATGCTCTCATGCTATTTACATCAGACTGTTTCTTTATGGTGAAAGAGGAAAAGTTTTTTCCAACCTCAAATTAGTAAGTTACCTGGAACCCCAACAACTTTAGTTAAAACAACACAATGAGAGCTGGAATGGTACTAATTTATAACAGTACGAAAGCCAACCCAATCCAATTTTGGTAACACAATTTAATAGGTGTGTAGACAGGCCACAGCATATGGATCACTCCTCCTGATTAAATGAAAACCCAACCACCTCTTGCTTTAAAAAAATGCTTTTACCCTTGATGAAGTATATATATTTTGTCCTGTCTGGCTTTTCAGAGTCCTCCTTCCGGAGTTTAAGTAACTTTCAGTCTGCTTGCGGTTTTAAAGGACTTTCCTTATTTTCCCTTTGATTAAGTAATAGTCTATCAAAAAGTATAATTTATCTTTTTTGCTGATGTGTGCAAAATTTATTACGCCCATTTGTTCAAAATCTCTCATTCAAGGTCAAACACCTCTATTGTTATAGATTTCTTTTTCAGCAATAGAATAGCTTTTTTCCTTAGTCAGTCTTCCACTGGGAAATTAATATTCACATTGCACAGCCTTTCAACCTAGTGGTTGCTAGGAGTCCTGAAGAAACTCTGGATTACAGCAGATTAGATAGTGGGCACCAAGAGATTATTCAACAGCAAAATGTGAGATTTTTCTAGATTTATGTAATTTAAATTCATTCTTCATTAGTCTGTCAATCTCTTCGGGGGCTTCACCTAAATTTCATCCATATTTTACAGTTTATGGGCAGTTTGTCTCAAAGGTAATGAAAATGCTAATGTTAAACATCAATGCGTTTTACTATATATCAAATTTCAAAACTGGTTCTTATTCATTACTAGTTAAAAGACTGTTTAAAAAATGGTGCACCATCACCACTCTAGTACGAAGCCTACACTGATACTTTAATAATAAACTAAATTCAGTTTGGAGATCATATTTTTCCTAATCTTTACTTGTAACACACACTATTTTCATAGCACCACCTCGTATTTCTGTACTGTTTAAAGGAATAATGTTTACATCCCAGATTTTCCGCAACCAATCCAGAGTGTGTTTTTTCAGTGTTTATTTGTTTAAGATTTTTAGGACCATACTAAAGAGTCATTGGCTCGTTTGTCTCTCTTATGTCCCTGAACTAAAGCATTCAACCCAGAAGACAAGCTTTCCTCCCCTCCCCAACCCAAACAATGCATCATTTAATTAAAAGCGACCAGAACAATACTAATGGTGATTAGGTTAAATGACTGGACAAACAGAATCAGAAGTCTGAAAAGCCTGTGTGTTTCAGGCACTTTCTCCTGTACAACATTTGGGGTGATAAAGAATGTATTTGTAGTCACAGTCACAACTGTTGTACAAGACAATTTTCTATAGCTTTCCTGTGAGGAAGAGAGATTCCATTAAATAACTAGAAGTGTTTACTTACTGTACCCATTTCCTCCCAAAACTAATATTTGGAACAACACTGGATTGGGCTCATTTTTTTTTTTTAAAGAAAACACGCTACTCACAAAAAGGCTACAATTACTTTTCTAGCTAAAATTCTATCTACTTAATTTTTAAAAAATCTTTCTGGTTTTCATTTCCATTTTGTTATGCCTGTGATAACAGTAGAAATTTACTCATACTAGAAGCAACAACTGCTTTTCTTCCTGCATTGTTGTGCTATAACATTAGAAATAAGTCTCCTGTAGATTCATAGTTGTAACGTCCCTTTTGGGGATCATTTTATATCATATCATAAATACACCCTGCCACCCTCCATCACACAGACTCCTCTACTTTAAAATACAGATAGCTACATATTTGATAGCAAGTAGAACTCAGATTTGATGATACAGACCCTGTCAAGATGAGGCTTTTGTGAATTCAGACAGTTTCCAGGACAAATATATCTGAGTTGCTCCCATGTGTTAAAACAACACCAAACCAAACCAAACCAAACCAACTGCCTCAAATACTGCTGAAAGCTTCTTCTTTTCATTACTGGTTTCCATACTAAAAGAAAAGCTTAAAAGTCTGAGTCAAAACTGGCATGGTACATCTCAAACCAAGAATACCTGAAAAGCCAAAGAATAAATGTTTAGATTTTACAAGTATAAGCAGGAGTCAGATTTGGCTTCCAGATTCTTTCCTAAATCTGCTGCATCATCAGCACCCAAAAACAAAAACAAAAAAACCCCAGTCATTATAGCTTTCTTCAGCTGCTTAAGCATAAATTATACTTGACATTTTCCCTAAATATGAGCTATCCCATGAAAGAAAAAAATCAAAAAGACAGTTGCCAAAATAATACAATATCCTTAAGCAGGCAGATTTACAATATAATGCACATTATTTCCTAAAGGAAATAAGAATCACAAGACTTTTTAAAACATGAGAAACCAGTCCTGGCTAAAAGAGACATGTTTATTAGGGAGAACAATAGTAAAGTAAGAATGTAACCGAAAACCACAAGCTTTGGGTTCAGCATTTCCAACGTAGATGGGAATGGAAATATTTTCAACTATGCATGGTAAATACCTTCATTTTCTCTCTCCCTCTTCTCTTTTTCCCTTTTAAAGGAATCTGCCTACTCAACCTAAATTAAGCCTTAGAGGGAAAATGCGCCTTCATGATAAATTGGTATTTGACATCACAGTAATGAAATGTTCTGTCTGATCATCACAATAACCAAGCAGTAGAACAACAAAGAAGGTTTGCAGGATTCCTTCCCCCTCGCTCCTCCTCTCCCAGCATTCTCTCAAGTATTCTTCCTGCATTTATAGACTTGCTGAATTACAAGGCTGATAAGACACAATTCAGAAGGTATAGGCTTTCATTTAGAAATACTGAGACTTTTTTATTTTACATAAACATTGATTTTGAAGAATAAATCCTTCCCTTATTTTTGCCTCTGTGTTTTTACATATTTGTAATTCTTTTCTGCTATGCAATAACATTTCCATTCTTTCCATACCACCTCCATTTAAAACAATGAACAGATGAATAAATACATGTGATGCACATGCATGTGTACACACACTCTCTCTCTCTCTCTCTCACTCCACAAATATCGCCTTTATATTCATTTTCCCCAAGGATACACCTCTCTGTCTAGAAATACGCTTCTGAAAACTGAAGCAGGGACAAGAACATTTAGAATTTCAGGTGACAGTTCTTTAGCAAATGCAATATAGATATGCCTCACTGATATAATTGTACTTAACTGGATGGAAAGAGAATGCTTGCTTTGATAGTAAATATTCTGCACCTCCTTATTCACATAGCACAAGAGCAAAGTGGCTGCTCTGACCAGAACTGCCAGGTCATTTTTATCTATCCCAGCAGAAAATATAGATATGAAAATTATTTCCTTTCATTTATTTTATTCTTTTCTTTTCCCCAATAGGGTTTACACACCATATTGAGAGGGCCCTGCTGTGACTCTTGCTGAGGTACAAAATGGTGGATGTCTGCCTTTTTTTTTTTTGGCATTATTCATAACAACTTATGCCATCAGTCATAGGATACCCTTTTACCTATCAACACACTATTAGTGAGCCAAATAAATACCCAACATTGAGCCTTCTAAGAAGCACAAAAACGCTGTTACAAACCTGATGTCATGTAGCCCCGTGATGCCTGGGCAATAAAAGCTGGCGGGAAGTGTTTGTGCAGTCGGTAGTCCTTTTCACTGCGGGACCTCATGCGGTCTGAGGCCCGGTCAGAGAAATCTGAACTAGGCCAGGCTCGCCGTAAGGTTGTACTCCGCGTCTTCTTCATGTTGAGGGTACCTGCAGTCTAATCCTCCAGCAGCAGTGGCATGAGTCAGGCCTCACGGCGTGCTTGCGATGCTTCGTTTCATCAGTCTACTACAGGCACAGCTTGGGGAGAATCTGCAAACATTTTGCCTCTACCTCTTCAATGAAGCAAACTGCAGGTCTGTTCCTTCTCCCCCCCCCCCTCGAATGATCCAATTTTACACACGTCCCACAATGCATTACACTTCATTTGCAATCAGTCCAGCTTATAGCTTCCAGATTCATGTGGAGGAAAGGCACATTATGTGGCTTCTCAGGCAAGGGGGGTGAGAGGGTAGGGGACTGCAGCGTGAAAAGCTCTGGGATCCCAAACAATAGCCCAATTCAGCATAGGAGAGCTTAGCCAACTGTGAGCCAGAACACAAAAGACCCAAACAAATTAGGAAAACCTCACTGCCTTTGGTTTTGACCCGAAACGCAGAGAACCCAGGAATTGTAGGAAGCAGTGTCAAATCTCCAACGGCACAGGATTAGAATGACGCTTTGATAACAGTGAAAGTCATTTTTCTTCACCTATCAGAATCCAAGAAAAGAATCAATAGAAGCAGCCTGAACCATTGCTGCAGTAATCATTCGATCAATCTTCCTGTTAGCAGCCCCCACAGCTTATCCATACACTCTGGATGTGAATGTGTCTCATTCACACATCTAGTACATATGACCTACAAGCCGCAGCAAACATATTCTTATAGAATCCAGGAAACACAGATGGTCATAATGGCTGAGGCTCCTCTGTCTTTTGCTCTCCTTCGGCAGTTTGCCAGTTGTTTCTTTTGTGTGTGTGCTGATTTGTTTGAATAGATATATGTATATTCCTCTCTAATGCACTAGCTCCAGCAGGCGTGCAAGGCTAGGCTGCAAATTAATCCAAACATTTGCTTTCAGTGAGTCCACCTTGTACAGTCTGCTCAAGTTGCCACAGTTCCTCTGCTGAACAGTTCTCCGCCTTTGAAAACAGTGAATAGCTATTGAAGGGCAGGAAGCAAGGCAGCCACCCCGTCTCATGCTAATCAAGAAGCTGTCTTAAGTTAGACGCACTGATCCTGTCAAGCTTCACATTTTAATGTGAAACACCCTTGGGCTCACTCAAACCTTGGCTTGTGCCCCAGCCTATAATCAGCTTGCATATATTTACATACAAAGCTGTATGTTTTTAGGGTAGTCCAGCCCCGCTGAGAAGGAAGGAAAGAAAATCTTTTGTTTGGAAAGAAAATTTGCTACAGAACTTCTTCGCCTGCACAAACCCAATGGATTGCAAGTCAAAATGAGGACAGCGGGAATCTGACAGCTGCAAGGGCATTCCAAGGCAGAGGAATCAAGCTGTTCTGAAACTGAAATGGAAACAGCCACTTTGCTCTCTCTTCTCTCTAGTAGTCGTTAACCACTACCAACTGGCTAAATTGCAGGAAGGCCTGCAACCTCTTTACAAATCAAGGCTCAATACAGCTGTTTTTAGTCCAACAGCCAATCATTACAGGACAACAATGCATGCAGTGGGGGTGGGGAGCAGAGACACAAAACAGATTCATTTCTGCCTGGGCTACAAATCTGGAAACACCGGAGCTGTTGCTATGCAAGAGTTAAAACCCAGTTGAGTGAGTGTTGTGATATTCCGTACTGTGCACTTTTTAGCTGTTGTTCTCCTTAAGAGTTTTAACTCAACTTAACATCTTTTGTCATCAGAGTGAAATCACACAACAGTAATTATGACTCTTCCTAGAAAACTGCAAGGCCAGAAGGGAATATATCCATTCTGACCTCCTATATAACACAGGCCATAGAACAGCCCCAAAATAATTACTACAGCAGATCTTTTAAGAAAAATATCCAACCGTGATTTAAAGCCTGTCCGTGATGAAGAATGCCCCACAACCCTTGGTAAATTGTTCTAGTGGTTAACTACCGTCACTGCTAAAAAATTACACAAGATTTCTAGTCTGAATTTTTCTAGTTTGTTTCCAGCCACTTGATCATGTTATACCTTTCTCTGCTAGACTGAAGAGCTAATTATTAAATATTTGTTATCCATTGTTGGATTGATCCACTTCTATTTTTAAATGATTTAATGATTTTTATAAAGAAAGCATTTGTTTATAAACTACTGAATTCAGATGTTTCTTTTTGAAAGGTAATTTTTTGTGCATGGAACCAAAAGAGTTAACCTCCCCCTCCAACTAATACTCTCCCCCCTCCCAGCCCTACCCCACCTACAGACTAATCAATCTGGCAAGTTTTCTTTTCTCTGCTGTGCTGGCAGGTCACTAGAAAGCTGCTTCTCAGTCCTGGTGAAAAACTACACTGCAGATGGATTCCAAATGATGCACCTTTCCCCGCCCACCCCAGTGCTGTTTCCTGTAATTTAACAAAATGATACACATTAACAATTAAAATGATGTATCAAAGAAGCAGGAAATGCTCCAATAGTTTCCTATTTTATAGATTACAAAATATTCAATCTAACTAATTCCAGTTATCTGAATTCCAGATGCCATCTTGAAGAAATATTTAGGTTTAGATTTCCATTGATGGATGAATTTATAGACTTCTAGAAAACTATATTAAAACAACACAATTTCTCCTCATTGAGGCTTTAATAATGGACATATTTGTAATGGGATAACGTGAAGAATCTCTACACTATCTTTGGAAGTTTATTATAACGCAGCATTTTAAAAAGCATTATTTAGACTAAACAATCTAATAATTTATTCTTTCAACTTTATTTCTTTACTATAAGTTACTCTTTCCTGCTAAAGAGTATTTCACATTTTCAAAGAGTAGAAAATTGAAGGTCTGTAACTTTGACAGCAACTCAAATAGTATTTTAATGGTATTAAAACTTTAAGGCCTGGAAGAACAAGGTAAGCATTGGGAATCAGTAAATACTGATTTAAAATCCCTCTACTTACTGGAGTAGTTTTGAGCAAGTGACTTAATCTCTCTCTACCTCAGTTTCCTTCCTTGGGCAATGTGAATAAGAATTATTTGTGGTTTATATGCTTCACTCCTCTTGACACCGGTAGGAATTTCATGACTAAACTCCATATATAGCTTTGAAAATAAAACATGGAGGGATTATTTCCAATTCATTCTTATTTCCCAACAAATACATGTAAAAATTTAAAGGACTACATTCTGAACATTTTTCTGTACTGCTACAGAGATGCACAGTTCCATTGACACTTCTCATTTGTGCATTGAAGGCAACATGAAAATGGAGATCGTAAAGATACGACAGAACTCCATTTAAAAACAATTAAAGAAAAGAGGTTTGTTTGTTTGTTTTTTAAAAGTACACAAATACTAAATAGGCTAGGTTGCATCCCTTATACCATGCTTTTTCTGGCCAGTGTTTTCAACCTAAAAGCAAAAGCTGTAATAATTAGAGCTCTCTCAAGAACTCTTCAGCTTTGTGTTATTAAGAAAAGTGACTAGGTTAAATTTGGGATTAGTTAAAACAAGCTATTTAAGTGTGACCTAAAAAGCAACCACTTTTCCTAGTGTAGATACAGCTCTAGTCATAGTGAAAAGTCTAGGCTGCAACTCCACCAGCTCAAAATTGAGCTAAAATTATTCCTTGCATCTAGACTAGGAAACATATGGTTAACTTTAGATTAGGGTCGGCTAGTTCATATTACATGTCCCTGCCATATACTCAACCTTTTTCTTAGCCTAGACAAAGCCTTAGATGCCAGTCTGTTTCATTATAGCTTCACACTAATGCACTTCTGCATATGAGAATGAAGCTGCTATTCTACTACTCCTACAAAAAAGGATGGATGGAGAAATGAAACAAAAATTTTTTAAAGACATTTTATGAAAAAAAGGCAGTCTGAGGCAAGAGTCCAAATGGAATAGCTGATGAGGGAGAAAACAAAAAACGAGGTCAAGAAGTAAGACAAAATGAAGAGGAGAAATAAGAGATTGACAACCAAATGGAGCCATACAAGCAGTGATCCTGACACTGGCTTCCCACATAATTGTTCCCTACTGAAAATTACTGAGACAAATTTTAGAGCCTACCAAGCAACACATCAATTTTTACAAGAGTTTGGATACAAGCATGGGGATATAAAGAATAGCTGGGTCTCCTTGTGCAATTAATATGCAGAGCATTTACTCTGATTCTTTTCTCATGGCCTGGGAAACACATGGATAGTAACTCTTTTCTTTTTTTTAAAGTAGGCCTATAGTAACCAGACAATTTAATTTACTGGTAAGTGCTATGTACTGCAGATGTAGGATATTTTTCTGGTAATCTGAAATTTATATGGTTAATACAAGATCAATTTTTTTCTGAACGCGTGTGTTTTCATGGTTACTGCCTTGAACAAAATCATAACAAGGGCTGCATTTTTGTCCTGGTATAAAGAAAATAATATATTTGTCACAGGAAAAAGTTGTCAAACATCAGATTTCTGTTAAAATAAATGAATAACCCTCACAACCACCAAACACCACTCCCCCTCTTCTCTGTGGTTAGGATGTCTGTCTGAAGCATGTTTAAGAGACCACTCTTGCAGTATCTTATCAGTGTGGCTAGCTATGCCTCTCTCCCCCTCATATGCAGTATCTGAGGGCTTCTCTTTACTGTCTCCCTGATCAAAGAAAGAAAGAAAGAAAGAAAGAAAGAAAGAAAGAAAGAAAGAAAGAAAGAAAGAAAGAAAACTAGATTCAAATGAAGTTGCCATTCTTGATGGTTACTGGTGGAAGTCCTTATAATGGCTCAGCTTGTCCAACACCCCTCACACATCATTAAAGGGAGATGCAGAAGTAGGGAAGACACAAGCCACAAAGCCTGAAGTGTTTGAAGTGGACTCAAAAGAAACCTACAGTCTTAGCATCCATTTTCGCTCCTACCCCCTACTTTGTGGCCACTCTATTTAATGAGAATGACTTAGAATACTGTGATATACACTAAAGCAGGGTTTTTTACTAAATAAAAAGTGTGCTAGTCTGCTAACCACCCCTAACTCCTTTTGGCTATGTCTACATTGGCAAGTTAGTTCGAATTAAGGAGGCTTAATTCCAAGTAACTAAAGTCATGGCTACACTAGGCTTTAGTTAGTTCGAATGAAGGGCTTCCTTAATTCGAAGTAATAAGTTCAAACAGGGTATTCGAACTAAGGGGTTAATTCGAACTAACTAGTTCGAATTAACCAATGTGGCCATGCTAATTCGAACTAATTTCTTAATTTGAATTAACCGGCCATTGAAATGAATGGGGATCGCTAATTCGAACTAACGTTCCAGTGTGGCCATGCTAGTTCGAATTAGTTAGTTCGAACTAACTAATTCGAACTAATTTTAGTAAGTGTAGACATAGCCTTTTAGTCTACTGGGGGTTAAGGAGGCTCAGTAATTTGCAATTTACCTAAAGGTTTCACTTTCAGATGCTTTCATGAGTTGTCGGTTTTGGTCTGAGTTGGTCTGAGCTCAAGGATTAATTTCTGCCTCACCACCTTGCCTTGCCTATCACATATAATGAATCAGATATCTTTAAAAGGAGGAAATTAAAGCAGCTTTGCTTTATTACCATTGACTGAGTTTGGTAGTTGAGAAGCTTCCAACATAATCACAGGAATCTGTTTTCATGTGGAGCTTAATTCCCTGCAAAAAAAAAAAAAAAAAATGCTGAAACTTCAGTCTCTACACTGTTGACATGAAATGAGTCCTTTCAAAGACTGTAGAAATAAGGAAGGAAGAATATGAGACTTTGTGCTCGTAGTTGAGAATAGTAAGGAAATCTTCATCTCAGGTAAGCCTGCAGTCACTACCAACCAGGTGATATAGAAGTAGGCTGACCACATGTCCTGGAAAACTACGAATAGCTCGTTTCCAGAGACAGTCCGGTCTCCTGGTTGTATTCATAAAACTAGGGATTTCCTAAAGCTGGGCTGTAGACTATGGTTGGCTGAGAATTACTCTGCAGCTGCAACACAAACTACCCAGAGAACTCTTTCTATATCTTGGTGGAAATGGAAGAGACATCAGAAATACACAATACAGAGATACCAGGCAGCACAAGGATTATGTATGCTCTTTAGGCCACTTCTTCCCCAAAGCCCCCAGAAGAAAAAAGAGACTGCAAGAGGGGGACATAAAGCAAACACACCACTAAGAAACAGACATGGACAAAGGAGGGAGAAGCAAAGGTCCGGATGAGAAAAAGGGAAAAGGACAGAAGAGAAGAAAAAATAAAATAAAATAAGATATGACTAAGAACAGGGATAGAAACTAGTAAAATCATAGGACTAGAAGGGACTTCAAGACGTCTTCTAGTCCAGTCTCCTGCACTCAAGGAAGGACAAGTATTATCTATTCTAGACAATCCCTGACAGGTGTTTGTCTAACCTGCTCTTAAAAACTCCAGTGATGGAGATTTAACCACCTCCCCAGGCAATTTATTCCAATCGTTAACTACCCTGATAAATAGTAAGTTTTTCCAAATGTCCAACCTAAACCAATCTTGATGCAATTGCCCATTGCTTCTTGTCCTATCCTCAGAGGTAAATGGGAACAATTTTTCCTCCCTCCTCCTTATAACAACCTTTTACGTACTTGAAAACTGTTACCATGTCCCTGCTCAGTCTGCTCTTCTTCAGATTAAACAAACCCAATTTTTTCAATCTTCCTTCATGTTTTCTAGACATTTCATCATTTTTGTTGCTCTTCTCTGTACTTCCTTCAATTTGTCCACATCTTTCCTGAAATGTGGAACCCAGAACTGGACACAATACTCTCGCGCTGAGTAGTCAGCACAGAGTAGAGTGGAAGAAATTACTTCTTGTGTCTTGCTTACCACACTAGTAGAAGAATACCACCACAGGTATCTGTGATGCTACTATCCCCTAGCCCTCCAGTTGTACAAACTGACTGCCAGTGAAAACTGGGTAGACCAGACCTGAATTTCTAATGTAACTAAACATATATGGGGGAAAAAAAGAGTTATTTAAAAACAAACAAAAAACTCCACACTTTCCAGGCTTTTATACACAGATACACACACACACACGTTATACATGTGCCACTATTGTCAAAGAAAGCAATAAAGCGCACAAATCAAGGTAACCTTTAAATATAGTTTTGTGCAATCCCTTATTGCATAAGAAAATTTGCTAACAGGTTACAATTGTCCTTTGAATTTAAGGTAGCAGGGTTTCTCCTTCCATATTTTAGCACTCAGGTGCACTAAAGGTAAATCAGAAAATGTACACTATAGCATGTCTCCTTTTCACATCACTAAGGCCATGCACACACTACAGGAATAATCGCGCAACAAGCCCGTTGCGCTTTAAAAGTTACGTGGTTTTTGTAGCGCAGGATCGTGTCCACACTCTGCCGCTTGTGACGGAACAGAGCCCCCCGCCTGCAATTCACGATTTCACAAGAAACCCAATTGAATTGTGGGAACCTATCCCACAGTTCCATCCATCCTGATTTGGCGCTAAGAATCCTGGGTAGAAGGAGAGTAGCGCTGAGCACCCTGGGTAAAGTCTTGGTTTCCCATGGTGCATTCTGTTCCCCTTGCGTCACGAGAGTTGCTACTAGCAACTTGCGCCCATTTTCAACAGTAGCGCATTGCTTCCCGGAAGTCCTTTTTGCAGCAACATGGATCCAGCTCTGATCTCGACTGTTGCCTTCAGCATAATGAATACATCTCAGCTGCTGGCACAGTATGCGTTCAGCTCTGAATCAGACCAGGATTCGGATAACCCTGGGCTGGTGACTGCCATGCAGAACAACAGCACCGCATTGCTGAGCTCCTTCACAGAGCATCTGCACACGGTGCACCGCCGGTTCTGGTCACAAGAGACAAGCACCAAGTGCTGGGACCGCATCATTTTGCAGGTGTGGGATGATGACCAATGGCTACAGAACTTTCGAATGCGGAAAGCCACATTCATGGAACTGTGTGAGGAGCTAGCCCCTGCCCTGCGACGCAAGGACACCAAAATGAGAGCCGCCCTCACCGTGGAGAAGCGTATCGCAATCGCTCTGTGAAAAATAGCGACTCCAGACTGCTACCGCTCGGTCGCGAATCAGTTTGGAGTCGGCAGGTCGACCGTCAGGTTAGCACTTTTACAAGTGTGCAGAGCCATTAATCGTGTTCTGCTCCGGAAGACAGTGACGTTGGGCAACGTGCGGGAGATCGTCGATGGATTCGCAGCCATGGGATTCCCGAACTGTGGAGGGGCAATAGACGGCACGCACATCCCTATTCTCGCTCCGGAGCATCTTGCTGAGTATATTAATAGGAAGGGCTACTTCTCCATGGTGTTTCAGGCACTCGTGGATCACAGGGGGCATTTCACGGACATAAACGCGGGGTGGTTGGGTAAGGTGCATGATGCTCGCATTTTCCGGAACATGGGCCTGTACCGGAAGTTGCAGGCAGGGACCTTCTTCCCCGATGATAAAAATACTGTTGGGGATGTGGAGATGCCCATAGTCATCATAGGAGACCCACTGATGCCTTGGCTCATGAAGCCCTACACTGGAAATTTGGATCCCAGCAAGGAGCGCTTCAATTACCAGTTAAGCCGGTGCCGAATGACCGTAGAGTGCGACTTTAGGCGCTTAAAAGGCCGCTGGAGCTGTTTGTACGGGAGGCTAGACTTGAATGAGGACAACATTCCAGCCGTCATTACGGCGTGCTGTGTCCTGCATAACCTCTGTGAAAATAGGGGAGAGAAATTTCCCCCTTCATGGAACGTGGAGGCTGAGCGGCTACAGTTTGCCTTCCAGCAGCCAGCCACTAGGAGGATCAGGAGGGCACAGCTGAGAGCTGTCCACATAAGGGAGGCACTTAGGGAGCATTTTAGTGATGGGGACTCATAGGACGCATTGCATCACTGTGCAGTAGTGTTCCCACGCTCTACTGAGTGCTGATTGGGGGGAGGGGGGCCGGTGCCGGTGGGCGTGTACTGTACTATGGTCGAATGAGTGAATACTAAACATGCAACAACTGATTTTATTGTGTATCAATAAAGACTGTGCACAGTTCAAGTGATTCAATTTTATTATTATAAAACATTAAATATTTACAGTAAGCAGTGCCTGCAAAAGGAGCTATAGATGCGTGTAGGTGCGTGGCTCAGTGCCATAGCTCGGTGCAGAAGTAGATGTAACATTGTACCAGGAGGATCCCTGGGCTTCAAAGAACTGCTTTGAGAGAGAATGGGGCCTGGGGGACAGAAAGTGTTGCTGTGGCTGTGGGGGGGGGGCGGGGGGGCGAAAGGATGCTTAAGAGGGCATCCTTCTGCTTCTGCCTCTTCAAATTGTTTTCTTTGCGCTCCTCCCAGCACTCCTGCCTCCATTGTCTAGTCTCCCTTGCTGATGCCTCGTTGGACTGCATCAGCTCCTGGAAGATATCCTCCTTGCTCCTGCGAGGCCTCCTCCTTATCTGTCTCAGCCAGTTAGCTGGCGCAGACTGGCGAAGGTTGTTTCTAAGGAAAAATGAAACATCATAAGTAGTGCTATTCTTCTCACTTTGGTTAAGGAGCCGGTAATATGCTCTGCCGCCACATTCCTCAGTGCCCATGGGACAGGGCATTGCCGGGGACTGAAAGGGCTTTTGCAAAGGGAGGTTCAGGTTGCCGAGACAAGACACACAGCTCCATGAACTATTTGCAGTGCTTTGGGCGATTAGTTCATATACAGCACTGCCATGGAAGCCGATATCTCGCTGCTTAGAGTGCCCCTGCAAGCCAGAATGCATATCCTGCATGTCACCGGTTTTAAGCCAGGACCGTACGCAGCAGGCTTGTGCGCAGCCATGGTTCCCACTGCTGTGCTTTGCAACTGGCAAGGGAGAGTATCCCTCTATGGGGGTGGGGAAACAGTTGCTCTCCCATCAAATTTAACTAGGAGGCTGTGGAAGTACATCGAGGACACCTTCAGCGATCTCAGCAGAGAGGATTTCTTGACAATTACAGCATGCGTTGATGCACTGCTCATGTAATGCGGGGTAGACCCCCACATCAAAAAAAAAAAAAAAGAAAGAAAGAAACTCAAAAGGCCCATCTCCCGCCTGCTCTTCATTAACCCGCAAAGCTTATCCAGCTAGCACAGAAGCCACTTCTGATTAAACTTACCAGAGCTCCCCTCTGCTGCATCCGAAGACAGTATGGAGAAGGAATCTGGGCAGCACGTGTCGGGTGGCGTGGAGAACAGCTCCTGGCTCCCTAGGTCGGCTGCACTGCTTTCATCCTCCAGGTCATCCTCCACCTCCACATCCTCATTGACGAATTGCTCGTCACCGTCTGCTCCGGTATCCTTTTCATCGGGGGGGGGGTGCCGACGTGTCCACAGGAGCTTTTGGGGTGGTTGTGGGATCCCCGCTCAGGATCGCTTCCAGCTCCTTGTTAAATCGGCATGTAGCCGGCGCTGAGCTGGAGCGCCGGTTTGCCTCTCTGGCTCTGTGGTACATAATCCGCAACTCCTTCACCTTCGACCTGCACTGAAGAGTGTCTCTCTCGTACCCCTTCTCTGCCATGGCCCGAGAAATCTGGCCAAAAATATCGAAATTCCGCTGGCTGCCACGTAACTCTGCCTGCACAGTGGACTCTCCCCAGATGCCTATGAGATCAAGCACCTCGGCTGTAGTCCACACTGGAGCATGTTTGCTGCGTTGAGCCGCCACTGCTCTTAGAGAACACAGCTGCACTCCACACTGAGCAAACAGGAAGAGTGAAGAATTCAAAAATTCCCGGGAAAGATGGGAGGGCGGGTACAGTCACCTCACAGCCACAGAGTGGAGAAGGAAGTGCAGAAGGGATGGAATTGGAATTCTGGGACATTTCTGGAGGCTTCATATTGCGCGGCAACCGTACACACACGAACTATCGCGGAACAGCTGTTCTGCAGTAGCTGCTACCACCCTCGTTTTGGTGGTTTACATGTTGCGTGGTAAGACGGCTGTTACCGCAACAACATGGATTTGTGTGTGGACGCTGTGCCTGTTATCGCGCAATAGCTTTGTAGTGTGTACAAGGCCTAAGAGTTGCTGCCAATAGTGTTCTTAATATGAAACCTCTCACAAGTACTTATAATTTATCCCATATGTGAGGCGTTATGGAGGATGGAAGAGAAGCCACACATTTGGCCACCCAGGCTTATAACCCATATTACAAAATAAGGCAGCTTCTGCTGATGGGTTTAACAGCTTCAAAAGGAGTTTAAATAGCTGTGTTCATTCAAAATATTCTTTCTGCTTGGGCAAACTGTTTGAGAAGCTCTACCGGATGGAGCAAAGTAATCCAGAAGTTGAATGTGTGAGAGAAGAAACTTTCAAACAGAAGGAGGGAAATATTTCAAACTTATCACAAGGGAACCCTACAGTCTAACTCCAGGATGATATCAGGTTATATTATGCTATGGTAATAATCCTGGCTTAATTACACGACCTCTTAAACTAGTTTCAGATCATATTTCTTTTACTGTTATGTTTTGGGAACATGTGATGACAGAAATGCAGTGCTGCTGCACACATGCTGTATTTCACCAATTAATTTTTCTATGTGTTCCCTTATACAGTCCAGTATTTATTTTAGCAAGCACAGCTTTTAGGTAAATCCTGCCTCCCCTCTTCTAAGGGAAGAAAGGTTCTCCTGTATATGTTTCCATTCCAGCCTTTTTGATTGCATTCATAGCTCCCCGTGTACAGAAGACAATTGATATGGGAGTTTTAATCTGGGTACCAGTGGTTGCCCAAAAACATATCTTGGAACACAAGGGAATACATTTTATAAGTTATAATATTCTCTTGATATATGTTGTTAGCTCCCATTATCATTGAGCTGTGAAGTATGTGAATGAACAGGTAAATAAAATGGGATTATGCCTCTAAATACAAACTGAGCAAGAAAAAACCTGAGCACTGTGCAAACTTTTAAACAGTCAAGCACCTATTAAACCTCTCAGATATAATAAAAATCAAAAACCTGGAAAACCGAATCATTGCGCTCGCACTCGCACAGTATAGGATGGGCAAAAACAGTTGCCCTCAACTTTCTTATTTTCCACTGGTGTCAAATATCTTCAATACACTGATATTTAAGTAACAAATTGATATGCAGGAGCCAGCTGTACTAATATTAGACACAACCTAGCTGTCTGGTATGGGATGTTAAAAATAAAAAAATCAATCAATCTTTACTATCTATAAAAGCCATTAAATGTTAGTCTTTGGAAAACTGAGATATTATGCTCTGTCTTTCTTCCCATTCCCCCATAAATAAATTCATTGGCAGTCTGAGTTTCTGCTTTTCTGCCCTTTGAAGCAAAAAATCATTTTGAAATAAAAAAGGAACATGTAGCTACACCTGTAACAATGGACAACTTCTGTATTTTTCAGCAATTACTGTTCACTGGCATGTTTATTTTTAAATTCTGAACTCCTGTACACAGGAGGGAAGTATTATCCTTCCATTCATACAAACCTGAACAAAACACCAGACACACATTTGCAAATGAGCCAACAAATATGTTTGATGGACAGTCTAAAACTTAAACAACATGTCAAGGGAACTAAATCTTAACAGCTATTAAAACCCCATAGAGCATTTGTTGAACTACCAAGCATCAAATTCACCTTAAAAACTCTTGCTTATTAAGTACATACAATATAGTAAGTATCTATTGCATGTATAACAGATAAGGGATTTTAAATCTTTAAGAGGATGAGGAAACCAGCATGTTTGGAAAAAAGTCTACCCGTGTTAAACATCTTCAATTATGAATACATCCAAGTACTTGTTTCCATCTTTCCATTCCAGTATTTGAGGCCCTTTGCAGAATTTCACACAAGTAAATAACTCAGTATAACACTAGAAATACTTGATTTCTATATAAGATGCTGAAGGAAGGGAGGAGTAGAGTATATACCAGGCATAAAAGACTCACCACCAAAAAAAAAAGAAAAGAAAAGAAAAGAAAAGAAAAGAAAAGAAAAGAAAAGAAAAGCAAGGGGGAGTGCAAAACAAACCCACAACAGTCATAAATGGGGGAGTAGAGGGGTGGAGGGGAGAGGGGTCAGTTAATCCCTGAATATTTTATCAAGGGTTCAGACAAAACATAATTCCATTCAGCATCCCATGCCATTTCTGTATTGGAAAATAAAAATGGGCTGTTTAACAACAAACCACAATCTTTCTATCAGATTAATTAATCTCTTATTACACAGAAGATGGGGCTAAGGAAGAAACATCTTCAATATTGATTAAAGTCATGGCTTTGCCTCACTTTAGCAATTCTAATATTCTCAAAAAAGGCACATCAGCCACACTATCCTACCATTGACTCTGCTACACAAAGATATGAGAAAATGAGGAGGCTGCACAAAGTAAATAGAGAAATAAAGAGAAAGCCAAATGTTGATTTCACCATTTATGTTATACACTAATCCTGGCACTTTTATTATGGTGGCAGCATAAAGTTTCACAATGTTGCCTATATACATCAAACATCTGAGGAGAACCAAGAAATGGCCATAGGCCCAATTGTAAACTTGTATGTTTCCCTGCTACAGTGGAGATGTTGGAAATGAAAGCAGACTCTTGATGCCTTGACATACATATCTACAAGGAGCATGGCCCACAGACATGAACACTCACTAGTGTTAGTCAGTCCCAGAGATCGCGCAGTTGGTCTATCCCCACATAAATACGGGCATTGCCTAAAACAGCAAGAAGTACAGGGATAGCAGGCAAGCCACCTACCATGGGCCTGATACAAAACCCATTGAAATCAGTGGAGAGATTCCTATTGATTTCAACTGTCTTTGGATCTGGCCCCACGGATGCATATTTCCTGTCCTTGCACACTGGCTGATTGTCATTACATGGCTATTCTGAGTGGGGCGCTGTGATTTCCCTATTACTTTTTGTTGTTCCAGTGCCATTCACGAGGACCTGTGTAACATTGGAATGGTTACTATGTGTATTCTCCATTACCCATAGTTTGTGCCATTCTCCTCTGTGTTCCAATTCACTTTTGTAGCACACACAGTACCCACACCTATATGCAGAGATGATTCCTCATGCTGACTGCACTGTCGTATTAATAGGCTATTCAAGAGATGATGGGCACAACTTGTGCTTGCATATTTGAATACATTTTTCTGCCTACTTTTTCTCAGTATATATGTTTTGCATTCAAGAGGAGGACAAGGGAAAGGCAATTACCGAGAGAGCAACAGGGTGTATTCCAAATCTACATCTCCCCCATGCAACATTCTTAAATTCCTCATTTTGAAAATATTTATGCAAAAGAAAATAATATTGTTTTCATTCTACATAATAAAATGCAAACTGTAACAGCAAGACAAACAAGGAGTCCTGTGGCACTTTTAAAGACTAACAGATTTATTTATCACATGAGCTTTCGTGGGAGAAAATCCCACTTCGTGAGACGCTTGCTGACCTAGACTAACACGGCTACCCCTTTGGAACTGAGACAGCAAGTGCACCAGACCCAGAAACTCTGTAATACACAACATACAGCTTTTTTTTTTTTTAATTTTAAGATTGTAAGAAAAAAACATCTAGTAGTATACCAGGGTTATCCCCTAGTTTGTCTGAAGCCTGCTATGGGATCGTTAACTCCTACCTGGAGTTGAGCAGTAGGAGTCTTGATATGCCTCAACTGAAGCATTACACTCTAGCAGAACAGCACTGTAAGGCTATGTACACACTACAAACTTGTCCCGCAATAAAAACTATTGCGGGACAGGAAAAGCACTATATTTATAGCGCTTTGGTGTGTACACACCTGCTACTTGAATCGCAAAGGAGCGTTCACCGTGTGAATACTCCTTTGTGATACAAGAGCAGTGCATGGTGGGCACCTGTCCCAACCATGCACTGCCTACAGCCAGCCCCCTAGCTCAGCCCCGGGCTTCGGGTGGTGGCAGGGGCTCCCGCCGTCACCTGAAGACCCGGAGCTGAGCTGGGGGCTGCAGGGCTTTGGGTGGCAGCGGGAGCCCCTGCCACCACCCAAAATCTGGTGGTGCTGTGCTAGGGGGGTGGCCCGACCCCGCTGATCTCGCTGGTTTGGGCCACCTCCTTAGCTCAGTCCCAGGGCTTCGGGTGGCAGCGGGAGCTGCTCCCGCCGCCGCCTGAAGCCCTGCAGCTGGACTAGGAGGGTGGCCTGAACCGGCGAGAGCAGCCGGTTTGGGCCACCCCCCTAGCGCTGACCCGAACGGTGGGAGCAGCCGGTTCGGGCCACCCCCCTAGCCGGCTGCCCTCCCCGGTCCAGCCGGCCAATCCCTCAGCCGCCGAACCTGGCCATTTTAATATGTCAATTTCACTGCTCACCTAGAGCAGTGAAATTGACATATTTGACAGCTCCAATGTCCCAGAGTGGCCCAGTTTGGCACTCTGGGAAATTTCCAGAGGCTGTCAACGGTGCAACAAGCGTCCACACAGGCTGTACCACAGAACAACTGTTCTGTGGTAAGCCTTACCATCCTTGTTTGGGGTGGTTTACATGTTGCGCAGCAAGAGGCTGTTGCCGCACAACAAGAAGCTTTCGTGTGTGAACGCTTTGATTGTTATCGCGCGGTAAGGAGCATTACCGCGTGATAACTCTGTAGTGCGTACAAACTCTGAGTAGGACGACAAATCTTGGTGTGAATTTTTCAACTTACAATCTTCCGCCCGAAGTCAAGAGTGAGAACAACAGAAACTTGCCAGCACTATGAAGTGAAAGTCAATTATTACATGGGAATATCAGTGCAAGAGCCACAGAGAAACAGTGACATTAAAAGCATAAAATTAAAAGGCGCTTTGTGCTTTAAAATAAAATCCTCAATGCTTCCGGGCAAACGATTACTTACTTCATCCACTGTAGAACAAAGCATGTGAACAGGAACAGCAAAGGATCAAGTTTCTTCCAAAGTAAATGCTTTTCACATTACAGTACGTTTGTATGAAACTCAGGAAACTACTTGTACTTAACTTGTTCAAGAAATCGAAAACAACACTTTAAAGAAACAAAACCTAAAATGAGGTGATTTTAAAAGAAAGTTAATACCCCACATTTCTTAAAATAAAAATTCTCATAAGAATTACCCAAACGCTGAGGTGTTAGCACGTTCTCTGGAGTCCTCATTAAAACTGATCACTTCTGAACGCAAATCAATACCTTTATAGGCAATTGAGATAAATCCCATTAGTCATGCTGATCATCCTAAAAACTCTTGAAGGAATGTCAAACCTAGCTACACAAACTTAAATGCTCTTCTCTCCATTTATTTCTAAGATTCAATAAACTCTCATTCTAAGCCTGTCTTGGATTTTGTGAAAGAGTAACTGCATGAGAATGCACTCACACCTTTCCTCCTGATCATTTTCTTTATGTGGAGATGCCACCTACCACCTTCCTCTCCCTTCCTCACCACCTGTAAGGCAAGTCAGGGAACTGGCCCCTAAAACCTGTGGATCCTGGTGATGTGGCAGAGCATGAAACCAATGCAAAGTCCGTCCATTTTCAAGAATAATCCCTAGCACTGTGCTGAATACTGAAGCCAGAACAAAAACACAGACAGTGTTCAGAAATGAAACAAAAGGTAAAGTCATCAGGGAGATATTTAAACATCTTTGCTTCAACTATCTGTGAAGTAAGGAGCTGTGAGCACAGGCACCTGTGTTTTTAGTGTCCTGATCCCCTCAACAGTACCTTAAAAATTCTACAGATTTCCTCTGTATAATGATCACTGAAATGAAAACGATGGGGGTGGGGAGTACTTCCAAAGGCAGATGCTATTATTGAAAATACTTCTGCTAACACCCCTTAAATATATCCCTCTGTGTTTCTAATCTGAACACAAAAGGTTGGGATTAAAAACACTGAGATAAAACTGCCTGTGGTTTTCAGCTTCAGGGCCAATAATGACAATAGTTTAAATCCTTGGCTATTGCTTCTTGGAGGCACAGCCTATACCATCCTCCGAAGTTCTTTGAAATGTTAAATACTAAGCTGCAAAAGGTCATAAAGGAATATTCTTTTATAAAAGAACAGATACAACATACAGTTTTTGAAAACTCATTCCTCAGTTGCTTTGCTTTCAACAACCAGCATGTTCTCAATTTGTTATTGTCTACAGCTCTAACTTCACTTGAAATGAAATTGAGGAATGGAATAGCTGAATTAGAGCTGGAAAGACATGCATATTTTGGCAGCTTTTACTTCTTAGTGCTCACCAGTCATTCTAATAAAAAAATATTCTGCTCCTTATCTTGAAATACTAATTCCCCATCTAATCAAGTGTCCTATTCTGATTAGCCAAATCCAACAGCTAACAAAAAAGGTTCTATTGTATTCTGGATTCCAGAACCAGACTGCCTGCACCGATAAAGACTTGTGTTATTGTTCTATGCTGCACTGCAAATCCACACGGTGAACTATATTTTCACTAGTTTGATTTAAAAAAATGGAACTCGGGAATTATATGACACCTACTTATTACCTCCCTTCTTCCCATAAATGAATCAACCTTTATCACATTTGTTGTTGATTAAAATGAGTTAATAAGATAACCCCTAAAAATATGAGTTGAGCCAATCAGTCACCAATAAGGGACTAGAGAAATCACCACTGACATGTCAGCTTTTTTCCCCAAAAGATATCATCAGCTGAAACTGTTAAAGCCACTTCCTATCTCCTCAACAGTCAGGCGATAAATAAAAAAATAAATAAATAAATAAATAAATATATATATATATATATATATATATATATATATTTGCTACCATTATATTGGTTATAATGAATTTCTTCTGAAGAACGGCAGCTACTTAATACACAATTGGTCTGTATTTTTGGTGTTTCTTCTTGTTTCAGTATAATCAGAGAAATTTCACTAGATTTTCGTTTTACTTTTTTTAGTTTAAAAACTAATCTAAAATGGAAAAAAAAGGAAGGAGATTGGGTTGCAAGAATCCAAGAGAATGTCTACTTTTTGCTTTATCCACAATTTAGCAACTTCAGATGTTGACCTCTGTTCTTCAAAGTCACAAGATCTTGCTTCCCATGACGTACGAGTATCTTCCCATATGACTTCAGATTTCCTTAATCCCTATAAGTGTTAAATGTAAACACAAAGTCCAGGGTTTTCAGAACAAACAGTGTGCTGGACAGAGCTAGAAACATGAATTTTGTTTTGTTTTATCCATCTCTCAAAACACTGCTCAGCAAGACAACCCAGGGAAGATCTGAGGTAATTTAACCCTTCTCATTTCTGAAAGAACACAATAAATAATTTAAAAATACATGAATAATTAAAGGAAGTTTACATACTGAGAGAAATTGCAGCAGTCAAACTAAGAGGTTCATATGAGAAAACAGGACAATGGGTTAACTATACCTCAGATATGTTACACTTATAAGCTTTTCATTACAGGAACTGCAGAGAGGACTTCAAGAAATAAGACTGCACATTTGTACACTGATGCAGCAATGGAAACTATTCAGATACCCAAATGCATATTATTATATAAACCCAGAATATGAATAATTTCCTGAATAATAGGAAGGTCAGTTAAGGACCCGTAACTTGTCATGGTAAAGGTGCACAATTCTGCTTTTGTAAAATGACAGTGCATGCAGAGTTGAGCCTATTATCTAACAAGCCAGAATTTCACTCATAAGATTAAGATTCCCTTTACATTCAAAATACTAATACAGATATTTAACTTGTCATCTCAGGAATTTGAGTATTAAATACAAACACCAAAAAAAGCAGGAGAAGAGATGTTTGGGGGACAACAAAACAGAAGGCCAATTAGTTATCACTCTTGGTCTGATGATCTACATGGGCTAAATTTCTTTATTTACTCTTATTTGCAAAAAGAAATATGCTTTATCTTAGCAACAGCCAAGTTACACTGTCCTCCTCCCTTCCTCCTTCTCCAGGTCTGCTTTTTATTAGAAAAAGTTTCTTAAAACTATTTAAACGTTTGGAATTGTGTGTGCACATGTGCCATGATATTGATCACATTACCAGTCTTTCTACACTTATTCTAATACAAGAGGTGACTTCCTTGATTAATTTGGTTCATCTGCTGACCTCTTCCTACATGATCTAATTCAGCTACTACATGGTAAAACTGACTCATCAGATTTTGACAAGTAAAATTTACAATCTGTGACACTGGCAGTAGGATTTATAAAGAGAATCATATTTAAAAACAAAGATCGTCTCGTGGACATTCTCCCACTCACATACTACTACATGAACCATGTCCTTTCCCATTTAAAGTTGTGTGTACCACCTTCTCCCATTTCTAAGCACACTAATCATGGTCATTCTTTAAGGCTAACCAACCACTTTTCTGGACAATTTTTTTTTCCCCAGCAGACTAGGCAGTTCACAAAAACTGCAATATTTCTGTAATTGAAACTAAAGTGACTGTAAAATTTAAAATAATTAGTATAATTTTACTTACTGGCAAGAGCACTGAAAGTAGATCCAGACATTTTTCATGGTTCAATAACTTTTTCTAATTAGCAGGATTTAAATATGCAAGTCAGGAAGTGTTTATCAGATCCATTACAGACAGAAGCATCCTCTGAAAAAAAGAGGCCAGCAAGGGAAAACAGAATCCACTCACTGCAGACAGAGCTAAATAGTGTAGTAACATATGAGTGTTCAGAGAGTAGACCTAGTACTGTAGGGAAGCCATTTTGGGTAAGTTACTGAACCTCAGTACTCCAAATGCTAAACCTATTTGAATCAACGTTTCGTCATCTCTCTCTCAGGACCAACCTACACTTCCGCTCCTGGGACAGTTCTTACTACTCTGAGCAGTCCCACTGACTTCAATGAGTGCTTTTAACAGGGATTACTACATTCAGCAAAAGATGTTTGTAGGTTCACGCGCTAAGGTAAGGTAGTAAGTAGCTTGGATGGCAGGGAGAAAAATCTCCATGAATAAAGATCTCCATTTCAACCCAATAGCATCTGTTGCTAAGAGCCCCCATTTTTTTTTAATCTCTACTGCAGAATTTTTCAGCTTTTGTTTGTCAATATAAAGAATTCTACCCCCATCTCTCCACCCACTTATTGGTGTAGGAAGTGTTATAGAGAGAATCATGAACACCATCTGCTAGCCTGTAGAGAGTTTGATGTTCTTCTGGCAGATAAGCGATTACAACACTACAGAGTGCACAACAGAAATATGCAACACTAAATTTACTACATAGTGAAAGAACACCAAAGTCTGATGTACCTTACTTTCTCTCACAATGTAGTTTGTTTCCTAGAAAGATGAATATACCTGCACTATTTCTTTCTAAAAGGAATTTTTGCAGGAACATGAAGTTTAAAAACATGACTTTTTTCCCTAAAAAAATGAAAGGATGGATGCGCCTTATTTATAAGTGTCATTAATGGACTCAAAGCAGCTGAGACTTACAGTAGAGAACAACTGTTAATGTTATTTTTATTCATTCCACATGTAAAAAGGAACACAATACATTTCATATATCAAGGCATACAATAGTATCGTGTCTCTTTCAATACAATTCAATCTACCAAGAAAAATCTCTCTCCTTTCTTCATTAAAAAAATGTGAACTGGGAGATATTACAGCTGGAGAAATTGAGGCAAAGTCTCCAGTGATTTTTGGATGCCCCCATTTTATAGAATCCAAGCTGAGATATCTGTTGATCACGCCCCAAAGGTACTGGGCACTCACAACTTCAGCTGAAATCAATGAGAGATAATGGTGCTTTGCAATGCTGAAAAAACAGGTATAAGAGGACTCAAGTAGAGAATCCAAAAATGGAAACACCCACAGTTACTGTACCTTTTATACACCCTGTTTCCTATAAAACAAGGAGTCTAGTGGCACTTTTAAAGACTAACAAATTTATTTATCACATGAGCTTTCATGGGAGAAAATTCCACTTCATCAGATGCTTGAAGATGAAGAAGTACAGATGAATGGGAGGAAAATAAATGCAGGAAAGTGTAAGTCATAGGATCAGGTCAGACTGTTACAGCAAATTAATGTAGTTGATTAGAAGTCTCTATTTAACCCTAAATGGATGGTGCCAAATCTGCATATGAATTCCAGTTCTGCAGTTTCTCTTTGATGCTCTGATTTGTTATCCATTTGCCTCAGTGGAGCTATTAACAGATCATTGATGGAGCGATAAGGAAGACTGAAATGTTCCCCTATTGGTTTTTGAATGGTGTTATTTCTGATGTCAGATTTGTGTCCATTTACTCTTTTGCACAGAGACTGCTCTGTTTGTCCAATGTATAGGCTGAAGGGGCATTTCTGGCACATGATGGTATAAATCACATTGGTGGATGAGCAGGTGAATGAGCCCTTGAGGAGTAGCTGTCTTGATTGGTTCCTACAATGGCATCTTTGTGCAGATATGCGGGCAAAGTTGGCAATGTGATTTGTTGCAAGGTAGGTGCCTACTTTAATGTTTCTGTTATTAGGTCTGCAGTTGCTGGCGAGTATCTGTTTAAGGTTGGGTGGCCATCTATAAGTGAGGAGGTCTGCCTCCCAAGGCCTGAGAGAGTGCAGGATCGTTTTGTAGAACAGGGTACATGTAAGTCCTTGACTATATGCTGTAGAGATTTGACTTGGAGGTTGTAGATGACCAGTGGCATTCTGTTGTTTTCTTTCTTGGGCTTCTCCTGTAGTAGTTGACTTCTGGGTACCCATCTGTTTCTTCATTTCCCCAGGTGGGTACTGTAGTTTTCGAATGCTTGATAGAGATCCTGAAGATATCTGTCTCTGTCTGAGGGATCGGAGCAAATGCAGTTATATCTTAAGGCATGGGGGGGAGGGGGGGTGGAAGGACAATGGATTGAGTGATGTGTCCTGGATGGAAGCTCAAGGGACATAGGTAACTATAGTGGTCTGCTGGTTTTCGGTACAGGGTGGTGTTTGTGTGTCCATCACTAATTTGTACTGTAATGTCCATTTGTACTGTAATGTCTGTGGAGTGTTCCAGGCTAAAGTTGATTGTGGAGTGGAAATTATTGAAATCTGTGGAAATCTTCAAGGGCATCCATTCCGTGGGTCTAGGTCAGTGGCTCCCAACCCTTTTGGTTCAAGGGCCACAAATATCATTTTTAGAACCCTGAGGGGCCACCAGTCTATATAATAAAATTTACATTAAAATTACATTAATTAAATTATAATGAAATTTTAATTTAAAATAATTAAAATCAATTAATTAAATATAAATAGCCCTTCAGGGTTGTAAAAATTATATATTTGTGGCCCTCAAGCCAAAAGATTTTTAAAAAATTTGAAAAAAATATATGAAAGGTTTTGGGGGTTTTTTTGTAAAGGGGGGTGAGTGGTCTGGATGCCCATGAACAGCGTCAGTTTGTGGACAGGCGTTTTTTGGGCCCCAGCAACAGCGAAGCCCACGGTCCTGCTCCCCCACCCACAGCGACTGTGCCAGCCCACAGCCACCCCCCAGCAGCCAGCACGCCCATAGTCACGCTGGCCCACCTCCCCCTCCCAGCCATGCCGTGCTGGCCCGTGCCCCTCCCCCAAAGCACTCTCCCCAGCCCTGCCGTGGCTTGCTGAGCCAGCCCGCACCCTCCCCTCCACCGCAGCCCTCCCAGCTGCACCGGCCTGCCGCGGCCCCTGGAGCCCTGACTGGGATCGGAGGTGAGCAGCCGCAGCAGAGCTCCCCGCTGCGCGTCAGGATCAGCTCCCAGCCAGCGGTCAGGCAGCCCTGCGCGGGCTATTTTAAAAAGCCCCGTGGGCCACTTTTGGCCCACGGGGCCAGGGGTTGAGAACCCCTGGTCTAGATGATGAAGATGTCATCAATGTAGAGTGAGTAGAGGAGTGGTACTTGAGGCCGAGACTGGAGGAAGCATTGTTCGAAGTCAGCCATGTTGCAGTACCATGCGGGTACCCATAGCAGTGCTGCTGACTTGAAGATATAAATTATCTTCAAATCTGAAATGGTCATGGGTGAGTACAAAGTCCAGCCACGGCATCTTCTTGGATAGTTCTTCTAATGGCTTGTAATCCAGCTTTGTGTGGGATGTTGGTGTAAAGAGCCTCTACATCCACAGTGGCCAGGATGGTGTTTTCCGGAAGGTCAATGGAAAGGGGTTAAGAATGGTGTCCCTAGCCTCTGCTTATCAGAGGATGGAGACGGATGGCAGGAGAGTGATCACTTGATCATTGCCTGTTGGGTTCACTCCCTCGGGCACCTGGCACTGGCCACTGTCGGTAGACAGATACTGGGCTAGATGGACCTCTGGTCTGACCCAGTACGGCCCTTCTTATGTTCTTATGTTCATGGTGTCTCGAAGATAGCTAGGAATGTTGATAGTGTAGGGTCTGAGGAGAAAGTTCACATAGCCAGATAAGCACGCTGTAAGAATGCCAACGACTGAGATGATGGGGCATCCAGGGTTTTCAGGTTCATGGATTTTCGGTGGAGATAGAATATTCCTGGTCAGGGTTCTGGAGGTGTGTCTGTCTTGATTTGTTCCTGTGCTGCTTTGGGGAATTTTTTGGGTAGGTTGTGTAGTTCCTTTTGGTACTCCTCAGTGAGGTCAGAGAGAAGTGGTTTGTAGAATGCTGTGTTGGAGAGTTGTCTATAAGCCTCCTGATTGTAATCGCATTTGATCATGACGACCAGAGCACCTCCTTTGTCAGCCTCCTTGATGTCAGAGTTGTTTCTGAGGCTGTAGATGGCACTGCATTCTATGTGACCTTAAACAAGCCTATATTTTAAAAATCAGATTGTTTATTTAAATCAAATGCCTGATTAATTTTATTTAAATTATGTTTTCCTTTTTTAAAAATAAAGGAATTTAAAATGAAATCTGAATTTAACACAAAATATATTAAGATATAATAAGTGTAGACCTTAAAAAAACAGGTTTCTTACCTGTAACAGGTGTTCTTCGAGAGGTGTGCTCATGCCCATTCCAATTCAGGTGTACGCACGCCACGTGCACAGTCATCGGAGACTTTTCCCCAGCGGTACCCGTCGGGTCGTAGCAGGTGCCCCCTAGAGTGGCGCCTTATGGCGCTGTATAAGTACTCCTGCCGACCCGACCGCCCACCAGTTCCTTCTTGCCTGGCTTCTGACCAGAGGGGTTGGTGGGTGGGTATTGGAATGGGCATGAGCACACCTCTCGAAGAACACCTGTTACAGGTAAGAAACCTGTTTTTCTTCGTCGAGTGTGCTCATGCCGATTCCAATTCAGGTGAGTCACGAGCTGGCCTAGTGGAGGTGGGGGTCGGAGCCTTTCAATGGCATACTAAGGACTGCTCTCCCCACTGCTGCGTCTGTAGCGCTTTGCTGGTTAATAGCGTAATGTGCCGTGAAGGTGTGTATAGAGGACCAGGTTGCGGCCCTGCAAATTTCTGTAACTGGGACGTGAGCCAGGAACGCGGCTGAGGAGGCCTGCGCCCGGGTCGAATGGGCTGTGCATGATGGGGCAGGGCGGTTCGCCAAACCGTAGCAGGCTTTGATGCATGAGGAGATCCAGGAGGAAATCCTCTGTGATGACACCGGTTCGCCTCTCATTCTTTCAGCTATGGCCACAAAGAGTTGGGGGGTCTTTCTGAAGGCCCTTGTTCTGTCAATATAGAAGGCTAGCGCCCTGCGGACGTCTAGGGTGTGCAGGACTCTTTCCCTGTCATTAGTGTGGGGCTTAGGGAAAAAGATGGGTAGGAAACTTTCCTGGCTGCAGTGAAAGCTAGACAATGGATTGAGTGATGTGTCCTGGATGGAAGCTCAAGGGATGTAGGTAACTATAGTGGTCTGCTGGTTTTCGGTACAGGGTGGTGTTTCTGTGTCCATCACTAATTTGTACTGTAATGTCCATTTGTACTGTAATGTCTGTGGGGTTTTAAGAAGGGGACTCCTGACATGACGTGCTCCCTGCCCAACCACCATTGGAGTGACAGTATTACCGGGGAAGGGAGCCGGGTCGTCCTTGGCCGGGTGGAATGTTGATTTGAGCCACAGCTGCAGTGGCCTGAGGTGGAGTCTGGCAAACTGGATTACATAAACGCATGATGCCATGTGGCCCAACAGGGTCAGGCAGGCCCTTGCCGTGGTGGTTGGAAAAGCACTCATGGACCTTATGATAACCCCCGTGGTTTGAAATCTGGCCTCCGGGAGGAAGGCCCTGCCCTGTGTAGAATCTATGGTGGCCCCAATAAACTCGATTCTTTGAATTGGAATTAAAGTTGACTTTGACTCGTTTATTTGGAGGCCTAATTTCGTGAAGGTGTCTCTCACGAATGTCACTTGAGATTGCACCTGGTCCTTGGACCGGCCTTTTATCAGGCAATTGTCTAGGTAAGGGTATACTTGTATGCCGCGTCTCCTGAGGAAAGCAGCCACCACCAACATACATTTGGTAAAGACCCTGGGGGCTGACGTGAGGCCGAACGGCAGAGAGGCAAACTGGAAGTGGGCCGAACCCACTTTGAATCTCAGGAATCTTCTGTGGGGAGGGAATATGGAGATGTGGAAGCATGCCTCTTTTAAGTCGAGGGCAGCATACCAGTCCCCCGGATCCATAGAGGGGATGATAGAGGCAAGGGATACCATACGAAACTTCACCTTTCTTATGAATTTGTTGAGCGCCCGTAGGTCCAAGATCGGTCTTAGGCCCCCTTTTGCCTTCGGGACAAGGAAATATCTTGAATAAAATCCCTTCCCTTGAAATTCCCGTGGGACCTTTTCTACCGCCCCTGATTTTAACATCTCCTGAACTTCCCCCGTGAGGAGCTGCTCGTGAGAGGGATCCCTGGAGAGGGATCGGGGTGGGTAGTGGTGATGGGGGAGGATAGAAAATTGGATAGAGTATCCGTGTTTTATTGTTTGGAGCACCCATTTGTCCGAGGTGATCTGGGACCAGGCCTGGTGGAAATGTGAGAGTCTGTTGTGGAGGAGGGGGGGGGTCTGGATCCGGTAACGTGACTGGGAGGTCGCCCTCGGTCGTACCTTCAAAAGATCGGCTTGGGGCCCTGGGGCTGCTTAGATGTGCCCCTCCCGCCATTGGAGGGCTGTGGCAGCCTACGCCTATAGGTCTTCCTCCTGCCCCTGAAATAATCTTGTTTGGGGGGGTAAAACCGCCTGTTGGATGAGGGCTTGAAGTGTTTTCTCTGGGGCGCCGGCGTATGCATGCCCAGTGACCTAAGGGTAGCCCTAGAATCTTTGAGGCTATGTAGTTTTGAGTCCGTTTGCTCTGAGAAGAGCGCTTTGCCCTCGAAAGGAAGGTCCTGCAGGGTCGTCTGGACTTCTGGAGGAAGGCCTGATGCTTGGAGCCATGAACATCTCCTCATGGTGACGCCTGAGGCCATGACCCTTGCTGCCGAGTCTGCGGCGTCAAGTGCCGCTTGCAGGGATGTCCTGGCCACTGCCTTCCCGTCAATGATTAAGGCCCCAAACTCCTCTCCGGATTCCGGCTGAATCTGCATTTTAAATTTGGACATCGTGTCCCATGAGTTGAAGTTGTACCTGCTGAGGATTGCTTGTTGGTTAGCAATCCTCATCTGAAGTCCCCCTGTGGTGTAAACCTTCTTCCTGAAGAGGTCCAACCTCTTTGGGTCCTTGGCTTTCGGCGCTGGGCCTTGCTGGCCTTGGCGGTCTTTGTCATTCGCCGCGGATACCACTAGGGAACTTGGCTGAGGATGAGTAAAGAGGTGCTCGTGGCCTGTAGAGGGGGCGAAGTACCTCCTGTCAAGCCCCCTTGCCGTGGGGGGTATTGAAGATGGGGACTGCCACAGCGTTTTAGTGGTCATCTGCAGTGTTTTAATGATTGGCAGGGCTACCCTGGACAGGCCTTCCAGTGCCAGTATGTCTATCATTGGGTCGGGGTCTTCCCTGACCTCCTCAATTTGGAGGTTCAGACCCTGGGCTACCCTTTTTAGGAGTGTCTGATGCGCTTTATAGTCCATTGGGGGGGTAATTGCCGATGGTTCCATTAGCGCCTCATCCAGGGAGGATGAGGAAGACACTTGTTTGCCTCCCTCCGGTTCCCCCTGCGCTTGTTCTCCCTGCTCCAGGATTTCACCCTCTTCTTCCAGGTGCGAAGCTGGGCTGAGGGCTGCGCGCTCCGGAATCCCTGGGTTCCTTTCTTGGGGTGCCCGAGCCAGTGCTTCTGTGGAAGGCTTGGGGTCTGAGAGGCTAGGGCCCACATCTTTAGCTGGTTTGGAGCTCGATGTTATGGACCATTGTTCTGCCCCCGGTTTGCCCTGGGCTTGGTGATATGCCCAGGGGGTCCAGAAGGGCCACTGTACCAGTGTCTGCCACTGAGTCCGGGTCGTCCCTACGTTGCGGGATTCTGGGCAGTAGGGAGCCTGCCTCTGATGTTATGGACTGGGACCTGGGGGACCAGGGTGGTGCCGACGACGGCATCTTGGTGTCCGTTCGCGAAGGCTGGAGCCCGTGGTCCTGTGGGCGGTGCCGGGTCGGTGAGCGGTACCGGGGTGACCTTTGCGTGTCTGCCTCTCGGTGCCGGGATCCAGAGCGGTACCGATGTGGACGGTACCGGTGCGGCGAACGGTACCCAGTCTGCTGGTAATACGTCTGGTGCCGATCCTGCACCCAGCCCCACGATCCAGAGCGGTGCCGACGTCGGTAACCGGACCGAGAACGGGATCGTGAGCGCTCACCCGATCTTGACCGGTGCCGTAGAGGGGGACTGTACCGGTGCCGTGGCTCCATTGGCCTCGAGGAGGGGGAGTGGTGGTGCCCCCTCGGAGACTCAGCTGCGCTCCAGGCCGAAGGCCTGTATCTATATGGGGACCTGTGCCTGGACATGGAACGGTGCTGGGAGGTAGATCCCGGCCTGGACGATCTGCCCGGGGATGTCAGGAGCTGCGGAGACGACCGGTGACGGGAGAAGTGTTCGGGCCTCAGCATGGGGGGTTTTCCCCTGGAGGCGGTACCATGCCTTGACACGGTGTGCGATGAAGCGGGGGACTGTGCTGCCGTCATAGCTATTAAGTCCTGCGCCGCCTCAAAAGTACCGGGGGTGGATGGCATATCCAGATCCCCGATACTGCTCTGCTGCCCCGGAGACCTCGGTGGTGAGGTGTGCCCCTGGGGGCGTGGCGGGCTCGGAGGCTGGCCGCGTTGAGCTTGGGTTTCTTGTGAACCTGTGTCCGTGCTCTTAAGGGCAGGTAGTTTTGCCAGAGAGCGACCCCTCTCGGCCCTATGCCTTTTCATCTGAGCCGGCGAGAGGGAGCGGTGCCGGGATGGCTTTCCCGCACTTGCGGCCTTGGCGGTGCCCGGTACCGGGGCTTTCGGTGCCGGGTCCCTCGACGATGCTGAGGCGCTCTGTACCAAGGCTCCCGGCGTCGAGTCGCCCGATTGGGGTCCCAGCGCTGCCTCCATTAACATCTGTTTGAGGCGTGCGCTTCTTTCTTTTCTGCTTCTGGGCTTGAACCCTCTGCAGATTTTGCACTGGTCAGACTGGTGTGCCTCGCCCAAACACTTAAGGCAAGAGTCGTGGGGGTCCCCTTTGGGCATTGGCTTGTGGCATGAACCACAGGGTTTAAACCCTTGGGTCCCGGGCATACCCCAGCAGGGGCAGCTCCGGGCGTCTTACAGTTGCGAAGAATCCGCTGAGAATGCTTGCCTAAGGCAAGTAGGTAGCTCCAGCGACCGTCACTGATGGCGGTAAGAAGGAACTGGTGGTCGGTCGGGTCGGCAGGAGTACTTATACAGCGCCATAAGGCGCCACTCCAGGGGGCGCCTGCTACGACCCGACGGGTACCACTGGGGAAAAGTCTCCGACGACTGTGCACGCACACCTGAATTGGAATCGGCATGAGCACACTCGACAAAGAACATTTAAATAATAAATATATATCCTGAATCAATGAGCCTCTTTCAAAACTTTGAGTTAAAGGCTGATTTTCCATATAAAGAAAGGATTGGGTGGGGGGGAAAAATCTAACTTTTGATAAATATAGATATAAATATGGTACAGCCAGTGACACACTGTATTAAGGGATTGATTTATTTAATAAAAATAAATTTTATATGCTGGCTGTGTGTTTAATTAAATTCCAGTTAATATCTTAATGCTGCTTGACATAAATGATGAGCAAAAAGTTAAACGTTAAGCTATATTAATTGCTTGAATACATGTACAGTTACAGTGTACCCTCCTAGGGAGCAAAAAGATGTACCAAATCTAGTGTAAAGGCTCTATTCAGTTGCAAATCAAACATGTTTTGATGGTTATATAAACTAATTAGAACACACCTTTCTTCAGAAGGTAACTAATGTACAAATAGAAAAGTTGATCTAAACGCAGAAATTTAAATCACCTGGACAGGAAGTATAGTATAGTAAATAACAGAACTCGCATCTCCTGAGTCTTTTTTCCTAACCATAAAACCATGAAGAGTTCTCAAATGTCATAAAAATATCTGATCTTTCCCAAAGTTTAGCTATCAGATACTTGTATACTGATGAGTGGATTAAAAGTATAGGACAACTTTCAAGATGAAAAGATCTATCATTAATCTTTATTGTCTATTTATTTTCCTAATGTCTCTTTTAAAACACTAATGATTTTAGTTTGCTCAGTCAACCCTATTTTAAAATGTTTGATTTATCTAGGGGTTGAGGGTGGGAGGACAGAAAAAAGGAGGAAATATTTTTGGCATAGCAGTGTTTTAGAGAGCAGAAGGGAGACTCTAGACTGCTCACAGAGTTAATTAATATGCCAGACTTTCACCTATAAATTCAAGTCAGATCTGGACCCAGCTCAAATTTTTGATCATGCTATATGTGAAAATTATTTAATTCATCTCAGTCCAATTCCCGACAGCACTACACCGTTTTTCACAATAGGCTGTTTCCACTTCAGAATTAGACTGAAAGGGATAGGCTGTAGGAGTCCAGAATGGTAGTATTTAACTAAACCATAGAGAAAAATGCACAATGGCCAACTCTAGCCAATTTTATCAGTTTCTAGTTTTCATGAGCTGTAACATTCAACCAACTAAGAAAAATAAAAACTGTTAACCTGACAGAAAAATAAAGCAAAGTTTGGCCAGAACATTTATTAAACATTCACATATGGACAAGTTCTGCTTATTTAGGACCACCATAGCAGTGCTGATGAAGGTTGTAAGAGAGCGGCTCTGAGCCACCCACAGAGCTGCTGAGTCTGGGCAAGGTACTGTGTTACAATAAAATATTCTCAAGGAAACAGGTGCTCTTGAGAGGTTGGCAAGAATTGTATTCTATACAAGTCAAGAGTCATTAAGAAACTGATTGTGACATACACCACTGAAAAGTCCCCATTGGAAACATTTCTGTGCATGGCCTTTCTGATAGTCTCCACTCACTTTCTCCAGTGTACCCTCTGGTAACACAATATTCAAGCCCGGGAGCAGGAATATCCTGAAAAAACCATGGCTGCTGCACACACTGGGTATGCCTACACTGCAGTAAAACACCTGCGGCTGGCCCATGTCAGTCGACTTGGGTTCACGGGACTTGAGCTGTGAGGGTATAAAATTGAAGTATAGATATCTAGGCTCCGGCTGGAGCCCAGGCTCTGGAACCCATGATGAGCGGGGAAGGGCCCAGAGCCCTGGCTCCAGCCAAAGGCTGGACATCTACTCTGCAATTATATAGCTCCACAGTCGGAGCCTCAGTCAGCTGACACAGGTCAGCCATGGGTAATTTACTGCAGTGTAGATATACCATTGTTTCATGCATCTGACGTAGTGGGTTATAGCCCATGAAAGCTTATGCCAAAGAAAATCTGTTAGTCTGTAAGGTGCCACAGGACTCTTGTTGTTTTGCTGTACACAGACTAACACGGCTACCCCTCTGGAAATAAGCCACTGTGCTGAACCTGGTCTCTACCTGTGGCATATTAAATTCTCTGCCTCACTAAGGCTTTTGAAGTGCTAATATGCTGCTTCGCCAAAACGGCTTCATACACACTCATCAGCCTCAAGAGTTAAGACATAATACATGCAGCTTGTCATTACCAACTGGAATTTGGTTACCTTTCTATTTATACAGGACACTACTGTGGTCACACTGCATCCTAAAATAAATATAAATCAACATGGCTTTGAATTCTGCATCTTTATTTATTATTATTTGAATGGCCAACAGGATATTGTAATGTATTAAAAAACTTAAGATGATACTGAAATGTTATGTAAAGCAATTGTTTAAGCAACCTGTAGAGGTGGTCAAATACCAGAAATAATATTAGTCAACATATTTTTCCATTATTCACTGAATAACTTCTTTAGTAAACAATATTCAACCTGCTATCGAGTGAACTGAACACTGAAAAACCCTGTTAGTCAAACAAATTATTGAATGAAAATGGAAAAATGGTCTCAGTAATTCATGGGTAGCTATCGGTCTTTAAATAGGGTGAGAAGATAGCAGGCATCAAAAATTAGGAGGGGGGAGGATAAATAGGCATTTATATAAAACAAAGCCCCAAATATCTGAACTATCCCTATAAAATCGGGTCATCTAGTCATCCTATTTAAGATATATGTATACATGATTGTGATATTCATGTGATAAATACAGTTTGTCACATGACTGACCACTTCATCTGTATGATGGCCATTAATCCATCTGCATCAAGATTATTCCTAATCTACAAAACTTCTAAGAAGTTTCAAACACTGCAATTAAAAGGGGGGAAAAAATCTGCCAGAGGTGTTTAGCCCTCCTTGTATTTCCTTCAGATGACATTGGCCTGGATAGGCAACACTCAGACCAATAACATGCTTAAGGTCCAATATCTCATAAGCCATTAGTTCCAGAAACTAGAGGACTAAGTCTTTTGCTACCCTACTATATACTCTCTCCCCCCACACCAGCATACATTTATGCAATTAAAATTTATCTCGTATATACATGATTTTGTGGAATAATGGTATTTTGACAGTTGTTTGGAAAAACTATATTTCTCACAAATGGCAAAAGGAACAGAAATCTCAATATAGACATATTAATCAGTGGCTTCAACAAACACTGACCTGGAATGTATATACAAGATGCAGAGGCTGGGTACAAGGTCACCATATGTGCTTCCTTTAGGGAAGAATGTGTTTCATATAGGTTTAACAGTTCTTTATCTCTTTGTAACAGCATTTTTTTAATCTAAAATGTCTAGTGTTGGTGGATTCGGATGTGTTACATGAACATATAAATGTACCCTTGGGCTTATTATCTTTGAGAAAAAGCAGACAACTTTATTGTATTGTCTTAATTGCAGATCTGAAGATTAGAGCTTGGGAAAAAAGTTCTGTTGAAAATTTTTTGATATTAAAACAAGACATTTTGTTGGAAATGAAATATTTCATGGCTTTGATTAACATTTCCCTGGGTCTAACCTTTGGCAATTCAGAATCAGAACTTCAAGCTGGATCTCCCACATCACAAGCAAGAGCCCTAACCCTCAGGCTATTGGCTTCATGGAAATCACCCACAAAGGCCTCACTGCAGGACCAGAGTCACAGATACCAGCTCTTTATATCACTTCTCTCACTATGGTGGCCTAAACACTTACTATGAGTAGTACCACCAATCAACAGCATGGGTGAAGGGAGAAAATTAAAGTACAGAACCATATCCATTGGGGGCGGGGGGAGGAGGTTGGGAAAAACAACCCCACAGCTTCTATGCAGGACCAGATTAGCCCCAGGCTGCCCCCCACCTGGGCACCCCTCACTGCAGCCACTCCACCCCCGCCACATGGGCCCCACTACTGGAGGGAGGGGCTGGGGCCAGAGGGCACTCCCACCTCACCCCATTCTGGCCAATCTGCCTGGAGGGTGGATGGGTGGGCTGGCTAGCATGCAGCCCAAGGACCTCCAATGCAGCCCCCCAGGGCCATGGGCCATGGAAGGCCACACTGGAGCAGCGGAGGCCACACCGGACCCATCCCCAGGTGTAGTGAACAGGGGCTGTCCCGCCCCACTCCACCCCCAGAGGTGGGCCAACTGGGCCAGGGGCAGGGCAGGCACTCAGAGCCCAGCCTGTGGCCCCAGGGCCCCGCCTCCACCATTGACAGGATAGGAACACTCTCGGTGCTGCTACCCTACCAGCACCAGCAGGGCCAGATTATGGCAGAGGTTTTAGGGCCTGGAGTCCGGGGCCCCCTTTTTGGCCAGGGCCTGGGGTTTAAGCCCCAAAAGCCCCTGAGATAATCCAGCCCTGCTTCTATGGTTTACTTGATCCCATTTTCTCAGTCCCATGAAGTGATGGCTGGAGAGAACTTGGATACCAAAGCAAAATTGTAAACAATATTTTAGATGGTAACTGAAATACAAAAAAGTATTTTAAAAAGAAGTTTTATAGCTAATGAAGAAAAAAGGAATTCAATTCTGTTTTTAAGTTTTGATATCATCCAGTGCCCTCTACTGCAAAAAACAAACAATAAACAAGAATGCTACCTGACAGCAGCATTGTTCTATATCAAATAGGCAAACGTTATGTGTATATCAAGCATTTTCCCCCTTAATTATCAGTATTGTTTGAAATCAGAATAAGTTCTGCAAACATATGCAGTATTGGTTTGAAACACACTTTTGTTACTCTCCCTCTCTTCTAATCTAGCACTCTGTCTGGAGGCAATTGTCAATTTACCACCCACATCTATAACAGTGGTACATTAATGCTGAAAGCAAGTTTGAGACACAAAATTGATCAGACTTAACCATTACAGGGAGAGGAAGGGGAGACTATTCTGCATAAACGTAATAAAACGTAATCACAAGACAGTCATTATTGCCAAAGTAATTGAGTTATTTAATCCACACATTGCCCTCAACACTCAACCTGATATTAACACACACTTAGGAATCAATTAATACTGAAGATGCATATTTGCATATTCTCAACTAAGAGGGACATAATATTTCTACATTAGGGAGTCTTAGTTAACATTTTTACTTGCAACCATCTATGAAAACTCTTATGCTCACAACTTGGAAAGCTACATGCAGACTAAAGGAACAATGAATCTGAGAAGAATTTACTGATTATCAGACAAGACCAGGGAGGTCTGTCAACATGAAACACAAATATTTAATCTGATTCTGAAATCTTATCTCCTGCCTTTAAGAAGATTAACATATATTCTCTTACAACAGAGTAAGAATTCTGATTGTCTGATAAACTAGGAATATTTTCAAGATGTAGGACGTTCATATTTCATTTAATACATTTTTTTACTCAAAGCTGAAATAATGCACTGAAGAGTCAAGTCTGTTCAAGAAAGATATGCCACAAAAACATGATGCAATATGATGCGTCAGGACATAAATAACTCATGTGCATATACACAAGACAACCTACCCAAACATGTGCACAGTCAGCATCTTGGCCTCAAATAAAAATATTGTGTACAAATTACAAGTGGAATGATCTCTCTAAACTACCACAAAGCTTTTCACAATTGCCAGATTCTGCTCTGAAATGGAAATGAACGGGAGAAATAATGCAAGGGAAGGGGGCAGGGGAGTAGGAATTTTTTTTTTTTTTTGCATAGCTTGAAATGGAGACAGATCATAGCTATCAGTTAAGATAACAAAAACTTGTTTAGCTAATGAAGCGAGTTTAACCTGAACATGAAGGTCACAAAGAGCGCACTGAAGGCCCAATTCTTGTTCTGCATGCAGTTTAGGTCTGAATTACACTGAAATCTTAAGCCTAGTTAGCTGTAACGCCCAGAGATGTGCAAAATCCACACCCGAGGCTGCAGTTATGCCACCTTATGTCTGTGAGAGAAAATCCCACTTTGTCAGACGCATGCATTTATTTTCCTCCCATTCTATAAATTCCCCGTCATCATCAAGCGCCTGACAAAGAGGGATTTTCTCCCACGAAAGCTCATGCGATAAATACATTTGTTAGTCTTTGAAAGTGCCACAGGACTCTGTTTGTTTTGCTAAAAAAAAGTTAGCCTGCCTCATTTGAATCACCATTTAGGACGGAGTCACAGAGTCACCAGTCCCAGAAGCAGAGATCTGCTCAGCAGATGCTAGAGAGGCATGCCCCTGGGAACCATGAGCTGTAATTGCAGGAGACCTCCATAAGTCACCTGAAGGCAGAACATCTGAGCTGGTCTGCAGGAATGCACGACATGGCTGTCAAACTTAAAGCAGGGCTAATAAGTATCTCATTATTTCACATGACGCCCACACATTTGGCAGCCCTGCTTTAAATCCAGGTTAGCTGGTGGGTATTGACACTATAGGTAGGATTTTTAGTGGATTCATCCATGAAAGCTCATGCAATAAATATAATTGTTCATCTTTAAAAGTGCCATAGGACTCCTTGTTTGTTTTGCTGAACGAGACTAACACGGCTACCTCTCTGGAACTTGTCTAAATTTTAACACTACATTTTGTATTTTCTCAGTTTTGACAAGGCCTAATACCAAGGACAAACAATATAACCTCATAAATTCAATCAACACTCACATATAGAGTTATTTTTGGTTCTGTTACTATGTGAGAAAGTAACAGCACCTCTGTCACCATGTGCTAGATCTGGTGCATGGTTGAGGGAGCCACCCTTCCTCTTTCTCTTTCCCCTCAGCTGGGAGACAGGGAGCTCCTGTCCCAAGTGGTGCCCCCAAAGCAGGAAATGGGGCAGCAGGTCATGAATTGGTTCCAGGGGAGCTATTAGGGATTTCTACTGTTCCTGCTTTGATTACTGCATGATCCAGGCTTAGAAAAGTAAATGTTATGTTGGCAGAACCCAAGCCACAAAAAAGAAATGATCATTTGAAAACAGTTTATCACTAAACCTTGAACAGAATTTCATGAGACAAAGACACTTCCCTAACCCAAGGGCCTTCTTCCCCCTCCTGATTTTCAAAGGCCTGCTGCAAACAAATAAAATAAAATAAAATCTTTTATAATGGAAAGTATTTGGCAAATTATATAAAGGGCTTAAAAGCTGCCCTATACTGGTTATCATTATAATTCATGGAGCAAGTTCTCAAGGAATCCATTCTGAAACATTTGGAGGAAAACAGGGTTATCAGGAACTGTCAGCACGGATTCACCAAGGGCAAATCATGCCTGAACCCGATTGCCTTCTCTGATGAGATGACTGGCTTTGTGGATGCGGGAATAGCCATTGACGTGATATACCTCAACTTTAGCAAAACTTTAGATATGGTTTCCCACAGCATTCTTGTCAGCAAGTTAAGGAAGTATGGGCTGGATGAATGGACCATAAGGTGAAGAGAAAAGCTGGCTAGATCATCGGGCTCAATGGGTAGGGACTGCTAAGGTATAGTACCCATCGTAATTTCTGATGTAATTTATGTCCCAGGTGGGTAAAAAGGAAAGACTGTTCCACTTTTATAAAATTTGTAGAGTTACTTTTGAGAAACATCTTTGCCTTCTTTTCCCAGCTTCTTGCTTCTCACACTCTGTTAATTACCATATAACATTCCTTATCTTTACAAGTTTGGATATTTTAAAATGCTTCATTTAACCTACATTAGGATTTTTACATACTTTAAGAATGTGTGAGAATGCAAGCACTGCGTGGGACTATCTGCCCTTCAATAAAAATTGCCTCCATGTCTACTTTTGACCTGAGAGAGCTCCCTCCTATTTCTTCTACAAACCCACACATGTAAGACAGATATTTTGTATCTGCTGGAGTAGTAAGGGAGCAGACATGCAGGAACATAAGGGAAATCCGGGTATTGGAGAGGCAGAGGTGTTTAAATCAGATTTCATTAATTTTTCACCTTGGCTGGTGGAAGCTGAATGCAGCTGGGGGGACTCTGATGCAACAGGCTAGGTTAGTAGGTTGGAGTGTGGGTGGGAATGGAGTAAATGGTGAATGAGAATATGAACAAAATGGAAGTGAGGGTATGAGAAGGAGAATGTTATAGAGGACGGCAAGGTAAGAACTAGACTGGAGGGGAAAGGTTATGATTTGGAGAAAATTGCATGGGGATAAATATTCTCTCCCACTCTGCTTTTTACAGTAAAGTGGTCCAGTCTTTCACTGTAAGACAGAAGAGGTGAGAGGAACCAGGATGCCCCCACCAGCTTCCCCTAGACTCCACCAAAATGCTTCTCTGTGATACCTGCATTCCACTGCAGCGTCTTGGATTTTTCACTTTGAAAACATCATCAACCTGCAAAGGAGACCGTGTCCATGAATCTGGGTTTCTGTTCCTGGCTACTTTCCGCATCACCCACAACTGATACCCCTCCTGGACAAACTCTCTCCCTCTCTGTTGTAACCAATGTTACTTTCATCAGTACTGGAGCTGCCACAACCACAAATGTCCTGAGTTTGCCACAGCTATTATAATGGCCTAAGAAATTCCCCAAAAGCCTGAGGTAAGACAAATAAAATAAATGCTCTCTGATCTAACCTCCACACTACAATTTCCAAACACACCTCTCCTGCCAAAAAGAAAAAGAGAAAATAAGTCAACTCTACCCTGGAATATTGCCACAGGAGTTTGCATCAGAACGTACCTCTGCCTGTAACAAAGTTTTATAATTATAGGTTGACTGCAAGCACATAACAGATGAATAGTTGTGGATGAAATTAAAAAAAAAAAATCTTAAAAGTAAAACTAGAGATGGATCAAGATCAGAATCTCAAATCAGATCTCCTTGAATTTTGAGGAAGAGAATTTAGATTTAAATCCATGGAGTCAAACCCAGCCAGAGCCCCCAGCTTGCTTTTCTGGGTTAGATCCAAAACTGGAAAGGGCTTAATTTTCCAGATGAGATGTAGCTGAAACCTCAAACTCATTAGCATTCACATAAGATATTTGGCCCAAGACAACTGAAATCTTGTGAAAATCACTGATCTTACGTAATTAATGGAGCTCAAAGTATTTATTGCATCTTTATCCAAAAAACTGCAGGGTCTGCTTGAGACACTTCCGTGCCACTGAACCCCAAATTATAACTGGGGTAGGCTTAGTCTGGATTGAAATAATACCTCCACAGCCCAAATCCAAGTAAACTCTGTTTACTAAAATCACACCAGCAAGACGTATACTCCAAATCCTGGAATTATTTTAAAATGAAGTCTTCAATACTTGTTTTTCCTCATGCTGTTTTGTCAGAAACATTAGCCCACCTCTAGCCATTTGTGTTTCTGCAAACATAACCAACAAAAAAACTCCATATACAAGCAGCCTTTGTCCATTAAAGTGTCTTCTCTCTTTCCAAACGTACTGAGCATTTTCCTCCCAGGGCACAGGGCTGGTCCAAAACTCCTCAACTTTTGTTTCAACATCTCATTATCTGCCACCTCTACAATCTGGGCAAGAGAATAGCCCACAAAGCACCCCAGCATAGTATGACATCCCCCACTCCCAGCTTTGTTCACATCTCTTTCAAATGGGACATTCCACTTCTCTCAGGAGATTGTTTCTGCCTTTCCCCCCTACTTCCTAAATAAGAGTTTAACTGAAAGGTACTTAAAGGGAACATGCCACACCCACATTCTCACTGCTCGGTGTTTGAGACTCACGTTAATGACTGGCTTATAAAGTATGCCGTGCACTGCCTTGCTGTATATGCTGCACAATTCAGAGAATTGAGGGAATAATGTGCCTTTCGTGTTCCTGGCTAATTCGATGCCACTGTGGCTTACACTGTACTTGTGATTCACCTGCTTTTTACTGGCAAAAAAGTGCACAGCGTATACGGGAGCAAACTGTGTCATTCCGATTGCAGCTTCGAACTGTACAGTCTTTCCTGAGTTGTTTTGGTGATTTCAAGGTTACAGTCTTACTCAAGAAACTGGTAATTGACTTATGTGGCCTATAGATCTAGAGGAGAAACTGCAAATAAGTTTAGAAACCTTTCACAACACTTCTTGGTAACAGAAGTATGTTATGAAGTATCTTGCATTACCTATACTCACCTAGCATCTATTCTGCAGATATACTTGAGGACTTTGGTTTCTAGTCCTGCCAAGTTGGCATGCTGAACAACTGTAGGATTATTTAAAAAAAAAAAAAAAAAAACCCACCAACCATAATTGCATGTATATAAACATCTGAAACTCTCTAGTTCTACTTGGTAATGGCTTGCAGATAGATACCTCATCTGGAGGGGACTTATTACTTACAGCAAGAAGCCATACAACATGAACAGTAAGCACCATCCTCGACCACAAGCAGTAGAAGGAATTAAATGACAGTGGTTCAGCTGCCCCTTTACTCTCTTGATGTGGATCATAAGGACAAAATGTAAAACATTTTCGGTACGCAACCAATACAGCCTCAGCTCTCTCTAATACACAATGTTTTCTGGTTCCATATTTACTATCTTTACAAGGAATACACGGGCACCACGAAAGAAAATTCTCTGGTCCTTGATGCATGGAGCATCTGCAAAAATACAAGTGCACTACACTTAGGGACAGTCACTTGAAGAAGAACTGTCTCATTTCTGCAATCTGCTGTCAACTGCTGTTTTCAAGAAAACACAAGCGATTCCCAATGCAGAGCAAGTTGTGTAGGATGCTTGCATTTCTCAAGCAGATGGCAGATATATACTATTTTAACCAAAATCCTTCTTCAAGATCATTGGTCCACAAAATGACAGTGCTTGACAACCAGCCAAAGAGGCATCAGAACTACTAGAATATCATCTCACATTGCCCTTTTAAACATGTATTCATAAATCATAACAGATGGGCCAGGTAATCAGGCTGGATGACTTCATTACCAAAAGACGGTGGGTTTTCTTTTTAAATTAAACCTTAATCAAAAATCCACTTCCAAAAGTACAATGTAGTTTGCAAAAGTGGAAAAGAGGCTGTTTCTCTCATATGTTTTGAGCCAAACTCTGTTTTGAGTCAATCAGAAATAAAGCTGTTCTATAATGGTATGGAGTGACTAATTCACTCTGCTGTACAAATATGCGTCAGGAAAAAAAAACGACCACAACTAGAATACAACTTTTTACAGTGTGATACAAATAAGGCTATTGAAAAAGAACTCTGTCACGAGAGCAATGATCGCTAATTAACAAATAAATTATTTTCATTGTCATTTACATAGCAGCAGGAAACCTCTCCCTTGTTCTATTTCATCGACATCTCTTATACAGTAGATTCAAATAAAAGTATGAAAGAAAGATTAGATCTTGCAAGAGCAGAAATAACCCAGCTCTAAAGCCCGGTCTCTTGAAAGTTCGGCTTTAGTTAGGAAACATTTCCTCTTTTTTCAAATGTAAAACATTTTCTGTACAAGAACAACTATAGCCTCAGCTCTCTCTAATGCATAATGTTTTCGGGTTCTATACTTACATTCTGTATGAGGATCCATGAATTCTGATTTTTGTAATTGAGCAAGAAGAAATATAGACTGCAATGGTCAATTGCCACAACTTAAATAGCCTTGGTGATCATGTTTTTCCTCTTTCTCTCCAATGACAAAGATTCCCTTACATTCAGAGTTAATCTGGGTGGAACAGAACTGCTGCCAGAACAATCAAAGGTACAAAGTTTCAGGATTCTCAAAAGCCATCCCAAATGTTTAAAAGTAACTGCATATATATTTAATCTGTACTTTTCCCTCTTTCAGATGCATGCCCATGTGCGAAGAGATCAGACTCTATTTGCATTTCACATACATTCAAAAGTACACTCTTCCAGAACGCCAAAAAATAAAATAATAATAATAATTACATGCTAGTTCAGCTCCAAATGATTAACTGCACAATCATTTCCCTCCTTTTGGTTGCTCTGATTGCATTATTTTCCCACGCACTGCTGTTGTGGTGAATGACTTGTCTGGGCAAGTAAGAATGCTTTGGGCAAGAGATTAAAGATGTACACAGATTCCAGTAAGCACCCACTGGGCTGGGTCCTGACTGGTGTGTTTAATGTAACAGTTAACATTAAAAGCAATCTGAAGTGCGGCACTATCAAAAAGGCTCATGTTTTGGACCACAAGCACAACTGCAATTTGTATTCTGTCCCCTTGATAAGGGTGGAAATGGTCATCCCTCCCCTTTAGGAGGATCAGATTGACTTCTGTTCTCCTATAACAAGAGGCTCAGCCCTATTATTAAGGTTCAGTATTACACAGAATGGTCACCAATATACAATAGACCAATCTAAGTATACTGAACGATAGGTTAGCGAGTAGAGAAGAGAGGAAACCAGTCTCGTTTCCAGCCTAATTCACCATCCTGAAAGCCAAAGGTGGGGGAGAGTGGACAAGCAGGCAGGTCACCAAGGATTAGGAGCATGCATAGTGAGATTGGAATATTCAGAAAACTAATGGGCAAATGTTGAAAAAGTCCTGGTCTACATGTGCAAGTGGCAATTTTAATAATTTCACTTACTTTTTTTCTTTTTACATGCAGAGCACCAATCAGTGCAGTCTCAAACATTCACTTACCACCAGCAATGTAATATCCTAACATACAGTCTGAGCTACATCATACCCATCACTGAAGAGTGCTGGAGCAGGCAGGCTGCTTATGAGTTAAAGGGACAAGTGATATCCATTTCTGCTACTGTAACTACCTTCTAAACCACTTAGAACTTCAAATCAGTGCCCGATGGATGAGGGACTTATCCAGAGCAGCCAGCTCTAACAAAGCGATTCTCATTCTCTACCATGGCATAGAGAGCTCTCATTGCAGTGCCAGACCATGAGGATCTCAGAGCTAACTCACTGCAAAAATATGGAAAAGTCTCCTTCCTCTTCGTGAAAACATACGGCCTGGGGCAGCTCATTTCAGGTCTTGTGTATAACTTAATCCAGTCTGTGGCTGTGGTCTGAACCCAGATGAAGAACGCTCTCTCTGCTAGATCATCCACAAGCACAAGAGACTGCCACCAACTCAGGTGGTGGCAGGCGTGTGACAAATGGCAGCATTCACTCTTCAAACAAACCCATCTCACGCTCTGGCTATTTACCAATACTAACAAAATCTCCTCCATTGTCACTGTCGCCACCTCAGTTGCCCATGACAACTCTTCAATTGCTCCAGCAGATACTTTTCCTGCTATAACCAAAGAGGCAGAACAGAACATTCATCTGGCCTCCATTCTGATAAAAAGTTACCTGTCTCCAGGTAATTTATGGCAGCTCTCTGAAGAGTTATGGAATTTGGACATCTCCCATAAATCCCCTCTGCTCCCCAAGGCCTTTTGAAATCTGTTAGAAACTGTGTTTCTGGGAGCTATGTCAGGAATTTCTCGGAAAGGTACCCAGAGGGCAGTGTGATTGAAATGGTGTAAACACAACAAAACCAAGCCACAGGGCAAATTTAAAATAGCATGACTAGTGCGAACACACTGCACGGTTGATAGCTAGCCAGTGTTATCCCGCTGATCCAGTTTTTAGTGGCTAATTTCTCTAGGGCAAACACGGTTAACGTTTTCACAGTCAGTTCAAGAGAAAAAGGCAAGGAAGGGAAAGGGGCGTGGTGCAATTTTAATATTCAGTACCACTTAATTAAAAGAGACACCCTCACAAAGAGTTAGATGTAGGGTATGTCTACACAGCAAAGAAAAACCTGTGACTGGCCCATCGCAGCCAACTTGGGCATGAGGGCCTCCATCTGCAGGGCTGTTTCATTGCTCTCGACTTCTGGGCTCACAAAACAGCCCTGCAACCTGAGCTGGCCGGGCTGGGCCAACCACAGGTTTTTCTTTGCTGCGTAGAGATACCCTCAAGGGTCAAGAAATTCAGATATAAAATGACTATACTGGGAAAAAATGATTTTCTGGGGTTCTGTCTTCAGCTGCTTCACAGTCTTTTTATTTCAGCATTAAAAAAAAGTACTGTACAAAGATCATGACTTTATTTAGAATAACTGTGCAAATTTGTGACTGGCGTTGGAGTGAATATTACAAGTGACAGTAACGAAACAATGCCGCGCCGCGACATTCTGACACCTCCGTTAACAGGATCTGGGCTTGAAATTATAATTATCTAGGTTCAAAAAAAGCAGCTTAATTCTGACATTTTATTTAAAAAATGATATCTTTGTAATGAATTTTTTAAAAAAGCCTCTGTCTCAGAGCACTAGAGATGGGCTTGAACCAAAGAGTATGTCTGCTGCGGCTAGTGCTTGGAGCTGTGCGCTGATAAACAGCCACGCTATAATGCCAGATGGCTGTGCACGCAGGCGCGGCTGCACCTACAGTGGGAATGGACATGAGCAGCACTCGAAGAAGAACGAGTCTGTCCTTTGGGTACATCAGGAGAATTATGGGATGGCACTGAAGGACTTGGAGGGTGACCTCACTGCATGCCCAAGAGTCAATCAATAAAATAGTCTTCTCCATTTGCGTTGATTACATTGTTAAGGTCTTTGGGACTAGGACCGAGTCATTTTCAGTGCTAAACAGATTTGCAGTTATCTAGTGAGTACACCGAACAATGGTGTTCAGTACAAAAATATACACAATTAAAAATCAAACCAATCAGCGCTCCACAGAGTAATACAAAGCAAGTCCCTTCCCCCACCCCACCGCACTGCCTCAATGCCATGCTAACTAATGCAGGTGGAACAGAATGGAATGCCCCCCATAAACCTTTCCAGAGGGCAGGTTTTTCTACAGTAAAAAACATTACTTTTTAATGATAATAAAACACATGATTTCTCATCATTATAAAAGCATTAAAAATGTTTCTCATACCATAATCTCTCAGGCCAAGCCAGCTACGCCAGTGACAGGACTGGGAGCTGAGAGATCGAGAAACTCGTAGCAAAAAACAACAATCAGCAAAGGAAAACTTGATAAGGAAAATGAAAGGAAAACCCATTCACTTGTTTTTTCTGGAAAGTCTCTCTATAGAGGGTTTTTTTCCCTCCTTCTGGTCTATGGGAGGAGCAAAGTCATCAGTCTTGTTTACATCATAGCGAAGACTGCCCATTCTTGTCACTATCAGTCAGCAAAACAGAGAATGAGAAAACAGAGTACAATTATGATAACAAACTTAACATGTTTAATCTAACAATCCTAACAACACAATCCTAACAATGATACTCGCTTTTATTTCTTTAAAAAAAAAAAATGTTCATTTCTTGTTATTTTCTTTGACAAAACTGGACTACCAGAATGGCCCATCTGATTTAGGTACATTTTTTCTTTATTCTGTTACAGCAGATCTATCAACACCTATCAGAAGCAATTACCCGCAAGAAATATTGAAGGTATAGATGATTTGATTAAGCAGATTAGAAGTAATAAAGTCCCTCCATCCATTAAAACAATTTATTTTTCAGCTACAATTTTCACAGTTCCTCTATAAAGTGAGGAGACCGTTATGTCCAACTGCTCATGCATGTTTGGAGAGGCCACCCGTTGAGCTGCTTGCATGTTTCTACCACAAAAGGTCAGCACATCCCCTCTCCTCTTACCCTCCGCCATCATGAAGCTATGGCCAAGAGGATTACCAATGTTTCTATATGGAAGCTTGTTCCCCCCATACATTTAATATAAAATTCCTCTCCATTTTTGTCAGAATGACAAAGAAATAAGAGTACTGTTCCAAAAACAGGCTCCCACCCTTTTCTACACTGATTTCTTCAGTGGCTGCTACCATATTACTATGTGATGTTCAAGAACTTCTCACATATTCTATGGCTTGACTCTACATTTGGACAGCAGTCACGGTATGAACCTGGACCTTACGGTGTTTAATGAGTTTTAAGACCTAGATATTTCCTCTGTATCATCATCAGTGCCTATTCCTTGAAATGAAGTGACTGGCTGTCCTCTCTCATGGTATTTGACTAACTGGGACCCCCTCTTACAAGCCATTAGTTTTCATACCTGCTATACTGACCCTGTTCCTGCTAAGCCTCAATCCCCTACTACATTCAAAGATGCTTTTTGTCTATTTGAAGAAAACAAAAGCATAAAGGAAGTGTAACATCCTTACTGAGTGTTTGAGTAGTACCATTACAAAAGGGGCTTACCGCCTGTAATTTTGGCAATGCTTGGCATTTGATTTACTTGCCTGACACAGGCATATCACAACTGTCTCCTACATTCCACAGCCTTGGGAACCTGCAAGGACTAACCAAAGAGGGAAAAACTGCCATAGGGATATCATGCAGAACAGACTGAAATTAGTTCTGTGTCTTAATTTCTCCTTTAGGCTCATGACACCGGACTAGCAATGATGCCCAGACTGACACAGATACTTGCACAGCAGCTGCTAACGCTTTTAAATGTTTTCTTAAAGATTTTGTTCATCTCCATCAATCCAATCTATTGAGGGAGAATGGGGAAGGAATCTCCGTCTTTGGCTAAAGAAGAAATGGCTGTGTCACCTTTAGAGTGCAGTTTGAAGCACGTCTTATCCTCAAGAACTCTGTAACATTACCTAGCGTGCCTAGTAAATCTCCTTTTGTTAGGATGTTCCCACGCAGATCTAATAATATTTTCAACAGATGAGTGAATACGAATAACGGTTTCTTTCTTCCTACTTTCAGGAAAACACTTCCCCATTTGTTACTTTTTGTCTTCCTGCTATGGTTTTAACTCCAAAGTGTAATGACCCATTTAGGCACAGGATAAAACAAATCTTCTGGGAATAACTTGTCCTGGGGCTATCCCACAGGCTGCTCAGAACTGAAATTTGATCATTTGCCCTGTTCAGTAGAAGTATTGGGAATAAACAACTCACCTAGACAAAGAATATTCATCTTCACACTCTTTCCCTTGGCGAATTAGATGAAGTAAGCATAGCTGTAACAGGATGAACCACCTCTTAGCGGCTGGAAGGGCTGGAGTTAGCCAAACCTGATTACTAAAGGAGGTACATACTTGTGGGAGAACAGCCGTTTTCTTATAAAGAGTACCAAGTGGCCACAATAAGCTGGGGGATATCCAGGAAACAGAAGCCTAAGAAGATGTAGATGCCTTGAAGTTGCAACAGCAAGCAAATAAGCAAGACTCTTGCAGAGACACTAAACTGTGCTCAGGTCTGAAAAATGAACTCTCCATCCCACCCCCTCAGGGAGAAGATGCTCCACTAGTGCAGGGGTCTGGAAGGCACATACATACCTATAACTGAATAAAGTGGATCTCAGCTGGGGAACATTTCCGTTTCCTTTGGAGTGGGTTAAGGAAGGGAAAACAGAGGCAGGGTACCATAGAGCGACCATTGGCCAACAAAGAGGTGGTCAAGTGCTAACCGACCTACTATAATACACGTAACTTTTTTTTTTAAAAGCTCTTTTTCATGGGCTTTGATACATACATTCTCTTAATGCTCCAGAGCAATGATCCCCAAGCTGTAGGGCGGGGTGGGCAATAATATTTAGAGGGGGGCCAGTGATGATGGGGGAGAGCCAGCCTGGCACCAGAGTGGGGGGTGAGGTGGAAGAAGGAACTGGTGGGGGAGGGACCGGGGGAAAGCAAACTAGGGGAGCTGGTGATGGGGAGGGGGCAGCCGGCCCAGGAGCAAGGGAATGCCAGCCGGGGCGTGAGGGGGGTGGAGGGGTCCAGGCAGCTCCCGTGTGCTGCATCCCCAGAGCAGTGCAGCACCGGTTGGAGGAGGGGGGAGGAGCAGAAGGGGGCAGCGCAGCGCTGACCCAGTCCCGGGCCCAGAGCAGCGCTGCAATGGCCCTCCCTCCCTGGCCACAGCCCCAGAGCTATGCTGAAGTGCCAGCTGGCTCGGGGTGGAAGGGGGCAGGGAGAGCAGCTGAGGGGCGGTGGGCCGGACAGTGGCCTCAGATGGGCCAGATCCAGCCCGCTGGTCATATTTTGCCCATCCCTGCTGTAGGGCATGCCCTCCGAAGGAGACATGGAGGAATGTTTGCAGCGGGGGAGAGTGGAGGGGAAGGGGTGCAGAGATGCCTGGACCAGCCCCCAGAGGGAGGCAGGGAGGGAGCTGCCACCCAACTCGACACATCCCCAGCCCAGCTCCTGCCCCAGGCACAGTTCCACTCAGCCCCAGCCTATCTCTGGCCACAGCTTGGTCCTGTCCTGGTTCACTCGCTACCCCCAGGGCCAGCTCCGCCTCCAAGCCCAGCTACTCCCGCATCCCCAGCTCAGCCTTCAGCTCAAGCTCCTTGGCTGAGAGAACTGTGCAGTAATGGGGGTGCGGAGAGACGATTCCACTACTGGTGGGAGGCAGGGCATGACAGGAAGAGTTTGGGCAACACAGCAGTGTTTCTCAGCCACCAGTCCATTGACCGGCACCTGACCCTGAGATCTCCCTGACACAGTACAGGAAGCCAGAGATCTCTTTGACACAGAGTAGGCAGCCGATCCCTGGTATCAGAAAGATTGAGAAACACTGCTCTAGAGGATAAAGATCTCTGGGAGTCAGGATATTTAGGTTTCAGTTCCTGCACTACCTCTGACTTGCTACATGACTGTACACGAGTTGTACCTTCTTTATGCCTCAGTTTCTCCTGATGGCTATTTATACTAACTTGCACCTACCTCATGAAGCTATTCTAAGGCTTAATTCGTTTCTCAAATGCCTAGAGCAGGGATGGGCAAAGTACGGCCCGCGGGCCGTATACGGCCCGGCTGACTTTTTTATCCGGCCCGCAGAGCTGCTCGTTTGTTTTTGTTTTTTTTATATAAAGAAATGGCTCCTAAGTTGCCCCTTTAACCAGTACCTGCTCAAGTGGTGTTTTTTTCTCTTTTTGTAGAGCCTTCCGCTGGTCTGCTGGGGCGGGACGCTCCGGGAGTCAGCTGAAGCGGCGGCGCTTTAAGCCGCCGCTTCAGCTGACTGCCGCCCCAGCTGGGGGATCGGGTGGCGGCAGAAGCTCCCCCGGAACTTCTGCCGCCACCCGAACCCCTGGACTGTGCTGGGGAGCCGGCTCCGATTCGAGCCAGCCCCCCAGCTCCGCTCCCGGGCTCGGCTCTCCGCAGGAGCCGCGGCGCTTAAGCACCGCAGCTCCTGATGACAGCTGGGGGATCGGGGTCGGCCTCTGGTGCCGGGGTCTGCTTTGCCCTGCTGGGGCCCCATTCGGGTCCCCGCCGCCAGCGGCCTCGGCTTTTTTCTTTCTTTTTCTTTCTTTTTTTTTCCTCTTCTTTCTCTTCTTCGCCTTCCTTTCTCTTCCCTTCCTTTTCTCTTCTTTGCCTTCCCTTTTCTTTCCTTCCTTCTCTAACTTCTTTCCTTCTCTCCACCTCTCTTTTCCTACCTTCTCTTTTTTCTTCCTCTCTTCCTTTCTTTCTCGTTTGCCTTCCTTTTTCTTTCCTTCTTTCTCTTCCTTATTTCTTTCTCTTCTTTGTCTTCCTCTTCCTTCCTTCCTTCTTTCTCTTCCTCTTCCTTCCTTTCTTCTTTCTTTCTCGTCTTCCTCTTCCTTCCTTCTTTCTCTTCCTTCTTTCCTTCTCGTCCTCCTCTTCCTTCCTTTCTTCTTTCTCTTACTTTTTTCTTTTTCTTCTCCTTCCTTCTCTCTTTTTTCTTTCTCCTCCTTCCTTCCCTTTTTTCTTTCTCCTCCTTCCTTCCTTCTTTTTTAAAAAGCTTTTTAAAAATTAATTTTAAATAAAAACCTTTCTAAAAATTAAATTTCAATTAAAAATTCATTCAAATTCAATTAAACACAATTAATTAATTCTGTTCTACATTGAATTAAACTAAACCTTTAATGTTACAAAGTTTAAATTTAATTTATATTAGTTCACACAAACGCCCCATCCATCTGCTCTTGGTCCGGCCCCCGGTCCAATATATGAACCCATTGTGGCCCACGAGTCAAAAAGTTTGCCCACCCCTGGCCTAGAGAGTTCCAGCTGATGGTCCACAGTATCTTTTTTATTGCTTCAGCTCTGTTAATATGACTCTTTACTCCCACCTGCTGGTCAATAACTTGCTGTTTATCAATTTGAGTTACCTCATCCTAAAATTAATACCAATTTTCTCCTCATGACCATAAATACCAGAACTATGTGAACACTGCAGGATTCAGTTGTGAAAGGTTTGTGAACTGGTCCTGAAGCTCTACGAATCAAAAAGGCTGGGGATAAGAAGAACAGGGAGGGCTGCCTTACTATTGAATGGCATGAGAAAAGAGAACAGGCTTCCCTCTGCTTTGTGGTGGGCAGCAAGTTGGGAAGAGACTTGGCAGAGGAGGATGAGAAAGTGGAAAAGGCACTGTAAGTGAACCTGTCACTGAAGAGGGTTGACATCAGAGGGTTAAGAAGAGATGGAAGACTGCCACCGATAGATGAGGTTCCCAGCTCCCTTTGAGTATGGAGGATGGAAATCTTCTGCTATAAGGCAAAGCCAGAAAAGGTGAGCTTAGAAAAGAAGCATCTAAAAGGGGGATATAATAGAGGTCTATCAAATCATGAATCGTGTGGAGAAAGTGAATAAAGAAGTGTTATTTATCATAACAAAAGAACCAGGGGGATCACCCAATAAAATTAATATGCAGCAGGTTTAAAACATACATAAGGAAGTACTTCTTCATATAACACATAGTCAACCTGTGGAACTCATTACCAGGGATGTTGTAAGGGCCAAAAATATAACTAGGTTCAGATATGAATTAGTAAATTCATGGGGATAGGTCAATCAAGGGTTATTAGCTAAGATGGTCAGGGACACAACCCCACACTCTGAGTGGCCCTAAACCTCTGACTGGGACTGGATGGCAGGGAACATAACACTTGATAATTTCCCTCTTCGGTTCATTCCCTTTTATACATTTGCCACTGTCAGAAGACAGGATACTGGGCAAGCTGGACCATTGGTCTGACCCAGTATGGCTGTTCTTATATCATAGAATCATAGAATAATAGGGTTGGAAGGGACCTCATGAGGTCATCTAGTCCAACCCCCTGCTAAAAAGCAGGACCACTCCCCCTAAATTATCCCAGTCAGGGTTTTGTCTAACCGAGCCTTAAAAATCTCCAAAGATGGAGATTCTACCACCTCCCTAGATAGCCCAGTCCAATGCTTCACCACCCTCCTAGTGAGAAAGTTTTTCCTAATATCCAACCTTGACCTCCCCAGCTGTAATTTGAAACCATTGCTCCTTGTTCTTTCCTCTGTTACCCTCGAGAACAACCTAGCTCCCTCCTCTTTGGAGCAACCCTTCAAGTAGTTGAAGGTTGCTATCAAATCTCCCCTCAGTCTTCTCTTCTGTAGACTAAATAAGCTTAGTTCCTTCAGTCTCTCCTCATAAGTCATGTGCCCCAGCCCCCTAATCATTTTTGTTGCCCTCCACTGGACTCTTTCTAATTTGTCCACATCCTTTCTGTAGTGGGGAGCCCAAAACTGGACACAGTATTCCAGATGCGGCCTGACCAGTGTCGAATACAGGGGAATTATCACATCCCTCGATCTGCTGGCAATACTCCTACTGATGCAGCCTAATATGCCATTGGCCTTTTTCACAACAAGGGCACACTGTTGGCTCATATTCATCTTCCCGTCCACCATAACCCCCACGTCCTTTTCTACAGTGCCGCTACTTAGCCGATCGGTCCCCAGCCTGTAGCAGTGCATGGGATTTTTCCGTCCTAAGTGCAGGACTTTGCACTTGTCTTTGTTGAACCTCATGAGGTTTCTTGCGGCCCAGTGTTCCAATTTGTCCAAGTCTCCCTGGATCCTGTCCCTGCCCTCCAGAGTATCTACCATTCCCCCCAACTTGGTGTCATCCGCAAACTGACTAAGCACGCAGTCTATTCCATCATCAAGATCATTAATGAAGATGTTGAATAGAACCGGCTCCAGGACCGACCCCTGGGGCACTCCACTCATTACCGGTTGCCAACCAGACATTGAGCCATTGATTCCCACCCGCTGAGCCCGTTGATCTAACCAGTATTTGATCCACCTTACGGTCCACTCGTCCAACCCATACTTCCTTAACTTGCCGACGAGAATGCTGTGGGAAACCGTATCAAAAGCCTTGCTAAAGTCAAGGTATACCACGTCAACGGCTCTTCCCGCATCCACAAATCCAGTCATCTCATCATAGAAGGAAATCAGGTTGGTCAGGCACGATTTGCCCTTGGTGAATCCATGTTGACTGTTCCTGATCACTCTGTTTTCCTCCAAGTGTTTCAGGATGGATTCCTTGAGGACCTGCTCCATGATTTTCCCAGGGATTGAGGTGAGGCTGACCGGTCTCTAGTTCCCTGGATCCTCCTTTTTCCCTTTCTTAAAGATAGGTACTATATTTGCCTTTTTCCAATCCTCCGGGACCACCCCCGTTTGCCACGAGTTCTCAAAGATAATGGCCAGCGGCTCTACAATCACTTCCCCCAACTCCCTCAGCACCCTCGGATGCAGTTCATCCGGCCCCATGGACTTGTGCACATCCAATTTCATTAAGTGTTCCCTAGCCTGACTTTCCATCACCGAGGGCCACTCTTCTCTCCAGTCCGCGTTACCCCGTGTAGTAGCCTGGGAGCTGGCCCTCCCTGTGAAGACTGAAGTAAAAAAAGCATTGAGTACTTCAGCCTTTTCCACATCATCCTCCACGAGGATGCCTGCCCCATTCAGTAAGGGACCTACACCACCTCTGATCCTTTTCTTGTTGCTGATATACTTATAGAACCCCTTTCTGTTATCCTTCACATCTCTTGCTAGCTGCAACTCCAATTGTCCTTTGGCCTTTCTGATTTTATCCCTGCAGTCCCGAGCAATATCTTTATATGCCTCCCTTGTCATCTGTCCAAGCTTCCACTTCTTGTAAGCTTCCCTTTTATGTTTCAGCTCCCCGCAGAGTTCCCTGCTAAGCCACGCTGGTCGCCGTCCACATTTGCTGTTCTTTCTGCACATCGGAATGTTATCTTCCTGTGCCTTTAACAGGGTTCTTTAAAATACAGCCAGCTGTCTTGGACACCTTTCCCCTTCAGATCAGCCTCCCATGGGACCCTGCCCATCAGCTCCCTAAGGGAGCCAAAATCTGCTTTTCTGAAGTCCAGGGTGTGTGTTCTGCTTCTTTCCTTCCTTCCATTGATCAGGATCCTGAACTCTACCATCTCATGGTCGCTGCTGCCCAGGTTGCCATTTACTTCTACTTCCCCGATCAATTCTTCTCTGTTTGTGAGCAATAGGTCTAGAGGTGCAAGGCCCCTCGTTGGTTCCTCCAGCATTTGTACTAGGAAGTTGTCCTCAATATTCTCCAAAAACTTCCCGGATTGCCTGTGCACTGCTGTATTATCTTCCCAGCAGACATCAGGATAATTGAAGTCCCCCATAAGAACCAGGGCCTGCGACGATCTGGAAACTTCTGTTAGTTGTCCATAGAACGCCTCATCCACCTCCTCTTTCTGGTCTGGCGGTCTGTAGCAGACACCCACCACAACATCCCCCTTGTTGCATTCTCCCCTAAACTTAACCCACAGACTTTCAACCATCTTGTTTCCACTTTCATAGTGGAGCTCCGAGCAGTCATACAGCTCTTTTACATATAGCGCTACTCCTCCCCCCCTTCTTCCCTGCCTGTCCTTCCTGAACAATTTATATCCATCCATGGCAGTGCTCCAGTCATGCAAGTTATCCCACCATGTTTCTGTTATTCCATATTCCATGTTCTTGTATAGGGGTGTCTGAAAATACCCAGGAAAGAGAGAACAAGGCAGGAGGGAGAGTATACCTCAGAGCACATAGAGATGAAAGTCCCTGCCAATCCTTTGAAGATGGTTATGGGGGAATGAGCTAGATGGAAAGGAGATGAGGTGTGAACTCTCTCAGGCAGAAAAAGTATAAGGGTCTTACTGGATGGCACAAACAGTATGGAAGGATTTAAACAAGGAAATGGAGAAGGACAGACCAAAGGGGAGGAGAAAGAGGGATATAAGGATGAAGGACAACAGAGGATTATAGATAAAATAAGGAGGGATTAAGTCAGACAGAGAAATTAGGAAAGAGGGAAAGATAACAGGGAGCAGAAAAGCAAAGACTTGGGAAGGAAGAAACAAAAAGAAGTGGAAATGGCAGTGTTTGACCAGGGCTTCATCACTGGATCCAAAGTAGAAATCCATGATTGTATTACCCTTCCACCTCAGCTACTGTGTATTTTTAAATGTGGGTCAACAGATTCAGCAGTTTCGAAATGAACACTGTTCCTGCCCCACTATATTCTCCCCCACTCCCATTCTCTCCACAAATTGTGGGTTGGACCACCACTACACTTAAGCCGCACTAGAAGACTCTGGTGGGAAACATAGTACTACATAAACCACCTCCCTCTCATATTTCAGTTCTCACGAGTTACCACTTGACCTCAGACAGACCTTGAGGACTAACTGCAAGAGAGACTAATGTGTAAAATTGAAGCTAAAATGAGTAGAAGTCAGGGGAGAAAAAGAAAAAACACATAGCCCAAAGGAGCTGAGCGTAAAAACAAAACCCTTAGGAACTGGCCAATACATATTTCAAACAAAATTTAAGAAATGATACTGCTGTTCATAATATTTAACTTCAATAATGTCTGCATATGAAAAGTCTTTTTAGGAGAGACAGTTAATACCACAAATGTTTTGTTTTTTTAAAAATCTTTTAAAAGTTGTATTTCACTGGGAGGAAGGTTGCTTATTGTTGTTTTATTCTCATTGTTTTCCTCATTCAGTATGAGCAGATAGCAAGTGAGAAAAATCGAGTATGGGTGCTTGTATAAGAAAAAGCCCTGAATATAAGGACTGTCCCTATAAAATCAAAACATCTGGTCACCCTATCCTCACCTCAAACTTTCCACTTTAGATTTTCATTGTGCCCATTTAGATCAGACATATACTTTTCATTTTTTATTTTTTTTTAATATCTGAAGAGAGCGTGCAGTTGGAACGGAGACAGCCAGACCTAAACAATATAAAAAGAGACACGAGACAGGCAGACAAGTGAGTTTTATAGACGAACATAACAGTTAGGGTGGATTATATATTATTGCAACATGCAGCAGATAGTGTGCCAGCATCCGCTGTCTAATCCATTATTTTTACAGGCTTAAAAATTCATCCATAAAAATTCACTTTGTGTCTGAAACTTGAGAACCAAGGTTTCAGCTAGCAATTACATTTTTGGTTTCACTGTATTAAGATTACAAGAGTAACGTATGTATATTCTGTATTCTGTTCTGTATTCAAAACTCAAAACCAATTTACTTTAAAACTGAATTTAGAAGATCTATTTAAAAAAGGGAGAGGGCAAGATATTAAAATACATATTGGCTGCTCAATATGTTACCTTAATTAATTACTTACTTCACATACTTGCATATGAGCTAGTACTTGAAGCAGCACAAGACTGTTTTCCCCAAAGTTCAATAAAGATTCTTAATACAGAAAAGTAAAGGTATGCAGTTTGCATCAATCTACAATTTAAAGCTTGGCTTTGTGCTTCTTAATACTGGCAGAGTTTTAAAATGCAAAATATGTATGTCTGGAATAGACTTCAATGACTACAAAAATCCATGTCAAGCAGGCTACTCACCTGTAAAGGCTTATGCTTTTCTTTCTAAAAGCACTGACTTCAGAGAAAAAAATTGCAATGTTTACTAAAACATGAAAAGAGTTATATTTTAATCCTGCAAGGTTGATATAAAGGTCAGAATTCCTGTAGGGCCAAACTCCAATAGTTCCAGGAGCCCCAGTGCGTCTCAATATAAGAGGTAACATGAGAGGCTGCATTCCAAGCATCTGTAAAATGGAACTCACAGAAAAAAAACCAGGCATGACATTTTTAGTTTCTCTTTATACTGGCACTGCTCATCTCTGCATATTGCACCTTGTATCCTGAAATAGGTAGGGATTAAAATAAATAAATAAATAAATAAAATGAAATTGTCACCATTAACTCAGAATTGCTTTGTTTTGACAATTGGATTTTCTCCCATGAAAGCTCATGCGATAAATAAATCTGTTAGTCTTTAAAAGTGCCACAGGACTCTGTTGTCTTTCTACAATAGACTAACACAGCTACCCCTTTGGAATTTAACAGGCCATTTTGTCACTTAGCCCTTTTGTAAAACAGGATTTCAAATCTACATCCTGCTGGACGGACTCGACCCATACAATACATTTACCGTATGTGGCTTGCATAACATTTTCAGATTCTCCAATATCTCATTTGTCATTTTAAAGAAAAAAATAAGGTTGTGAAGAAAATCTTTCAGATGTGATGCAAGTGTAAACTAGCACATTGCATCTGCTTGGGTATGCAGACAGCCTAATAAAAGAGATGAGGTATGTGAACTGTCCTGTTGGCTACCCCTTTGGAAATTGACTGTGTTAGTCTATTGTAGAAGAACAACGGAGTCCTGTGGCACTTTTAAAGACTAACAGACTTATTAATCGCATGGGATTTTCTCCCACGAAAGCGCATGCGATTAATAAATCTGTTAGTCTTTAAAAGTGCCACAGGACTCTGCTGTTGTCCTGTTAGTGCAGTGGTCGGCAAACCGCGGCTCACGAGCCACAAGCGGCTCTTTAGCCCCTTGAATTTGGCTCTTCAGGTGCGGGCCTTGTTCCCTTTAATTGCAGACTGCTGCTGCGGCCAGGCTGGGGAGATTCAAATCTCCCGCCCTGAGCATGCTCAGACAGACCGTGCTCAGGGTGGGAGCGGCCTGGCCGAGAAGCGGCTCTGCCGGCCGTCCCTGCAGCTGTGAGCCTCCGGCCAGGTAAGGGGGCTGGGAAGGGGCTGGAGGGAGGTCTG
>ML685769.1:12012269-12049053 GCA_007922175.1 Pelusios castaneus | reverse complement strand
TTTGATTTGCTGTTACAGCCTGACCTGATGCTATGTCATACACTCCCCTGCATTTAATTTCCTCCCACTCTGTAACTTTCCCATCTTCAAAGCATCTGACGAAGTGGGATTTTCTCCCACGAAAGCTCATGCGATTAATAAATCTGTTAGTCTTTAAAAGTGCCACAAGACTCTGTTGTCTTTCTACAATAGACTAACACGGCTACCCCTTTGGAATTTATCTAAAAGGTGTCACTAAAGTCTCAACAAATCGGCTTCTATGTGATTTCTACCATTACATTGCAGCCAACAGAATCTGCCTAAAATGCCAATAGCTGTAATGTACCAAATGAATGTGCACATTAGTGCCTACACACCCTAGAGAATGGCAGTACAGTAAACCCACACTATAATGAACCTCTGGGGATCCAAGCCATTTGTTCAGTATAGCTGGGGGTTCATTGTAGGGGAGAGAAAAGGGGGAGACAGCTCCTCCAGCCCTGGAGAAGCTGGCACCAGAAGACGTCAGCCCCAACCCCAACCATAAACTTGAGCTGAAGGAGCTGTCAGTCTCACCTTCCACCCCCTTGCAGCCCTGGGGCTGGAGTTGCTCAAAGCACCCCACCACTGTGGGCAAGGCTGGAGGTGGGACAGAAGGACGACATTCAGTATAGTCATAGGTTCACTATTGAAGGGTATATGCCAAGGCCCTACTGTAGTATGTCATCACAAAAGCAGCTCTAGAAGAGAGGCCAGTTAAAAACAAAAAACAGGGCTATAAATGGCAAGTATGTTATATGAATGTCATTCTAACAATCATTATTTAGGATGATGTTGCTAAGATTGGTGCAGAAAAGGATCAGAAGAGTGGCTTTCACATTTCTGTAATTCATAATGGATCAGCAATTCTACTACAAACTCCTCTATTTTCCTGAAGTTATATAAACCCTAACCGATAGAAAATACAGTTTCTATAAACTAGAATTTGGCATTTAAAAATTAATATGAAGTCTTAAAATATGCACGCATTTTTAAAATTACCCTTCCACCCCCAAAAAATCTGCTTGGAAATTCTTAAAAGAGATTGCTGTTTTAAAAAAGAAATGGAAGTTAAATGCTTCAAAGGCAGATATCTGTAATCATGGGTGAGGATCAGTGCCGGATTTAGGCACAAGTCAAGTAAACCATTGCTTAGGGCCTCACATTATGAGGGCCTCTAAATGTCAGAGATAACTAAGCAAATTTATCATAAGATATTTGATGATGTGAATAAGGCTTTTTGCAAGATGTTTGTTTTATTTAGTTTTTTGTTGTACCTTTGCCCGAGTATATACGCAAATATAATGGTTTATCATTTATTTTTTCATTACCCTTTCTGTTATAATGTAATATATTTTTTTCTCTTTATTTTTTATGGTATGGGGCCTCTGAATCTTGACATAGCTTAGGGCCTCAGTATGTTAATCCAGGCCTGGTGAGGATAAAGTTAATTTTTTGTGCTACAACTTTAATCTTATCCCATATTAAAACCAATCTGTTATTCATCCAAACCACTTGAAAAATGCTCCAATTAATGTTTTAAATGATTAAGTTCCATTTGACTTAAGATTGCATTCCCATTCATACAACTTGTGCCCTTTCTGGTCAAAATGAATATAGTAACTGAGTATTAGCCAGACTGGTCGAGTTTTCCAGCCTTGTTCATTTCTATCATAGACTTACTATTTTAGTCTGAATACCCACTAAAATGTATTATAAGACTATTCCTTTGTGTCAACTCTCAATGTAAAGGACATTTGTTACAATTATGTTCCTTTGTCTGCTAGTTGCTGCTTTTTCATTGTATTGTACATGACTAGATACCAACTCCCTATTCCCCCCCAAAACCCTTGACTATTCCAGCTCTATGATATAGAATGTATTTGAACTAATTACAACACACTACATCCTTGAGATTACCACAATTTCAGTGGATGCTGGTGCCTAAAAGATAAATACTTTCAGATGAGCAGGAGAGAGGTGGAATGCAGTATACATTTTAAAACTAGTTTTCAATAGTCAAATCTATTTCCATAGCTCAATATTTAAGGAAAAGCACTTAAACACACTCACACTCATTATGGTTTTGGCTTGGCTGCTCAAGTCTATGCTATCATGACAACTACCAGATTTTAAGAACATAAGAACATAAGAACATAAGAAAGGCCGTACTGGGTCAGACCAGAGGTCCATCTAGCCCAGTATCTGTCTACCGACAGTGGCCAGTGCCCAGGTGCCCCAGAGGGAGTGAACCTAACAGGCAATGATCAAGTGATCACTCTCCTGCCATCCGTCTCCATCCTCTGATAAACAGAGGTTAGGGACACCATTCTTAACCCCTTTCTGGCTAATAGCCATTTATGGACTTAGCCACCATGAACTTAACCAGTTCCCTTTTAAATATTGTTATAGTCCCAGCCTTCACAACCTCCTCAGGTAAGGAGTTCCACAAGTTGACTGTGCGTTGTGTGAAGAAGAACTTCCTTTTATTTGTTTTGAACCTGCTACCTATCAGTTTCATTTGGTGACCCCTGGTTCTTGTATTATGGGAGTATTTAAACAACTTTTCCTTGTCCACTTTTTCCACATCCGTCATAATTTTATATACTTCTATCATGTCCCCCCTCAGTCTCCTCTTTTCCAAGCTGAAGAGGCCCAGCCTTTTCAATCGTTCCTCATACGAGGCACTCTCCAAACCCCTAATCATTTTAATTCTCTAACTAGACTCAGGATGCTATACACTTAAAAATATATGTGCCAATTTAGACACTACCTATGCTGACAAGAGGGATTTCCCTATTGCCACAGATAATCCACCTCCTTGAGAAGTGGTAGCTGGAAGAATTCTTCCATTGACCTAGCACTGTCTACACAGAGATTTAGCTCGAGGGGTTGATTTCTCTCCCCACTGAGCATCATAGCTGGGTTCAGTGGCATTGCTGGCGCTTGGCTCACGGGACACGAGCCCCAAGTGCCAGCGCCAGTTCCGAGTCCAGAGGGGACCCGGGGCCCAACAATCCAATGCTGGCCCCAGTCGAGGACCCAGGGCCCAGCAGTCATGCGGTCCGGCAGCAGTCCTGGCCGGGGATCCAGCTGCACAGTCCGGAATGGGGCCGGGGCCCAGGCTCCAAACCTATTTCCGGGGCAGTGTCGATCTAGTTTTCTAGTACCAGTCGCCCCAATCAGTAGATCATGATCTATTTCTAAAAGGCAGTTGTATTGAAACCTATGAGTATTGCGCCACCTGCTGGCGACACTTGGAAACCACTGGAGTAGGCACAGGTCGCTCCATGAGCCACAGGACAGCTGTGATCAAGGAGATGGCCTGTAACTGCTATGAAGTGCTTGACTTTCAACCATGCAGCATTTAAGATGCAATTTGCAGTAGGTAATTAGGTCAACCTAGACTGAATATCTGTATCAAGAAATGTTTCCTCTAGGACAGAGCTTCAAGGCTCCAATCCAGCAAAACACTTCAGCACATACTTAACTTTAAGAACATGAGCAGTGCTACTGATTTAGAGGGACCACTCACATGTACAAGGATGTACATAAGTGCTTTGATGGATCAGGACCTAAATCGACAAAATCACCACCTCTGGGTAACTGTTAAAGCTAGATCGTTTTAACACCCAGCAGGAGAGTCATGTCATATAAAAATTCTGTGCACACATACTACTACACAAGTAACAGGAATGATACCTTAGTAGGATCCAAAGTGCACCAGTTGCTATCAAAAATAGATAAATCAACAGCAAGGCTTGTGAAGGCCTTACACTTAGTTTGAGGGCATTGTTTGTTTTTATGTATCTGACATACATCTTGCCCACCAAAGCAAATCAAATTCCGAAATTCCAGGGAATGTTCTAGATATCAGTGTCCAGAACCCTATTGATTCAGGGGAAAAGAGGAACAAATGGAGCCCCTGCCATCTGATTAGCAAAGACACAGCTTCAAGAACCTCTGTAATTGTCTACTGTGCAAACAACTGGTTGAAGAGGCCCATTAATGCCTTCCTGTAAATAATACTCCTGCTCATCCTCCAAAGAGCAGTTTCACATGTTAACACTGTCAACGATATAACCCAGATGAAAAGAAGAAGAATGAGGAAGGGATCAGAGGAACATGGAACACAAATACAGCCCCTGGAGTGTGAAGAATGGCAAGTCACAAAGTCCCTGTAAAAATATGGGGGAGACTGAAGGAATCTGGCATAGGGAGCAGGGAAGGACTTAGTGCCCCTGACATGGAGATGCACACAGACATGCTGACAGGGTGGGGGTGGGTGGGCAGAGAGAATGAGGGAAGTTGCAAGGAATCCCTACAAAACAGTGACAACAGGAAGTGCACGGGGGGGGGGGGGGGGAAATACCAGAGGACGTTTCGGTGTGCAATGAGCTCAGCCTGCACAATCTACAAAAAGTGTGATACCCCACCAACCTCATTAATACTACTTGTAATGTGCATACTGTGTGAATGCCCAGCATTTTATAGTATATATTATTTGAGCGTATGCAAAAAATCAAATACCACCTTTGTATGCCTATGTGCATGCAAAAAGAGGAAGGAAGGAAGGAAGGAAGGAAGAATTCAGTCCTGTCATGGGAATTATCAGCATGATCTAATAGGAATTTTCAATTCCTAACTTCCATGATCTTTGGTAGCTTCTATTCTACTATTTTATTATGTACTTCGGATTTCGTTTTTCATTCTGCTCTCAAACATTTGTAACAGGACCATTTAAGAAAAACTTTCCAATATTCTTTCATTCACAATTAAATGTTTGTCATGTTGTATGTGTGTAAAAGAACATTAATGAAACATGACTTTTTTTTACCCACAAACACATGCACACACAAGAACATACACTAAAAGAAAGGACAAACTGATCTATACCCCAGGTTAAAAAGTTTCCATGACACTCAGTTTCAACTTCAAGCAAATTTTACCAGCTAAATTTGTAACTCCTCTAAATAGAAGATCAAAAAATGGAGATACATCTATGTTGTACATTTTAGTGATGAATCTGCAATGTAGCTATCTTTTTCTTTTAAAAATTAACTATTGTACCTTAAAAGTTTACAAAAGACTTTCAGGTTTCCAAAAAATAAATAAATAAATAAAATTTTTTAAAAAGAGAGAAACTTCTCCCATGCCAATATTACTGACTACTGAAAAAATTAGTAGCATATAATGTTTTGTAACACCATCACGATAGACATGCATGCCACTTTGCAAAAAGAATCCAGTTTCACCTAATATATCTGTGTGGGAACCAGTGGAAAAGAAAAGGGCATGTGACACTCCCCCCCCCCCCCCCCCCTCAAATCAGTGCTTTCATTTACTAGATGATGCAAGTGGAGGGGAGAGATTTGCTTATACTCTTGTACCAAGACACAGAAGCTAGGGTGCAGCCACCATTCCATCCCATTCCCCTATACACAGGCTTGAAGTTGGAGAACTTGGCAAATTGGTAGTGGAAAGAGTGGATGATACACTGTTTCCAGCAATAAAACAAAGGCAGCCAAGTGAATATCTTTCCGCTTCCAGTTCCTCAGGATCAGGGATCACAGCCTGCTCCTGTTTTCCACATGTATTAGGTCTCCAGGTCCCTTCCCCCAATATCCTTAATGGCTCCTGATCAAAGAGCTGTAACTAAACCCAGAGGTTTGCAGAGAGTGGTTTAATGGTTTACTCTGTCCACAGAAGTGAAATCAATAAGGCAGCGTTACCGGTTCCACAAATATTTGTTTCAATAACATTCAAAAGGTATCCAGTGCCTATCTCTATAGTCATTTTGTCTCTAGGTTCCTGTGTTAGGGCTGTTGTCTTTGAAATATAATCAGCAGCCTAAATACAACCCATGATGTAGTACTTCATCAAGGAGCACCTACCCTGAAAATGAACTGCTGTCAAGTTCCAGGGCACATCTCTGGAGCCCATTTAGTTGTATCAAACCACTGAAGCTAAATTTGAAAGTGAATTTAAAAAAAAAGAAAGAGAAAAAGAGAGAGAATTACATTTATAAATTCATTCCATTCAACTATATTTTCCCAATCCTCTAGTCCTGGCACTCTCTTGCGTCTTAGTCAAACTCAGCTAAGGATAAATAATGCTTTTCATTACACCAGAGCAACTCCATTGCATTTACAACCATGTAAATTAGGACAAAATATGGTACTAGGTCACTCATCAACACACTACTCTGGAGGACTAGGAGACTTCTTCCTTGACCAAATATTCTTGGAGGAGGAATTACTGTCAGAAGTAACATCATGCATTTCCCATTGACTGTCAAGAACGTGCACAGGTTTTTTTTTAGAACCTCCATGTTGAGGTGCCTCAATGTGCTGTTCCCTAGTGTTTTGAATCCTAATACCTATTTTGATTTGCTGTTACAGCCTGACCTGATGCTTTGTCATACACTCTCCTGCATTTAAATTTCCTCCCACTCTGTAACTTTCCTATCTTCAAAGCGTCTGACGAAGTGGGATTTTCTCCCACGAAAGCTCATGCGATAAATAAATCTGTTAGTCTTTAAAAGTGCCACAGGACTCTGTTGTCTTCAGACAAAGTAGATGAGGTTAGCTATCACATTCTCATCGACTGCAAACTTCTTCCTGGTAGAGACATAAGTTTACACCTTCATCCTCAGTTTACCCAGCTGCAGTAACACCTACAATGTGTTGGCTAACTTTGAGCACTTCTCATGTAGATACAGAGGGGTGGATGTGTGCACAAGAGAATGATCATGGAACTAACTGGCTGCACCTAAAGTGCTGCAGGAACACACTTGGCACTGCATCTGGGAGGCTGGGAACCTCTAGGAGTAACTGAGCTTCCTTAGGCACAATCCCTCCCATAGTGGCACAGCTCTGCACCAAACCCAACATAGCACAGACATTGGCTCTTTGATAGCTGACTTCATTTGCATGCCCATCTGTAGTCAAAGAAATCAAACTCAGCTTCTGCCTTCACTTTACCAATTTTTCCCCTTATCCTTTATAGAAGTCCTTCAAAGTACTAACAAAGCCAATTCTTGAATGCATTTTTGTGCAACTATTAATAAAACTAACAGGCCCAAATTCTGCTCTTAGCTTCCAGAGTATAAAATTGAGAGTAACGTCATCCAAGATAACAGAGTTATTTAGATTTACACTGATGTAACGGACAGTCTGCTGGCCCATTGTCAACTCATTATACACCCTTCCTTGTGACACTTCAGAACTGTATCTGGAATTTCATTTCAGACTTCTCCACTTAGAAACTGCTGAGGCAGTCTTTATTCACTGTGTTTTAAAATGGTGTCAGAACAAGGTTTAAAGAAATAGAACCTAGCCATAACTTAGTTGTTTGAACACTAATTTAGACCTAAAATGCTGCGGGAATGTTCTGAAGTTGGGTTCGGTCAGTGAAAACTTTCAACCATCTAAGAACCTGATACAGTGTTCCGACTGGTCTTTAATTCCTCCCAATAAAGAAAATGAGAATTCTAAGAACTTTGCAAATTGTTCTAAACTAAACCCAGAATGCAGAGCCTCAGAAAATGTTCTGATTATTCTAACCAGATTACTATGGTTTTTTTTTCATTCAAGGTAGGAGGTTGATCTCATCCATGATACTACTTTAGAGAATGGATCCGCAGACTCACTAAATTGGTCTAAGCAATTTAAGGACTGATGGTTTTGCTTTGAGTATTACAGATTGTTACTCTACTGAGATTACATATTATTGCTGAAATATTTAACTTCCCAGACAAGATCTGTAAAGTTGTATATAAAAAAGTCAAAGGGATCAGATGATCAATTTTCCTGTCATTTTACTCAAAGCAATGCATGCTGAGTGAAAACAATTTGTTCACCTCTGCTGCCAAAACCCAGAACATAATTTTGCATGATCCATTTAACTTTTTCTGGACATTTTTGCCACATCTTTCCTGGTAACAGATTAAATTTATGAAAGAAAATAGTGTTTAATGTTCAAGGTAACAATGACAAAATAAGGTACTGCAAAACAGCAGAGCCAATTCTATTCCAGACTTTACTTTGTTACAAATATGATTGTTTCTGAAGATAGGAGAGGAACAAGAGTTCTTTGATTTGAGAACTCTCATTTCTCCCTCACTCCCTTTTTCAAGGCCCCATACAATGACACCACACATTCTCTCCGCCACGAAAAGCTGGAATCCATTCCCTCTGAAAAAAGCTGTTATGAGCATAGTTAAGCAAGCTACCTCTATAGAAGGTTTCCAACAACAGTTAACTGTCCTGACAGAGAAAAAACTAAAAACAAACAAAAATAAACAGGGGCTGTCTTCAATGGCCCCTGGAAGAATCCTCCCAGCACAGAGGGAAATTAAAAGGATGTGCCTGGCTCAACATTGCCCCTCTTGCATAGCATAGGGGCATCTCAGGTATTCAGGAGTGATGCTCTGACAATTCTAGATGGCAGAGCAGTTCAGAGACAGCCTGGGTAAAGTTACTACTATAGAGTAACCCTCAGAGCAGCCAAGAATACAGGAAACACAAAAGATAACTTCATGCTATCTTCATCCTCTACCCCTTTTTGGGGCTGCACCTTCTCTGCTGCCCCTCTTAGGCACCAAAGCATAGACCAGGGCTGTCAAACATACTGTCTGTGAGCTGGATATGGCCTGTGAACCTCTTCCATCCAGCCTGTAACTGCATTCCATGAGACAACACTCTCTCCCTAACAGAGAGAGTGGTCTCGTGGTATCGCAGAGCACAGTCTCGCATATCCGATGTTCCATGATACTGCAAGAATGTACAGGTCTCACGGCATCACAGGGTATGTGCAACTGCGCTTTGTGAGACCACATTCTCTCTCTAACAGACAGTATCGCAGAGCACAGACTCACATACACAGCGATCTGCCAATGCCGTGAGAGTATAGGACCTAGTATTTCCATTTATGGTATGTACAGCCCACTTGAAGAACACTTAAGTCAAATCTGGCCCGCCATAGCAAATGAGTTTGACCCATGGCATAGACTCAGGCCCAAAAGTCCAACTAAGAACTGTGAGAATTCTTCAAAGTTGCACTTTATTTTCTTTCTGCAAATTAAAGCACGGGTTGCACATAGTTACTGTAACAGTAGTTTGGCTGAAGGAGAAAAGGTGTTGTGTCCATCTGACTTCAGGGAAGCAATGTTTGGTTTCTGCACATAATATATGAAGGCATGTTTGCAACAGCAATGAAAGATTCCAAGCACATGACATGTATTCAGGGGACCTGAATATCTATCACACAAAAGTGGCAGATTTACTCATTAAGGAGTTTTTATTTGCTGATGATAATGCACTCTATGCTCACTCAATTTATAACTGATTATCTCACTCATGCAGTCAAATCATTTTGTTTTACAATCAACCTAAAAGAAAACTGAGGTACCTTTCCAACAGGGGATCCACATTGTCTACCCAGTTATTAAGCTCAGCAATGCTCTTCTCAAGTTCATGGAGAAGTTATATCACCTGTAGAGTATGCTGTCCCTGATTGCCACAATTGATGATGAGGTTACCCAGCACACAGCTCAAGTCAGCTCTGCATCTGAAATGTTGTCACACCACCTAGGGCGTGACAGGGGCACCAAAATAAAGCATTACTAAATATCCATCAGACAGTCATGCTTGCAATGTTTCTTTATGGTTGTAAAACACAAACATATGGCTGCCACATTACAAAACGTGATCAGTTCCACATGTGCTGTCTTTGATCTGTTTGCTGCATCAAGAGGCAGAACAACATCAAAATCTTTAATTGTGTTTGGATGTCTGGTATTCAAAACATTCTCATAAAAGCTCAGCTATGTTGGTCTGAGCAACTCATTCACCCATGGTCAACTCAAAAATACACAATCTTTTATGGTCAGCAAAATCAAGGCATCTGTTTTCCTGGTGGAAAATACAAATGATATGGCACCCTGAAGTCAAACTTGAAAGCGTGTCAGGTAGATCCATCAACTGGAAAGTAACAGTCCATGACAGCAAAGTAGCAGCAAATTTGTCATGTCGCAGTTAACCTCTTAGAAGCAAGGTGTATTAACGCCTTATGTCAAAAAGATGAACAGTGCAAAGCAAAGATACATCAACCTGTAAGGGTCACAGACATGCTTGTCTGTTCCACATGCAACTATGTGTAGTTCTGACATTGATCTGACCTCACATACACTATAGTGCTTGCTGAATCCTCATACTTCAACTAAGAATCAATGAAATATTTGACAAACTTAAGGTATGTTTGAATGGCTCTAAAATGTGAACAGATTCTACAAAGACAAACTTCTTCCCACCTACTTCTCTCTCTTTTCCACACTATACTGGAGACAGTGTCAATGCAGCATCTTGAGTTTGAAGAATTGCAAAGAGCAATGCAAGACATTTCCTCCCTGTGTCTAGCAGCAAGAGAAGGCTCAAGATTGAATCCCAAACACAAATTTCCCCAACAGCAGCGTTGACACTAGCCTACAGGGTCACCCCAAAGGGCCTAACCAACATATCTCCTGGAGTATTAAGGGAATTAGCCATTGAACTTACTCAACCACTGAATGAAGGGACACGCTAAACATACCAGAATGTCTCAAAGAAAGTGTCATTCTGATTTTTTTTAAAAAAGTGATCCAGATAATTACCATTCTGTAAGTTCTATACCACACAAATAATGGAGCAAACATTATATCAAAAATATCATTTTAGGTCTAGACTGTGTCTACACTAGTGTTTTATTATTGACTATTCCACACCAATATTCCTACCAGTGCATCTTTACCAATGGTTGCAGTAGCTGGAGGGTGAATATAGACAAGGCTCCCGCGGCAACATTTTAACCAGAGCTCAGAGCAGGTTTAAGCAATACATTTACAAAACTAAACAGCAGCACTGTTGCATTGCTGACACTTGCACTACCCTGGACGGAGCCGAGCCAGCGATAGCAACAGTGGGAAATGTTTGGCGAAAAGTCTGATCTAAAGGGCAATACTGAGATACAGGCAAGCAGGGATGATAGCTGAGGCTTTTAGTTTGAACCCTAATGAACCATACTATAGAGAGACACCCTGCTTCATCCAGAAGGACATGTAGACAGAAATATTCTGGCAAAAGAATATTTCTGGGATATATTAAAAAATGTTCTGGCAAAATATTCTGACAAAGCACTGGCCAGGAGACTTAGTTGGGGTTGGTCCTGCTTTTGAGCGGGGGTTTGAACTAATTTACCTCCTGAGGTCCCTTCCAAACCTCATCTTCTAGGATTCTAGTCCAGATGGTAGTGTAGTATTAAGATCACGGGCCATAACCAGAGAGGGCATATAAGGGGGTTCAAATAGCTCTAATGCCAAAAAAGTGTATAGTTGTGGCAAGAAAAGCAAAATAAGAGGGTGCAAGCTGATGCAAGATAAAATAGGTTGGGTTTTTATTTTTTTTAAAGGGACTGCTGTATTTCCCTTCAATATAACAGCAAGGCACCCACCTCAGGCTTCCAGATCCCCTGTCCCCAGCTGTTCTCTTTTTTGGGTAGAGATACACATCCTTCTCCCAGTTCTGACAGAGGTTTTTCTAGGCTGATCAGTTCCCTGTGCTCCCTGTGTATTCCCACAGAGACAGGCTGCCCAAGCAGAACTGGCTTGCTTTCTCTTGAGACACAATTAACTCTTCTAACTGCTAAAGTTACAGGTTACCGTTTGACGCTTTCTATTCAAGCCTACTTTATTTGTAAGGCAGAAAGCATTACAGGTAAAACACATTAAAAAAAAAATCAATAAAAGAACATACACACACATTAACAAGCTCACCAGATTTCACCCTAACATGGATTCTCGGAGGATTAGTCCTACAAACCCCTAGTCAAGAGGATTCCTAGGGGCTACAACTTCAATTCAGAGTAAGCACCCAGTATCACCAGACGTCATTAAGCCCAGCCCTTCCATGCCTACCCAAAGGACTGGGGCCCTCCATGATCAGAAGTCCTGTCAGTTGGCCGTATCAGGAGGAAGGCCCTGTACCTGTTTAAAACCAGGCTATTTAACCAAAAGCCAATTTCTTTGTCTATTGGTCCCTGGAGAATCCTGTATGAATTCATTAGTATATGCAAAATGCTCCAGGGGGTGGTTTCAAAGGGCTAATACCAGAGGAAGTACATTAGCATTCCTCTTACTATTACAGAAGGTACATACACTGCCACAGCACCGCACACTGTACACAACTGCACAGTTAATAAATGTTCTTCAGAAGGTATTCACCCTATTTTGATAAATTTTAGCTTATAAGAAATAACATTTGTTCAGGATCTGACGAAGTGGGTTGCAGCTCACAAAAGCTTGTTCCTGAAGAAATTTGTTAGTCTTTAAGGTTCCACAGGACTTTCCTGGTTTTTGTTATAAAGTTATCTGCATCCCTGTTTGAGGCGTATAGGACTAAATCAGTAGGCACTTAATGTAATTGGCAAGTTCCAAAGGGTAGCCATATTATTCTAGTTCAGCAAAACAAACAAGGAGTCCTGTGGTACTTCTAAAGACTAACACATTTATTTATCGCATGAGAGCTCATGGGAGAAAATCCCACTTTGTCAGACGCCGAGTTCCCCATCTTCAAGTGCCTGACATCTGTACAGAAAGACAGGGAGGAAAGAATGGGAAGAGACAGAGGGAAGAAAAAAGAAAAAGACGCACTACACAAATGCAAAAAGAGACAACATGATCAATCAATAATAGAGACAAGAACTGGCAGTGGAAGCAGGAAAATGAAGAAGGTGAAACAGACGCACAAGACAGAGTGAGTTAGAGTTCATTATAAAGAAAGTGATTAAACTGTAACAGGGTGAAACAGTGTAAAGAACTCCATATACCCATTTAACTCACAGGCTTTTGAGGATGATGTTACCAATATTTTTACCTGGGTTAGCAATTTAAGCCCTGCTCATGGTCATACTGCCTATATAACCAAAAGAGAACCCCAGTACCTAGGGTGCCATTTGAAGACCAGAGTTGTTTGCATAAATTAGCTACAACACAATGCAGCAAAGATAAGGATCTGAAGCAAATCAAGCAAGTTCATGCAAAATTAAAGAGTGAAAAATGCATCAGTAACTAGGTCCATCTCCTGTGTCACTTTTAAAAGACTAATAGATTTATTTATCACATGAGCTTTTGTGGGAGAAAATCCCACTTTATCAAACATATTCTCCCACGAAAGCTCATGTGATAAATAAATCTGTTAGTCTTTAAAAGTGACACAGGACTCTGTTTTCCTGCAGTAGACTAACACAGCTACCCCTTTGGAACTAGGCCCATTGTGCCCAACTATTACAGCATTTAGGGCTATTCAAAGATTTTAGGGGGGGGAGAAGAGAGGTAAACAAGACTTTTGAATATTTCAGTACCTAATATTCATTTTAACTCATACCACGATGTGCAAGGCAGTGCAGGTATCTAACAATAATCTATGATCTTTTGTGACATTAGTTGTAGAAACAGGCACAAGTTTGATTTGTTCTGTTTTTTTCATAAACAGCATGGTAACAGTTCATTTCTTTGATGCGGATATCTACTGGTATCTAATTCTCCCACGGAGATTGCTTCACATCAGAGTCTCCAAACAGGAATCCATTTTTTATTTCTTTTTCCTACTTCACAATAAGATTATGACATGTGCCTTTTAAAGAAAAATGTTCTAAGCAGCTTGTTCAATAATATATTTATTTTCTAACCTACTGGTTATTTTCTAGTTTTAAAGTACCTCTTTTTGTAGGACAGGAATGTTTCCAAGAATATAGACTGCATGAAAATTCCACATTTGTGGTATATTTGAATCAAAAGAGAATTAATCTATTAAAATTCCTGTGGATAAAATTTGTTTGCATTCAAAATCCACATCCACATCCAATGTTCCATCTTGCCCATGATCCTGTCATGGCTAATGCCAAGTGCTTCAGGGGGAATATAAACAGAAGAGGAAAGCATCAAGTGACCATCCCCTGTCACCCATTCACAGCTTCTGGCAAGCAGAGACTAGGGACACTTCAGATCATGCAACAGAGTCTTGTGGCACTTTTAAAGACTAACAGATTTATTAATCGCATGAGCTTTCGTGGGAGAAAATCCCACTTCGTCAGACGCTTTGAAGATAGGAAAGTTACAGAGTGGAAGGAAATTAAATGCAGGGGGGTGTATGACATAGCATCAGGTTGTGCATCCCTCCCATCCTGGCTGATAGCCATTGAGACAGCTTGTTTTGAAGTGGCTTCTTATAATAAGCAGCACTAAAATAGGACATACTTCCAGACAATATTTCGTCATTCTTTTCACTTCACCTTACAAGACTATTTTCTTCTTATTTAAATTAAAGTCAAGAAATCAGAAAACACCTCTTCCCTATTCGAAGTAAAAAGGTGTTATCTTCATTCTCAGCATAATGTTCCTACAGTCTGTGCCCACAGTGCAACCTATCTCATTGGCGCAAAATTATCAAAGACTATGAGATGCCTGTTAAGTGGAAAGATTATGGAGTTTCACTAAGCTGCATATTCAAGATTTCCAAAATTACAAAAAAAAAAAGTGTGTAGGTGCAAAAAGACACAATACACATAAAACACTGATCAAAGTCAGTATTTTATACATCATATTCATAATATTTTTCTACATTGTAATGTTGAACTATTATTCAGAATGCTTCAGTCTCATGAAGAGTGGTCCAAATAGACAAAAGAGAAAGAATAACAATAAGAGAAATCCAAAGAAAAGAGATGTACAAGATCCACATTATACCAAACATTTAAACTACACCCTCATGTGTTGTGTTTACAAATGATTTCTAGGAAGTCTCCTCAAATCCTACTAAGTTACCATTCACAGGGCATGTTAGTTTATGGAAAGAAAAGTTATTTCACCCATTCGCTTAAGTCCTGACTCTGCATTATGGGAGTATTGCCACTGATTGAAATGAATGTAGGCTCAAACCCTGACACCAGTATTTCAGGGCTGGTAGAATTGGGTTTCACCATTTACATAGCAATAATCATTTTACAAAGAAAATAGCTAGTTCCACCAATTTCTGCAATTTTGAAATACTAATATAGCTGTCAATTAGCTAGCAAACCAAATACTTTTTGTATTTATACTCCTATAATCCTAAAGAGAAACTGCATTTTATGGAAGCTTCACTTAAGCTTTCTTGACTCAATAGGCCTCTGAAGTTTTCACCAACCTCTTACTCTCAATTTTAGACATGTTATTAATGTAAATTTTTCTTAACAATGTTAAGTCATGGGCCAGCCCACTGACTTGGCAGCATTTCTATGACACATAATATAGGAAGCACAGGTTTTGCAAAAACCATGGGCGTTCCTCTCTCAAAGACAGGAAGATTTAAAATAAAAAGGCCCAGTTAAGGAAATGATGAAGCCCAATAATTAAATAACAATACTTGGCTCTTTTATTGTGCTTTCATCTCTAGATTTCAAAGTACTTTAGAAGTCAAGAGGAGTATCATTAGCACCTTTTTTAATATGGGGAAACTGAGGCACAGAGCATAAATGATTTACCAACGTTCATATAGCAGGTCAGGGCAAAGCTAGGAAACCTGCTAGCACAAGTATGTACCTAAACAGTAAAGCAAATTAAGTTATTATCTGCATTCCATCAACTGCTGTATCACGTGGTTACACATGGGCATAAGTCCAAACTAAGCATCTAAACCAATTCTCTGGCTGCTAATGAAACAAAACAAACAGAATTCACAGCTTCACACTAACTAGTATTATCCTCCAAGCCCTTGCCTGTATTTGTGCTGAAGTTACACTACAAAAAACTCTCTTTAAAAATAGTTATTCTAAATTATGTACAGACAACGTCTACCAAATGAGATATTTAATGCTTCATCTCCTTCCTAGTATATATTGTATGAGTTTGTAAAATGATTTATTACGTTAGTTCAGCTCTGTCCTGTTGAGAAATCACAGATCTGAACACAAGAAATGTATTTAAAATACGGCTTTTGCTAAGACAGATTGAGTCTCCACTAACCTTTATAATTAATCAAGCAGATCGGTAAAATCATTAAAATAAAATTTACTTTCAACAATAACAGAGAATCTTACATCTGAAAAGATAGCTGTTTAAATGCCAAGATGCTCCACAGTTCCTTGGAATCCGAACTAAGAGATACCAAACAAACTAAAATCCTGCAAACACCAGCAATTTGATTTGTTAAGACATGAAAACTGAATTAAAGATATTGATGTTTAGGAAATCAATCTCCGTGATATGTAACAACTTACACGGCAAAACTATTTTCTTTGAATATACATATCAACAAAAAATGTCAACATCCCTCTTTTCTTCATGCCTACGCTGCTTTGCTGTCCCATTGTTTGAAGCCCTATGCACTTTGCATTTATGATTGAGACAGGTCTGTAGCTTCCTCTCTTCCATTCACACCACTGCTACCAGTCCTTTGCATGATTACAATGCTTTCTGAAGAGAAATAGCATGCTCATTCACAGCCATCCTCCTAAGCACCTGGTCTCTTGTCTCAGAGGCCCACTCTCTACTATTTCCTCTGTAATGGTTACAAAATTTTATGACACTTGAGTAATCTTCCAATTTTTTTTTTATAAAATGACAGATATTTGACAAGAGAGTATTTGGCTGTTTGAAGTCAAAACCTGAAGCCTTCATTTTGGATGCCCTGGGATGACAACCCCATGATGCAGAAACTTCTTTTACAAGCTAAAATTCTCCATTCTTAAGATCCCTCCTCAAATCCAGGATTGATATGATTTGAATTGCAAGCTCTCTCCCTACCAACATGCTCTGAAGAAGAATCAAGAATGGTACCACTATTACTGGTCCAAATATACAGAGATCAAAGACAAGTGTGTCCACGCTAGACGTGTATGGAAAAATGTTACTTAATGACTCTCATCCACTAAGGTTTTTCCCTTCTCTACTAGTATTGGCTCAATCTTACTGAATCAGGAAGCACAGATGGACAAACCAGTTCAGACAGAAGCAGCTGGCCAAACCTTCCCCAAGTCTGAACAGAACCCAAATCAAACTTAACATTGGGGACACTTCCCAAGCTCAGGGATTTCATTCCAAGCTCATAAAAGAAAGTGAGCCCAGTTACTCTTCATATTTTTCCCTTATGCATTCCTTTTTCTGAAGGCTTTTCCGAAACAGGTCTGACATATCTAGCATCAGATACAAATGAAAAACAGTGGCCATGATTTTTATTTAAATGACGTCCTCTTTACAGCATTCCATCGGGGCTCGAAAAACCCCAGGGGCCAGGAATTGTACCATGGCACCTAGCTGTGCCTCAGTGCTTCAGGGGCGGATCGCCCCCTAGTGCCTAAAAAAAAAAGCCACTGGTACCAACAGTTTCAGCGGTGTTGCCCCTGCCACCGAGAGGTGCTGTTTCTTTTCAGCAGCAGGGGGCACCTTAGTTTTTGGGCTGGTGCCTAGTTTGCCACTAGATTTGTCAAGCCCTGCTTTAGTTCAAATCAGAGGCCAGCACTGAGTTTCCAAATTCTGCTTTGCAGTGACCATTGAAACCATTTATTGGCCTGCCCTATCCTCACCTCAAGTCACTCATAAACCCTGCAACCTTTCCACCATTTGGCTATTTCTCTTCTTTGTAGTACAGGCATTCTTCAGAAAGTAGCTTGCTCTACTTCTCCCACCCTTCTGGTGGAAGATGTGTTTCTTCTTTCACATATTCCAGGGAATGACAGCAGCAACCGGGTGGTGGGAATCTTCTCCCAGTATCTCCAACTTCTCAGGAAGTTAAATGTATCTGTATATTTGGTCTGGAACCTGATTTTTAGATTCCACTGGGAAGCGTACATATTGCAGGCCCAAGTTTTTAAGAGCCTCAACATCACTTCAGAGACCATAAAATTGCAGGTCTCCGCAGGGCAGTGCAGTGCAGTAGATAAGATATGCATGCAACCTTGTCACCGTCTTGTGGCTGGCCCATGGATGGTGCCATACAGGCTTTTATCCCGGTAAATATTAATGCAGCACTCCAGACCAGCACTGAGCAGTAGCCAGAATCCTATTACTAGGTTTGAATACAAATATTATGATCTATATTGATGATTACCTTTTCCATTCAACCCCTTTGAAGCACCTGGCATTGTCCACTGTCAAAACACAAGATACTGGGCTAGCTGGACCACTGGTCTGACCCAGTGTGACTGTTCTTAAAGTCAACTGAGGCACAGTGACACTGCCAGTATTTGATTCATGTTCATGCAAGGTAGGTGGATACAAGGATTGGTTTTTCTAGCACTGTCTACTTTCTTGCTATGACCTAGATACACACAAAATGGTACTCCTGTGGGTTTGTTTTCAAATTGCAGGATTTTTTTCTGTACATGGTGCTGTAAGAATTTAAAATGCACTGTCATTGAGTCACAAGAGAGAAACAACATTTTATACAGTGTGCACCAGGGTGCTAAGTGCCTTACAGGACAACACTGCCCTTAACCATAACAGCCTTTTTAAACAGACAATGATCACAGAACAGAAACACTAAAGCAGGAACACAGCCCTGCAGCAGACCACGCTGCCAACTTTGCCCTCATATCTACACTGATGACACCATCACAGAGCCTAATCAAGCCACCTACTCCATCAAGGGCTCGTTCACCTGCTCATCCACCAATGTGATTTATGCCATCATGTGCCGGAAATGCCCCTCTGCCTTATATATTGGACAGACAGGACAGTCTCTGCGCCAAAGAATCAATGGACACAAATCTGACATCAGAAATTGCAACACTGCAAAACCTGTAGGGGAACACTTCAATCTCCCTGCTCACTCCCTTGACGACTTGTTAATAGCTGTGTTGAAACAGATGAACAACAAATCACAGCTTCAAAGAGAGACTGCAGAACTCGAACTTATATGCAAATTTGACTCAGTTGTCTTGGGGTTAAACAGGGACTATGGATTTTTCTCGCATTACAACTAGTGATTTGACCTCCCCCTCCTCTATGTGCTGTTCCCCAGTGTTTTGAATCCTAACATCTATTTTGATTTGCTGTTACAGCCTGACCTGATGCTATGTCATACACTCCCCTGTATTTAATTTCCTCCCACTCTGTAACTTTCCTATCTTCAAAGCGTCTGATGAAGTGGGATCTTCTCCCACGAAAGCTCATACGATAAATAAATCTGTTAGTCTTTAATAGTGCCACAGGACTCTGTTGTCTATATGTACCATATTATGATTTCCTATCTCAATGTGACATAAGCCTGAAGCCTGAAACAGTCCAGTGATCAGATTAAAAAAAAGATTCTATGTTTACTTCCACATACTTTGTACTAGGTGGATGAATATTATTGTTCACATTCAATATTTCCTGCAACTATTACCGGATTTCACACCCTTTCCTCTCAGTTATGAGAAACTGAATCCTTTTCCTTTCCTCAACAAATCTAACCTTCTCTGCACTTGTAGCTGATTTCCTTCCTTGCTGGAGATCTATACAGACCAGACTCTCGGGTTTCTGGTTTGGTCTTGAAAATTCCAATTCCCCACCAATTACTCAAGGAAAGGTTTTTACATTTATTTGTGATACGATTTAAATAAATTAAAGGATTTGGACTAAGGAAAATAAGTCAGAGAGAGACTGGTGTTTTTATGCAGACACTATAAATTCACCTCTATAGCAGGTCACTGAGTTCATTACTGAACGCCCAAAATAGCTAGCCTGCCAAATTATACAAACAACTGATTAAAGCAACTTCCAAAATACCAGAGACAGAGGCCAAAGGCACTTCTTGCCTCACATGACTTTTTCCCTCTACACATTAAGTTAGACACGATACCCTGGCCAGAGCTTGCTTAGCGGCTTATCGACACTTGGTGTTTGTTAAAATAATTAGGAAAACTCTTCTTCTAAAATGTGATCCTAATTTACAGACATGTGACCTCATTTGGAGTCAAAGTTTCTTTCTTTTCACTATCTTTACTAAATTTTGGCCAAATGTCACTACTTCCCCATCCTATGCAACACTCTTTACCTTTTTGGGGATGCTGAAGGCCAGACTCTCACTGTCACTAAAGGAGATTGTATTTTAATCACTGACTTCTTGATAACTTCAGGATACTAAAATATTTATCCTCTTTTTGATGATACAAGTGATTTTTGGAGGATGAGTGGTTTCCATTATTTTGAATCCACTAATCAGGTTAGACAGGCTTTTCCACCTCGTTCTACTTTGCTGATTTGCATTTCTATGGTGTCCCAGCCATAGATCTTAAACAAGGAACCAGAGTGCCACTAATAACCTAGTTAAGTCCCATGTGCAGAGTTTTTTAAAAAACAAAACCAAAAAAACCACCACAATGGTTGGATACAGACCAAGTTACTAAGTATTATGCTCTGTGCTGCAATCTGTATATGGAAATAAGTGTGAGACCACGAGCATAACAAAAAGACTGTGGCAGGATCAGAAGGAATACCCCAGTCTCCTGAATTCTAGTCCTCGGTTACAGCAAGACCATTTTTCCTCCTTAATAAATCCATCAAACCACAAAAAGTACGTCTATAAGATAAAAAAAAAAAAAAAAAAAAGAGACCGAAAGACCATAGGAGAGAGTCTCAGAACCCAGGGCAACTGGCTCAGGTTCACATGGCTCATGCTATGAGCCTAAAAATAGCAGTGTAGAGACATTCCCATTCAGAGTGGAGTCCAGGCTCTGTAACCCAGAGAGGGTGGTGGTCCCAGAGCCCAGGCTCCAACTCTAGTGGGAAGGTCTACACTGCTACTTTTAAGCCCATGGCATGAGCCTGAGACAGCTGACCCAGGGCCTGAGACTCACTGCCATGTATTTTTTACTGCAGTATAGATATTCTTTAGTCAGCTAACAGCCCAAAATTAAGTACCAGAATTGGAACCAACATTTATGATAATCCCAGGGGATGACAAAAGTTTGAGAATATTTTAAGGTATGAGGAGAGTCCTTCCTGACAAGAAGAACCTTGAACAGAACAGTGGTCTCTTTACGGGACAGAATCTTAGTATAATCCAGAGAACAAAGGGGTTGTCCTACAGGTAGTAAAACAGAGGGACAAACACTACCTTTGGCTAGATAGCAAGCCGTAAGAATTTAGTTTAAATTACAAGCTACCCGTTGGAATTTCTCCTAGTAATCCTGTAACTAAAACCAAGCGTCAATATCAGGAAAAAAAAGCATTGCCTCTCAACCCAGATCCCCCCTCCCCATCTCTAATTTCATGCCTCCCAAGAGTGAAGAGCAGAGGAAACATAATTCAAAGGTTCTGCTAAAGAAAACGACCTCATCCTCCCTCCCATAAAGAAACACATACTCTTTGAATGGGAGAGCTATTAGCTCTGTAAATATAACCATAAAATATTTCTGTCCACTATACTGAACAATTAAAACAAAAAAGTATGAAGAAAAAATAATGAGTTCTCCAACCAAAGTAAAAGGTAACTAAATAAAATGTTGTGGGAAACACCACAGTTAATGCCTTCCACTTGCTCTAGATGAAAATTTGAAGTCAGTTAAATGTGTATCAGACAATAACTACAACAACAGGGCTGTGAAAAGTTAATTACCAGCACAAAAGAAGAAACCTTTAAAAGACCATTATTCTCATTCATGATTTTTTTTTATGCCATGTCTACAGTAGCACATACACCAGCAAAACTTTTGTCGCTTACGGGTTTGAACAAACACGCCTATGAGCCATGCAAGTTTTGTCGGCATAAGCTCTCGTGTAGCTCCATTATGCCGACTGGAGAGAGCTCTACTCTGGACATCATAAAACCAGCTCAACAAGTGGCGGTAGCTATGTTGACAGATCCTGTCGGTACAAAATATCTACATGAGTGCTCTTACAGCAACACAACTATATTGGTATTACAGCTGTGCCATTGGAAGCTTGTAAGTATACATGACTTTAGAAAACAATATCTTCACTGAAGAAGTTAAGACCTCCCATAATAATTTCTCACTACAGGGTTTTTCTTGAGGGGAAAATAGATGGCACTCTCCACCTACGAGGTGCCCAGGAAGCCTATGAAAGGGTCCCCAAGGAACACAAAAAAAATTCTATGATGAGTGTCCTAGGTCAGCCATGGAATGACAAGACTTTTTCAAATGACAGTTTATCAACCTCAAATACAAGGTGTGCCATGTTCTTTAGGGTATAGCAAATTAGGCTCCACTGTAGAAGGAGGCTCCTGAGAATCTCTTTCTTTCTCACTTCACTTTCCCCCAAGAAAAAAAAAAAATCTTTCAACATTTTTCAGGGGAGTGCAGAGAAAAGACCTCTGGGTCACCTCTAAACCTGGTCACTGAGCAGAGGCGGCGTTTGGGGTGGGCGAAGCAGGCGCACGCCTAGGGCCCCAAGCAGTAAGGGGCCCCGCTGCCTGCTTTGCCTACTACAAAAGCCGCGTCTGCCTTGGTCAGCAGCAGGAGGAGCTGGCCCTTGGGGCCAGGGCTGGCAGCGGGGAGCTGGTGCTGGCGGCTGGGGGAGGACCAAGGGTGGTGGGGAGCTGGGACCGCAGCAGGGGTGAGGGGGCGGTTAGGCAGATTGCCCCCCCAATGGGCCTATAGGGGGCCCCGCAATGGGTCTTGGCCTAGAGCCCTCAATGACCAAAGGCCGCCTCTGTCACTGAGGCCCAAATAGTAAGAGCAGAGAAGGGGAATTATATCCTACCTCTGAGACATGGAAGTAGACAGAGGAAAATTTAATTAGTCTGCCATGTCCTTCAGTTAGTATACTTGTTTTTTCTAATGGGAATAGGTAAGCCAATGAGCCAAGAGTGACCCCTCTACATTCCTTGACCAATGGGAGTAGCTTTGCAAATAGAATAGGCAGAAAAGCCATGGTACAAATGGTTGGATCCAGATTTGACATTTGAACATCATTGCTATTTCCAAGTCTTCTCCCCCCATCTGCCATATCTGAAATCCAACAATCTGCCATTCTTTAATTACACTTATAGCTACCGTTTGGGCTATGTATTGCGTCATAGTGTGATTTCACTCTCATAAAATACACAATACATGGATTAGAGCAAAATGAATTATGATTTATTTACCCATTAGCAAATAGAACATGCATTTTTTTCATTCCAAAACTGCTTTATCTGCAGATATGTCTACACAAACTGCACAAAGACAGACCAAGAGGATACAAGAGACATAGGCTGGATGTGCAGACATCAGGAAAGCCCATTTGTATAGACTGGCAAAACTGAGGACATGGTTTACTCTCCTCCCTTGCTCTGTATCTAAAGACTCTTACTTTTTCCATTACAACAACAGGCAAGATTGCTGCACATAAAAGTCCTAAAACACCCAAAACCTGGTATTACAAGACTTCCTTGGTAATTTGGTACTATAGTGTGTCCACCAAACTGGTTAAAAAGCCATGCAAGAAGTCTGTCAAGAAGTTAACCAAGATTTAGTAATGCAGTTCTCAGTGGCAGTCCTAGGAATCACAAGGCTATATTTTGCATTGAATATTTATCCCCCTTTACATTGTATTTTTCTGTACGGAGGAGTTTTTCATTTTGTTTTTAAATTATGGAATTGGTATCCAGAGGATTGCATGGAAATTTCCAGTAATAAAAATCCAATAAATAAAGCATGGCTCTCCACCTGTATTTTATTTTCTTTTCCCCTCTTCATGTGGTCTTCTCTATTCATATTGTCATCTCTTCAGAGCAAAGATTGCCTCTTATTCTATCCTGGTAAAGAGACTAGTCCAATGGAACCCCATTCTTGATTGGCTCTCAGACACTATATAATACAATGTGTATACAGTGTCCTGAATATTACATAGTGCCTTTCTAACAGTTCTGCTCTTTACATATTGAGGGGTTGTAAGGCCAAAAGAAGCCACAATGATCATCAAGTTTGATTTCCTGCATAATACACAGGCCAAAGGACTTCCCTGAATGAATAATTCCTGTTTGAACTAAAGCAATTATATTCATGTGCATTCCTAGTGCTTCCTACTCACTTTTCACTGCTTTCTCTTTATGTTATTTTTTTTCTGCTTGTTCCCCCTACCTTTCTACTGTAGCATTTGGGAATTGTGTAAGTTTTTTTTTAAAAACTTAGAAATTTATTATAGAGCGGTATGAACTCTCTGTTATTGACATTAGGATTATTTTCTATAATTTCTAATTTTAAGGATGAAAACCTAAAATAGAAATAATCCTATGGCATGCAAGGTTATAACCTTGCTTTTGTAGGCATCGGTAAAATAAACACTAAATATAGTCTTGGCCAAAGTCTCTTTAATGCATGAGTCCTGCAAACCTAAAGAGGCAATATCGGTGACAAACATACAATCTGAGTTAAAAATCTTGCAGTAGGGAGTTGCATTCAAAGTAGTCTGGATAAGTCACCGAAATGGATATAAAAAAATTGAGAACACGGGGAGTGGCTGCAAGAAGTGATATCACAAACACCACAGCTAGCAAAGGGTAAGCCGCAAGAGATTCAGAGGGTTGTTTAAGACGCCAACCATTAGATACTCATCCAAAACCTTTCCCCTACTCCTCAAACCTGCATACACCTATCCATGGGCACTCTAACCTCATTCACCCACCATACCTTTAACAATATTATCTCTCACACACCCAACAGATCTAGAATTTCTGCTGGACTTAATACCAGTTTCTCCTTTCGTATATTACACACCCCAAGATTTCTTCAGAGATGTCCCAAGAAAGAAGTCCTCAGAATGTGTGAAAGGAGATGAGATAGTCCAAGGGAGAATAGGGATAAGATGAGCTGATGTTTGACTCAGCCATATGATAAGGTTTGTGGCCTGTGGAGAGAGAATTACAGGTCTGTTTATGCACAGCCCGGAAACAGTATATGAGAAAGTAAGGAAAGCTTATGGGAATGCTATAAGTTACAGATTCATAACAGAGGTTGAGCCTTGGTCTGTTTCGTTCCAGAAGCAAGCAACTCACAATACTTCAGATTCATTCCATTTCTTGGTAATTTTAGCGTATTAGTAAATTTAAATAAAAATCATTCTGACTTAGAGAAAACCCTCAATAAAAAGATCCCTATATTACAATACACAAATTAGGTCAAAAGGTTAAGCTCCTAATATGAAATTATTTGGGGGGGGAGGAATCTTGCAAGAAATGGGCATCTTCAAACTACTGCATAATGTATTAGAACAAAAAGGCCTCACAAAATACTCCCTTTTGTGATGTTCTCTGAATTAAATACATAACATTTGGACATTGTTATGCTCAGTGTAACTAAATAATAATAAAGACAGAGTCCTGTGGCACTTTTAAAGACCAACAAATTTATTTTTCGCATGAGTTTTTGTCGGCAAAGTCCTACTTATCTGTCTGTATCTGTGCGAGCTGTTTCATGAGGTTAATGGATTAACACTTCATAAGGCTGTAATCAGTGCCTTGCATGTTGACAAGTTCCAAAAGGGTAGCTGTGTTAATCTAGAAAGCTCATGCAAAAAATAAATTTCTTAGTCTTTAAAAGTACCACAGGATTCCTTGTTTGTTTTATTGAACTAGACTAACATGGCTATCCCTTTGGAACTACACTAAACATAATACATTATTCTAAGATTGGCAAACAATTGCAAGATAGTTTGAATTGAGTGGCCATTTTAATTGGTTGATTTACTTTAAACGACTGACATTATTGCAGATCATGCAACTCCAGTGAAACTGTCACCATTTGATGCCAAGTTATTTTCCAACACAATTTCCCATCCCATGCCGAATTATTCCAATATCAACAGATACAGAGGATGCAAAAGGTTAATAAGTGTCAACTACACTCTTGACTAGACATTGCATTCTATGTTAATACAGTGGGCAGCTTCTCTCTTGCAAACCAGACTAGCATCTGGACTTATTTGTAGTCTTTAATTTTGTTCCCTTTGTATTACACAAACTGGTGAAAAGAAATTTCACCTTGATTTTTACTAGTAAAAGTACAATAATAGAGACTCAAATGCTGCCCTGGGTGCTTACACTTTAAAGGCCTTGATTCAACAAACATTTACATAAGTGTGTAACTTTATTCAAGACAAATGAGTAGTCCCATTGACTCTAATATGACTATTCAAGAGTAAAGTTGTAGTAGTTGCATATGTGTTTGCAAAGACGGGGGCCCATGGGTTCAAGTCAGTCAGATGTTGAGCCAAGGGTGCTCCAAGTAAAGAGCTTGCAATCTAAAGTCAGTTTTTTAAAACCAGTATTGTAATAAATAACTTTCTGTAACATGCCTCCAGTTACCACAAATCATTTGCTTCCTGTAAGATATTGCAAGTTTACAGCTCTTGGAAGATATTATTTTTCTTTCAATGACTGATACAACTTCACAGATTCATTTTTTTGGCCCATGAAACAAAGTATCTGATTAGGGAAAAAAAGGAAGTCAGTAAAAGGAGAGTGAAGGCAGTACAATAGCTGGCATACCAGTGCCATGACTCCATGAAACCCAAAAATGATGAATTCCAACTGCAGCCCCTAGGGAACATGGAGAGGGGGAAGCCAACACCACTTCAAACTAGCTGGATTTCAGTGAGAGAAACTGCTGTACTACCAACTATTTCTGCCCTCCCTACTTAATGGAGTCCAACTGCAGATTGGCACACTTTAACCACTGTCAGACCTGGGAAAACTGGTGACAAATCCCCACCACAGGAAAGATACAGCTGTAATCAAACCTAAAGGTTTCAGTGAGTCTCTTAGCTATGTGGTACAGCTAAAAATGGAGCTGAGTCTTCCTCAAAATTCTTGAAGAACTCTTTAGTTGTAGAATCTGGTTTCAAATTAGTCACCCAAAGGAAAGCAGTGTAACATCTGCCAAATCCAGGCAGAAATTTGTATGACAGAACACCCCCCCCCTCCCCATTATTAGATGTACTAGAAAGTAACCCAAAAAAATTAAATAATAATATTACATGTGAAGCACAAGATAGAAAACACTAGAAAGTTGTAATTTAAGATGCAGGCCCTTTCCTGTAACAGCAAATCAGCCTGACATTTTCCTATGTCATACACTTCCCTGCATTTAATTTCCTCCCATTCTGTAAATTTCCCATCTTCAAAGCATCTGACGAAGTGGGATTTTCTCCCACGAAAGTTCTTGCGAAAAATAAATCTGTTAGACTTTAAAAGTGCCACAGGACTCTGTTTGTTTTTTTAAAATAGAAGCTAACAAATGAGAAAATAGGTGAGAAACTTTTAGAGATACAGATTGAAGTGGAGGAAATAAAAAAAGGGTCCTCAACATTAGACTAATACTAGACTAACTTCCATTAGTGAAAATTAACTATTCTAAAAAGCTTCTTATTATGGTTCTTATTATGGCTATTAGTAAGCTAGAAACCAAGAAAATGAGGGAGTTGGGTACTCTCACTGGTAATCAGAGATAGGGATGTGGCTAGTGGGTAAAATGAACCGTCAAAAGAAGAGGACTAGAATGGCAAGAATTGCTAGAAGGCTTGTTCTGCTACAATCTAGAACCTTCTGGAAGGTAAGAACTGCCTGCGGTACCATTTCTTCACAGATTTAACTAGCTGGCTCCTCCTATTTTTCAGTCTTTACGGTGCTGAATTCTCATTCTTGTGATTATTTCTCATTCTTACAGAAGCAAATGCAAAACATGCTGATCAATACTGGAAACAGGTATATAGGCCAGTCATCAGAACCACTAGACAGGACAGGTGATCAACACTCAGCAGTCGTGGCATTTCAATCCTTTTCATTGTGTCTCTCTTTTATTGATTCATAAATAAAGGCAAGCCCCTCAGGACAGTGGATCCCAACTGCCAGAGGCCTTTCCAGGTGGAAGGACATGCACTTCCACTGCGTTAGTAGCCACTGCAATAGCCATTTCCCCTTCACTTTATCTGGCCACCCAATCATTCATATGACAAACAAGGGTTGAGTTAACCTCACATTCACTGGAGTTTATGAATCTCCTTTCTACCTTTTCACAAAGTGATTAATGGCTAGTGATTACCAAGCATCAGTGTAGGAGTCTCTCTCTGACTAGATGTGCCTAAAGTTAAAGGAAGAGGTAGGAAACAAGGTACTGAATGGACTAAAATAATTAAAACAATGAATAAGTCATCTAAAGTAAAGATGAACAGTGCAAAAAGTAGCAAGACCGAAAGGGTTCATGCTCATTTCAGAGTTCAGGTAGGAATTGGTTTTCAGTTCTTTAAGATCAAATATTCCCTTCAATGAAACCATCTATCAGAGCAGAATACTAACGAACTTGGCGAGTCTGAAAGCAAAATATTTTCTTTTGCCATGCTACATTTGAAATATAATCACAAAGCACATCCTTTCAGGCCTTCCAGCAGTTTTTCAATCTATTCATCTCTGACACCCAAAAAACTACAAATATCAGTTGGTAACTATATTATAGTAACTGAAAAGTCAAAGACTGGACTTGATAAGATAGTTGCTAAAAACCTTCACCCTTTCAATATAGCACAAAATGAGCAATCCAAAGAAATAATGGAGGCACCTCCCTATGGATATGCACCTCCCTAGAGTTTTAGAATTTGCATGTCCACCGCAACTGAAGAAATACATGAAAAGTTAGAGTTTAAAAAAGCCCCACAACCTTGAAATGTTAATGTGAGATGGTTGGCTGAAGATGAAAAATGACCCAGTCACAGCTACAAACATTCATACAGTAAAAGAGGGTCTGGGATAATTGCCACCGAAGTGATTTTTTTTTCTTTTTTTTTTTTTTTTAAAACTCCCTCTCCCCATTGTTTGAGTGGAAAGAGACCTCCTCCTCATACTTTTCTTCCCATTCTTAATGGCCTTTTCAACACGCTGAACAATATTCTGCTGTTTATTTTTCAAAAGTTGGATCAAGACCACTGAGCACATCAGAAATGAAAATATTAGAACACTGGCCCTGATCTAGCAAAGTCCTGGTTACAAGGCTAACTGCGTCTCTGAGTGCATGCCCTCAGGTACACCAAGCCTTGGGCCTTCACCTCTCTTGGAGTGGAACCCCATGTCTCTCTCCAGGCCATGGTGCCCAGTAGTGATACAGTGGCTAGACAGCCTTCTGAAATCAAAATACTGTTTAATCTTAACAGTAGGATCAAACAACAGTGAAAGAGAGAAAGCTTTTCTAAACCAGTCTCTATGCAGGTTATCTTACCTAGGCCATGTACACACGATCACTTTATTGCGCGATAAGGCTCCTGTGCGATACAACAAGCACGTGTGTACACACGAAAGCGCTATATTTACAGCGCTTTCCTTCTCCTGCAATAATTTATTGCGGGACAAGTTTGTCGTGTGTACATAGCCCAGAGACTTGTCATCCCTTTGCGGATGCCTTAACTTAGGTAGACCTGTCTTTATAGTCCCTCCCAAACAGCTGCTCTCTCCCTAGTAAGGAAAAACAAACAAGGAGTCCTGTGGCACTTTCAAAGACTCACACACACACACACACCCTACTTCACCCCCCTCTTTCCACACACACACACCCACACACACCCCCTACTTCACCCCCCTCTTTCCCCAAGAGACCTTTGTCTCAGTTTGCAGGCTCTCCTGGTTCTACCATTTACAAACCAGGACACCACCACCATTTGAAAAGCACATCCAATGACTTCAGCAGGGGACTGGAGGCAGGACATCAAGTGAATGGCTCCTACATTGTCTCTTAAGTACTAGCAGATGGATGGCTGTCTGAAGCCATTGTACCCTTTTCTGCTTAAGTGCAAACATCCTCTTTCTGAATTAACCCCATCCATTCACAAAGTAAACAAACAAAAAGAATATAAATGATTCATAAATTTAAGCATATGAGTATTCCCAAAGTCAAGGCATGTTAGTTATATATGTGCCTAACTATGGTGGTCTGCAACTAGCTGAGCCAGCCTTGTAACTTCTTAGTTCTGACATCTGATTGTAGCAGATGTAGCTCCTTAACACACATAAATGAGATGTGTTTCCATGAGAAGAGGGAATGGCGACAAAGGAGGTCTTGGAGATTAGCTCTAGAAACGGTTTAGCTTGGAGAAGAAAGCTTAGGCTGATCTTTATATCACATTTTTGTTGTCAGTAGTCAATAGAGTACTCCATTCTTTGTCTGTCTCCAAGCACATGCACACAAGAGTACATCTGCAAGGGCAGTACAAGGAAGAGGAAAGATGGGAGAGTGTAGCAATGGATGGCCACATCTAAAGGCAAGAATGTAAAATCCTTTGAATGGAAAACATGACAGACGTATCAGAACCAAGTAGTTTTATAATACATGGTTACCATTTTGAGAATTTGAGCAAAATAGATGCAGACGTTGTGATAAGAGGTTGATCAAACCCAAACTGGCCCTTTTTAAGGAAATAGATATAGAGTCTGAAGAATACTTGTATGGAAAGTTTGTTTACATTAGGATAAAATGAGTATTTAAAATGTTCTGTTCTACCTGTTAACATTAAAGGGTGGGCAGGAAGGCAGACAATAATAGCTAAAATACATTTTTCACATTTAAAGAGTTCCAAGGAGCTGCACCTCACATAGGAATGAAGAAAAAAAATTTAAGATGACATGCCCCTTTTTATCACCCCAATAAGGTAACACACATCTCGTCTGTCTTGGAAGCACTTAGCATCTAAACACTTCACTACATATTTGAGGTTTGCAATAGTTAGTGTTAAACCACAGTCATAAGCGTGTTATTGCTTACTCATTTAAATTCCATAATTTATGGTTTATTAGACTGGGGCACTGTTTACCTTCAAGTAAACCATGTGAGCTACACTAGCACCTTGCAACCTCTCCTGCTCCAGGAAGGAGAAGTAATCTGCAGCAGCATTTATTGAAGCATTTCATTTGATTTGCTGTAACAGTCTGAACAGCTCCTATGACTTACACTTCCCTGCATTTATTTTCCTCCCATTCTGTAAGTTCCCCATCTTCAAAGCATCTGACGAAGTGGGATTTTCTCCCATGAAAGCTCATGCGATAAATAAATCTGTTAGTCTTTAAAACTCCTTGTTTGTTATCTTGAAGCAGTTTACTCCCAGCTTTTCACCAGTCTAGATGGACTGGTATGCACATTTTTGGAGGGGATGGGAAGAGGGAGGAAGGGGAATGACAAGGAGTTGAGCTAAAGTCTTTTGATAGTGCTAGCTGCTCTCCCCACTTTTTCTGTGACCAACAATGGGATACAGTAGCCTGCACAGGAGCCTTAGTCTCCTGAACAGGCGCATAAGTGAGTCTGAGTCCTACAGTGTTAAGTGGGGTAAGAAATGTACTGAAAAGTCTATATTAATGAAATTACAGAAACAAAGGTTAAATATTGAAAAAAATAAATGTATGGCTATTTCAATTTTTTGACATATAACAATTATTATCTAAGCTTTGTAAAAGAAAAGTAGATGTTGTCTTGGATACAGCTTATAAGAGCAGCAAAGTTCTATACCGGAAGCGTTCCCTTTGTTAATCAATTGCTAGCAAAACTCAGTGTTAAGCTAAAAGGATACAGCGTTTGAGTTGAATGCTTGGAATTTTGCTGTGTTTTATGATAAGAAGCAAATGAAAGTAATTCCTCCATAGGTAGTGCTTTGGGAACAAATAATTGCATGGCATGACTCAAAGAGGTATCTTCATAACAAACAGCTTTTATACTAAAACCTTGACACACTAACTATTCTTCTTGAAATACAGTCAAATAAAACTCTAAAGTTCACTTTACAAAGACTTAGAGTGCCGTGTACACTCATGCACAGTTTGCTCATAATCCAAATTCAAACACAGGCTCACTAGAAGCCTGGGGTGTAACTAGAATCCTGCTTCTATAAAAATAGAGAAAGAAATGGATTTACCTTTTAAGAGTACAGCATTTAGGTCAGAATCATTTATTGTTATAGCACCTACAAACATAATGACTTATCTGGCCAACCATCATTAGGACAGCATTTATCTTTTACTTTCTACATTTATAAGACGTGCCAACCAACCATCTGGAGGTTAACAAACAAAACAAATTTATAAGCCACCAGCCTAGATCTTATGTTGAATTCCATGTCATAGGCTGATGGCTAGAGTGCACTGTGTAGAGGACAATGTAATTACATATACAGTGAAGAAAAATAATATAATATAGTCTCAAACCTGACCTATCCAGGAAGCAGGTTCAACATGGAAACTGGATATTGGGGTAAGTGTAGCAACCAATAGCCATGTTCAGTAAAGAGGAAATGGTTTAAAAAAATAAGTAAGTTAAAATTAGAGATAACTCTTTACATTTCATCTCCTTGCAAAACAGCACTTAACCTTAATTGCTGTTTAAGTTGTCCCTTAGTCCACATGCTTACAGGCACAGTTGCGCATACATTCACCACCACTTTTTGCTAGTATTTTCCTTTCTATAAGCAGTGACTTCTAGCTCATCTCAAATGAGGGCCTCATCCTTCATCACTCACATCTCTTACTGACGTCACTGGAAGCTGTGGTGTATAAGGAATGCAGGGCTAGCTCAAAGCGTCTTTACTGGAAAGACAGCTGTAATTTCTGGGTTACATCTTCTGTGTTTCTGCTTCTAAATTGCACTTGCTTCAGTGCACAAAATAATGTGGTTACAGCTTTGGAGTTCCCTGTATCTGAAGCAGACTGGAATTCTTCTGGCCAGTATAAGATAGAAGAAGATTATAGTCTGCTTGAATAACCTCAGGTGATAACTGTGTAGCTCCTCAGAAAGAATCCCTATTAAAATAAAGGTGCTTAGATTTCTATATGATTTGTGTTGCCAAGAAAACACTTACTCAACAGCCTGCAGTTCAGTTCTTCACAGAACCATTTTTTCATGAACTCCTGCACATACACAGAGCTTCTCTAGTACATTATAAACCAGGAAAAGAAAAAGTTCAATAGACCTACAAAGAAAAAGAATATGCTTTACTTTTTTCTATTGCATTGAATGGATTGGGTATGGACAATGAACATTTAAAATTGCAGACCAAAAGTAGGAATTGTAGCATACCATAGCACAGTGGTTTTCAAACTTTTTTCCTTGGGACCCAGTTGAAAAAAAAATCATTTATGCCCACAACCCACCAATTACATCTTTGAGCAATGCATTCCAGTCTTGCAGCGGGGGCAGTAGGGGGTGCTGCAATCCAGTACTGCATCCTGACCCACAGTTTGAAAACCATTGCTGTAGCAGAATACATACAAGATAATAAACATCCCTGTGCTCCTGTTCAGCACTAAGAGATACCATACAGACACGTGATTACACTGAGTGAAAACTCACTCTGCTTCCTAGAGGTTCATTTATGCTTAGACTTGGCAGAATTTGATTTTATTTTTAAAAAATGAAGAAAAATCTTAACTATTTTTATTTTTAGAATTGCTGGAAATTAAGCGGCGAGGGGAGGACTGGGGTTAGTGTAGCATTGACAGGAGAGCCTGAGTCACCAGGGCACCAGGTTCAGAGGAAGCTGCAGTCCTGGCCCAGGAGAGCACAGGCCCCCCAACAGGACTGCAAAGAGTCACAGGATGCTGCTGCTTGGGACGTCTCTCACACTCCTGAATAGAGAGTAAGCGAGCAGAGCTGTGACAGTGGACCTGCGTAGGGCTCCCGTTGTGGGCTGGGAGCCAGTGACACCGATCACTCCAGGCACAAAGCCTGGGGAAGGCTGAAGTCCTGGTGGGGCAGACCAGAGATCCCTAGCCATGGCCACAAAGAGGATGGGTCCCTGGCTGTGGAAGTGGCCACCCCTGCTGAATGGCTCCTCCTCCCTTCCCCTACCACTCCCAGCCAGTCCTCCTCCAACCATCCCTGGCCAGAGGTCTCTGTTCTGCCCCATCTACACCAATGCCTCTCTCCCCACCTTGTGCCTACAGGAATGGGGCACCACCAAACCTGCGGCAGCGTGGTTAGCCCCCTGGTGCCCGGCCGTCACAGGAGCGGGGGATCAGGTCCATTGCAGCAGCAGAGCTGCAGAGGGTTTGCTGGTCTGCCACGAGGCTAGTGACACCAGCAGGCATGGGGACCGTTACTGATCTATTTTTTCCCCCATCAATTTCAGCGTCAATTGACATTGACATTTCCACAGGTCCCTGAATTTAAATTGTACCCTCCCAAGCCCTGTTTCTGTTCTATGCACAGTTACAGAATTACTAACTGTAGTCGGATAAAAGCCAAAAGCTTAATTATAGGGGGAGGCACAATCTTAAAAACAAGTTTTAACAAAACCAATTGTTCAGTGCAATCACTCTGCAGTAGGCCAAGAGAACAGGAGTCACTTTGTGTGTTAATTATTTTGAAGTAACAATGAGTTAGAGCAGCAGTTCCCAGCCTGGGGGCAGGATCCCCCTGTGGGGGCCACAAAAGGTTCCAGGGGTCCATAAGGCTTCAGTAATATTGAGGTCAAGTAGCACCCGACCGCCCCAAGCAGCAGACCTGAGCTCCACTCCAGCCAGAGCAGAGGAGCAGCCCCACACCGGCCAGGTGCTTGGCTGGAGATGCTGGTGGGGGCACAGAGTAGTCAACCCACCAGACCCCACCTCCACTAACCTCAGGCCATGAGGGATGGGAAGAGGTGGAGCCAAACAGGGTGTGAAGCAGGGGCTGTGACAGGGAAGGCTTAGCGTCTTACTCAGGTAAGAGCAATGCATTATTATGTCATTTGGTTTTATTATCATCAACACGGTTGTATGTGTCCATAAGGGTCATGTGTGTTTATGGCTGATGAGAGGGTGGGGCAAGAGCGAGGGGCACATGTTTTAATTAGTGTTAACTGGGGGGCCACTGAGTTAGAGTACTCGTACTTCCCTCACCCCAACAGTGCACTCCTCCTGTCTTCACAGATCTACTGAAAAGACCTATGCCACAGCAAGAGTCAAGAGCTAGTACGCATCTAGAAATAGTAGTGCTTACAGAACACACACACGCATACCCTTCCACAAGGGCTGGCATATAATAATATATTATATGTAATATGAGTGGCATACTTATCTGAAGGATCCCTGCCTCACTAGTCACACACAATCCAACTTCAGCAGTGAAGTTGGCAGAGGTATAGAGAGAGAATCAGCCAGGGATTCAGATTATCATGTAGTGTGGAAGCTGAGTGGCAAATCATGAATGAAGTGGGGTGGGGTGCAGACATCATAGAGTACACTGAGCAGAGGGGAGAGGAATGGCAGTGTCTTTGTTAGTCTTTAAAAGTGCCACAGGACTCCAAGTTTATCATCTCTCTCTCTCTCTCTCACACACACACCCCCACCCACCCAGCCCGGTGCCACTCACCCAGGAAGCACACAGCATACTGGTAAGGATGTAAAATATATTGTTTAAATTATATATGTATCATCATTTAAACCAGGGGTCGGCAACCGTTGCTGGCCCCCGTGCCAACCACACCCACCGTACCCTCACAGCAGGTGCCGGGGCCGGGGGCGGGGACCAGGACTCCTCCCTACTGGCCCCGCCCCCCCTTGCCGCTGGGGATTGGGGCCAGCAGGGGAGGGGAGCTGCGCACCTGGGCTCTCCCTGCAGGTCTCCCCCCCCTCCACCCCAACTGGGGATCGGAGCAAGCAAGGGATGGGAGCTGTGTTATGTGCGGCTCTACCAGCCCCAGGCCCTGCTGGGGGAAGGAGCCGAAGCACCGCAGATCTGGGAGCACTGCATGCCGCTGGAAATAGGCAAGCGTGCCATTTTGGCACACATGCCAGGGGTTGCCAACCCGATTTAAACATTTGTTTAGTTAATTGGTTTTTTATATCCAATCTGCAAACTGAAGAGGCGAGAGTCCAGGGGAGATTTGTGAATTATGGTGGGGGGGGAGGAGGAGGGAGGAGAACTATGGTGAGAAAGTGTTAAGGCTGCTTGTGCAACTTGCACTTTGGCACATAAAACCTTTGAGTGCTTCACTCAGCAACACCAACTTTATATTCCAAAGAAAAAAAATGCCATTGGAAGAGAGGACATTTGCTTAACGACAAGCTTGGACAGTATGGAAAGAGTTTACAACTAAAGTTGCTATTGCCACCAAGTACTCTTCTTTAGTATACAATGGTGTTCTTTGTAGGGGGGAAAAGAGAGGTGGGGAAGGGAGAGAGATACAGTGTTAGTTGTTTATTAACCTTCTAAATCCTTTATTCATGTTGTACAACGAATACAATGCCCCAGTGTATTTAGCTTTACTTCTGCATCAGGAACTGCTTTGAGTGAAAGAAGAAAAATGCAGTTGTATTTATTTTTCATTCATGCTTTTTATTTTCCCAGTGAAGTTTAGCAAAAGTATACACACACACCCCACATATAGTTGCTTACTGTAAGGAAAAAAATACAAATATTACTTAGCTCAAGGAGGATTGCAGTGCCAGGTGATCAAAATATTAGCTTATGTAACTGTTTCTGAGAAGTGATTCATGACAAATACTTATGAACTTTTCTTCTTCTCCCCCCCCCCCCCAACGCTACTATTTCAAAATACATTAAATACCTGATCCTCCATTTCTCCGCAGAACTATTGCCTGAGTGAGGAGAATCTTGTTTCCTATACATTCATAAACATCTTCGTCACAGTGTTAGTTTAAAAGTTTACCTTAACGTGTTATCCTTTTCTTATATTCTTTTTAAAAAATTCCTAATAAATGCTTCACAGAAATAAAAGTTATTTGGGGATCACTACTCAGCTCAGGGGACTGAGGCCCTGTACACACTACAAAGTTATTGCGTGGTAAGGCTCCTTACCGCGCAA
>ML685769.1:11953596-12011869 GCA_007922175.1 Pelusios castaneus | reverse complement strand
CTAGGGGGCTGGCTGTGGGCAGTGCATGGTGGGACAGGTGCCCACCATGCACTGCTCTTCTTTCACAAAAGAGCATTCACAGGGTGAATGCTCCTTTGCGAAAGAAGCTGCAGTGTGTACGCGAGAAAGCGCTATAGTTATAGCGCTTTCCTTGTCCCGCAATAGAAGTTATTGCGGGACAAGTCTGTAGTGTGTACATAGCCTGAGAGAGTGAAAAAGTGTGGCCAAAATCTTTAGTTGCTATGGCAATACCGAGCAGCACAGAAAAACTGCGTGTATGTGTGTGGTAACCTCCTCAGAGGTTTTATTTCTATGAAACCCAACCCTCACTGAAAAGAAGTTTTCCCAGTTTAAATAAGATAATTAAGAAAAAGAAAATACATGTTTTATGACTGGCTATAAATCAATGGCATTTAATGCCCAACAGTCAGTCTACACATCTCTACAGTCTACTGCTAATGACTAGAAAACGACCATGAAAGAATTTCTAAAGCTAAATTAGTGGAGTGTTAATTTTATATTTTTTTGTTAGGGGGAGGGAGCACATTGGGAAGAGAGAGAATGGGAGCACTTAGCTTCAACTCAAGAAGCTGTATAATAACCTCTTCACTGTTATGCATGGTAGAGTAAAAACAATGGACAATACTCTAGTAGACCTGACTGTGCGAATCAGTAATAATGGGTGCTATTTAGTTTAATTATTTCACAGACATTCTTGAAAATTCAGTTTCAGATATCAGCTTCTAAGTGGGGAGACTATTTTGGCACATGACCAAATGAAATGATTGCGAAGGTTGGTAATTTCTTTTTAACCTACTGTTAATACAGTGCTTATAAAAAGGCTTGGCCTTTCCATAAAATGTATGGAAACCATTCAAGCATTTCCAAGGTCTAGGACCGAAAGCTCAAGCATGAGCAATAAAGGAAGCAGTTACAGACAGGCAAAGCAAGAGGAGATGAAGACATGAAAAGATGTGTGCTGGGGTGGAAACATCCACAAATAGCATTGCTGAGATAGCAACGGGCTGATTTATATTGGCATAGGGGGCATGAAAGGGGGCAGTCAAGGATGACAAAGATGCGACAGTGGAGGCAAATGGAAGGTGCATCAAGCAAGAATGTTATTCTATTTTTAATTTATAACATTCATGAAAGACTTCAGGTAGGGTGACAGATATCCCAAATTTATTGGAGCAGTTCTGCTATTCAGGGCTTTTTCTTATATGTGTGCCTATTATCCCCCCAATCTGTCCCAATTTTTCATACTTGCCATCTGGTCACCCTAACTTCAAATTACAGAACACTGCAAAGTTACGAGAGAGCCTGGAATCAATTCTACAAATCATGATTAACTATGCCTAGTAGCTATTGGTTTACATAAAGTAACCATTCTCCCCATCAGCTCCTATTGTGTGCCAGCGCTCAGTTTGCTCCAAGTCTTCAAATGTTTTCCAAAGCTTTCTTTCCAGCCAAGGCGGAAATTTAGACACACCCTACAATTTCATAACACCAGAGTAATTCTGATCATTATAAGCTTCAAACTTGAAGCTTTAAAATAAAACGTTAGTATAAAAAAAGAGCTACAATGTGGAAGCTATATGTGAAAGGCCACACTCCTAAGAGACAAACATTGCTAGTATTAAGACACTTCTACCTTTTTGCTCAACATTCTCACTCTATCTGTACTACACTAAAGTAGGCTAGGATCCTACTGTACTGCACAGACTTGGATATTACAATCTTTCGTGCACCTTAAACCCATTTACTTTCTGGTTCACAGGCACCAAGCATAGCAGTGACAAACAGTTTCTCTTGAATCACTGTTTCCAGTCCCTGATTCCTTATTCGAGTCCTGAGCCTCAGATCACCAGCAGAAAACTAAGCAACATCACTTAATCCCTAAAAACGAGGCTGCAGCTATAATCACTGAATAATATTAGCACTTATGCTATACAAGAGAAGGGAAGTCTGTTCACCTGTCTGGGCCTCTCACTCACATACACCCTCCTGTGCATGCCATTCACGTGAGCACGGAGGGGAAAGAAAGGAGACACCTTCCGCACATGGCAGTGGAGGAAGTGAGGGAGAGAATGGGGAAACACTTCCCCTCCTGTTGGAACAGAAAGGATATACCTCAACACTGCCCCTCCTCACCCCACCCCATCCCCGCCAAGCCCTCACACAAACATACACTGATCTTGGTGCGGGGCAGAAAGATATAACCCTCCTCACATGTCCAGGCATCCAAATTTAATTAAAAAATTATACTACTGCTGCTGCTCTTGCTAGCTGAAATTGAATCCGGTGTTCCACAATACTACCTGGCTATCCTGCCTACCTGATTTGGCAGAGAGAGAAGTAACTTGACAGTGTTAAAGGCTTCTATTGTAAGACAGTAGCAGCACAGGCTGCTGTTCTTATAACAGTCTCTGGTACTGTCGTTACTCCCAGAATAAAAGAATAGCTCTAGCCTCAGACCTAAAAGCCACTGACCTTTCCACTGGTTTTCCAATCAGCTCCCAAGTATCTACTCATCAGTTATACAACATTATGTTTATTCTGTCATTGTTTCATAGCATATAAAAGTGCAAAACAATTTCAATTCAACTATTTTCAGTTTCAAATCTACTCCTTCAATGCTCTGTTTTGTAGAAATGTTTACACATTAGGCACCTAATTATGCTGAAAATGCAATTACATTTTAAAATGATGATCAAGCCTCAGAGCTAGTCCAGTTGATTTGCCTCTTCTTTAGCAGTATAGCGTCTTTACTTTCAACTTTCTAAAAGCATTACAGTACATTAAAGTGTGAATCTAGATACAAATAGTCTGAAATGGTTGCATACGTGTACTGGGTGAGTATTTAGCCCTTCCCATCTTATTTACTGCAACTAAAAATGCACATGCCAACTTCAGATTTGGTATTTTGTAAATGGAAAAGAACATCAGATAAAGCCATGAACTGCACGTTATTTACACTTCAGCAAGGCTACTCACCAAACTTTTGAGCCAGAGTTATATTTCTATATTATGGGAAATACAGGATTACCTGTTTACATTCCATTTTTCATTCTATGCAACCATAGCATCATCTTAGTGATGGGAGAGTCACAGGACACCATCCAAAAACCCTTGGTGCTATGCAGGCTGAAGTGCCACCGACACCACAAAATAGGATAGGACAGTACAGCCACCCCAAAACAAAATGGAAGCTGCCATCATTATCCCACCCTTATACAAGCCCAATTAATCCCTAAACTTAGTCTATGCTTGTGTCTCATTCAGGTGCCCCACTTCCCTGACCTACTGGAATCACAAAGTTACCTTAAAAGCTGGTCTAACCCCAGATGACAACTCCAAAGGGTAAGCAAAGACAAGGAACAAGTTTCAGGTCCATTTTCTTTTTAAATTAAAAACAGCCATTTTGAGTTGGGTGGGCATGTGGAATTTCCCACCTCTATTTGCAGGCTACTGGCATTTATGGCAACTCCTGTTTCAATTCGTGGCCTGATGCGTGCCCCTTGCCCATCATTTCTCCCAGTGGTTAAACTATAATTTGGCAGGCCCCGGAACCCTCCTAATCTCCAGGCCCCCTTCCCGTATTGTCTGGGCCCCCTTCATGCATGTGCGGGCCCCAGCTCAGGTAGGCATTGGCAATCACTTCTCAGTACCACATGCATCAGTTATCGTTCATAAAAATATTTATAATTTTATATGGTATTTATGTCTATAGCAATTATTGTCACACACTAGCAAACACTGCATAACACAATAAGTATTGTGATTAACAACGGTGGGGTGTAGGACCTGCCAGCAGCCAGGGCAGGGCAGAACATGCGTTCTGCCGGATTTTTCTATTTTTAGGGGCCCCGGAACTCTGGCCCCACAAATTTGTGGGCCCCGGAACTGCGTTCCGGTGCATTCCCCCTTACTTTAACCCCTGATTTCTCCCCACCTACCCATTTCAAAGGGGATGACGAAGGGCACCACTTCCACCAACAAAAAAAGAGGACTTCCTATACTACCCCTCCCATCACTATTGGTTATGAATAGGAGCTGGGAGGGAGTTCCCCAGCGTGGGTAGAGAGAGATACTAGTTCCACTCAAGGTAGTGACTAAAAATAGCAACATGGCTGCCATGACACAGGCAGTAGCTCACATTACCCTTAGCTCAGCTAAGTACAATCCCGTCTGGGTACTATTTTCTGGTGCTACCTTGAGCACAACTCCCAGGTATCTACTCGTGCTGGGAAGAACCCTCCCAGCTGCTGTATAGACATACCTTTACTGGCTTGGTGAGAAGGAATTTCTGTCAAAAATAGAAACAGGCCCATCAATTGACTTTTAAGATATAAAGCTTGCCTTGGGCTTAGTTCTCAGTAACAATCAGTGATCTGGCCATGTCTGAAAGAGTCACTTCGTTATTTGTAAGCCAAACTGTTTTAAAATGGACATAGGTCAAGACCCTACAAGCACACACACACACACAATATGTGTACACCATATAAACTCATACAAAAATCTATGTACTCTTCCTCTTTCCCTTACTCAATCACTTTGGACAACAAAATCCTCTTGCCGGTAACCTGGGCATCAGCTTCAGGCTGGACAGCTCTCTAGGTCCTCACATCCAGGGTATGGTTAAATCTTGCCAATGCTGTCTGCAAAACATCTTCTAGAAATGACATTTGTTATCCATCCACACAGCTAAAATTCCCATCCAGGCCCTCATCTCTCATCTTGTTCACCGAATTCTCAGCCCTTGACAAAGGCACTCTTGCCCTGCTCAGATATATTCAAAATACCGCTTCCAAGATCATTTTCCTACTGGTTCTCAACTGGTGGTATACATACCCCTGAAGGAATGTAGAGATCTTTCGGAGGGTATATCAACTAATCTAGATATTTACAACAGACTACCTTAACAAACACTACAAGCTAAAATTTCATACAAACAGTGACTTGTTTATTACTTTGAAATGTTAAGAATAATATTTATGTTCCAAATGATCTATTTTACGATATGATTAAAGTGTGAAAGTAAGCAATTTTTCAGTAGCAATGTGCTGTGATACTTTTGAATTTTTATATCTGATTTTGTAAGCAAGTCGTTTTTAAGTGGGTACGCAAGGCAAATCAGACTCCTGAAAGAGGTACAGTAGTCTGGGAAGGTTGAGAGCCATAGTCCCCACCCATCGCTTTGTCACCTCTCTCCCAGCATCTCTCCACTGGATTCCCCTTCTCTATCACATCAAATATCAAATGCTGATCTTCACTTTTTGAAGGTCCTTCACGGTCAATGCCCATCTTGCCGGTCATCTCTCATTTGCTATTGAGCGGACGACACTTACCTGTACTCAGTCCATGATGCCAGCCTCCACTACCAACTTGTTAAATTTTCAAACAAGCACCTTCATGGTACCTCCCATGAGGTCCCTGATGCTTGGGAGGAGATCCCCCTAAAACCTGTAAAACTGACTCATTCTCCTTAAAACTCTCCTTTGCCATGATGCCTACAAAAAGCTTGGCAGCGAACAACTAGGCTGCTAGTATACCAAGACTGCTGCCTGTCATGTGACCAGTTTGTTTCCTTGTACGCCATCTGACTGAATCCATTTGTTGTCTCTTGTTTTATACTTAGATTGTAGGCTCTTTGGGGCAGGGAACTCTCTTTAATTCTGTGTTGTCCAGAGAATTCTAATCTATGACTAGGGCTACTAAGTGTTACAGTAATACAAACAATAACCAGCAATGCAACACTCTAAAAAAGGGGGGGAGGGAGAGGAATGACACATTAAACTAAACATCATATTAAATCAGAACTGAGGTTGAGATTTTAACCAACAAAAAAACAAGGTATTTAAAGTTTGTCCCCACAGTAACTTTACTGTAATTTGCACCAGAAAAGAAATGTCTTATTTAAAAAGATACACAATTTTTAGCCTTACAGCATCCCCATAACTCTGTAAGCTATTTGGGGGAACTATATGTAAAAAGCACAAGAGATAAAGAATTCCTAAACAAAGGAAAAGTAGTTTGCTTCATAGTCAACCATGCAAATCTGTAACTAAAACCCTGAAGCTAGGTCTTCCCTTTGTAAGCAAAATAGTGCGAGCTACAGTTTGTAAATTACCCTTGGTCAAGGGTCTGCAACCTGCAGCTCTGGAGCAGCATGTGGTTCTTTGGCTGCCCCCCTGCTCCTGGCTCTGGGCCCCCCTGCTACCAGGGGGTCCTGCAGGCAGCCCATAGCAGACTCTGGGCTCCCCACGACCACCGAGAGACCCTGTGGGGAGCCTGCTCCTGGTTTCAAGTTCCCTGCTCCTCTCCCACCCTGGCCCAGCTCCCCCCACCAGGAGGCTACACCCATTGTGGTTCTCAAAACATTGGTTGTTGAAGGAATTTCAAAAAATGGCTCTTCTTATCTTTGGGTTGCCAACCCCTGCCCTAGGTGGTAGTTACCCATCAGAACGTCAGTTTCCGAATCCTTTTTGCCCCTAACACACAGTAGTGAGTCACAGCTTAATTCCTTGTACTTTAGCACATTAGAAGAAATACTGAAAACAAAATGGTCTCTTTTTAAACTCAGAAGTATACACCAGTTTCTATATTGCAGGCAGAAATACTGCATGACTGCAGGGTATCTCTCTTGGGAAAAGGCACCATTATTTCAATCTTCTCTCATCAAAACACAATACTCATCAATTATTGTTTCAAAGGCCATGTCTTGAATTGCATAAGAAATTCCCTTCTAATCTAACCCTTTTCCTTTGCCAGGATAGATATTTTGATGGCACACAAAAGTGCAAGCAACCAAGAACACCCAAATTACAATGTTGGGGTTTTTTTTTTGGAGGTGTAGATTATAAAACTATGGAATCTGTTTTGTAATTAACTGTCTACTACTCTAGCAGGATAATTAAAGGTCAATCTTTAATTCAAATGCCACTACTCACATTTAATAATGTTTCTACACAAACATCTGGAAACTTGTCAGTTTCCAGAAGCTCCCCATCAATATGTTCATCTTTGTGCTATAAAGCTATAACATATGTGAACCAGACAGATGTGTGGAAGAAACAGAAACAGACTAAATATAACTAATCTTTCAAAGAGTAAAAGGCATTTTTTAAAATCTCTAATTTACTATTTTAATTTCACTCTCTAATAAGAAAGATATTTAAGAAATGTGATCCTACTACAGCTACTGGATTAACTAGCAGGACTTTTGAGCTACTTTTGAAATCAAATTATTTAAAATAATAAAAAAAGAATCACTCATCTTTCCAGAATTGCCATAACTGACATGTTTATTCATAAAAATGAACGTAGAGCCAAATGTTTTGAGAATTTGAACAGACTACTGAAGATAGTGCGCTCAAATATATAGCCCTCTAAAAGTTTAACAGATACTGAGATTATATAGATAAAATGGAATATCATAATGAAATAGCCATAGTTTCTACTGCTGATCAGACTCAAATGTACTAAAACCCAAGTTGAAACACTAACCTTTCACTTAACCACAATGTTTAAGTTCACACTAAGCAAGAACTTGCTAGAGATGTTGAAAGCAAAATTATAAAAATTGTCTTCATTTTCAGCACACAACAGGCTGCAGCACAGAATAAATAACGTGCATAGGAAGTTTAAGTCATTGGATTTGTACTGATGTTGCTTCTGGTAAAAGGGTAATATAGACATTTTGAAATATAATTCATGAGTAGCACAGGAAGTTTTACAATCTATTTATCATTGCTCAGTATAGGTTTGGTATTGTACAGAGATTTGTGCAGCTAAGGAATGGTAAATGCATCAAAGTTTATCTGTTATAACAAGGGAATCCTTCCATTGACTCTGGGTGAAGATAGGAGAACAATGATGTTGGGACAAGTAGTTGTGCGTAAATTATATGAAGGAACTTATGTACTATTTGAACTTTTCACCCCACGTCTTGAAGAAAGATCATGAACTGGTGATTAAAACAACTGAACATAATTGATTTAGATACTGATTTGAATATTTAGACAACTAGAAGCACAGCTGAAGAGTGTATAAACTTGAGAGACAACTAAAGTGAAAAAGAAGGAAACAACAAAGAGAACAGTGTGTTATCTAAGGGCTGTCTATAATACAAGTTTTGTCAATGAAAAGTCAGCTTTTGTCAACAGAACAGTGGAGGCGTACACACCGAGATGCTCCTCCCTCTCCTGCTCCGCTGACATAATAAAATCACCTGAATGCAAGATGTAAGGCTTACATTAGTGCAGTATAGACACTACAGTCTTACATGGGCCATTTGCTGTCATTCTTGTCAAACTCGGGGCTCTGCTGGAGCAGTGACAGTCACAAGAAAGCCAGACAGCTAGAGCCCAGCTGCCACCTGGGCTCCCTTGGAGAGCTGAGTAGCTTCCCCCAGCTCCAGGGAGGGCATGAATGGGGGGGGGGGGAAGATGCCCTGCGGGGCTTACTGGGGGTCCCAGCAGGGAACAGGGGAGGGGGAGGAGCTGTCCACTGGGGGCCTGGGACTGGGAGCCTGTGGGGCAGCCAGGCTCCTCCCAGGGAGCTACCAGCGACTTGAGAGACCAGGCTCTCAGCTCCTCACACTACCCCTCTTAGGTTGGTGGGGGCGGTCCAGGTAAGAACGCACATCACTGACCCAAGGAGGGTAATGTGGGTGTCAGCCATGGCAGCAATGAATGTGGTGGCTGTAAGTAATCCTAACATAGATCAATTTACCTTTAAAGAGTAGACAAGTCATAATTCAGGATCAACATCATTCCAGCTGCCTTTCAGCCTTTCCTTTCACGTACTGAGTCTCACATTTCCCACACACAAACACATACATTTCAGCCTTATCTACACTATAGTTTTTGACCCAGAATTTCCTACCATTGCTACCGCTGGGTGAGGAGCAACAATGAGAGTCAGCCAGCTTGTTACGCACCATGTTATGTAAACCCATTCTTTGCAGGGTTGGAGACACGGTGTTTAAAACACCAGTGGTGCCAGCCTTCAGTGCTGTCTGTCCTAATGCACCTAGTGTTTTTTACCACAGGGTAGAAACACTGTAGAGAGCTGGAGCTGTACACTGTACAGAGTACAGCTGGAAACAGAACAATGGAAAATACAGAATAAAAACGCACTGAAAAAGAAGAGTACATTTTAACACAGTGTGATACAAATGGTGTTCAAAATTGGCAGGTGAACAGAAATCTTTTTAAAAAACCAACTCTGTATGTGGTAGAGCTCGTCCAAACCACATATCTGTGGACAGAGTTCCTGAATGACTATTAGTTTCTGGTTTTAGTCAGAAAAGTGATTAAAAATAGGATTGTCCTATTTGACTGCATCTGAGTTATTTAAAAGATTCCCATTGAGTTTACAGGCTTTGGATCAGTACATCTGAGCATTCAGACTGATGTGCAATCATTTTACTGATGAAGACAAGTACTGTCTCCTCTTACCACTGATATTGTTATGGAGAGGACAGCTGTATTCTGTTCTGCTTCATGCCTATGAGTCTTCCATGATATCCACCAGCGATGTACCTCCTAGTCTATGCATATAAGCAATGATGTATATACAGAGCTCTTAAATATGTCCTATGGTCAAAAGGTAAAGCTGTTATCTGTGAATTGTCACATAACAGGGCTGTCATTAATTAAGTGTATAATAAACGCATATGGGGGGCTGTTAAACATGGAGATAGGAAGGGTTATTCCTTTGTGTGTGTTCGTTTCAATGTTACAAAGAGGGGGTGGATCTTGGGGAGGAAACGTGTAAAGTTTCTCATGGACAGCGGGGTTTGATTCTTAAACTGTAATAAAGATGCTGTGGTCAGTGCTTTTGGGGGTGGTGCAAGCTGACCTCAGCCCAGGTGGCTGAAGCAATTAATGGCTTTTCGTGCAAAATGCTGCAATTAAAGCCACACTCCCGCAAATACTTCGAGGAGCGTTCAGCGGGGGGCTCCTCCCGTGTATAAAGCCAGCTCCCCAGGGCACAGAAGCCTTTGCAGGGGCCTGGCTGCTGCCAGCTAAGTGGAGCTGTGAAGTGCCCCTGCCCCAGACTCTCCAGCCGGCCACGGCTCCATGTGTGTCCGCGGGGGGTGGGTGGGCAGTGCAATGCAGTCCAAGCCCGCAGGAGCCAAACGTCGCACCCCACCCGCCGGCCGGCGCTTACCCAGGCACTTGATGCGGAAGCCGGCGGGCGGCTTGAGGGAGCGGCGCGTCCAGCCCTCTCGCAGCACCTCCAGGTGCTCCTCCTTGCCCTGGATCAGCAGCACCTGCCCGTCCAGCCAGCCCAGGAAGAAGGTCTCGGCCACGGCCGCCGTCACGCGCGGGTTCCAGAAGTGCTGCATGTTCTCCTGCTTGAAGTCGGCGAAGACCTCGTAGCCGAGACGGCGGCGCCCGAGCCCCGGGCTCAGCACGATGGCCAGGGAGTGCGGGGCGAGCTGCAGAAACTTCTCCGCCTTGCGAGGCATCGCTGCTGCTGCTGCTGCTGCTGCTGCTGCTACGGGGCGCCGCAGCCTGTGCACGACAGAGCCCCCATCAGGGCGGGGCGGAGCGGGCTGCCCCTGGCGCTCCCCTGCAGGCCCGCCGCGCCATAGGCCAGGGCGGCCCCCGCCCCCTCGCTGCACGTGCGCAGCGCGCCCCACCTGCCCCTCGCTGGGCTCCGGCTCATCCCGCGCAACCTGCCGCCCCTTCCCCAGCCTCGCGCAGCTCAGCCTGCTGGTCCCGGGGGAGCGCGCGCCCCTGGCCACACGTTACCTCCTGCCCCAGGCGCCTCTCCTCGCTCCGGGCATGCTCTACCCTGTCTCCAAACCCGGCACCTCGGGCTGCCCACTTCCCTGCTGCGGGTGAGGGGCAGGCGTGGAGCTAACAGGGGAAATGAATTCCTCTCGCAAGAGAGGAGACACCAAGCGGGGGATCGCCCCTGAGGTGTGTTAAGGGAGGAGGGATACGTGCAGCCACTAAAGCCGGCCTTTCTTGGCGTCTCTAATACTGATCGCTTTGCTCCTCCCTCCTCCCACGGCTTCTTAGGTCTTCTGCTTTGTCCTGCTCCTGTATCCATTACCCCCTTAGCCCAAGGGCCCACGAAACTCACTGCGAGCTCTTTCGTGGCCTGACAAGCCATGCAAGTGTTGCCAAAGGTACTCTGTCTGCTCGTGTTAAAAACGAAATTCTTTGCCTCCCTTGGAAGTGACGCTGCAGATCATTGCGATGGAAAGATATGTATTTGTTTAATTGTTTTCATGCCCAGCTGCAGCCCCCTAGGTTTTGTAGACAGGTGAAGGACACTGTTCCTGGTCCAAAAAGTTGGCATAAAACTCATCAACTTTTTACCATTTATGCTGGTTTGGTCCTTTTTACATTTTTCCTAGCATGGACAATAAAAGCCAAGTGAGTTAGTGCCTGAGAACTTCTTGTTAAACTAACACATTTAACTTTTCTCTTTCAGCTGAGACTCAAAGCAATTTACAAGCATGCATCAACTCTTACCATCCTCACAAAGACAATGTTGTCTTTCTACAATAGACTAACACGGCTACCCCTTTGGAATCATCCTCACAAAGACACAAGTCTGACATCAGAAACTGCAACATTCAAAACCCAAATAGGGGAATACCTCACTCTGTTGATGACTTGTTAATAGCTGTGCTCAAACAAATGAATAACAAAAAGCAGCGTCAAGAGAAACTGCAGAACTGGAATTTATATGTAGATTCAACTCCATTGCCTCAGGGTTAAACAGGGACTACAGATTTTTTTCTTATTACACAAGGTGATTTGGCCTCACCTTTCTCTATATGCTTTTCCCCAGTGTTTGAATCTTAATTTCCTCCCATTCTGTAAGTTCCCCATCTTCAAAGTGTCTGACAAAGTGGGATTTTCTCCCATGAAAGCTCATGCGGTAAATAAATTTGTTAATCTTTAGAAGTGCCAAATGACTCCTTGTTTGTTTTCCTGACCTAGACTAATATGGCTACCCCTCTGGAACTCATCCTCACAAGGGTGTTTTATTGTACCCTTTCCACAGTTGGGAAAATAAGAGGCACAGAAAAATTAAAGGCCTGGTGTTCAGCAGAGCACTCTCAATATATCTACTAAATTCAATGTACAGCAACTCTGAAGATCAGGCCCCAATTGGTTTTCCACAGGTTGTGCAAATGTCTGAGAGCCCAGATTTCCAAACTTCAGGTATGTCATGTTGACATACCTATGGCACTGCAGTTGTGCTGATGTAGAGCCACACTGTAGACATTTGCTACACCATCTATTTGGTCAACTGGGTTGTATGGGTGGGCAGCACCACAAACAAAAACAAGCTAGAGCCCCTCCCTCAGCCTATGAGGAGGGGCAACTAAACCCACCAACTAAGTACGGGGGACAACTAATGTTAAAATAGGAACAGGCGTGAGGATCACAGGGTCAAAACAAGGGAATCGGATGGGGACACTTAGCAGAGACTCCCAGACAGCACCCACTACTCCTCGAAGGAGACCGTGGACGCTGCCCAGAGGAACTCTGCTTAGAGGTGTGAATGGGCAATGGACCAGAAGTAGGTTCCAAAGTCAGAAGAGCTTCCCCGCTCCCCTGGCTCCCAAGCCAACCTCCTCTCTCTGGTGTTATAAATGGACACATTGGCCAAGGCAAGGTAGAGGCTGACGAGGAGATCCCGCAACTTCATGGGGTGTGAATGGATGAACATGTATGGGGAGAAATGCAACAAAACCTTAAGAGGACATTCTGGAGGAGCCAGAAGAGGGACTGCAGCCTGGCGCACATTTGGTACAACAACAGAAGAGGTTTTTCCTGTCGGTGCAGTTAATTCACCTTTCCATCAACGTAGCTATGTCTACACAAGGGGTTATGTCATCCTAGATGTGGCACTCAGGGCTTAAAGTTTTTCACAGCTCTGAGTGATATAACTAGGTGGATCTAATTTTTAAGTGTAGACCAGACCGCCTAGTTGAGAGCTTTTACGAGATCATTCTTCCTCCCCAAGTTCTTCATTACCTTAATGCTGGAGTTGAAAACATGACAAGATGATTTTTTTAAAAGTCTTATTTTTAAAAATTATGGAAACATTGGTTTCCTATTGCTTTTCAGTTTTGCAACAGTTCTTTGCTGCTTTCTCAGATGCAAAGAGAGAGAAAGGTGTGCCAAAAGTCAAGGCTCACCCAATTGATCCCAAATGAGTCTCAAACAATGTTCCCCCTAAGGTTTGGCAGCTTGTGTGCAAAATTTTCAAGCCGTGTGCAAAACTTTTTCTGAATAAAATTTTTGTGTAAACTCACACGACAGAAATTATAGGCATTAACTAAAGTTAAAGTAATTGTAAATAGAATTAATTAATTGTGTTTAATTGAATTTGAATGTATTTTGAATTGAAATTTAATTTTTAGAAAGGTTTTTATTTAAAATTAATTTTTTTAAAGTTTTTTTTAAAAAAAGGAAGGAAAAAAGAAGGAAGGAAGGGAGAGAGAGAGAAAAAGAGAAGGAAGGAAGAGAAAAAGAAAGAAGGAAAAGAGGAAAGAAGGAAGAGAAAAAGAAAAAAGGAAAGAAAAAGGAAGACAAAGAAGGAAAAAAGAAAGGAAGAGAAAGAGGAAGAAAGAAAAAGGAAGGAAGGCAAAGAAGAGAAAGGGAGAGAAAGAAGGAAGGAAGAGAAAGGGAGAGAGAGAAAGAAAGAAAAAAGGAGGAAGAGGAAGAAAGAGGAAGGAAAGAAGAGAAGGAAGAGAAAGGAAGGAAGCAAAGAAAGAGAGGAAGGAAAAAGAGAAAAAAGGAAGAGAAAGGAAGGAAGGAAGCAAAGAGAGAGAAAGAAGGAAAGAAGAGGAAACAGGAAGAGAAAGAAGGAGGAAGGAAGGAAGAGGAAAGAAAGAAAGAAAAAAGAAGGAAGAGAAGAAAGAGGAAGGAAAGAGAAAGAAAAAAAAAGGAAAGAAAAAGGAAGACAAATAAGGAAAAGAGAAAGAAGGAAGAGAAAGAGAGGGAGGAAGAAAGAAAAAAGAAGGCAGGCAAAGAAAGAAAGAAAGAAGCCAAGGCTGCTGGCGGAGGAGGACCCTACCACGGCCCTGGGAAGCCGCCGGTGGGGCGGAAAAGACCCCAGCCCTGGAGGCTGATCCCGGCCCCATGCTGGGAGGCCGAGGCCGTGGATTAGCCCGGCCCCGGCCCTGGGCCGGGAAGTTGAGGCGGTCAGCGGGTGGGACCCCGGGAGCCCACCGCAGCCACCCCCTGCCCCAGCCGCGTGGGGCAGGCAGGCAGGCCCACGCTCCTGACCCTAGCCTGAGCCTGCCTGTCCCACGCTGGGGGCGGGGAGGGCCAGCCCAGAGGCCGGGCACAGGCCGGGTGTGCCGCGGCAGAGCCGCTGCCCCGGGGGTTGGAGGGAGCAGCAGGGGCTGCCGGGCTGCGCGGGGGTCCCTTACTGCTGTGCGGGGGGTGCGACGGCCGCTGCGCGGCCGCGCACCCGCGCAGCTTAGAGGGAACACTGGTCTCAAATTAAGTGAAAACATAGAATCATATAGAAACTGGAAGGGACCATGAGAGGTCATTGAATCCAGTCCCCTACACTCATGGCAGGACCAAGTACCATCTTAAACCATCCCAGAGAGGTGTTTGGAAATTTTTTAAGAGCAGGTTGGACAATGATGGAGAGTCCACAACCTCCCTAGGCAACTTATTCCAGTGGCTAATCACCCTGACAGGAATTTTTTCCTAATGTCCAACCTAAACCTCCTTTCTGTAATTTAAGCCCATTGATTCTTGTCCCATCATCGGTGGTTAAGGAGAACAATTTCTCTTCCTCCTCCTCGTGACAACCTTTTAGGTATTTGAAAACTGTTATGTCCCCCCTCAGTTTCCTCTTTTCCAGACTAAACAAACTCAGCTCTTTCAATCTTCCCTCATAAGTCAAGTGTTCCAGACTTTTAATCATTCTTGTTGCTCTTCTCTGGACTCTACAATTTCTCCACATCTTTCCTGAAAAGAGGTATCCAGAACTAGACATGCTTTCTGCAATAGTTATATCTGGCCTACATTGGCTATGCAGATGGTATTTAAACTACCTGAGCATGAACTGTGCTGCAGCCCATACAATTATCATGTTGTCTTCTGTTTCATTTTCAGCAATCCTAAAATAATATGTGTCCCTGAGTTTTGGAAGTAGCCTTGTAGGAAACCAAATAAAGCATTTTTTGGACACCTATTTGGGGTTGCACTAATTCCAACAGCTCAAGTGCACACTTCTTTTCTATTTGCAGTAGCTCTTTTCCAGTGGCTTAATATTTTGTCTCCCAAGCTGAAAGAGCTCCCTCAGGGTGCCACACTATATGAGGGGGATAGGCAACAGAGAAGAAGATTCATGTGCTTGCCGAAACCGAAGGACCCAGATCCATCCCTGCAATACTACAAATGTGCTGCGACATTTGTAGGCAAAAGTCACACACTTACCTTGTTAATCTAATAAGACTGCAAGTAAGCTTTTCAAATGTCCTAAGTGATCTGGTAGCCTAAGTGAAAGTGGGAGTTAGATGCCTAAATACCTTTAAAATTCTGGCTTTAGGAGCTTAAATCTGATGGACTTTCAATAAGACTAAGTCCTTGTCTATATTAGCACTTATGCCAGCAAATTTTTGTCACTCAGAGGTGTGGAAAAAAACAGCCCCTTAGGCCAAAGTGACATGAAGAATAAAGAGGGGGACTAGAGCTATAAGTAAGAAGAGTTGACACAAAAGAAGGAAAAGAAAAAACAATAGAGACAAAGAAATGACAGAAGGGGAAAAAAGAGAAACGAGAAAAATAGACAGGAGAGAGGAGATATGACAGCACACGTTGGTGAGACCTACCCATTTATCCATCTTAAAGGGTGGGGAGCTCCAGTGAAAGAGGTTGAGGACCAGTTCCTTCTACGTAGTTCACATATTGAAGGGTACATTTATTTTCCTGGTTTTCCCGAATTCACTGCCCTGCTACCAACATCCCTTTCTCACATTTCTTGCCTATTGTTTTCTCTCCTTTGACAAAATGATCACCCCGTCTAGTCTAATTGACCTCTAATGTTTCGATCCTTTATTACACATATTTGTTTTCTTAATCCTCTGTTTAATATTTAACAACCAACTCTTCTTTGATACACACCCACTCATCTATTTTCCCTTTCACTTAATTCTTTGTATTTAATTTGATACTCTCGGAGCACTTTACTAGCATCAATCAAGTTTCACAACATCCCTTTGAGACAAACAAGGATTATGACAATAATTTTACAGATGGGCAAAATGAAAGGTGAAATAATTTGCCCAAACTCATACGGTGAGTCACTGACAGCGTCGGGAACAAAACCTGTGGGTTCTGACTCCCAGTTCCATAAACCGTCCTCTAACAGCCAGGCTGGTGAGACATTGACTCCTAACCAGTGATGGACTGGGACTAAAAATCAGCACTGGCATTTAAAGAGGTGTGGGGGGGACAAGAGGGCCAGGAGTGAGGAGCGACTGGTGCACTCCAGTCAAGGCACACCAGGACCTAATGGGAGCGGCTGCTGCACTCTGGCCAGGCGCTGCTGCTGGGCTCACACAGTGGGATGTGGGAGCGTGGTGGGGTCAGAAACGTAGTGGAGCAGCTGCCATGCTCCAATCAGGGAGCTGCTGAGCCCCTGTGGTAGTGAGGCAGGGTCTGGGAAGGGAGCAGAGAGGCCCAGCTGGAGGGCCTGATGAAAGACTCTTGCAGTTAGATTTTTTCCACAAACACCAGCCTACTAGCCCATCTAGCATTTGCCAAAACTGGCAAATGGCCAGTCTGTCCTTGCTCCTGACTCTGCCCTGGCAATTGACATTCTTGATAGCTCATTTGTCACATTTTCAGACGAGCACCTTTGCATTTTCTCCTATGCTATCCCTTATTCATGGAAGGAGCTTTCTGTAAGCATCCACGTAACCCACCTCATTGTCCTCCAGATCTCTCCTTAAACCTCTGCTCTGCCCTGATGCCAAAGAAGAACTTCAGCAATTGTTAAGCCGCTGATATGCTGCAATCACTGCTTATGACTCCACTCATCCTCATCTCAGTGTTTCCTTGTATTCCCACTTCTCTGTCTATTGTACCCACTTCTTGTCTCTCATCGTAGATTAAGTTCTTTAAGATCAGGACTACCTTTGTGTTTTCTAGCACAATCAGATCTTGATACCCATTGAGGCCCACAGGTACCACTGCAATACAGATAAGTAATGGTAATCAGTCTGGATCTCCACTAGCCAGGTCAACTTTTTCTTCAAATATTTCCAAAGCTAGTCTCATGATAAAACTATTTCATCTAACTTCCCCCTTACATTGGAAATGTAATCAGAGCAACTCTTCTTTTTTCAGTTACGCAGTGGACCACAATAATACATAAATGTAAAACAGTAAGAACTCCCATTGATATTGCAGGAAGTTACCATACCTGTCACAGTAATCAATAATACATCTGTTACTTTGTGTTGTAAAGCACTATAGACAGTTCTTCAAAGCATCTGATGAAATGGGATTTTCTCCCACAAAAGCTCATACAATAAATAAATGTGTTAGTCTTTAAAGGTACCACAGGACTCCTGTTTGTTTTTATGGACAGTATGCTTATGGTAGTAAATATTTAGCATTAAGAATGACATTAAGTTAAAAAAGTATAATTGTTCAAAATATGTATTATTCATACAACATGTTAGAAAAAGAAATAATTTCTGTATTTATGGTGCCTGCTCTATTGTTCACTAATGAGATAGAAAAGATACAAGAGGTGCTGATGATTACTAAGACCTGTTTAAACTGGTTTAAATGCATTTATACACATATGCAAGCAAAAAGCCATAAAAGTAAATTAAAAGATATTGGGCAATAATTTGTCCAAAGAGTGTCTGTCTGGATGAGTATAGTAACTCTGGCATGGTAGAAGTATAGCATACTTCCAGGACAAAATCCAATTCACATTAAAATCATCAAAAGACTCATATTTACTTCAGGGTGAATTGAATGGACCCTTCAGCCTTGATTCAGAGTAAAGTGAAGTCAATGGAAAGATTCCAACTGAGTTAAAGAATTTTGGATCAGAGTCTTGGAATTTTAAGCTAAATATGTTTATTGTTCTTGATTCCCCTCTTTTTCCTCATTCCATCATTGGTTGATTCTGTCTGTATATCATTTTTTTTTCTTGCTCATTTCAGTTTATTACTCTCCTCCTGCTGTTAAAGACAGTATCTCCTTTCCTCACATTTACTGTTTACCTCTCACTTTGGTGGACTTCTTTCAAATATACAAGATCTGTAGAAATTTAAGTGAAATGTATAAATACTTCTGAAGTATTTAGGAAGGGTGGAGGTTTTCTCTGCGACTAGAGTGAAACCCCTCAAGATTAATGAGTCTGCAGCATATTGTATTTATTTCTTGTAACTAAGAGCAGAAATCCAAACAAACCCAATAGAGCTGTATTCATAAGCCATACGATTCATGTTTGATCCAGAGCTTAGGTGCCTCAAGCCTGTCTGAAGGCAAACAGCTTAATGAGTTTTAAGAGAGAACAGAACACATTTATGAGTGCAATTGTAAGAGAGGGTTGCTTCTAATGGTAAGGGGCAGGGCTTAGCAGCCCTGGGGTGCACATCCAGTTTATGTGTTAGGTTCCTAAAAGCTCATACTTCAGGGCTTCAGCCAGCCACTTGCAGAGATTGTAGGGGATGGGGTTGGTCTACTTACTCCGAAACATCAGAGATGGCCATGACTAGATATGGGTCACTGCACAAGAAGGGCCAGAGCTCTGAGGTCCCATTGAGCAGTCTCTGTCTTTCCTCCTGATGGCTGACTGGTTCCTGTTCATATACAGAGTCTAACTGATCATTATATATAGGTGGGGCCAGGAGGCAATTTTCCAGCAGGTCAGATATGACGGTGAGCTTGTGGATTTTTGTGTTCCTCTGCAGCATGGAGTGCAGTCCCTTTGCTGGGATTATCTTATTTAATCAGTTGCCTGCTCCCATCTGGGGCTTGGGTACTGGTTCACCTTGGTGCCGCCTGTCTTTCACTGCTGCACTAGTTAAGACTTGCGTGGGCTGCAATGCTTTGGTTGTTGGGCTTAGTATGCAGACGCCTTGTGATGTGGCCTGTGTTACCCAGGTCAGGGGTCTGCAACTTGTGGCTCCAGAGACGCATGCGGCTCTTTGGCTGCCCCTTTGTGGCTCCAGGCCTCCCTTGCCACCGGGGAACCCCGCTCCAGCCCCTGCCACTGGGGACCCTGCGGGGGGCCCAGTACTGGTTGCAGACTCCCTCCCCTGCCAGGGGATCCTGTGGCCAGGGCTGGATTAACCAGCGTGGGGGGGCCCAGACTGCCCTCCACCACAGGACTCCTCCTGCCTGGGCCCCCTCACTGCTGGGCCCTCCTGCCTGGGCACTCCCCACTGCACAGGCTCTGTAGCTGGGGGAAGGGGGGACCCTGGGGCCAGAGAGTGCTCCCCCCTCACCCTGCTCTGGCCAGTCCACCCAGGGTGTTTGGAAGGGTGTCTGGTGCGTGGCGTGGGGGGCTCTGACATAGCCCCTCAGGGCCATGGGCCCTAGAAAGCCATTCTGGAGCGGCAGTGGACATGCCATGAGCCAGCTGGCCCCATGCCGCCCCGAGTGAACAGGGCCCACCCTGCTCCGCCCCTGGGGGTGGGCCAGCTGGCCCAGAAACAGGGTGGGGCAGACACTCAGCCCATCCCCCGTGTGACAGGGCAGGAGCGCTCTCTCAGTGCCCCTGCCTGCCAGTGCTGAGCAGAGCTGGATTATCACAGGGGTTTTAGGGGCTGGAGCCCAGGGCCCCCTTTTTGGCCAGGGCCCAGGGTGTAAGCCCCTAAAGCTCCTGCAATAATTTGGCCCTGCTTGTGGCAGGCACCCTGGCCCAGCTCCCTCCACCCAGAGACTAGACCCATTGTGGCCCTCAAAACACTTGGTTACTGAAGGATTTTTTTATAATGGCTCTTCTTATCTTTTGGGTTGCCGACCTCTGACCTAGGAGGTCAGATGATGATCCAGTGGGGAGAGGGGTTGGGGCTCACACCCTGCAATATAAATGTATGTTTCCTTTCAATGTAATGGCAGAAAGGGAATATCCCAGTAAAATCAAGCACTGGCAAATCATGAACTGAAAATTGTTTTGGTTTTTTAAAGACATGCAATCTTTACTGGACAAATATATGGGTATACTTCTACAGGGCAAGGCAGGTCAGCTGCCTTAGCAATCAAAAAATTGGTCAACAAGTAACTTCCTCAAGAGTTTGTTCTTGAAGTATATTTCAAGTTATTTCTTAGAAGAGGTTTTTCAAAAAATAAAAAACAGTTTCACACAAGCAGAAACAAAACCTGCATCTCCATCCCGCCAGGTTTACCATTACACTCCTTTACCCATTGACAAAGGAGTTTGGCTTCTCAAAGCAGTAAGGTTTCCTTCCTCCTACCTAACAAGTAGGCTGTCTAGAGTTAAGTGGAGTATCTGGGTTTCTGAGGGCATAGCAACCAGAGATGGATCTAGTCACAAGACAGATTCTGGAGACATCTCTTTCCAGCTTTTTTTTAAAAACATTAATCCAGTTTCAGTTGAGAGACAGATTTAAACAGGAGACCTGTATAGCTGGGTGGATCTGAGTAATTTGTGCTACTCAACACCTTGCAGCCAATACACCACCACCAGAATTGCTGAAGCTTGCAGAACTTTGGGACCTTAATCAAGTCCCACCAGATACACTTGGCAATTAATTTTCACTTTAATTTAATAGAAGAAATAAGAATAAGTATTGGGCAGAGTGTGCCCTTCCACCATCCCTGCAATGTATAAATGGCCTATCCCAGGCTGGAACAGAATTTCCCTGATATAGGAACACCGTAGGGTCACTGTAAATGGACTTATGCTGTTTCTTACCTTGCAGACCACAGTGCTGGGGGCAGGACCAGGAGGGACCATACTGGTAGCATTCAGTGCTATAGGAATGCTGGGCTGTTTGGTAGCACATAAGCAGCCTACAGAAGGCTGCTCTAATTCCAGCTCTCACAGGTGACCATAACTCGGGTGGTGCAAAGATGGTGTAAAGCTACCCTTCCCCCACCTCTAATTCATAGGTTGTGCCTTCTGAGCTGAATCTCTCAGGAGAAAAAAACAGAGAATCCAAACCCATTGTCTTTTTCATTTGATCTGAGGGGGTTCTAGACTTCTGGCCTTTCACATCCAGTGAGAACATTTTAATGCATGGTCATCCTAATTTAATGTTGGGAGTACTAAGTGGCAGCACCAGCAATAAACAAGCTGTAAGAAACAGATCTATATTAGGTATATAGTCAACTAGTTGCTGTGCATTGTCCACTCGTGGGGGCTTCTATTTGGGTACAGAATTTCTGTGCAGAATGTTAGTAAAAACTTAAAATGTGGTTTTCTTCTCACTTAAAATGGTGTAAATGAGGAACAACATGAAAGTCCATGGAGTTCCACTGTGAAAAAGCAGTGTAAGTGACAGACAGAAACAGCCCTATGTATATTCTCATCTAAGAGGACTAAGGTCAAAAAGGAAAAATTCCCCTAGTTATTTTCTACATCCATTCTAAGATTTTTAGCAGATTGCACGGCTAGATATCACTGCAAGTTTGCATAGTTCAGCTTTTCTCTTTTCCTCATACAATGCAGACAGTGCATTGATTTTAAAAGTACATCAACATATACAGGATGAATAAAACAGCTCTTCAGATCCACCTTGTTTTGTTTCCTCCCTTTGTTTTAGGGACATGTTTGCCATTTGACAACCGGTAGTTTATATTAAGAACCAGGTAATGCTGGTTTCAGTTCTGCACAGCCATCTTCAGTCAAAGGGACCTGATCAAAACTCTTAACTCAGGCAAAGCTTTCACTTAAATCCCTGGGAGTTTTCCCTGAGTAAGAAGCAATAAAGTGGTTCTAAATTAAACAGCAACTTCATAAAGAGCCCACGCACACGGAATTGCTGACTCTGCACTGTCACCTGACTCATACTTCCTGGCATTGGGAAAAATCCTGGAGGCAAGGAATAAAGCAGGACACAGCAAAGAAGAGGGGAGGTTACTGGTTACAATGGGTGTGCCTGTGTTCCTTTAGAGGAAAAACATTGGCACCCCAATGTTGAGGTTTTGCAATGAAATTAATACTGTTTAGGTGGATGAGAGCTGGGAGTCAGATAGCTGTCTTAATGCTTCAGGCACTTTATAATTAGTTGGAAAGTGGCACATACTGATTAAGGAAGTGTGGGATCCAGAATGAGCTCAGCAATAGCTGACAGGCAAGACTGGCCATGAGAACCTGTTTCACTGGGAGAGTGTGTGTTGACATGAACATCAGAGTATCATGTATAGAGAGCCCTGGAGAGTGACATTTACTGAACAGGTATAATATGTGATGTGAGACCATTATATTCAAACTTGGATGCCTTCATTTACACACATAAATCTTACAGCCCTGACTTGAAGAACCCTTTATTTATGTATGAAATTCCAAGAAGGACATGGATGAAAGGACAGAGACACAAAAAGGTCCTGAAGCTGTAGAGTAATGTAAGCTATGCATCTGCATTATAATGCAAACATATGAGCCTACAAATGGATTCATCATCTGATGAAGTGGGATTATGCCATTGAAAGCTTACAGGATAAATATATTAGTTAGTCTTTAGAAGTACACTGTGTTGCTGAAATAGACTAACATGGCTACCCCTCCGGAATTTCTCTTAGGGCACGTGCACACCCGGGGAGGGGGTAGGAGGGGGGGGAAGAGGGAGTGTGATTCCCAACTCAGGCAGACATATTTGCATGAGCTCTCATTGAACTAGGGCACTAAAAATAGTAGCATAGCTATGATCACACAAGTGGCGTCACAGGCAAGCTGTCCTTTGGAAACTAAAAAGGACTTGATGCTTTAATGTAGTATATTACTGGAAAATAAACATATGTAATTGTGTAAATGACACACTGATTGATGGAAAGCATGTGTTTGTTACAATCTACCCCTCTGGAACTTGAAAATACCTTGAAGATGATCATGTGCCAAGACCCAAAAATCTACTGTATTTTTTGGATACCACCTCTAGCAATTACAAGAAATTATAAATGATGTGGAGGTGTGAAATAATAAATCTGGCAATTAAGTTTTATGACCACTGGTGAAGAAAGAGCAATAAAATCTCATCTTTTTTATCTTATTTCTTTTTGTGGTGTGTGGCCAGAGGCATTAGCACGTGGGCACTTCTCATGATTCACCTCAGCCAAGCAATGGCATGTACCTGAGGGTGCTTGCATGGTTGAGCTGAAGACACAGAAGTATTCTAGGTGAGATCAGAAGGTTTTCAGAAATCTTGGGTTTCTTTTTCTTTAGGTTCACTTTCCCCGTGCTGCTCCTTCTCAATCACTGCAGCAGCTTCTGCCTCATACTGAATGCTGAGACATTCTGTCTCTTCTTGGGCTTTGAAGAGGAAGTCCTGAAAATAAATGTTGAGTGGAGTGGTAGCATGACATTGCCACAAATTAAAGCCCAGTAAAATACACATACCTTCTTTAGATTCACTTTCCTGCTGGCTGCTGTCCCTTCACAGGATTATATGGATAACAGCAGTACCTAACTTCACATGCTGCCATATTCCAAATAATAAATTCTAATATTAGTGGTACACACAATGGAAATCAATGGAGTTACACCAGTGTCAAACTGAAATAACAATGGTGAATAAAGCTTACAATGTGCTAAGTGCTTTCTAAATATAAGGTGCTCCCTGACCCCAACAGCTCACAATATAAGAAAGCAAGCACCATACAAAGGATAGAGGACATCACTAAAACAATTAACCATGTATAAATTGTCAGTTTTCCCCACTAGCCCTAGATCTATGGCTGTGTCTACACTGGTAAATTAAGTCGACTTAAGCTTGGCTTAAGTCGACTTAATTTGCCCTGCGTCTACACTACACTTTGCTTAAGTCGACTTAAGCAGCTTGCTTAAATCGACGTAAGCAAAATAAAGTCGACTTAATGAAAATTAAGTCGACTTTATTAAACCACCTTTCTACTCGACCTAAGGCTTAATTCGATTTTTTAAAGTGGACGGGAGGGTGTGAACAACCATTGTCTCCTTAATGTTAAGGAATCTGCCAGGTGATATGGTCCCAGGGAGTAAACTGATGAGCCATTAAGGACACAATGGTTGTATTCTTTATGTCCTTAATGGCTCATCAGGATACTCCCTGGGACCATTCTACCTGAAAAATTCCTAAATATTGAGGAGACAATGGTTGTTCACATCCTCCTGTCTAAGGTATTGCTCCAGAATGACACAAGTTAAAGTATGGATATAACATCAAATTCCTAACTTCTAATCAAAATAGAATTCCTAGACATAAACTATATAATCATTCCCAGCAAATGACTACCTTTCTATTGATACCAAACATGACATAGTTCCTATGGATTATAGCATTTATGAGATATCCATTGAAAATAATATCATAAATGCTTCCCTAAATCCAGACAGCATCACACAAAGGGCTCTGCCCTGCCAGGGTCCCTGTCCCCCTTTGCCCCATTGCACACAGGGGGTGCCCCTCCCCTGCCACCGTGGACCTGCCCAAGGTCTCCCTAGCCCCACAAAGTCGACCTAGAGCGTCCAGTCTGGACGCTCTAGGTCTACTTTGTAAGTTCCCCTTTAAGTCAACTTTAATTTTAAGTGTAGACACACTAAGTCGACTTAGTTAAAGTCGACTTAAAAGTGCAAGTGTAGACATAGCCTATAATAGTTGGAAATTCCTTGTAGATATCAAAGTAGAAATGAGTTTTGAGGGATTTGAAGGAGAAGATCACAACCTCGTTCAAGGAGGATATTCCTTGCATAAAGGAAGACATGGAAGAAGGGGCAAAGCAGTACATTTAGTAGCAGTCAGTGGTTTCATCTTTCAGCTTAAGGATTCAAGCAGTGGCTGCTGTTGCAGCACCATGGGCTGAAGAACATATTCCTACTGAGTAGATGCAGAAGAATTTTGGAAGGGACATTCATCTTTTGCTGAATAACCTACTAGCTTCAGCAGGTGTCTGATATGTATTTGAAAACTATGTGGTTAATTAATGAGTGCATGAGCACTTTGTTGCTAAGAAAAGCTACAGTGCTTCTCTGAAAATGTTAGCCAAGAGCTACTGCGGCTTTGTGCAGAGATGGACGAATGCCACAAAAATATGTATGTGTTTGACTCAAAACCACAAGTTCACTGCAGTGGTATTTGTGACCAACCCTCCATTCCCTTTGCACTAACATTTATAGGAGCCTGTTTTGCAAGAATATTCATAGTAAATTAAAGTGTTAGTTGTACCAGCATGTTGGCACAAATGTTTGTTCCAAAATGTTTGTGCATCTTGCATGCTACTTATGGGATTGGGCATTATCCAGTCACAGGGTATAAAAAAATATTACGTGATTCAGCTGATCCACATGAATAGCAAATATTCAGAGTTGGGTTTAGTGTGCAGATGCTGTGTGATATTGGTGACCTGTGAGACACAGGAGATCACATTAGATTATCTGGTGGTCTCTTCTGGCCTTAATCTCTCTGGGTGTGTCTACACTTACAAATTAAGTCGATTTAAGGAGGTTTAAGTCAACTTAAAATACTCTGCGTCTACACTGGGCTTTCCTTAAGTCGACTTAAGCTGCTCCTTAAGTCAAATTAAGGAAAAGTTAGTTCGAATTAATGACACCTAGTTTTAATTCAAACTAGCACTTAAGTTGACTTTATTAAATTGATTTAAGCCAGTGGATATGGGGATTAGCGCCTTGGTGGAGTTTATTAAGTCGATTTAAAACGTTAAGTTGACTTAATAAGGTTGAAAAGAGGCCACGTCTACACTTGAAAAGTTAAGTTGACTTTTGTTAAGTCGACTTAATAAGGTCGACTTTGTCGACTTGAAATCAACCTTATTAAGTTGACTTCATAAAGTCAACCTAACTTTTCAAGTGTAGACGTATCCTCTTACCCTAGTGACAACAGTGTATATTTTGCAAGGATTCCAGAGGTTAGAGTACATTTGCATTTGCCATTCATTGACTAACTTTGAAAAACTAACACATTTATAAGCTTCTGAACACGTTTGTCAGTAAATTACAGGGAGCAAAAGGAGCTAAATTCAATGAAGGTGAAACATACCCTTGTGCGGCAGGCCAGCACAAGTTCTATCCACCACTTAAGGCCCACTCATACCCTATTCTCAGGACTGAAATGGTTTGCTGTGGCTAATTCACTGCATTTTAGCTACTGTATATACATCTGCCTTTGGAAACTGAAGGAAGAGGCACATACAGGATGAGAACCTCTTGGGAGGGTAAAATTCCAAAGGCGTAGCCGTGTTAGTCTATTGTAGAAAGACAACAGAGTCCTGTGGCACTTTTAAAGACTAACAGATTTATTAATCGCAGGAGCTTTCGTGGGAGAAAATCCCACTTTGTCAGACGCTTTGAAGATAGGAAAGTTACAGAGTGGGAGGAAATTAAATGCAGGGGAGTGTATGACATAGCATCAGGTCAGGCTGTAACAGCAAATCAAAATATGTGTTAGGATTCAAAACACTGGGGAACAGCACATAGAGGAGGGGGAGGTCAAATCACTTGATGTAATGCGAGAAAAATCCATAGTCCCTGTTTAACCCCAAGACAACTGAGTCAAATTTGCATATAAGTTCGAGTTCTGCAGACCCTCTTTGAAGCTGTGATTTGTTATTCATCTGTTTCAACACAGCTATTAACAAGTCGTCAAGGGAGTGAGCAGGGAGATTGAAGTGTTCCCCTACAGGTTTTGCAGTGTTGCAATTTCTGATGTCAGATTTGTGTCCATTGATTCTTTGGCGCAGAGACTGTCCTGTCTGTCCAATATATAAGGCAACTTTCCCATCTTCAAAGCGTCTGACGAAGTGGGATTTTCTCCCACGAAAGCTCATGCGATAAATAAATCTGTTAGTCTTTAAAAGTGCCACAGGACTCTGTTGTCTTGGGAGGGTACTAAGTCTTCACCACACCTGCAGAGTCCAAACTGGAGTGCTCACCATCTCCCAGGCAGTACTCTGACCCTTGGAGGATCACACCATAAAAGTGTCAAAGGTCATGCTTTCTGTGTAGATACCAAAGCAATAAGTGCCTTAGAAATGCCTACAATACAGAGTGATATGTTGAAAATCCCTTAAAAGATCATAACATTGTTTTTAAAAAAGCCTGATACTGGTTGCAACATGTTTCCACCCAGGTCCCGGTGTCACGCCTTTAAAATGGGGATTGACCCTGGAATATGAAGTGAATACTCACTTGTACAGTTACAGAGATAATTTGCTGGCTTCACAAAGCAATGTTGATTGATTGATGTTATTCCAGTATTGTTTCTCTACGTGTTGGCCGACTTCCAAGAATTCACTAACATGAGGATTACCATGTCTGTCAGAAACGCTTTAATTTTCCGTCTCCTGTGTTATCATATGTTCACCCAAAACAAAATATCAAGTGTAAAAAAAGAAAGGGTCTGGTTCTAATTTATGTCTCCTTTGCATCACTCTGACAGTGTAAAGGGGTCTTAAAGTGAGTGTACATATAAATGAATCGCACGTTAATACCCTTTATGGACTGCCAGAGCCATATAAAGGGACGGTGGTGTAAATGAGAATCAGGTCCCACATTTTCTCTACACCTTCTTGTGGCACTAGAGTTTATAATATTCATCATTTTAGATTTAAGTACACTTTTATTTTATGGAGTGAGGCTATAAATAGTTGCATGAATAGTTCTCGTGAATGGCAGCAAAGTTTATAATTTACTTTCTTTAAAAGGCTACTTTTGCAAGCAAAATACTAAAAAAGACAGACTATGAAGTGGGACTCACTGCAAAGATCTGCCCATTAGTTAGCTAGCTTCTTTTTTAGCAGTAACTTAACTCCATCTTGGGTATCTTGACCAGTGATCCTGCGTCTTCCTTATCATCTTACTTTGCCTCAGCTTGCCAGGACTGTACAGTTATGTCAATGACCCTGATTGTCATCAGTCCCAATATTGAATCAACTGAGATAATACAGACAAAGCCATGCTATGTGGTGACAGCCAATTTAATAAGTGTTTATGAAACCTGGAGACTGTTCTCCACCTAATATTGCCTTGCAGGTGTGCACACACTCAATGATAATTTTCTTGCCCACGTGACAAGAAGGTCAGGAGTCTACATTTGACAGAGAAAACTGCCTTTAGCACCTTGACATTCCAATTAAAATGAAGTCATATCCCAAATTTAAAAAAAAAAAATCTCTGCAAACCAGCTGTGCCAGATATAAGTTTTTCTGGACTCCATGACCATTGCACTTTTGTATCTTTCTACTCTCAATATTATCCACAGACCAACACTGTGCTACATGAGAAAGCTCAGCTTTTGTTCTTCTTTGAACAAATATTAATGTATTGTTGTTTTACAAATTTCAAGTATGGGAAGTAGTTGCTGTTAATTAGGTGTCAGATGCCATAAAACAGACAGTGCCTTACAAACAGTTTCCCCTTCAGAGACCTCATTGTTCATGGGGAATGATGCCCATCATCCTTTGGTGCTATTTCCCCAGAAGACTAGCCCTTACTAAAAGCAGTCTATATAGCTTCTTGAAACACTGCTTCCAATGGCTATGTCTACACTTGTTAATTTAGGTCGACTTTAACTAAGTCGATTTAACAAAGTCGACTTTAAGTCAACTTATCATGTCCACACCTAAATTTTAAGTCGACTTAGGGGGGAACTTACAAAATCAACCTAGATCATCCACACTGGACACCTAGGTCAACTTCTAGGGGCTAGGTGGACCTGGGACAGGTCCACGGTGGCAGGGTGGGCACCCCTTCCCAAGTGCCAGGGGGCTCAGCCTTTGCCCCATTGTACTTGGGTACAATGGGGCAAAGGGGGACAGGGACCCTGGCAGGGCATAGGGGCAGGGTGGGAAGGGCTCTGCCCTGCCCTGTGGGGGGGCATGCCAGGCTCTCCCTGTGCCACACCCCCTGGCAGGGAGGGCAGTGGCGGAGTCCTGGAGAGCCCTAAGTCGACTTAGGGCAACTCCAGGTCTACACTGACTTAAGTCGACTTTAAACCAGGTTTAACAAAGTTGACTTAATTTTCCTTAAGTTGACTTAAGCAGCTTGCTTAAGTCGATTTAAGGAAAATGTAGTGTAGACGCAGAGTAAATTAAGTCGACTTAAGCAAGCTTAAGTCGACTTAATTTCTAAGTGTAGACACACCCTATGTGACTAGGACTGCCTGGCAGCAGAGTTTCTGTGGGAAGCGTGCTACAGAATGATTGCTGAGGCTCTGGGCCTAGACCTGGACACTCCTGCAGTTATCTGAAGTTCTGTGCAAATCTTAGGCCACCTCTGGGTTTCTGAGAGCAGAACCCCAGCCAGCACAGGGAGAAGGGAAAGCAAACCCTCCATCTTCCCCACAAGACACTGTAAAGGAAATACATCTCAGTCTCTTCCACAAGGCAGCAGCACATGGCCTACATATTTCAGGTGGACATTTGATTTTACTGTTTGAATTTCAAATGTACTGTACAGGAAGGGACTTCCGTTTGCACCGCAGCTGCCCTCTGAAACAGAAACAGGTGACTGCTGAAGGAATTACAGGCGTTTGCTAATCTTACGTGAATCAGAACAAAAGGATTCTCTTAATTCAAGGATTACGGAAGACCGTTTTCAGGGAACAGGTCTCTGTTGCTTAATGAGTGCATGGCAGCCTGCCAGTAACCCAGAAACTGGTTTATGCAAAATGCTGATCAACACCTATAAGATGTCTGGTATCTTTAACCATGAGCGCAGTTTGGGGGAGAGAAGTAGAAGCTGTACTGCCCCCCCCCAAACTGCAAGCCTTAAGCAAGCCCAAAATCTGTTCCCCTACATGTGACCCCCTTGGCCTGATTGCAGCTACCCAAATATAGAAGTCAAACTACATCTATCCCTTTATTTCCCAATGAAATAACTTAAATAGAGGTGGTACCCAGGACACTGGCTATTATCTTGCAGAACTGGACCTTTGTATTGTAAGCAGAGATCATTGAGCACGGTTCAAACAACATTTTGCTACCCTCATTATGAAACAGTTAGTTAAAAGTCAATGTAATTTATCTGGAACTAGGAAATTTAATTCCAAAATAAGAGCATCCACAGAACCAGACCCCAAAATAAGTAAAGGCATGAACTTCAACTAATTTAATCAGTTCCAGTTACTGTGTATTTCCTCAGTCTCGTACTGTCCATAACACATTACCAGTGCTAAGAATGCAGGTTAATAAGAGTAATGAAAGAAGTAAACTAGATTTGTTCTATTCACAAATGTTCTTTAAGTGGTGCATCTGCTGCATTAAAATACTGAGACAGATTCTCAGCTGGTGTAAATGAAATCAGGGGAGACAAGAACTTGGCCTAATTTTGTAATGAAAAAGAGAAAGGTGTCTAATGAAATTAAAGCATGACATTCTGTGGACTCTGCTTATCTGGAATAAAACAACTAAAATTCCTTTTTTACTACCTAAAAAACCTCATTCACTGAATTCATCAGTCATTCTTATGAGCATTCCTTTAGCTCTTGTGCAAGAAACATTTGAACAAAAAATTTCCCAAGTCCAATTTCACCATCAAGATAATGGATTAAAGTAGGTAACTGAGATTCTATCCTCATTATTTTTATGTTTAACATTGTCCCACCCTTAACAGTGGGAGACTGTATAACATCTGATCAAGAAGATCCATTCTACCAATTCAGCAGAATGCTGTGTTTAAAAAATCAGGGACCAAACAGAAATGCAGAGCTCAAACAGGTTTTTGTGCTGATATGGTTAGTGAGGGTAAATGACATAGTCTCTTTATTATAAAGACACTGGTAGGTCAAAAATTGTATTAAAAATTTTCTTTATCCGTTTTGCTCTTAGAAGCTTAGGCTTAGAGCCTGCAAATGTGCATATGTTTTTTCTGAGTTGCATTAGTAACACATTTGAAATCAGTCTTTATTTTGTAGCATAAATAGACAAGGATTCAATAAATCAACTTTACAAGAGATTTGTATTGATTTATATGATGAAAAGATCATAGCATACATAGTATTTTTCTTTCATTCCAGGGCCGAGTTATTAAATCACTTTTATTAATAGAAGAAACACCTAAAACTGAGCAGGGTGTAAGATCTCGAGTCATTAAACGATATTTCAGAATATAGTATAGAACCAAACTAAAATGAGCATGTGCAATTACCACATTTTAAGCGTTCTTTAATGTGTGGGTTGTAATGCAAGCATTCTGTTCCTTCTGTACAGTCAGGCTATAAAGCACATTTTTGCAAACTTTTATGCAATGTTTGGTAAGGCTATAAAGCATGAATGAGCAATACCTTTTAAGAGCATGATAGTTGCTATGATTAATTTCAGAATGAAAGGCTGTTAAAAAGTTTTTTTTAATTCAGGGCTCTGAGTCTGCCTCTTCCTCTTCTCTCCCAAAAAAGTAAAATTGACCAACAGACCAGAGCTTTCAGTTTCTGACACCTGTGCATGACATATGACTTGTGCAAAATAATATTTTAATTACTTTGAAAAACTTCTTATGGGGAAATAGAAATAGAATAGAAAAGCATCCGTCTCTGTTACATAGTGTAGTTTGCTGCTTAAAATATTTATTTTGCAAAGGGACCATATTTTGCTCCAAGAACCTCCATAACAGTTGTGCTCCTGTGAGAAAACGCCAATCACGAAGCATGAAATTGTGGGGAAAAAAGAATTCCTGGGGCAGGGGATCCAGCTATGGCACAAACTTCCAGAAGGGAAGGCAAATCCAGAGTTATCTTCAGGAAATGTTGCAAAAATAAAACCAAACAAAAAACCCTTTCCTCTCTGAAAAGGGCTTTTCCATCATAAGACTGGGGCTCATAATAAACTCTTAAAACAAACAAACAATCAAACAAACAAAAACCCCAAACCCAACTATCCCAATCAGAGTTGTTATCATCAAAAGGGCGAAGTGCCAGAGATTCCATGAAGCCCATCAGGTCCTTTGCTAATGCTATTGATGTGAAACGGACTCAGATGCTATGGTTAAAGGTAGCAGTATATAACAGATTAGACAGTGACTTTCATTAGCTATATTTGTCCCCACTCTGATAATCATGCGCTTCCAGATTTCACTTTAAGGATAGCTTTTTAGTATGGTTGGTGGTGGTACCGATAAGCTGTTGAATACACACAGAGGAAGATTAACAATAAAATATTCCACCACAATACTCAGAACAATTACTAATTATTCATGTATGAAATACACTCTTTGACTGATGCCATTGGGCATGTTAGAACCGATGTAGCTTTTCTCCAGTGCTGACACCAGAAACTCAGATAAAATAGACATTCCTATGATGCTCTTGGAGCACTACAGAGGAATGATTCTAAACATGTTCCGATGATCTATTTGCACAAATGATAAAACATTAAATTCTAAAAGTAACGAGTCCTCATCATTCCTGACCGACCAAAGAAAATCCTACTTCTTTTGAGTTCCAAATGTACATTGTGTTGTCCCTGTAGTTGCTGTATCCACTTTAATCTTTTCCCTCAAGTCTTTTTTCCAAAAGGGAATTCAGGTTTAGTGAGCCTGTAGCCACTTTCCCTTTTCTCAGTGTTACTTACCAGTAGCCAGCCAATACCTATGCAAGTCTGTTTCTCTCTGATTAGATGGGACCTTAGTTCCTACTGGCAGAGGGTGTGATGCTGTTTGGAACATGAGAGACCATTTATAATAGTACCAATAGGACAAAATTGCAATGATTCTTACAAAACATGCCATGTCGGATACCATTGGAAAATATTATTGGCTAAGTATTATAGTATTATTTGTCTTTGTACTGTAAGTTGTGGATGTGTGGGATGTATCTGTATCCAAAAACTTGTGTTATGCTTCTAGGTTACACATCATAGGCAGATATGTCATCACTGATGACTCATCAAGGCCCATCACCTATATGAGCCCATGGAGAGAAACCAGGGTTGCATCCGAGTCACCAGGACATGGAGGGACAAGCCTGTAGTCAGGGGGACTGCAGGTGCTTTTTCCTGCCCAGGTGCTGTGAGTTTATGCTTGAAACGCAGGAAGTACAAGCCACATGGCAGAAACTATAACACGCAATTTCATCATCTCCATTTTGTCTTCATTCCTGCTTCCTACCCCTGGATCAACTATTCTGTATCTGAAGCCGTGAAACAGAGAACTCAGACCCATTCTGGTACTGGATGTACACCAGAGGAACTATATAAGCCTGCAAACTCCAGCACTGCTCAGAATCAGATATATCTTGACTTTGAAGCCATTTGCATCTGACTTTGATCATTTAACTTCTCTCATCTTGTTTCCTTTTACAACCTTTAATTTTAGTTACTAAAAGATTGGCTGGCAGCATGATATATTGGGTAAGAACCAAATCTATATTCATCCAATAATCCCCTTTGGGGATCAGGAGAATGTTTTGGTAAAGGGAAGAGAGTTTTAATTTATCTCTTTACTGAACCAAGTTGCTAATTGGAATCCAGAGACTGAAATGCAATAAAGGAGACTTGATACCAGTGTGGGAAATCAGGAGCTTTACTTGATTAATCTGACTTCAGAGTTAGCCACCAGTTTGGGAGAATCTGCTCTCCCTTTTGCAGCCTGCCCTGACTTTGGTATTTTCAGGCTGGCTACTCTAGATACAGATGGATCACAGAGGGCATAAGGAATGCATAGGGGTTTACATAGATCCCCTTTGGTCTGATGTCAGTATAACAGTGCATCAAAAGCTGGTGTACAGGGTCTCTATTCCCAGCCAGTAATGCAATGGTCATCCTCATAACTGCAAAAGTCCATATATGGAATAGATTTAAGGAGTTATATTACTAAATTATGTTCTTAAGTTATGTAAATTAAGGTCATCAAAAGATGATAAACAGTTCTGTTCAGGCACGGGATATGATGTTAAGATACACGACTAGCCTGAGAGTCAAGTCTATTTATATATGGAAACACCAGATAACTAAGACTGCATGGTTGACAAGAGCCCCCAAAATCTACAGGAAGGAACACACAGAAGAAAGGTATCTTGTTTATGACTAGGATCAAAAATTAGTTTGCTGTATCAGGAGAATGCAAGAACACCCATGCTGTGAGAAAGATTTTTGGGAGATGCTCTCCAGTCTCATGAAGGTTATCTTGTTAATTAGGGCTAGGTTCCAGAAGGCAATCTATGAATTTATTTTATATTTAGCCAGCTGTTTTCTAATACTAAGGGCCTTTTTCCCATGTGAATAGCCCTATGTCTATGGTGTTGGTGGCCAAACCACACATCATGACAATCCATGTAGTAATAATGGGACCTATTTGCACAAATGATTAAATATTAAATTCTAAGAGTAACAAGCCCTCATCATTCCTGACCAACCAAAGAAAATCCTGCTTCTTTTCATTTGAGTTCCAAATGCAACACAACACAATTATTAGCTTATATAAGTTACATTTTTATAATTAAGTCAGACAATGCACACCAAAGAATAAAGACTACACAGTACACAGGACAGCAGTAGTTTCAATTTCTAAACTCTGATGCTGATGAAGATCGTATAGGACAGAACTGATTTTCATCTGCAGTTAACAGACATCTGAAGGAATCCCAGAGTTACATACTTGCAGTTGATTTTTGATTCCTAGATTTTCTCACCCTATCAACAAGTTCAGACTACAATAATTGGTATGCACAGCCAACATAGTTTCATGTTGATACAATGAATCCTGTAGGCATAGCCTATTCAAAGTTGATTGCCCTTACAATATTTATGTAAAGCTTGATGCTTGTTAGTGATATGGAAGCCTTTTAGCCTCACTCAAATTTTCTTAAAAATTGAAATGCTGGAATTAGGAGGATAACTCAGTCCTTTTACCTGACAATTAACTAACTGGCTCTTCTTCAGTGCTAGAGCTCCACATATTAACTCATTACCTTCCAATGTTAAGGCCTCAGAGACTCAAGACTTTAAGGTCAGAAAGGACTCTCATGATCACCTAGTCTGAACTCCTGCATATTGCAAGCTACAGAACCTCACCCATGCATTCCTCTAATTGGTAACTCATGATCTAAATTAATAAATCTAAATTTAAAAGACTTCAGGTTACACAGAATCCACCACTGATGGCCACAGAATCAGGCACCTAACAATGCACACCTCCTTCTTGTCCCTGGAGAAGTTGATGGGACTGTGCTGGAAGCTCAATGCAGCTCCTCGGTCATCCAGAATGGTTACCAGTGAGCAACCTGAACTCATTCTTCTGCCTCTCCATTGTTCTCAATTCCTATTGACAAAGAGCCCAAGAGCCTATAACCACAGCCTGAACCCAAGTGTTTGACACAGTAAAAGATCAACAGACTGATAAAGGTTCTTTGTAACCTGGTTTTTCATGTACTCTATGGTTGACATGGTAGAATCTCAGAACAATTTTGTAGAATCCTGTAGTTGCCTTGACAACAATAATGGCTGCTAAATCAATTATAGGTGTGGTCTTGGAATAACCATAGCAATTGAATCCTGCAATACACTTGACTTCCTCATGTTCTTTGTCCCAAACCACCAACCACTGACTAAGTAAATTAATTGCTACTGTGAAGTAAATACCGCACTGAATAGTTCATAGACTGGGCTTTTAAAATGATATACTGATCTTAACAAAACCAAATATGACAGTACAGCTAACGAATGCTATTGGGCTATTATAAACTTCTTTTCAAATAAGAAGCATTCACATTCAGACTGGAAATAAGGTGTAAATTCACAGGGAGAGTATTGAACAATTTACCAAAGGTCATCATGGATTATCATCACTGACCATTTTAAAATCAAAATTGCATGTTTCTCTACAAGATCTGCTGTAGGAATTATTCTGGGGAAATTCTATGGCTTGTGTTATACAGGAGGTCAGACTAGATAACCAGTGGTCCCTTCTGACCTTGGAATTTATGAACATGGCATGAACATGGCACCTTGTATATATATTAATTCTCAAAGGCGCCTATGGAGTGTGCAAATATATATATAATCCCATATACACACCCACAGAGAGAGAATCCTCAGCATGCTAGAATCCCATGACTCAGTAAGAGTCACCATTAATCACTTAGATAACCCCTAGCACGGCTGCTTTCACACACTGAATGATTTTAACAACTCTGATTTTTGTAGTGTAACAGACATGCCTAATGTCATACATGTAAATAAAATAAGATTCCTGATCTTTAAAAAAAAGATACAAGTCATTATAATTTACTATTAGACTGTTACCTGGGAAGATATCTCAATTCTTTATTTTTATAGCTGTATAAACACTTGCAGAAAAAGTAACATAGCAGAGAAGCCTCAACGAAGTTTCTTTCAACCTGAACTACCAGTTTGAACAAAAAATGTTTTTGGAAACCAAGGATAAACCAGGAGGGCAAAATATGTTTAATTTCTATTTTAAGAAGCGTTGAAAGGTGCACTTCTGGGTGCAAATGTTGGGTTTAGGCATTTTATGTCTCTCCATCGGACACAGGATAAAACTCAACTGAAATCAGCTGTAAGAGAAGAGTGAAAGACAGCAACAGAGTTTTCAGACCTCTTTTCTTTCATATCAATAACCAACCAATTCTTTCCAGCTGCATGTGCGCAGCACAGAAATGCTATACCTAGCTCTGGGAAATGGGTGGTACACAATGTCCTTCAAGCTCCTACTGCCATTCTAAATATCAGCCATCTGGGGCTAGACCCTGAAGTCCTTAGAATGAAAAACTTTTACTGGGTTCACTAGTTTTTACCTGAGTAATGCCAGGATTGGCCCCCTAAAGCAGGGGTTCCCAAATGGTGGTACATGTGACAACTCAGAGCAGGAGAGGGGAGGGGTACACAGGATAAATTGTGTAATGTTGTATTGTAGTTTTATTGCACTTTCATAATAAGGTACTCAGCTTTAAAACTCTGAGAATGTGTTATATAAAATATGGTAGTTAATTTAATTCAAGATGTACCAATGAGAACACAGAGCGGTGACATGCAGAGCCCTCGCCTCCAATCACCTTACAGCACAGGTTTACTTGTCCAGCACCTGTCCAGTCTGGGCTCAGAAATTAGTCAGGATTTTTTCTGTTGGCTGCACTGTATCTGTACACATCAGTGAAATATGGACAGATGGCTGAAGACAGATAGTGTTAAGAGAAACCCATGAAACATCAGTAATGAGAAGGTGGGATATGTGGGCAGCTGGTAGCGCTGGAATGGGGTATGCAATAAGAAAAGTTTGGGAACCGCTGCCCTACAGGATGCTGAAGACAGGCATAGAAGAGAATCAAGTCCATTGGAAAGTAATCTATTATGTACAAATCAATATCATTAAGAAATGAACACATTCAGCTCCATTTCACAAATATTCAGTTACAATAAGTTGTTTAATATAACTTCACATGGACAATAAATAAAGATAATTTCCAGGAGATCAATATTCAGTCGTTTAATTTACCTATTTAGAAAGTTAAACAATGAAAGCTTTCGCAACACAATTTTTATTTACATGATTTACTGTGAATATTTTAAATACCAGCTTCTGAAGCTACACAAGCTAGGATGTACTTCTAAACTCTAACCGAAGACTGTCAAAAAGTTTCATTAACCTGGAAGCAGTGCATTTTTAAAAAAACAAATTTAAACCACTCAGGCTAATGCTGGATGATGCAGCAGTAATTAATGAAGCTACTCACAAAGGCTTCATATTTTACTGACTAATCACTGTTGAGTGAGACATTCTGAAGTACTGCTCATCTGGTAGAATGAGAGCCTTTTAAAGTAATGAGAAGTTCTAAATAAATGACTCTGCCTCCATCATTAACAGCTAGTCATTTACAGATCGGAGAGTCCAGGCTGCTGTGTACTGTTCTACCCTCTAAATACAAATGGCACAAAAATAAGCTTCTATCAGATATGACGACTTCCAATGCTGTAAATCTTGATACCAAAAATCACGGACATTGCACCTCAATCCATCATTAATGAAGAAAGTGGCACTTCTCTTTTTTGGTTAAGTGAATATGGGGTTCTTCATTTTCAAGACATTCCATAGAGATATAATAATACTATTAAAAGTAAGTATTGAACATTCATGAAATTAACTTCAGCAGAAAGAATGTTTACGTTAAACAGAGCACCAACTTATTCCATGGATTTATTCACTAGTGAAAATTTATGAAAAACTAAATGTTTAAACTTTAGTATTGCTGATAGGTGTTATAATTTAAAAATAAATTTAATTAGCAAAATTTAATCAAAGCTATGGTCCAAAAAGCAAAATTGTATACATTCTGTGCAACATCCCGGTTCCTTTAAGTGCGTTAAGTCCATGCAGGCAATCATGCTGCTGCAATAGAGGTATCATCAGCTTGCCGACCTTGTGGCTTCAGAGAAAAAGAGTCAATATAAAAATTATACAGTGTTATGAAATTCATCTAGCACATATCTATAAGTAAACAGGATGCTACAATGAATAATCAATGCTGTGGCTTTCCAAGCATTTCTAATGGCGGCACAAACCATTGTGATGTTATCCACATTTAAGTCTTCTAACTCTCTCCCAACTGCTTCTGTAAGCTTTTCAGGACAGGAGCTAAAGAATAATAGAAGTGTAGAACTGGAGGGACCTCAAAAGGTCTTCTAGGCATGTTCTCTGCACTCAAGACACAACTAAGTATTATTAGAACATCCCTGACAGCTGACTGACTGACCTGTTCTAAAAAATCTCCAGTGATGTCGATTCTCTAACCTCTATGGGTAATTTTATTCCAGTGCTTAACTATCTTTACAGGAAGTTAGGAAGTTTTTCCTAATCTCCAAACTAAATCACCCTTGCTATAATTAAAGCCAATTGCTTCTTATCCTATCCATAGAGGTTAAGGAGAACAATTTTTCTCTTACTTGTAATAGCCTTTTATGTACTTGAAAACTTATGCCCCCCCTCAGTCTTCTCTTCTCCAGACTAAACAAACAACATTTTGTCAATCTTCCATCATGGGTCATGTTTTGTAGACCTTTAATAATATTGGTTGCTCTTCTCTGGACTTTCTCCAATTTGTCACATCTGGACACAACACTCCAGTCGAGGCCTAATCAGTACCGAGTAGTTCAGAACTATTCTCGTGTCTTTTTAACACTCCTGCTAACACATCCCAAAAGGATGTTCTCTTTTTTTGCAACAGTGTTACACTGCTAAATCATATTTAGCTTGTGAGCCACTATGACCCCCCAGATTCATTTCTGCTGTACTCCTTCCTAGCCAGTCATTTTCCATTTTGTATTTATGCAGTTGATTGTTCCTTCCTAAGTGGAGCAGTTTGCATTTGTTCTTATTGAATTTCATCCTGTTTAGTCTGGACCATTTCTCCAGTTTGTCAAGATCATTATGAATTTTAATCTGATCTTCCAAAGCACTTGCAATGCCTCCTAGCTTGGTATCGTCCACAACTTTTGTAAGTGTACTCTCTACGCCACTATCTAATTCATTGATCCCTGAAGGACCCCACTTGATATGCCCTTCCAGCTTGACTGTGAACCACTGTTAACTACTCTGGGAATGCTTTTCAACCAGTTATGCACCCACCTTATAGTACCTTCTTCTAGGTTGTGTTTCCCTAGTTATTGTGGTCATGCAAGACAGCATCAAAAAACATCCTAAAGTCAAGTTATATCAAATTTACTGCGCACCCCCGCACATACAAGGTTTGTTACCCTGTCAAAGAAAGCTGTTAGCTTGGTTTGACATCATTTGTTCTTGATAAAACCATGCTGACTGTTACTTCTTATCTTATCTTCTAGGTGTCTGCAAATTGATTGCTTAATTATTTACTCCATTATCTTTCTGGGCACTGAAATTATGATGACTGGTCTGTAATTCCATGGGTTGACCTTATTCCCCTCTGCTGTCTTCCATGACTTTTCCAAAATGACTCATATCTTCTCAGTCAGCTCCTGGGATATTCTAGGATGTATTTCACCAGGCCTTGGTGACTTGAAGGCATCTAAGTAATTTGTAACTTGTTTTTTCCCTTTCCCATTTTAGCCTCTCATCCTACCTCATTTTCACTGTATTGATTAAATGAAATCAAATGTCCAATTGCTACTAAACATTTTGATGAAAACTGAAATAAAAATGTCATTTAGCATTTGTGCCATTTCCATATTTTCTATTATTGTTCCCCTACCCTCTAATGAATACCAGCCTACTTGGTTCTTTGTCTTCCTTTTGCTTTTAAGAAATTTGTAGAATGTTTCTTGTTACGCTTTATGACTCTAGCTAGTTTAATCTCACCTTAAAAACAATGAGAATCCTGTGGCACCTTAAAGACTAACAAATTTCTTCGGATATAAGCTTTTGTGGGCTCCAATCCACTTTGTCAGATGCAATAAGAAGCAGTGGGCTTTGTCAATTGCATCTGACGAAGTGGGTTGCAGCCCACGAAAGCTTATGCCTGAAAAAATTCATTAGTCTTTAAGATGCCACAGGACTCTCATTGTTTTTGCTGTATACAGACTAACACGGCTACTCCTCTGGAACTAATCTCACTTTGTGCCTTGATCTTCCTAATTTTGTCCCTATATACTTGTATTATTTGTTTATAGTCATTCTTTGTAACTTGACCTAGTTTCACTTTTTATAGGACTCTTTTTTAGTTTCAGATCACTGAAGATCTCCTGGGTCTTGTCTCCTCCATGATTCCTGTCCTTCCTTTCTTGATACATGTTTATATAGCACCTACTATAAGGTCTGACTTTGCTTGGAGTCTCTGTACTACTGCAACACAAATGTTATAATGATGCTGATGATAAATGCATGAAGCAGGAACATCTCAGAAGATTCCAGGGTAAGTCTGAAGTGGAGTCCCTTTGGAAAAGGTTTTTTTTTAAAGGAGAAAGGAGTGGCTGAGCACAGGACCATACAAGAAAGAACCTTGGGAGTCTAATAACCCCCAAGAAGAGAAAAAGGGAATTAAAAACCTTGGGATGTTCTTTTAGAAGTGCTTAGATCTCCATTCCCTGGGGTAAATAGTCCTTTTCACTGACCTAGCAGCAAGGCTTGATGACTGATCTAGGAAAGGCATTGATTGACAGTGTGTATAAACAATGAAATTCCACCAGCCCTCTTAGCTGCACTAAAATTGGAGGAATGCAAAGCTTGTTTGTAGGGAACAGAGGATTACAGATGTTAGAACAAGCCTTTCTCAAAAATACAAAGAGACACTTCAGGTGCCTCACGCATTGCTTACATGACAATAGAAGAAAAGATCCTGTAGAGAGGGCTAGCTAGGTAGAAGACTTTAAAATATGTGGGAAAGGGCCAGAAAGATTGCATGAAACCTGTTTGCTATGATGGGATGAAATGCAATTTTCAGTCATAAGGTTTTCATAATATCTGAGTAGCTGCAACATTGTAGAAAAACATCATAAATATGATCTGTTCTTAATATCTTGTATCTGTCAAGGTAACTTGGGTTTGGAAACATCTTGGAACATCACCAAACCCAAAAATCGTCTCATGTGAATACCCACACTTCACTTTATGCAATCGATTCTCTCTTTCAGGAATGATATGAATATAACATGGTAGCAGATAGTAAAGGAAACTGGGAAATAGTCTAACCAAATGTAGATCCATCCATACTCAGAATGCAGACAGAATTTTAACTGAAGCTCTAATTATTGACATACTATTATTCGTCTAGTCACAAGATACTATCCAAAGAGGATATTACTGGGAACAAAAATGTTCTGAAAGATGAATAATATCTTGTGACTAGGAGGATAACATTAATCCAATAAAATAATCTGTATGGCTATGTCTACACTTCCTAAAGTTAGTTTGAATTAACTTAATTCGAACTAGCAAATTTTAGTTTGAACTAAACAAGTGCCATGCATGGTTAGTTCGAACTAATATGGCCACATTGGGTTAATTTGAACTAACTAGTTCGAATTAACCGTTACTTCAAAAAGTATAAGCGAATTTATTAGTTCAAATTAAGGAAGCCCTTAATTCAAACTAATGAAAGCCTAGTGTAGCCATGGCTTAAATTAGTTGGAATTAAGCCTCCTTAATTCGAACTAACTTGCCAGTGTAGACATAGCCAATGGTTTTAAGAGTCAAGTGCCTGATGCACACATAAGAGCCCTGCATAGTGCCTGAGCTCAGAGCCGGGGGGTCTCAATGTACACACAGCATTCTGCCTGTGCATTTTAAAGCAAGTCATGTGTGCTCTCTAGTTAACTGTCCATTCAGTTAATTTGCTCTGTGTAGAGCTGGGGTTGCAATCCTCAAAAGCAAAATAAATCCCAAGTAAATTCTGGAAGAATTCATTCATTACACTAGAACCTCAGATATAAACACCAGAGTTATGAACTGAGTGGTCAGCCGAACACCACGTGAAACCGGAAGCAAGCAGTCAGGCAGCAGCAAGGGGAGGAAGAAAACAGCAAATGCCTGTCCTATACTGTGCCTGTACCGCATCTTAGGCATGCAGAGCAGAAGCAGCCTGGGGTCTGCGCTGGTTCCTGTAAGCCAAGGGTGCTATTTCACCCCCCTGCCATCCCACCGGTGTTTTCACTACCGTCCCATCAGGAAGGTCAAGTCCGGCAACCTAGAGCCTGAGAAGGAAGCTGCCACAAGAGGCTACTGATCTGTTGCACCTGGAGCTAGAGTGGAGAAGCTGTGCTCTACATGAGTTCCTAAGAGCCACAGCCTGTGCATCGATGCAGCCCAAGCTTTGCCCGTGGCTGCACTCCTGGATCCTGCCAGCACCTCCGGGCATTAGTAGCAGGCTGGCACCAATCCCCTGACGTGTGCTATCTCTGGAACCCGGTGAGCACTGCGCAGAGGAAAGCGAGCCCTAGAGAGAGCCAGCTAAGGGGTAGGGCTTGTATTGCCAATGGCATAGGGCAGGGTCCCCTTCCCAATTCAGCCCGAAGGCAAGAAATAGGAAAAGGGAAGGGAGTTGCTTCAAACCAGGGAGTGCAAAGATCTCTACTATACCATAGTGTTTTGTTCAGAGTTATAAACAACCTCCATTCCTGAGGCGTTCATCTCTTTGAGGGTCTACTGTATGAAGAAGCCAAAAGCCTCCATTGGAACCTTACCTTTACAAAAATGTGTGTTGGGATGAGTCGCCCGAGCAACTGATTAGTGAAGTTTGGAAACCGCAGCAAGTTGATATTGAGAGATGGTAACTGTTGATATCCAGCCATGAGGGGGTAGAAGTTGTATAACATTTCCTGCTTTGTGCCAGGAAGAATTCGCAATCGTATCTAAAATCATAAATAAATCCAGGAAGAAAAGCTGTTTTACATGTATTGAACATTTGGACAATATATAGTTAGAAAAAATTCCCTTAAATATTCACTTTAATCAGTCTGACTAAAAATCTTTATACAAAATATTACTGCTCTTTTTTCCTACCCAACCACGAAACAGTGTCATACGAATTTCCTTAGCCTGTCCAAAAAAAAACATAACTAGACATGCCTAAGATGACTTATTTTTAGTCCTTGTAAGACTAAAAAAAAAAGTTTGACTATCCACGTTCCTCCAGATATATTACTCATTCCTCAGCACACCAGATTGAATGGACAAGTAGTTACTAAATAACTCCAGGGTAATTTGATCTGATTATAACAGAGTTGAATGGAAGCCAATAGTCCAGGACTTGACAAATCTGGTTCCCAGGAATTCGTCCGTGGCGCCTAGCTTCAGCGTGGTATCCAGGGAGGTAAACATGCCTGGTGCCTAAAAAAAGAGGCGGGGGCACCGAGACTTAGTGCTGTTGCCTCTCTCCAGCACCAGCACCACAAGCACCCCAGGCAGCAGGGGCCTTTTGTGCTCCGCACCACCGCGAAAAGTGGTGGTGATGGTTTTACAGCGGTGGGGGGCTTCTTTGCTATATACCGCCGCCAAAAGTGTTGAAGGCAGCGGCTATGCGGGGGTGGGAGGAGCCGCACACCTAGGTGCCTACGTTTTTCGGCTGGCCCCTTGGTGCACGGCACTTCTGTCAAGGCCTGTAACAGGCTATCACAAGGTGACATCTGAAAGTCTGCCACTCAACGTAGCTCAGATGTTTGTTACAGTGCGCTGTTTCCTTCTGTGCCACTTCATTCAGAGTGACAGAAAAAGGAATTTCACAAGTCTTATTTTGGTAGCACCTGAGCTGAGACACAGACTTGTTCTGAATATAATTACAATTAATTTGCTTTAATATTTTTTTCCTGTTTTATAGTAAAGCTATATTAAAAATAGTGTTTAATTTTAAATACAATTTTTATAATCTAAAGCAGGGGTTTTCAACCTGTGATCCGCAGACCTCTGGGTGTCCGCAGACCATGTCTAAGATTTTGAAAGGGGCCCATACTTCCATTTGAAATTTTTTAGGGGTCTGCAAATGAAAAAAAGTTGAAAACCACTGCTTTAAAGAGTATTTTGAAGTCTGTGAGATTAGTTTAACAATGGTGCGAACCAAGGCATTCTTAAGTGTAATTTGGTTAAATGCACAGTAGTGATAAAGAGGATAATTTGTACCTGCTTAAGACCAGAAAACATGAAGGCCTCGCTGGGTTCCACTGATATTTCCACATCTTGAACTAAACTTGTCTTGTTTTGCAGGTGATATTTAACAGGTAAGGATTCTCTGACTCGACCAAATGAAGGCAGATCTTTAGAGACAATGGGAATGAATACAAAGGTTACACAACCTGATATGTAAGCAAGTTTCTCCACCTGATCAGATGGTTCAGGAATAGGTTATTAAAATATAAAGTGTTCAAACAGTTTTCAAATATAATACAAGAATCAGCTCTGCCATTAGAAAGTGCTGAAAGCAATATCTGATCCGTTACAAGACTAATTCTATGTACCTGAGTATCATCAATCTGCACTAATGGAGGGGGAGGAGTCCAAGTATGCATTAGAATAAACTAGAGAGAAGGCAGGGTAGGGCCTCCCTTGCAGCCCTGTTCTCCCAGCAGAAATATGGTTTTCCAGATCTGTGGCAATAAAGGAGGAAACATGTGCCTATGGGCAAATTCTGCTCTGAGATGTAAAAAATTCATGGGGCTTTGAAGACCTTTAATGAGCATTCTGTGCATGCAGCCCAGGGGAGAGTTTGATGCTAAATATTTCATGCACGTTAACAGTACCTGCATTGACATGGAGTGGGATGCCCTCTACAATCACATGTGGAAGAGTGATCACAGTACAAACAACAGGTATGCTGTCCACAGCGGAACTCCTACCAAAGAAAACTAGATGTAGACCACACTTATGTTCTTGATGTCAAGTCACTAAACCAACAGAATAGTCAAGCAGCAAACAAGCAAGCAACATTTACAGCAATCTGAACAGTTCAAAAAGAAGAAAAGCGTTAGACAGCTGAACAGTTACAATAATCATGCAAATCTGGAGAAGACAGATGTACCTTATAACATCTGCTCTAAAAACAACCCACATATATAGAACCTCATGATTGAGGTGGAGAAAAAATAGGTTCATTAATTTGTTTCAATTTATCCATTTAAACATTTTTGTTACAGCTTAAGTTTTCTGTAACTTTTCTTTTTTCTTCTTCACCTCCCCATATGTGAAATACCCTTCGGTTTTAGAAAACTTAGGAATTCGTGTCAGAAATCATATAGATGAAAAACTTAATAAAAATTAAACACAACCATGTAGATGTAATTTCAGCAGTATGAGCAACTTTTAATAATGGTTCCTACTGCTTTCAGCCACAGTCCACTGTGAGGTTCAGTAAGGGAGGAAGAAAAAGCAAAATATATCCTTCCTACCACCCTAACCCACACTCCAAAAAAGTGTTACGGATTGTTTTTAAAAAAGACAAGGGATCTCTACCTCTTCCAGGAGATTATGTAACGTCCAGTAGCCACTCCACCTTGGCCATTAGTAACTGGTGGACATCGCAGGCAGAAGCATTCACTAGCACTCTCACCGGTCTGTAAAACAACTGTCAGCAATAGCCTATTGAATTTTAAAGTGAATACTGGCACAGATTTGAAAAACTAAAATTACTAACAAATACAGATTATATATTGAGACAAGATGTGCCTGGGGAAGGGAAGTCACAGTGGAGTGGAGCTAACTCTGGTGGTGGGCCTGTGATGCAAGGGACAAATGCTCATGGAAGAGAGCAGAGCTAAGGCCTGGTCTACTCCACAACGTTAGGATGATGTAAACTGTCTTAAGTCAACCCAGTTATGTGCACGTCTACAATTAAATTGCTCTCCCACTGATGTAAATGGCCTATTATGCTGACATACTAACATTACCTCCCCAAGCAGCACGGTATCAAGAGTAACGTACGTAGGTCAACACAGACAGACACTACATTACTTATGCTGACCCTAGCAGTCCTCCAGGAGTTGTCCCACAATGTGCCCCACTGAGTGCTCTGGTCACCATTGTGAACTCTTCTGCCCAGGAAACACATAAAACAGAAGCCCTCCCCCACCTCTTTTAAGTCCCCATGGATTTCTGGAATTCCTTTTCCTGATTGCCTGGCTTTGAGTAGCTCGCCATTCCTGAGTGCAAGTACCCAGCTGACCATGCTGGCTATGTGGTCCAGATGCACTCCAGCCTAGAGCAGACAAGAGATATTGGATCTCCTGGGCATGCCAGGGCTGTGTAGCAGCCATAGAAACATTGATGTTTACGAGCAGATAGCTCAGAGGAGGCAAGAGAAGATCTATGACAGAGACCAAACAATTTTGGCATGAAAGACAAGGAGCTGCAGCAAGGCCAGAGAGGTAAACAATTAATCTGGTGCTGAACCACAGACTTGTCACTTTTACAATGAGCTGCATGCCATACATCCCACATCTCAGGGATAATTTCAGCAGGCAATATTGCAATCTGCGGGCCCAGGCAGCTTTGGGATGCCAGAAGCAGCTGTGCTCTTCTGCCTTTGCTACCCTCAGAGTGAGATGTCTGTTATAATCATCACTGCCTGAGGAAAATGACATCATTATTCCATGCATTTGTGGGATTTTGAAAAAAGGCATGAAAATTATGAGATACAGATGACATTAAGGAGCCGGAAATAGCTACAAACTGGCAATTTGACCCCACATTCCCAGTCACCTCTGTGCAATTTGTTTCAGCCCCACCATGCATTGAGAAGACTTAAGACTGTCTGCTAAACAGCTGCGGGTTGCATACTGGGATAGCCACCCACAATGCATCGATACAAGCACTCATGGTGAGAGCATACATCACTGATACAAGGAGCCGAGCACGTAAGTACTAACTGGTGCCTTTACACCAAAGTAACTTGGCTCAACATAAATGTGTAGTGTAGACATGGCCTAAGACTTGGAAACAGCCAGGAGCACCAGAGATCCCTGGTAAGAGCGACCCTGAAGTCTTAGGCAAAGTAGTGAGTTAAGAGACGGCTTATTGTTGTTTTCTTGCCTGTTTTAAGGAAAATAACCATCTCAAATGGTGACAGGTTCCAGAGAGCTAGCCATGTTAGTGTATATACAGCAAAAACAACTAGTCCTGTGGCACCTTAAAGACTAACAATTTTGCATCTGACGAAGTGAGTTGCAGCCCACGAAAGCTCATGCCCGAAGAAAATTGTTAGTCTTTAAGGTGCCACAGGATTCTTCCTGTTTTAACCATCTTAAAGGAGATTGTGCATGGCATATATGCTTGGAAATTGAGAAACCCTGCCCTGTCATATGACAGATGGCAGAGAATCTTCTGAACAGAAATACGGGGTCTCTAATACCCACACAGAGCAGATAGACTCTCAAAGTCAAATTCAAAAGAGTAAAGTGCCCAGTTCAGCTGACAGACTCAGAATTGTTCTTTTGCTGTACATTCCAAAATTTTGACAGGTTTTTATTCTGTTTCAGAACAAAAAGAAATTGGACATTTGCTGCTAAAGGCAAACTGTTCTGAGAAAAAAAAAAAAAAATCAAACCAGTTTGCTTTGAAAGTTTGTAACCAAAAAGAAAAGTTGGCTTGTTCATATTTCCTCTTAAAAACCAGATTTAAAAATAAAGTAAGTTTTATTTAAAAAATTATTAACTGCAGCTGCTACTTAGAGCATTTATTGTACTTTCATTAAAATAAGATATGGTATAAGGGTATTAAAAAGCAGCAGCTACTTAGAGTATATAAAATAAAATATAATAAAATAAAGGGCTAGCTCCCTGAACTACCTTTGAAGTCAGAGAGCCTAGGGAAGGGAGCCAGCCTGGGAGTCCCAGCTGAGCTCTGAGCCTTGGAATCCAGAAAGCCACCAGTCTCCCCTTTGTGAGGTCAGCTCAAAGTGATTTTTTTTTTTTAATTTATTTTTCCCCCTTTTATGAGTTCAGCTCATTATTTAAAAACAACTTAGAGAAATGTCAATAAACTATTAAAAAGTATTTCCCATTCTTCCTCCTCAAAAATCTTATATAAGAAGCAAGAATAATCTAAATCCTCACCATTCTCGATGTAAGATTCCAGCTGGTCAACTGGAATCATAGAAGCAGAAAGTTGTAGCTGGCTAGTTAGAATAGTGAGAGCCCAAGGTGAAGCACTCAGAATGTCTGTCATCAGCAAAAAGGGTATGTCTGCAAAGACTCTGTCTAAGTGTTCAAACTACCAAGAGATGAGATAAAGAATATGTCAATTTTTTAGTGGTCACGTTTTATTTACTCAATTTTTTGTGATTCCGAAGTGTCAGTCAATTTTCAAAACACATACCTTTGAAGAAACAAATTTTACAGCAACATCAAATGGAAATACAGTTTCTATAGTTACAGTTTCATCCTGCATGAGGGGAAAAGAAAATATTAAATTTCAAGATTCGATATTGACATCAGATTACAGGAAAGAAGTTACTATTACAAGGGACTGAATTCATCATCACCTGCCCCAGCCTTCTCCAGAGCATCATCTGCTTTGATACTCCCCTGAATAATGGACAGACAAAGGAATTATGGATACTGGTGACTATAGAAGTCAATGCTTTTCCTTTCCTGGATATGCTTGTGAAGCTGGTCACTCAACTGGAGAAAAGAATTACTGAATATTTTTTCCTTATAAACTCATTATATTTTACCACGATACAGTTCTAAGAAAAATTCATACTGATTATTAATTCAGTAGATGACCTGTTTGTAAAATAAAATGCTGATACTTGTTCTCAGTAAAACTCCCTAAAAATTTTTAACATGAAGGATCACTGTCAACTTAAACAAAAGAAAAAAATACCACACTTCGGTCCAAACATTCCTCCTTTCTAACAGTGATTAAGACAATCTGTTACAAGTAACATCTAAGAGAGGACAGAATATTTCCTTCATATGTGCAGTTTTACTCAGTGCACTTAAGACACTAACCTGGCGGGGGGGGGGGGGGAACCAAAAAATTTTTTTAAAGTAGGAAAATTTGATTTTAAAACAAAAATTGGCAGATAAATATGGAATAAGAAGCTGCTTTTCACTTTTTCCTGAATTTAAAAAAAAAAAAAAAAATGTTTGACAGTAACCCAAAAGGTTCAGTGATAACACCAGTACATGGAACACCATTATTCCAGGTGATATCCTTTGCTGTTGCAACATTAAATTTAAGGAATAAACAAGATTTTATATTCCTCCACACTTGCAAGAAACTGAATCACCTCAAAAATATTGTCTCATGTCTATTTACTTTTCCTCTCCCTCTCTAATCCTGCCCCTTTATCCTTTTTCCTCTTTCAACAACAGTTGTTGGAAAAGCAACATTTCCTCAAGAAGCCCATGTAGGCTCCTGGTTTTATATGGGGATTTATCTGTCAAGGCAACATGGTGTAACTCCTCTCCACTCAGAAAGCAACCGTATCATCTCTGAGATGAACACTTCTGCTATAGTGGAAACTATGTTGGAGTTTCTCTTTTAGACCAGGGGTTCTCAACCTGTTAAGGGTTGTGACACAGCTGGGAGCCTTCCCAGCTGTGTGCAACACACCAACCCTCCCCCCCGTGTCTTAGCCCCACCTCCCCCCAGCCCTGCATCTGCCCCCCACCCTTGAGCAGCCCTGCATCCTAGCCCTGCAGCCCACATCTCCTTTCCTCAGCCTGACCCCACATTTCTCCCCTTCTCCCAGCCCGATCCCTATGTCTCTCCCCTTCTCCTCAGCCCAATCCCCGCGTCTCTCCCCTTCTCCTCAGCCCGATCCCCCCCGGGGCAGGCTTAGCTCGCAACACACTCACCACTGTGCCACGACACACTTTTGTGTTGCGACACAGTTGTTGAGAACAGCTGTTTTAGACAATCCCGTATGACGGCACTATGTACTTCATTTCCGCCTTATTTTGAAAAATCTGTACATTTTAGGAGTATGAAAGTGAATAAGTTTTAAATGTGTTTGGCAAGTTATCCAATTAATCCATTTAGTACTATTTTACTACAGATATCATTGAAATTAGGCTTGCTCTTAAACGAGCAGGAGCACACACACACACAATCCAAATCCTTAAATCATTTCATATATGAACTAACATGAAATGAAGAGTTGTTCCAAACCTCTGAGCTCAGCATATCATACCTTGTGACACCTGCAGATTATCTCTTTATCCTCAACGGTAGCACTGATTAAATAGGAAACATAGACCAGAAACATCCTGGTACCAACTGTTCCACAACGAATGTATACTGCTTTTTCCAGCTGTAAGGTAAAAGATGAATTAGTAAAACAGTACTCAAAAATTCAACCAGCAGGTCCAGAGATGCCCTTTCATTTACTTAGTGTACTTCAGTTAACACAGACTAGGGGAACCACAGTGGTCTTCAGCACTGGTTACCAGCAGCATAAAGTGTGACACCAGTCTATCAGCAGCACAGCTCTGGCCATTCCACTACCGATATTCACCTGCTATTTACAATAGCAGGCTGGAGCCATTTCTAGGCGTCATTTGATGTAACAAGCCTATGGCTGACTAGTCATTAGTTCAAACTGCATGAGTTTTACCATATTGCCATCTGTGTAGAATATTTAGGAAGACAAATACTCTTTGCAGCAGACATTAACCGCCGTCCATTTCATGAACCCAATCCTACTTCCTTCCTGTCTCCACCACCATAAAAATATATATTAAAAAAAGCATCAGGATGTCACTCTGTCCTGCATCCTTATGAGATGTGGCACTCACACTGTTAAATTATCGGTGCAGGGAGCATACAATGCTGCTAGTGTGCACTTTTAGGAGATGGCAAATATTACAGAATCACTCTGTCTCCTAAATTATATGTAGTGCATTGAAGTTAACGCACAATCAGAAGGACCAGAACATCCTGAATTCATTCTCCTCTTTCAAAGTGGGGAATGAAAATTGAGCATTTCTTTAGCCTTTCCCATCTCTTTAGCTTCAAATCATAATATGAAATCCCTCAAATGTCCACACTCTGCCAGCTACCTTAATGCTGTGAGACTCTTCAACCTGCTCAGGCTCTTAAGTTAACACTAAGATGGTAAGAGTAAAATCTTCTGTCAAAGTTATCACAACTGTGCATTTGTGGTGAAAGGTTCAAAGTTCAGATCAGCCTCCATGGATTACATTAATTAGATATTTTTTCTCTCAGTACCATAGAGAGCCCTCAGACCCACTCCATAGAACTAAAATGTAAGAAAGTCAAAGACTCATCCCTTGAATGAGACCGCTGCTGCATTAGACAGAAGTCCAGATACCAGGCATCATCGCATCTGTAACTAAATCCTGGTCCTTCTGATTTCTGTATGAAAGTCTTTTTAATAGCTAATGCTCATCTTCCTAATCAAAGTTGGGGTACTAATTAGAGAGATTCACCTTTTCTCCTGGTTGTAAATCTCCTATAGGGATATCAGGAAGTAATGCAGGGTAAGAATCATCACACATTTCTGTTCCATGAAGAGTCACATGAGTTTTCTGAGTCAGATTGGCATCTTGCCCTAGGATACAAAGATTCTGGTTTTGTACCCACAAAATTATTGTTAATTTATATGTTGTTTGTTAGAGTGACAAGCAGGCACTATCTATGCATGTTAAAGCATTCATCACAAAATCAAAATCATCACTACCAGAAATATACCTCAACTAAAAGGAACAGCAGCAGCAAAACAGAAAACAACAACATGAATACATCACAAAAGAAAATTAATTTATTTTTTGTAAGCTGTTAGACATCTGACAACCTATCCCAATCAGGGGAGGGGATTGGTGGGAAATGTGCAATCCATAGGCATAGAGATCACCTTGTGAACAAGATATCCTTTACTTGCAATACACCAAAACGTTTTAAAAGAACAGGTCTTCTATACTTTAGTAACTGCATGTATATAAGACAAAATTTGTAAAAATTCCTGGGAATCTTGCTCATTTATGGGCTGATTAGCGTTACAAAGACCATGGCTTGTTATGAAAAAATCCCAGTAGTTACATCTTGTCACACATCAGTGTCATGGAAAACAGTCTTGCCTATAATAGATGTGTTAAATTTTGACCACTATCTTTAAATAATCAGAGAGCTCATAGTGACCTTATGTATCAAATTTTGATACTCAGAGAAGAGAAGGGAACATAATTATGGTGCCAGACATCCCCATATGAATCTGATGCAAAAACTCTAATAAAGTCAATCAGTGAGAAGGCCCCCATTTTTATGGCTTTTGGATTAGACTCTACAGGAAGCCGTATTACAATATACATAGACAAACGCATTTTAGCAGTTATTCATACAAAGGGAAATGTATTTTTCAACCAATTACCATACTCAGTAGTATAACATCAAGAAAACAAATTCCAAACTAACAGCATGTAACTATGTGAAGCTACCTGGAATGTAATTCTTACCCTGTGAAGAACATAGGCTGTAATCCTACTCCCGTAATTTCAAATGAGACGGGATTGGTCCCATGGAAAAATACAAGTGTATTTGAAATATTACTTTTAAATCTAATTCTGCAATTGAAACTTGCTAATGGCTCAACAAGAAATATCTACAGTCTGTTACCAAAAATAACTTTACAGTACAGAGCATAAGAATATTTAAACCCCTCTTTAAAACCTGTCTTTTTGCTGCTGCCTATAGAAATACTTCTCTCTAGTTTTTGGTTAAGCTGGCAACAACCTGCAAATGAGACCTCTGTTACTACTGATTTCTTTATACACATCTGCCTCCACTATAATAGTGTCCACTTCTTAATCTGCATCCTGTTTAGCTGGTTAATGATTGTCATAATTTGTGTAAATCCTAGATTTAGGCTGTGAGTTCTCTATGACCGTGTGTTAACTCTTTGTCCAGTAAGTAGGGCAATTGGACCCTTGAGCTGCTACCATGACAGAAATAAATACCTGGTTTTAAACCTGCTGTGAGCTTCACATCTTTGGCAACTGTCTTCTCATGTGACTGAACTGTCACAATCAAACAATACATTTCATTAGTCAGGGCAGGAGGTTCATGCTGGAGTTGAACGGAAATATTTGGCACTCTAGAAATGATCCTTTAAACCAAAAAAAGAAAACTGGTCAGTTACTCCACATTTCTTTGGCGGCTCTATTTTTAGTCCACTTAAATTAGGATTAAAGTTGCCTATTGCTCAAAGGAGAGCTCATGGGGAGGTAGACTAGTGAAACAGGAAACATGCCTGAAAAACAGTGGCACAGACCACTGGCACAGATCCTATTAGAAATGACTGGAGGCCCAGCAGGAGTTGGGAGCTCACATTTCTGTAACCAGATACGCAGAATCCCACAGTGAACAGCTAATGTTGTGGAAGTGAGGATTTAATTCTTCTGAAAATGTCCAATTAGTATTAAATTTAGGACATACACTAAAATTATTTCTTGGGGTTAAACAGGGACTATGGATTTTTCTCGCATTACAACGAGTGATTTGACCTCCCCCTCCTCTATGTGCTGTTCCCCAGTGTTTTGAATCCTAACACCTATTTTGATTTGCTGTTACAGCCTGACCTGATGCTATGTCATACACTCCCCTGCATTTAATTTCCTCCCACTCTGTAACTTTCCTATCTTCAAAGCGTCTGACGAAGTGGGATTTTCTCCCACGAAAGCTCATGCGATAAATAAATCTGTTAGTCTTTAAAAGTGCCACAGGACTCTGTTGTCTTTCTACAATAGACTAACATGGCTACCCCTTTGGAATTTGACTTCCGTGTTTGTTTTACTTGGAAAAAACAGATAGGATGAATAAAGGGGGACTAAAACCTGCATGGTCTACCTTACGCAGTGACAAATGAGATATGGAGGAGGGTGATTTCAGTGAGCACTAGTTCTATTCTAAAAAAAATAAAGAACTGAATGGGGTTGGGCAATAGGCAAGTCAGATAATAAATCCTTACAAGCTATTCATTTTTCTTTACCGACTTACACTTTACTTTTTATTTATTTTACAGAGATCCAATACACATGGGAGGTCTTTTTGATATGCTCAATTACCCAGTTTAAGCTTTTACTTACATCGTGTTTGCCTGAATAGTCAAGCTGTCCCAATGAACCTCATTATCTGGAAGTTTAGGTCGTCGTTTGAAGGAGCGAGCTGCCTGCAATGCTTCTTGAGATGAAGCAGCATCTCCCCCTCCTCCCCGCCAATTCAAAATCACGCATCTGCCTGTTTCAGTGCCCAGAATCAAGTCCACAGAAGTGATCTGAAACATGTTTATTCAAAAACAGTTATATTCTTTCCCCCCCTCCATTCATTTTACACTATACAATGCCATTTAATGTGAAGTTCTTGGTATTGCCCGCTTCCTCCTGTCCCTTTTTCTATTCAATTTTTTTAAGTAGGTACCATGAAATCTAAATTTTTGTGATCTGCTATGGAGAAACAGTTTTATAAACATTATTTCAATTGTTAAATACCAAAAACAAGCAATGCAATCTTATTCTCAGCCTATTTAAATATAGACAACACTCTCATGTTACTGACTAGTAAAGAGTTGCAGACAATCTCGCAATGTTGAGCTTTAAGAAATAAACTTGTGAATCTCGATAACTAACCTCGATCTTTTTTCCCACATCTTCACTTTTTGCAACAAATTTGAAAGTGAATTTTCTCGTTTTACCAGGGACTAGGCACACTGGTCCCTGCGATGAATATTCCAGAATATCACTTTTCTGATATGCTTCTTCTACCACACAGTACTGATTGTATTCCTATAGCAAGTGAGAGAAAATTAAGTTAATGTACTCAGCAATAGGGTAACTATATAGTGAACACTGACAATCTGTGTTACTGGACAAAAACGGAAATCCTACTAGAAATCTCTGTTTCTCATACTAGTGAGCAATTTGAGTTCCAGATGATAACCATAATTTATTTAGGTCACTGATCAGATAGTTTATTTAGGGTAACCAGTTTCCTCCAACAACTGTTCTCAATATACTGCATAATTGCTCTTTGATGTACTGAAAGTGCAATTATCCTAGTTAATTTAACATAAAGAAAGCCTCATTTGTAATTCTAGGATTTTAAATCAAGTGTTTACTTTCAAAAGTATTGTTTTACAAGTACCACAAGACACAAAAAGTTGTATTGTTGTCTACACTAAGCCACTGATGTTTTAGAGAACTTATTAAATTAGTTTAGTCCTCAGTAAAAGAATGACAGAGAAAACTAACCGAAAAATAAAGGTAAAAGATGATCCTTCTGCACTATGCAAATTGGAAAAAGCATACTGAAGCTTCAAGATGATAGTAAGACCCATCATGAGAAACTCGCCTTCCTTCTTCTAACAGACGATCAAGCACATAAAACAGTTACCTGGTTATTGAAGCCGACACATAGCTTAGAAAACCTGATTGGGTGAGGACAATCAGCTTTCAAGTAAATATCAAACTGAACAGGAACATCAACATGAAAACTTGGAGCAAGAAACTTCGCTTTGCACTGCACTAGAATTTAAAACAAAAAGGTCTTTGTTAAGTTGATAAGACTGTCAAATTGAAACGATGCGCTCCACCATAAATTCCCTCTTCCTGGGTACACTTTATACAATATATTACTTCTATACAGATCATTTTTTGGACCTGCCTATTCATCAATATACTACGGTCAAAATACTGCACTCCTGTAGTGTGAAGCATTGCACTCCATGTAGCTATGAAACACTGGGGACCTACACAGGGTTTTGGGAGAAACAAGGAGACAGAAGTTCAGCAGAACACAGCACTTTCAAAATAATTATACAACTGCTATTGCCTCTGATTTCTCCACTTGTGTTTGTGGTGTTTAAACTAGTACATATCCATCAATTTCCCATTCCTGGGGATTTCTATTTCAGATTTCCAGCATCCTCTCTCGGCAGAACTTTCTCTCTCCCACTGCACTTTAGTCCTTCCGTGGGCCAACTGCAGTCGCTAGGATTCTTCCTCAGACAGGCTCCCAAACTGTTTTTCTACTAATTACCTTTATCCACATCACATTTTGGAAAAGGAGAAAAGAGAAAATACAATTTGGTTTTTTCTCACCATCCTCCCATCCCAGTGAAAAAGAACAAATGAATTTGTTGCCACAAACTCTAAAAGCTAGAACACATTTTGCATGTTTATTCCTCCTCAGATGGCATCTGCAGTAAATGAGTGCAATTTACACCACGTATCATCATAACTATGGTTTAAGCTTTGTTACTTACCAAAGGGTACAAAATCTTGAACTTCTATTGTAAAAATATTGCTGCCTGCTAGGGAAATGCGGTCAGCCCACAGCTTCTGTGAAGCTTTCACAGCAAAGGTAGCACAATCAGGTTCAGGGTCTGGGCTCTCGTTCTAGACCCAGATAGAAAATTATAAAATAAAGAATTAATCAGATACTGGAAAAAAAAAAAATATCTTTGGAGACTATTTCAAGCAAACTAAATTTTACTTCCTTACCATAAGAACTTTAATCAGGTTCTTTTCTATCCGAGACTTCTGGTCCTCTTTTAGAGTGGATGCTAATGAACAGAATGAAGGAAAGCAAACTGGACTACAAAACCAGCAGAAAAGGTAAGTCATCTTCCCAATCTTTCATCAGCATTGAAAGAAGTTAGTCCCTGAACTACGACAACTGAAGTATTACTACTCAGAAAACCACAACTTCCATACAACACTTTCCATAAGAACGTTGGAATTTTTGTTTGGAAATACCATTATTTAATATTTTCTATCCATTTTAAGTCTTTCCTCTTATTCTCACCTCAGCCAATAGGAAGTTTTATTTTGCCTCAAACTACGGCAAAATAAAATCCTGTTTCCACACTCTGGTTAGGTGAAGTATATGATAATTTACAAGAAGGAAAAATTCCAAAGAGAACAATATAATATTCTACAAAGGGAGCAATTTGCTCTCCAACCATTACCATTGACCTCTTGTAGTTTCCGTTTATAAGTAGAAGCAGAATGGTTTGGAGTAGGGGAAGCAACATGCTTTGATAGGACTGAGAAAAACAGGTGAGAAGAGACATAGAACTATTTTATTAACAGCAGCAGGATATCGTCCCTTGAAGCAGAGGAAAAGATAATCAGATTAAGTTAACATGAAGCAGGAAAACTGGAGACAAACTAAAAACAAAGAAATGATCCAAAAGACAGAGTGATGTCTGGATTATTACAGTGTAGCCACCATGAGTAGTTGGGTCGGAGTTTAAAAAGTGATAGTCTTGTTATCGATAGTCTTTAAAAATTTAAGCGCTCACTTAAAGGAGGTTGCGCTATCTTGTTTTTGTGCGGCCAGTGAGCCAAGAAGGCAGTCTTAGCAAAGCTACTTCAAGAGTAATAAACCTCTCTCTCTGGTTATGTTTTACTAATTTTTTTTCCAGCTAGTTAACATCATTCTGATATTTTAGTCTATGCACTATTTTAGTTATGCAGCTGTGGCAAAGCCAGGCCAGATGGCCTTTAGAAGGGTAATTGAAGGCAGGTTTGTCAGCCCTAGAATGCTGAAAGCACTATTCCCAGCAGGCAAAGGAGAAACAGCGGTGGGGCAATTAGGGATACCTGGGCCTTGTTAAGGGCTGTTCCTGGCCCAATAAAAAGCCCCACCTCCACCAGCTCAGGTGTGGGAGTTTAGAGAAGACTGGAGGAGAGGAGAGGAGAGGAGAGGAGAGGAAAGGAAAGGAAAGGAAAGGAAAGGAAAGGAAAGGAAAGGAAAGGAA
>ML685769.1:11922917-11953586 GCA_007922175.1 Pelusios castaneus | reverse complement strand
AAAGGAAAGGAAAGGAAAGGAAAGGAAAGGAAAGGAAAGGAAAGGAAGCGAAGCAGAGCCGAACAGAACAACACCAGAGCAACATCAGAAAAAGGTTAGAGGAAGGGAAGGAGACTAGGCAAGGCCTGGGAGGCTTGCCTCGTCCACGGCAGCAGAATACTTCCCTTCTACAAGGCCTGAGTCCAGGGCAGTGAAGCCACGGCCCTGACAGGGAGAAGTGGGCTTGCCAGGGAGTCTGACTTACCATAGGCCCTACTACACCAGGGGATTGGACATTAGGTGGCACGAGATGGAGAGTACTCTGCCACACAGCTTTTTGGCCTCAGGATATCTTTTCCCACCCCAATTCACTCTTAAACTTTACAACATATTAAAACTAAAGAGCAAGATGTGCAAGTTTCTATTTTAAAGATAAGGAACCAAATTTAGCTCTGGCATAAGACGGTTCAATTTCAAAGTCAATGGAATTGCGGTCCTTACACTATTATGTATTTGACCCATTACAAGGTATGAATGGCATAATGATTTCTGACAAGGTTGAAGACTCAAATACTATAGTAACTAGTAGGAATAAGATGCACGTCTTTAAAGGATACCTCTACCCAACAGCTCTAGAGAGTAAGTAATGTAATCTTTTAGTTGTGCCATGAGGTAAGAACATTTGAGAGCTGTGGTCAATATGGAAGTCAGGAGAGTCCACCATCCTTCACTGCGGTATTCACACATGACATAATCCAACAACCTGGGAGAGGAAAAAAGTGGAACAAGTATATAACATAAGTTATGGATTACGTGTTTGCTATTCTCTTGTATTCTGAACAAATAATAAAACCAACTCAAAACCTTCTGTAAAATAAATGCATCATCTCCACAGGACAGCGAGCACCATTTTTTAAAAAAAGAAGGGTATTTCAGTGTATTTACCTTTGCCCAGACACAAAATGGTAAATGTTACGGTACATTTAAAGCCTGCAGGTGGTGTTGATTTTTTTTTAAATGGCACTTATGGACAATCATAAACCAATAGAGAAATATGTACGTGTTTTGCTAGAATGAACCAAAGACTTAGAACAAAAGATTCTCCAAACTCAGTTATCAGGCTCTGTTGCTAGGAAAACTTGCAGAAAAGAAACTAACGACTCAACAGTAGAAGTCCTCAAATTGCCTTCCTTTGCAGTAAAATACAGAATTAGAAACAGCAGCTTGAAAAGAATCACAGTTCATGTTATTTTAGGGTCTGGATAAAATGTTGTTGGATATCTTGGAATTCTATTCTTTAAAAGGAAAAAGGAAGTATGTTTAATTTCTATATTTTTCCACTGCTACAATACAGTCACCATAGGCTTTGGCTACACCATGGAAATTTTGCAAAAGTGTCTCACTATTTTAAAACTAACTCATCTTCATCGGTGGTGAAGCTTTAACAATGGTGAGAAGTTCTTGCAAAATTTTGTGGAATTTCCCTAATTTATACATGGCACCATGTAAACAGATAGGCTGCCACTCTATTAAAATCAGCCATAGGCTTTGACTCCATGGAAAGTTAAATGTACCGGTATATCTTTTGGTTATACTCAAACAGCTTTAGTTACACCAGTGTAAACACTCTGTACAGACCCACATTCTAGGATAAGTGCGCCTTTTTGGTTTACTTTATTTATTTATTTAAGGGCCTAAGCTAAAATGGAAAAAAACAATTATACTGAGTATAATTTGGAAAACTTTCCTGCATAGACACGGCCTTACAGAAAATTGTTTCTAGCTAAGCAGCAGAAGCAAAAATAGAACAATGTTTCTCCTACCCAACTCATACACCCATGCCAATACAACAGAATGTGATTTTCAAATTCTAACTGGGAGTATTAAAATACTTAAGATTAAGTAGCACAGGCATTAGCCCTCCCACTCAAAACACAAAATTAAGAACTTAATGTACAACATTGATTTCTTGCTAAATTAAAGTTCAATATTTAACTTTAGCACAGCCAGAACCCTTGAGCTTCCAAAAGCTTTTGAGTTTCCTTGATTTTAAATTGTTAATGCAAAGTTTACGGTTACACAGTTAACAGCTTATTTTTTAATCTTTTAATATTAAATAGAAATATTTAAATAATTCGAGAAGATAGTTAAGTATGGATAAAACATTATGGAATTTTCTTTTAAGATTTAGATTTAACTTTTGTACCCCTTATGTCTTTAATTCTATAGCATCTGAGAGGAGTATAAGTGGTAAATAAATTCTCTTTCGCAACCATCAGATATTAAATTCCTAATTTTAGGCTGCTCTTGTTTGTCCCACTGGGTAATCTTTTATTCATGGACTATTGACTGGGAATTACTCTTTCTTTCAGGGGTAACTTCTGAAGTGGACCATACAGTGGGTCAGTCAGCAGGAATTAGCAAACTCTGAATTTCATTCCCAGAACTCTAAATGCATCACATCGAGGTACCAGAAGTCTCTTCAATGAATTTCCAACACCACCCCACAATTGATACGGTCTATGTTGCAGATGAGAAAAATAATGCACTACAGATTAATTCATAAACAGTACTTACTTCAGTGCTTTGGTGTAATCTTTAGCATAATAATATTCTTCACCCATCTGAACCACTAAAAAGAAAAAAAGTCAGATTGTCTACAATATTATACTTAAAATATTTTTTTAAAGATTTATTTGGTAAATAATACTTACTTAAGTGACTCTTCATCCGTGGACATTTGTATTTCTTGAACTGTGCTACAGCATTACTCAGCAAAGTGATTATTAGCTCCTAACAGATAAATCAGCAGTAATTATACAGCAATATTTATACTTCAAACCAGAACAGCATAGAAGTTATTTCTAACACTAAGATGAAACTTACAGAGTGAGGAACATTTTGCTCTTTTAGTTGCAGGGCTAGAATTCCCACCTTCTCTTTTTCAGGATCAGAAAGATCAAAGCCTGCAAATGATAATGAAAAGTCCATTGAATTAGAATTTTGTGCAGTCCCAAAAGGAATTACAGTTTCTCCCCAGTAACAAGGTAAGTGTATGTAAAGTCTGTTCTGACTCAGGCATATTTAGATTCTTATCACTGTCATCTCTTAGGAGAAAGAATGTTTATGTTTGGAGAACTCTGCAGTATTCTGTCTGATAGGGAGACAATTTTGGAACAAACATTTTTTCAAGACAGCATATAATTAACAATAATTTTAAAATGAATTTAATGTTTTCAAAACAGATGATTTTTCAAAGACGCTCAGACCATTGGACAGAATACACCAAAATTAAAAATGTACAAAAATATTACAAGACAAACTACTTGCTGGCTTCCAAGAAATGGTTTTACTGTTGTGTTTCTCTTCTCATAGTTAACACCAACACTTAAAGAAATGTAAGGAAAGCTGCTCCTCACTTCATTTTATGTATCTATGAGGCTATCAACAGCTGCAGGAAGACAGAAACCTGAATTCACATCTTAGAAGGAAATAAGGTTTATTCACTTTTAAACTCCACTGACATTTATAATTTTGTTTCCAAACTCAGCATTTTAAATCACACTGTTAACTAACCAATGATATTCTCAAAATATCACATCACTGCATGATTACTAGTAACACCAGGAGATGTTTCAAGGATATCAAAAGTTATTATGCTTAAAAGGTGCATCCTAATGATCAATGAGAACAAAAGGTTGGATTTGACAGTGGGAGCATTTCAAGGTCACAGACACATTCATGCATAATCTCAGAGCTACGTCAGGAGTCTGAGAGGAATAATGCTCCAATGACGGTGAAAATATAACATATAGCTTTCGCTACACTGTATGTAGAGATTCAGTTTCTCTCTCAATAATTCTCTCAATATCTGAAAAAGTGTGGCAAATGGGAGTCCTTGTCTGCCAAAGAAGTACTATTTACAATGGGATGAGTTTTCCAGGTCTGAGTCTCATTTACGTGAAGGTTTCTTTTATGACACTGGCCCCTTGGGTGTGTGGATGAAACCACAACCAGCAGAATAAAATGACCCGTAGCACTGTTATCACTATTTATTTTGTATTGCACCAGTAACTAGTTTAAAACACATCTCTAGTTAGTACAAGATGTACTCATCTAAATAAGAAAAAGAAAACTTATAGAAGATAGATTCAGATCTACACCTTCCTGCATTACACATTTAACTGCCAACTAACATGACAAATTAAAGCCCAGTCCCACAGCTGGCTCTGCAGAACAGGTCACTGCCACCTATTCAGTGTCACTGAAGACAATTGCTTGTACAGAGGTGCAGGAAATCTGCCAATCTAGAGCTAATTATGGAATTAGGACCTCCTTCCCTCTTGTCTGACCTACGTAGGAATTAAAACCAGAAAATTATTTACTTAGTATTCCTTGACGCCATGATCTCTGTCCGTAAAAGTCAAGCACTCCAGTTTGAGTTTCCAGTGGATCCGGATTGGGATAGACGACAGAAGACTGAAAGGTAACAATGTTGAAGTACTTAAGCAAAACCATATATATTTAAAGAACAAAAAGAAAAATGTCAAGTTTTTCATGTATTTAAACGTTCTCAACCATTATGAAAAATATTATTTACCAGGAAACCAGATACGCAATTGAAGAGTGGAATACTAGCATGTACAATTGAAAAGTCAGAGAGGAGTTTTTAAAGTAAAGAGTGGGGGAAAAGCTGACAGCTGAGGAGGAGCACAAGGTTCAGACAGAGACATCCCTTACCGAAGGATTTATTGAAAGGATTTCTCTATATCCTTGCAAACACACGAGGATAAACATTTATAAAGTAACAGTAGAAACTGAAGAGAAACAGTCAAAAGAAAAACCAGACGCTTTCGTGGGAGAAAAATCCCACCAAGCCAGATGCTTTGAAGCATTTGACGAACTGGGATTTTCTCTCATGAAAGCTCATGCAATAAATAAATTTGTTATCTTTAAAGTGCCACAAGACTCCTTGTTTGTTTTGCATGCACTCTGGTCACCCATCTCAAAAAGATGTATTAGAATTGGAAAAGGTATAGAGAAGAGCAACAAAATTTATTAGGAGCATGGAACAGCCTCCATAGGAGGAGAAATTAAAATGAGATGGACTGCTTAGTTAAGAAAAGAGATGACTACCTTCCAACCCTATTATTCTATGATTCTATGACTAAGGAGTAGATATGGCAGAGGTCTAAAAAAGTAATGAATGCTGTAGAGAAAGTGAATAAGGAAGTGTTATTTACCCCTTCATATAACACACCAACCAGGGGTCACCCAGTAACATTAATACATTAAAACAAAATGTAAGGAAGTATTTCTTCATATAATGCAGTCAACCTGTGGAACTCATTGCCAGGGGATGTAGTGAAGGCCTGAAGTATAACTGGGTTTTCAAAAAGCATTAGAAAAAGTTCACAGAAGATAGGTGCACCAATAGCTATTAGTCAAGATGGTCAGGGATGCAACCCCATTCTCTGGGTGTCCCATAGCCTCTGATTGCCAGAAGCTGGGATTGAACAATAGCATGAGTCACAGAATAATTGCCCTGTTGTGTTCACTCCTTCTGAGGCATTTGGCACTAGCCACTGTCAAGAGAAAATACTGGGCTAGTTCTGCATCACTGGCTGTACAAACCATTCTTATGTTCTCATTTTTCACAAACTCAGTCTAACACCACAGCCTATTTACTTTCATTTGCTTTTAGCATAACTAATTGGGGTAAACTAATTACTTTTCCTGCACAGTTATAGGTAGTTTTGATTACCTTTTTAACTGGCTCCTACCAAGATTACCTAGCAGTGACAGATAAGTAGCAGTGATAGGAATTCAGCATTATGTTTTAAAATGATTGACATGTGAATGTGAAAGTACAGTTAGGTATAATTTTACATGAGGGTTCATAGAGTACAATAAAACTCCTTTTCCAGCATTCTTCCTGACAGTTAAGTGCCGAACAATTTATAAAAGTTTAGAAAATAGTTTACATAAACTCTGCTACATAACTAAAAATTGGTTTTACAGTTGAGGTCATTTAGGATAAAGCGATGAACTAATTTATTCGGTCATGGTCAATCCTTCCAAATATAGTACTAGGTATTTCTGTTTCCAGGTTTCCTACTAAAGGCATATCTTTGACTTTGGCTTTCAGTTATAATGGAATAAAGCTTTAATAAATAAATATTTAGAACAAAAAGGTGGCTGATTGACAAACTGTTTGCAACTCACGTCATGATTGCAGAGTGTGCTTGCAAGTTGCTTCCGTTCCTGGGCGTAATATGCTGCCTGCTGGTAATAGAAACCAGGATTCTGTGTCTGAATTGCTGTCAACCCTAGTTTAATAGCCTCATCAAACAAGTCTCCAAAGGCCTGAAATCTTTAAAAAGAAACCGTTTTACCAGAATATAAATATTGATTTACTATGAAACACAAGATTAAGTCTTAATTGTATGATACATGAGGTTATGGTTAAGTACAACACCCAACAAATTTGAACTCAAGTGCCATTTTATTTAAATTAAAGCTCTAGTTCCTCCAAGGCCTTCATAGGTTTTCGAACTCTAATGACCAGTTCCTACAACTGCACCCACATGGGCATGGAACAATAGCGAGGCCCAGGGTGCAGCTACTTTGAAATAATTGTATTATGTTTCATAAAATTTGTCGGGTTAACTTCCATATTCATTCAATGCTCATGAGTGATGCTAACTGACAGCCCTGGAGACCGAAGTCCTCCATTTATATACAGAAAAAATAAAGTCTGGGCAATGACAATCAAAGCCTCAGAACTCCTCCCCCACTAACTTGTGGCAACCCTGAAATGCAGAAATCACTCATATAGGAGAGCAATCTTTTACAGCTATGACCTGTTCCCTACTGTATGTTTGAAATACAGGATAATGTTACAAGACCATAAGTCTTGAAGTTACAGATCCTTGCTAAGATTTAATTCCCACTGAAGTCAGACAAAGCTTTCAATAACTGTGGGATCAGACTCACTCTCACAATAGGTAAAGTACATGTTGATTCCCACCAGTTATGAATTAGTTAGTTATTAATGCAGAGCACACTGACACAGGACAATTAAAAATAATAAATGCATCAGCATCAGTGATTCCCAACCTTTTTGGCTCAAGGGACACAGCTATCATTTTTACAGCCCTGAAGGACCACAAGCCTCTGCCAACAGGCACTTCACCTAAAAAGCAGTCTGTTTCCTTGCTGATCTCCTGTCTCCCTGGCTGCAGTAAGGAAACTACACACGTCCTGTAGCCCTGTGCACTCCAGCTGGGGCCCTAGGCAGTGGCTCCTTTCTGCAGCCAGGGGGATGGAAGATCAGTGCTCCCTTCCCTATCGCAAGGATCCCAGCATCTATGGACCTGGGTGCTTTGCAATGCTCCCTGCTACAGCAGGAGTGAGGGGAACACTGATCTCCCATCTCCTTGGCTTCAGGAAGGAGCCTGCACTGGTCTTTTAGCCCCACGGAAACGTGCTCCACCTGATCCTTAGACAGTGGCTCCCTTCTGTGGGACCTAGAGAGGAGCTGCAGGCCACTTTGAAAGCCCCCATGGGCCACTTTGGCATCCAGACCACAGGTTGGGAACATTGATCGGCATTGTATTACATCTGGTAATATCTATGGCATCTCTTTCAGGGAGGAAAATTCAGAATTTCATTGCTTCACTTGACATAAAACAATTAACTCAGTGAAACATTTATACATGAGCCTCGGTGGAAGTATTGCTTAGCAAAAACATACTGTTTGGACATCCAGGCAGCATGCTCAAAAGCCAACTCTGCGCTCCCTATTTTTTTCTTGCACAAGTCAATGTGTTTCCTAAACTGAGCAATTGCATCCAACGGGGTATTGTGCTGAAAACAGAGGCGACAGATCTACAAGAACAACAACAAAAAAAACTTTAAAACATTTAGCAAGTCTTATCCAAGTTCAAATTTTTAAAAATAAATCTAACACTATGAATGTAGCAAGTAAATAAAAATGAAGGTTAGACATAACAGCTGACAGCATTTTACATGATCCAAACAGGATTCTGTGCAACACATTATCCAGATGACCAACCTAATCATGTAAATTATGGCAAGAACTGAAAGTTAAATCCTCCCCAGGAAAAAAATAATCAAAGGCGTAGGTCAAACCTACCACAGAAGAGAGTGAATGCCACACACACTCCAAGATCCAGCATAGAGTTACTGAGCAATTTGGGAGAGGAAAGGTGGAGAGTGCTAAATATCCTTTGGAGCCATGAATCTTCCCTACAGAGACTATGCAGCTCACAGTAGTCCAAACTTGCCAGATCTCCCTTTCAAGGTCCCTGAACAGCTCCAGCAACATTTTTTTTTTTTTTTTTAATAAATTGGTAGCTAGGAAGACTGGTCTAAGGTCCTTTAAAATCTGTTCTTCCAAAGAAAAAAACCATCTTTTCCTTGGGATAACTTTTCCTTCTCCACCTTTTAAAATGGGGGATGAATAATCTATAGGCTACATAGATTAGAAACATAAGATTGTTTCTGTAAAGTGCAGTTTATTACTTGTGGGAATTGAGGAGTGCTCAGCTCTCCATGGGACTGAGCAGCATTTAAGCTCTGATCTCTTAAAAAACAAAACAAGTCTAAACACCTGAATACAACTTCTACTGAGGAGATTTTTTCTCCTTGGAATTGGAAGTAACCTCCACAAGCTGGAATTTAGAGGGTTTGCAGCCGAGTAGAAATTTAGAGCTACATAATGGTCTAAAAGCAATAATACAGGAGAGGTATTTTGAACATTAAATCTTTACAGATTCTGAGTCCTCCATGTAACTTCATATTTTAAAATTTACAGATTTGCTGAAAATTACAACAAATTTATTACCTTGTAGTTTATAAATCCTGCCATGGTCTTGATTTCCAACATGTTCGTTTCATGCGCCCTCAATTCATGTACAAGATTATATGCAGTTCTGTAATTTCTAAATATGAATGTTTATAAGTTGGATGGATTGGCATACCAAAACAATTATTCATGAACAAACTATTGGAAAAAACAGAATCTGGATTCAATGAAAAATATTTTTTTCAGTGAAAAGCTCATTGATAACAGTGTAACATGCGCATTTAATTGATTCTGCATTCTTGACACCCTCAAGCAAACCATGATGTCTATTTATTGGTCACGACAAAAAACTTGCCTGACTTTTTTCATCTGCAATGTAGTGGTGATTTAAAAAGAAAAGCAAAAAACACCACAAAACTCTGTGCAGTTCTGCTTCATTAATCTCTGCCAACAGGCAAACTGAACGAGTCAAAAGAATGCTATGGTTATCTGTTGCCAAAAAGAATGTTGAAAACATTTTTGAAATATTACTTAATCTTCAAATTTTATAAACAGTGGCACATATTTAAGGATCTAGCACAGAAGTCAGAAGCTGACTATTTTATCCAGTAGCTGGCTTTTGTTAAGCAACAAAATAATAAATTAGAATATGGAGAAGTTTGGCTTTAGCTACAGCTTTTGATTTTAGAGATATCTAAAAATATCCAAAAGTCAAATTCAGAAGTCTTTCCAGAAAGGCTCCAGGGAAGTGCTTTTCCTTAGCAAGATATGCTAAGTAATAATCCTCAGGGTTAGTTTCAAGCATGCACCAAGCATAAAGTCTATGTCCTGATCCAACAAAGCACTTAAACACATGCTTAACTTTAAACATTAGTAATCTGCCAGTTGACTGATTTCTTATCTTTGTTTATCTCTCGCTCTCTCTCTCTCTCTCTGAGAGAGAGAGAGAGTTTACTTTTCACATAGCCCATTCACCTTAATAGAAATGTGACCTTTAGAGCCTAGTTGAGATCATTTAAATCAGGGGTTCTCAACCCTTGGCCCGTGGGCCCAAAGTGGCCTGCAGGGTTTTAGGCAGTGCTGGTTGGCAGTAGGGCCACAGCCACCGGCTCGTGGGTGGCTTGGAGCTGGACTGCGGCCACCGGCCTCCCTCCCCTGGCGCTGGGCTTCCCCCAGCCAGTCAGCAGAGTCAGGGGCCACTAGTGGGGACAGGAGGAGAGAGGGAGGGAGGTGCCGGCCGGCCAGGAAGAGCCAGAAGCAGAGCCGGGAGAGAGCCAGTGGGGCCAGGGCCATGGCCGAGCAGGCACTGCCCAGGTGAGGGCTGTGCACAATCCCTGTCCCCGAGCGGGCCGGCTTCAGTCTGGGTCCCTGCCCCCCCTCGGGGACCGGGACTGTGCAGGCTGAACGGTGCCCAGCGCTGCCCCCCCATACACCCAGAGGAGGGGGCTGCCCGGGGCTCGCCTTGAGTCCAACCCGCAGCATCAGCGCTGGGAGAGAGAGCTGGCCACGGTCCTCGGGGGCCCATCTGGGCCGGCCCAGAGGCAGGGGACGTTCCGGGTGTTTATGGGCATCCAGCACTTAAAAAAAAAAAAAAAAAAAAAAAAAATTTAAAAAAAATTTAAAAATTTTTACAAAACCTTTTTGGCTCAAGGGGCAAAAATATATTTTTTTACAAACCTGAAGGGCCACCAGGTGATTTAATAAAAATAATTTAAATTCATTTAATTAATTATAATTAAAACTTAGACTGGTTGCCCTTCAGGGTTGTAAAAATATTGACTGCTTGATTTGTTCCAACTTCCCAAATATAAATTTAAAGTTTTACATTTTCACTAAGCCAGAAAGTGTCATAATAATAAGAGAAGTCACTGGAAAAAAGGATATTTACTTACTTTAGAGCATTTTGTGTATCCTGTTTCAGCTCACTGAAGAATGCTATTTTGAACTGATGTCTAACAAATAAAAGCTGTGAAACACAACCCATATGTTAATGGTGCCAATAATCTAAACTGTATACAACATTTACAGAATTGTAATATATTTACCACTCAAAGAAATGACAGATCACTCAGTTAAGTTGCAGAATACCAGAAAGTATATCATCACAGAAAACAATTACATGAGTATTGATGAAAGCATGAGGCAGAGCTCTTTTGCTGACCCTAATTTATTGCTCCCAGCCCCAAAAAGAATGGGGGACAGCCTTGCACTGTCCATCAATGATCCTGAATAGACACTATTCAGGACACATCTTGAAGGTCTGAAGGCAATCTTATCCTGTTTTCCAGAATGGAGGCTAACTGGTGGTTCCAACAAGTTCTTGTGTCAAAACCAGTATTCGGTGAATTGAAAAGCAACAAATGAGAACCAAGTTAAATCCAGAAATCTGTGGTAAGTGCCCTCTAGAACCTGAGTTAAAGCTCTTCACACAAAAACACTAACCAATTTTCTTAAGATTCTGTCTTCTTGCAGTTTTAAATATCTGCTTTACACTTCCTGATTCACAAAGGATAGCCCAAAATACATCAGTCTGTAACATCACAAATATCAGTGATTACAAAGATTACAGCAAGACACCTGGAATTTGGTGTGTAGTTTTTCTGGAATACGTTAAGTCAGCCAGAAATTTTAGTTTAAAAAAGAGTTAGTTGAAAACTTGTTCCTATGCTGACAAACAATCCACCCACAAGACTTACAAGTGGGGGCTTTCAGTATGTGATTCTAGATTTAATTCCATTGTCATTTTTTATATGAAATTCACCTTTAAAAGGGTGAATTTAACCTTAGTTGCTGTAAGATGAGAAAAGGTTCCTAACTGGAAAAAAGTAAAAAAGAAAAGTTTGAAAATAATTACGTTTTGTTTTAACATTCTGCTGTTTTAAAAAAACATCATATACCCTGAATATTGTACACTGGATAAGTCAAATATATTTTTGGAATTCTCGTCTTTAAAATAAGGAGTTTCATTACCTGATGTGTTGTCTTATTCAAGAATTCTTTATGAGATTTTACCCTTCTTATTTCGGTATAGTAGTAGGTCTGTGCATGCTCATAAAAAGCATTCTCTAATCTGTAAGAGAAAAATTGCTCATTTTTTTTAAGGTAATGAAGAAATTCTTTCTATCTAATACACTTTAAATTGGGCTATTTTTGAGCACTATTTCTACTACAATCACTGTAAACAGGGGAAAAAACCCCAAACCATACAAACTTAAGTTACTGGTACCAACAGAAAAGCAAGCATTAAACTAAAAGTTCTTTTGATATTTGTTTTAACCTACTTTATCTACTTAGACTAATTTTGAGATAAGGTGGGTGAAGTAATATCTTTTTTTTTTTTTTTTTTTAAATCAACTTTTACTGGTGAAAGAAACAAGCTACTGAGCTACACAGAGTTCTTCTTCAGGTTGGGAAAGTGCAGCAGCAGGGGGTTAAGCAGCTGGAGCCCTGAGACGGTCAAGAAAGTCAGTTTTCCTGCTAGTAGGTTCCCTACTCTGAAACTCAGCCCAGCAGGGTTCACAGCTCAGGCTGTCACCCCGGCCCATGTGAGGGGCTCCAGCTGTGAGTCCCACTTGGCTGTCAGCGCCCCAGAATGTACCAGTTCTGTCAGTGCAGGCACTCCTAGAGAAGTGCACCCCCGGCAGAAAGAGGATAGTGTGGACACCAATAACCGATTGCATTACTGAGGTGGCTGTAGGCTGACCTAATTTTGTAGTGTGGATAAGCCCTCACAGCGCCACAGCTAAATACAAGGTGAAACTGATTGTTCAGCATAAGTAGTTAACACATACTCCAAGAGACCATTCAAGGAGAAGTGACTTCTTAACACATTTACAGTCATAGGACAAAGTATGGGAGAACATGAGTGGGTCACAGACCATCGTCATAAGCCAGTGTCTTTATTAAGAGTCTGGTCTACATTGGAAACATACATTGGCATAGTTACACCATTTAGGGGTGTGAGAAATCCACTCAGAGAGAGAGCTAGAGACAGCCTTAGGCTGATAGCAGAATTCTTCCAATGACTAAGGCTATGATGCTCAGAGACGTGTTTTCTCACAGTGCGGAATGACATAAGTTTTGCCAGCATAAGCACTTGTGTGGACAGCCCTACGTCAGCGGAAGATGCTCTCCATCAACATAGCCACCACCACTCATTTAGGTGGTTTTCTTGTGTCAGCAGGAAAGCTCTCTCCCATTGATATAAGCTGGCTACACAAGTGCTCTTGCGGCAGCACAGCTGTACCACTTCTTGGGGAGGTTGATTAACTACAGAAATGGGAGAACACTCCCTCCCATGCCTGCAGTGAACACCACACAGTACGGCAGCTGCGCCACTGTAGGATTTTCAGAGAAGAGAAAGTCTGAGACCAGTGTCTAGCAAAATTAGGGATTTAAACTGCCAAGCTCATTTTATGAAGGTGTTCTGCAAATTTCTTTTGAAGATGAGAACTAAGAGGTCAGATGAGGAGTGATCATTTTGTGGAAAGTATTCACCCACAGGATATTTAACACTACCACACTATAAGAGTAAAAGAAGCAAGCCAGCTCAAAGAGAGAAATAAGGCTGGATAAAGATATATTCCACTCTTCACTGAACAGCTGCTGCTATTGTAAAACCTTGACAGAAAAACAGATATATATTTAGCATTTACATATGTACAAAGCAATTAAAAATAACATATATTGATAGTTAATGGCATATCCTCATCTGTGTGTGCAGAAAGGGACAGCTGCTAATCCTCATACCCAGAATACAAGTATATGGAAAATACATTACAGAGAGTATGAACTATACTGAGCTAGAGGTAATTTATTTTTTAAGACACTCAACATGAGGCTAGCATTAATTTAGAAATTTAAAAAACAACTTTACTTTATGAACATTGAGCAGCTTCTTTGGATGTGAACAAAATGTACGGGGGGTTTTTGCCGACGACTCCTTCCACTCCAAATATTAGAAATAGCTGCTCAGCCAAATTTTACCAAGTTTTAGTATGTGTGTATTTTTGAATAACCAACCCATGAAAATAGTCTATGATTTAAGTGTTAACCTGCTGCATGTATGTATAAGTTATATCTGTATTTCATTAGAGATTTAAAAAAAATAATACTTTTGAAAACTTTAACTAAAAACCAAATATTAATAAGATTGGATTTAACTGCAGTTTCTGACTTATAAACCAGGAAGGAGGAACATATATTTCTCTCTTCTTTTTATTATTCACATATAATAATATACATTCTTTTAACATCTATGCTCATTTGCTAGTAAAGCAAATCCATAAGGAATATGGATGCACAGGTGACCAAGGCACAGTATTTGTAATAAAATAAAAGATAAATATACTTGGTATATACAAAAGGTATCTAGAGAAAGCAGACAAGGAAAAAGCAAATCATTGCCAAGGTATAGACAAGATCTCTGTCTTCACGTTACGGGAAAATAGCTTAGAAATAGCCTCACAGTAGCTTTAGTCTCCCTTAACCAATAGAGCTTGAAATTATATATGAGTGGGTAAAAAACCCCAGAGCGGACCAAAGGCAGTCTTTAGATTTCCTGACAATATGTCCTAGAAGTCCATAATGAAAATTGGATTAGGCAAGATGTGAAGGGTTTCAATGAAGGAAATAAAATATGAGTAAATGAGAGTAAAATATGAGTAAATTTGCAATTGCACTACAGTTGATGTACTGAAGAATTGACATCTGCATATCAAATGTCCCTTAATACACTGGAGGAAAAATCTTTTACCAATTGACTTACCTTATAATATAGCCAACCAGATGATCAGTGTGTGGCAGCACAAACAAGGATTTTCCAGAGAGGTCACAAGCATTACATAAAGCTGCTGCTCTTTCGGAAGCAACAACGTCTTCTCCTAATGAAGCCAAAAGAGCATGCAAGCAAGCATCAATTGACAGAACAGTATCAAACTGCACTCTTCTCATAGCTTGACTGTAACAAGCTACAGAAAAGGGGATACATCTCAAAAGACAGACTCTCTCTCAGTTCATCTGAAACATCAAAGCTTTGATTCCCAGAATATCTTCCCGACTAAATAACCCGGATCTTCCAAGGGTAACAAGCTAGGTACTCATGTGCTACTTTGCAATGAAAGTATGGTACTAGCCATGTGATTTAAGGAAAAAAAAAAAAGCAGCTTGCTTGGCAAGCCAACTTATTCCAGGTGAAAAAGAATGACTCACCACTGAGACAAAACTAACAATCCTAGAGCGCTGCACTAATGACTTTTAGAGGCATTAACAGGTAAAACAAACAAGCAACATCTTCCATGACTTCATGTAATTGCAGTCTGGGATACACAGATTCAGGATGTAATCCCTTCAAGTTTCTTTGACTGGATGACTTGCGTTCAATCACCCAAAGAACTTGTCCCTTGCAGAAGTTTGGAAAGTGCTGAAAAGATAGGGCAGGTCTACATGTACGGCAGCAAGTTCTGTGAAGACCTACTCAGCCAATTAGGAATTCGATCTCTGAAGACCACCCCCACAAGTGGAGTAGCGCTGAGTCAACGGGAGACCGTTTCCTGTTGACTCAGCACACTGAAAACAGTGCAGTAAGTAGGAGGTTGAAAGTTGAAGGGAGATTCTCAACTTATTTTAAATAACTTGCATAACTCCCTTCAACTGCGGTCGAAAACTGCTTGCAGTGTAGACTAGTCCATACTGTGGGTACACTTCATAACAAACCTTTCCACCCCCTTCAAAATGGGAACCTCACAGATGTTTGATTAGGCAGAAATGAGTACTGAAAATGATGGAATGAATGAGTTTAATGATTTCACGTATTCCAATATGACACTTTGATAAGGAAAATATTCATAATGACATTTGAATATTTCACACTGAAATGCTTATGCAGTTACCAAATGCTGCAGCTTCAGTGTAGCTTTTAAATTAGCTGCAATTACAGTTTATTCTCAACCCATCTCAGATAATCATTAAGTGACAACTGGTTTCTACAGTAGATTATAGTCATTAGATTTGCACTAAGCTTGATGCACTGTATATGAAGCTGGACATAAAAAAGTTACAGTTCTAAGGAACTGAAATTGGTTAAAAAATGAAACTACCTGAACATGTAGCAAATCTTCCATTGTGCATGTGCATGAAATGGTGAGTGCATTTTTGTGCACACATCACTGTGCTGAGACCTATGCAAACAAAGCTACAAGTGCATAAATGATGGCCAAGTTAAAACCGCTTTGAAAATTTGGTCCACATATTTGTGTATACTGGTATTTGATTACACTTTTAGTACCTGGAGGTAAGGGTGTTTTCTTCTGAATCAAAACCACAGCAACTTTTGTGTTTCGTCCCTGTAAACTTTGCCTGAAAATAGAAGAGTTGCAATGACAAGCTCACATTTCATGTTCATACAATGACTTTAAGTCTACTTTTCAAGGTGTTAAGAAACACACATAAAAAGCACAGGAACCATCAACAAGAAGATATATATTCTCACTCCTTTTTTCAGATAGATTACAAGAACTGCATTCTTAATCTCACTGAGTTTAGAAAACAGGAAATAAAGGCAGTTCCCAAGCAACTTTGCCAATCTACATTCTAAAATAAGACTTATTTAAAGCATCTTAAATATATATCAAACATTCCAAGCAAAATATAAATTATAATTTATTTATAAAGGGGCCTCAGTGCAAAATTATGTTATCAAAACAAAACAAAATGATGAAATTGCTTTAGGGCACAAACAGGTATTTTGCAATCTACACAACACAAATACAAGTTAATACTTATAGCTCAACTGAACCAGCTGTACCTGACAATTTCAACTCTAGTAGCACATTCTGACTGTTTTTCTTTCCATTGTGGCTCATCCCAGTCCAGTTCATAAAACACCACAACAAGAGCTGGTACCAGATTCAGATGTTTGTTCATCCAACCAGTCTTCAATATCCCTTTTGGAATGTACCACTCATAGGATGTTCTCTGAAAACATTAATTTAACATATTAAAGAGAGCTACAAACTTTGTTTATTTTTGCTTTGGCACATGTATAAGAAATACCATGTGTCCATCTCAGTCTTGAGCATACTTTATCTTTCCTCCAACAATCTTACTCTCAAGGGTCTGCTTCCTAATGGAGAAAGCGTGGTGGGATATTTTTGAACCAGCACACCTCACCGTTGGCACAGGAGCCAAATGTATGCCATTGAAACATTATCAAAAATAGATTTATTTAGGTAGGAGGTGAGAGTGGGTATTGGAAGTAGGAGATATGACACTAAAGAAAAGACAACCTTGAGAAAAATAGAGTACTTCACACTTATGTAGTACCTGTCATGCAAAGATCACAATATGCTTTATAAAGTTAAGTATTTTATTGATGTTACAGAGATGGAACCTAACAAAGAGGCATATTACTTGTCCTAAATCACAGTCAATTAAAAGGAGAAATTAGGGGACATAATCCAGGTTTCTTGATTTCCTGCTCTCCACAGTAATAACTAGACTATGTTGCTTATCAGGTGTCACACCAGTTGACACTGTCTCAGCTTTGCTGCAGGGCTCCAAGTAGACTGCACATATTATATTTTGTTGTGAGTCACTCAAAAAGTGGCTTTAATTTTTTCTTCCAGAAATCTAAGTCAAATATTTGAAACTAAAACATTGTCCAAATTATTGATGTAAGCCTGACAGCACCCTTACCAAACAATGGTTCCAGATTTCAATTAACTTTATACCAAAGAGCAAATATATTATGACTGAAGATTTACACAGAAGAATCACAACCATTAAACACTTTACAGAAAACATTATAGTTTACATAATACATACAATATATTTTAAGTCAGTGACTCCCAACCTTTTTGGCTCGTGGACCACAGATATCATTTTTACAACCCTGAAGGGCCACCAGCCTCTGCCAGCATGCCTTTACTGTAGCCAGACAGAGGCTATCTTCCTGGCTGCAGCAGGGAAACTGAACATGTCATAGCCCTGTGCTCTCCACTTGGGTCCCTGGGCAGTAGCTCCCTTTTGTAGCCAGTGGCAGTGGTATTGCTGGTGCTGGGCAGATGGGCATGTGCCCCGAGTCTGGTGGGGACCTGGGGCCTGGCTGCCAGCAGCAGCCCAATCAGGTCCTGACCCGTGGCTGGGGACTCAAGGCCCAGCCAGCAGTGGCCCCTTGATCCAGCCCCGACCCCACCTGGAGACCTGGGGCCCACCCACCAGCAGAACAATCTTGTGCCAGCCCCGACCCTGGCAGGCTGCAGGAGCCTGATCCAAATTGGATTGGCTCCCGCCCCCCCGAGGGCGGGGAGGCAGATTGGACCCAGGAGCGGGGCCCAAGAACCTATTTTCGGGGTAGTGTTGCCCCTGGCCAGTTGGACGGGAGATGGGTGCTATCTTCCCTCTGACTCCAGCAGGGACTAAAGCACCTACGGACCCAGGCAGAGTACTATCCGCTCTGCTGGAGCTGGGAGAAGGGAGCTCTGATCTCCCATCCCCTTGCCTGCAGCAACGAGCTTGCACCAGTCTTTTAGCCCCATGAAAACGCACTCCACCTGGGCCCTAATGCAGCACCTCCCTTCTGCAGCCAACGGAAGAGGTGCTGCAAGCCACTTTGAAAGCCTCCAAGGGCCATTTATGGCCCCTGGGCCACAGTTAGGACCCACTGTTTTAAGTCTTTGTAATCCAGCCCCTTCTCTCCACCAAACTATACCTTTGTTCTGCATTTGGGATACTCATGATCACCAGGAAGCACTTTGAAAGAAATTGGTACTCTATCAGCTCTTCTGTTTGCACAAAAGGCATCCCAAACTGCACGATGAACAGCGTTATATATTACATCCAAGCCAGTAAGAGTTACAAAGGCCATAGGCCGACAACATAATTCCACAGGGAAGTCCCACTGCGTTGGGCTCATCTTGAGGTTTTAGAGAAGACCTGAAAAACAAAAGTACCCCATATGTCAAATCCCTTTTTAACCATGCAATTTCCTATTAGATACAGAAAATATCTTATTAAGAAAAACCAATTAAGCCAGTCTTTTTACTTAAGATGCAAATTAAATCTAGCCTACTCACTCAATTTATTCTGTGCAAAAGAACAGGGACAATTAAACTGCAGGGATTTTTTAAAACTCTAGTAAGAGTCAACCTCCAATTATTTGGAGGGTGGGAGATAGTCACAAGGGGGGAACCCTAATCAATGCACTCTCAGTCAAGATCAATTTCTCTGCTTTTATTTGTACTGCTCAAACACTGGCACTATTTGCAAAACTGTGAGCCAAAGGGCCACTAACTACAGGCATACAAATAAGCTTATCAAGTATCCCCTCTACCCTCAGAAATGGAAGGAGCTGCAACTGGAAGTTGAGGAGGTAGGAGCTGGGCTTCAAAACTCAGATAGCTCCAATAGTGTAGGTGAATCTGCATAAACAAACCCATGAGTTTGCAGAACCCAGGTTCTATTCAGGCCAAGCCAACTGCAGGATAGCATTTGTATCTGGTATTATTATAGGAAGCGAAGCACTTACAGAAGGTCAAGCTACGCCAGGTACTGAACATAGCAGTAGACATAGTCTTCCCCACCAAAGTATTATCGTTATTTTTCGGCATCCACCTCACGTTGGATGCTGTACCAAGACAGTCCCTGCTCTGACAAGTCTGACGCCTACAGACATGGAGCACTGCGGTAAAAGGAGCTGGAAGAACAGCGAGGGTTGTGGTCTGATTAAGCAAGTGACACTTAAGAGCCGTTTCTGTTGTCATTAAGGGGAAAGTGTTTTTGTGAGCAGGGCCCGACCCCAAGCACAGCCCAACCACCCGTCAGGGAGGGACACAAACAGGAGAGACGGGGAGAACAGAGGGTTTCTTCAAGCCAGCATTACGTGCCAGAGGTGCGGAGCGCCAGGCCTGCAAAAGGCAGCGGCAGCCCCAGCCTCCACAGCTGCTCCCCGCTCACACGGCCGGCCCCAGCGCCTCTGATCCATCGCCTGCTGCTCTCGCTGTCCCCTCCAGCCCGGCCGCCGACTCCCCTCTGGCACTGCCCCGGCCCGGCAAGGCAACCACACGGCGCCTCCTCCTACCTCCAGGGAGCCGGGACCTGCGGCCAGCAGCGCAGCGGAGCCCGGCTGGCTGCAGGCTACACGGAACCCATAACCGGGCACTGGTGACTGGCTGGGTTCAGCTCAGAGTCGACAGCAGCAGTACAGAAGCGCCACCGGAAGCGAAATTCGGGGTCAAGTCGGAGTGACAGCCCACTCCACCAATCAGTATCGCCTGCCTCCACCCGGTAAATTTAGCGATTGGGTCTCGAGATCGAGCGACGGAACCAATGACAGAGAGAGGAAAAAAGGCGTGGCCACAAGTTAGCCAATTGATGAGCCAGAGTGATGACGCAGTGGAAGACGAGCCCAATGATGGGGAGGGCAGAGGGGGCCTCATCAATACAGCCGCAGCAGCGCAGGCCGCTAGAGCGACCGTGACGTGTGTGTGTCGTTGACAGTCTGCTGCGCATGCGCGCTCAGATGTAACCGAGGCCGTGTGGTTCCTGGAGCTCGTGCCGGCTGGCGGCCTGTGACGGCAGCAGCAGCGGCGGGGCCGAGGAGCGGGGCAGGCGGGGGGGACTCCCCCGGCTCGGGGCCATGGCGACGAACGAGGACCAGGAGGTGAGTTCCCGAGCTCACGTTCTGTGGGGCCGCTGCGGGCCAGCCCCGTCCCGGAGAGGGGGCGCCGGGCGCGGGGTGCTGGGGTGGGAGTGACGGAGATGCGGGGATCCCCTCAGCGGTGCTGCATTGCACGGGGTGGCCCCGTCTGAACCCGTGTTGGGCGAGCAGCTGGCGGGGGGAGAAGTTGCGAAGAAGGCGCAGCACCGGCCGCAGGAGCAGCGCGCCCTCCCTCCCTCCCCCCCCAGCAGCACCCACCTTGGAGGAAAAGTCATGCAAGGCACGTGGGGTTGGTTGCTGGGGCCCGCAGCCCACGGCTACAATTTACCGTAGTTGGGTGAAAGGACCCAGATCGATAAAGGCAGCGGTGCTGGACAGCTACAGGAAATCAGTTGACATTAAGCTTTGAACTCTAGGAACAGCAACAGGCGGAAGAAACTCCCTTATAAATGAATGTTAATAGTAGTTTCGGTATTTATAGGTACTGAAATTTCGGGGGGAGGGCGGTAGAATGGGAAGCCATGATGAGGTTCAAGGTGGGCTCAAAATATCAGGTTCTGATAATTCGTGTTATCATTTGCTCATGGTGCTTTTCTAGTTAATGTTTCAGCTCTCAGACTAAACATCTGTTCCCACCTGCCTGTACTTTGTCATTTCTCTGACGTTCTAGTGCATTGATTATGGTTGTAACTTCTTATAAGGAATTTTGGGTAAAATTTTCAAAAGGGCTTTAGGTCATTTTCAAGTGTTGTTTCAGCTCTTATAGTAAATCTCAATTATCTAAGTGCATGGGTCTTAAAGTACCTAAATGACTTTGACAAAGAACACAGGTGTCAAAAGTGCCTGTTTCAAATTTGGCCCATATGGGAGATGCAAACAAGCTTTGCAAAACTTAAATGTTTGAGATTTAAAAACAAAACATCCCCCCCCAAAAACCCTAACTTGAAAGTATTTGGGAAGATGATGCTAAATAAGGTTCAGAGAAAAGCAGAAATCATACCCATCTAATCCTAAAGTTTTGGCTCAGTCAGGAGCTAATAAATATTGAAAAGAGAAAGCCAACTGGTCCTATACTTGAGATCCAAAACATTATAGCATGCAATTTTTTCCTTACTCTTTTATATGAAAAGACTTTTGGGTGGTTAGCTACGCTCCTATATAGTTATCTTTGTACTTGATAAATTATTTTTAAAAATATTAATACATAGTATTAATTCAGCCAGCAGCATGTTGGATTCTGTTACTTGCAAACTCCATTCTATGATAGTTATTTTGGGATTACTGGTAATAGATATTCTGAACCCTTTTCACTTATGAAATACTTTTGCTGTAGTTTTCTAGAAAGCAATATGGGCAGGATGGAAACATTCTTTAAACAGATTTTTGGTATTTTCTTATGGGGAAGTTAATTTAAAAAAAACCAAACAAACCTTGTCTTCTGGTGTTTCTGAAAATATGGCAAAATGAGGAGTGAGGTACTAGAAGGTGAATTTAATTCAAATTGATGTGCCAGGCTTGAACGTGCATTCCACAAACCAAAAATAAGCTTATAAAGATACATCAGGTAAGATAATATATTGACCAGGGGTTCCCAACCCCTGGCCCATGGGCCAAAAGTGGCCCATGGGGCTTTTTCAATTGGCCCATGCTCCCCTGCAGCTGTCCACGAGATGCCCGCCCCCCCAGGTCCCAGCATGCAGCCAGCGGGAGCTGGGCTAAGGCCTCCGGCCCCCCTGCAGTGCGCAGTCGGGAGCCTGGTTATGGCCTCTGGCTCCCCGCTTACCCCTCCAGGTCTTGGCACAGAGTTGGGACCTGGGCTGTGGCCACCGGCCCCTGCCTCTCCCTTGCCCTGTCCTGGCGTGCAGCCAGCCAAGCTGCGGCCTCCTGCCCCATGGCCTCGCGGCACACAGATGGGAGCCAACCTGCAACCCTCCCCCGTCCCCCACTCCCACCAGCATGCAGCTGGGGCCTGGGCTGGCCATCACTAAGAGTTTGGGTGGATTTTTTTAAATTTTAAAGCTGTTTGTTTGGTTTGTTTTGTTTTGTTTTTTTAAATAAAATTTGCTTTTCATTAAATAAAAGCATTTAAAATTTTAAAACATTTATTTAAAAATTAAATTTAAGTAATTAATTTAAAATTAATTACTTAATCTTAATGGAAATTTAATAGAAATTTAATTAATTCAATTTTAATTAAATATACTAGTGGCCCTTCCTGTCTGTAAAAATCATATTTATGGCCCTTGAGGCAAAAAGGTTGGGAACCACTGATATAGACCAATTATTTCCTAAATTTTAATTCTTTTTTTTAAAAGGAGAAACATCAAATGTGGATTTCTTTATATTATGCTAACTCATCTGTTTATACAAAGCACTAAGAGTTTAAATTGTGTCAAATTGAAACTTAATCTTTTTCCTTTCTTCTTTTCAGATGGAGCTAGAAGCATTACGTTCAATTTATGAAGGAGACGACTGTTTTAGAGAAATTAGTCCTGTTTCCTTTCAGTATAGGGTAAGACTACATGACTATTTATTTAATTAGATGTAATATTCATTTAGTTATTCTGCATTGTCCATTACTACACTTGAGGGAAATTTGCACCACTGTGCAGTGCATAATTTGTGCAGAATTGAGGTTCTGTGCAGATTTTCATTTTTACCTGCACAATTGGTGTTGCAGAGTCGCTGGACCCAGCAGAGCCCAACTCTCCAGCTTGCAAATAAAGGCCACTGGGGGGATAGGGAAAAGGAGAGAGCTAGAAGATTCCTAGCAGCTGCAGTTCCCAGCATGTCTTGAATGGAGATAACAGCACATAGGAAAATCCATACAAGCCTGGGACTCCACATTGGGCTGCCTGTTTCTCTTTCTGGATCCCTGGGCAGTAGGGGGTTCCCTGTGGCTGGTCTGTGGGACATGGGGTGGTGGTGTGTGGGCCATGGTGTGCCTGGGGGTGGCGAAGGTGTCTAGAATGGGGAGCAAAGTTTTCCTCCAACGTAATGCAACGTACCAAGACTGATGGGCCCAACAGAAACATAATAGAGAAACAGGAACTGGATTATCATAAGAGTTTCTGTACCTTACTACTTCTGGGGGAATCTTTTTTGTTGTCTGTAATAATATAGGTATTCTGAAATAAATTACCAGAATAATTGAAACTGGTGTGATTGTGTTATTTTGACAAAAATATGCAGAATTCTTAAATTTTTGGGTGCAGAATTCTCTCAGGAGTTCATTATGAAGTATCTTCTTGAAAAAGATGGTTATTCCCCTACTTAGCAATAAAGGTTCTAGGTTCTGTTTTACATAACTTCAAAACAGCTTGTCATGAGAAACTTAAACATAATGAAAGTTTACCTCTTTGAGCAGAAGCAAGCATTACAATAGCAACTGGAATAGTAGGGGAACAAGTAAAGTATAACTGGTCACGAAAAAACATGCACTTGTAATTGAACTTGTAGGAAAATAATAGAGCAGGACTAAATAAATAACTTACACTTAAATCCTGCACATACAGAATTCCTTCATTTTACTCACATGAATAGTTGTCCTGACTTCTTTTCTCACAAGCGTTAGGTAAAGTATATCATTTCATGTTTGGGGCCTTAACTAATTATCACAGACACACAAGGTATAGTAAATAGATCATGAAAGTTTCAAAGAAAGTCTTAAAATAGCATTATGTAACTTTAAAAACGAAGTGTCAAGTGAATGCAAAACTGTTGCTGAATCTTTACTAAAAGGCAAAGAAAACCAACCTATGGTGAGCGGAAGAATAATACATCTGACAGCATCAGGTCTGGCAATAATGTTCATTAGCTAGAAAGTCAGTGAAATAGTGTTGAAAGGATTAGTTTGCCATTCTCCTGAGCCTAATTAGTGTATATCACATTGATTAGTTAGTTATAACATAAGACCAAAAGATGATGCGACAGATTTCTCAAATAGTGGCAATATGCCACATTTAGAATGCTACTGTTCAATCTGAGAGCTGCACTTCCATGAAGGGTTATGACTAATTGACCTCTTCCAGAATAGATTAACTCAGTCAAATGTAATGAGTGCTTCTCTGACAGCATTACAGAAATCATTGCACCTCTTTTCCTTCTTTGCGCTTGTCTACAAAATTGTCAGCCTACAGCCACTGCAGTAATTAAAGCAAGGGTTCAGGGCCACACTTGCTCCTTCTGTTGGTGGTGAGCATCCTCAGTCTACCGCTTCCACCGATTGAAGTGGGGCATTGTGGGAAACTGACAGCTGGCATTTGGCAGCAGACAGCCTCAGCTGTAGGCAGAGGAGTCAAAGATATGAGCTAATTCCCCTTCTCCCCTTTCATCTGGCCTCCCCCACTAAGTTTCTGTGCTGATAGGCACCTTCTTGTGAAATTGAACCCTGCACCAGGCTCACAGTTATGCTTTCGATCTAAACAGATGCTCTTTCTCTGAGATCTGAGAGAGAGCTTCGTAGGTCAAAAGCTTCTCTCCCTCAACAGAAGTTGGTCCAATAAAAAGGTACTATTCCACCCACCTTGTTTCTAAGGTTTGATAAGACTAAGGATTCCCATTTCAAAGTGTCTCATCTGCTTTCAGATAGGTGAAAATGGTGACCCCAAAGCCTTTCTAATAGAAATTTCGTGGCCAGAAACATACCCACAGACAGCTCCAATCATATCCATGAATGCTTTCTTCAACAACACCATGTAAGTATTTCAGTTAGTTCCTCTTTAGTTTTACGTATGATCTTTTTCTTACAATATTCTTGAATTCTTTTGGGCCTGTAATTGGATTTTGTGGTCTCTTCTAGATCTGTAGCTGTAAAACAAAATATATTAGATAAGTTAATGGAAGAAGTTGAAGTTAATCTTGGAACTGCCATGACGTACACGCTTTTTGAATATGCCAAAGATAATAAAGAATTGTTAATGGAAAATCAACCTGTTCATATGGTGGTAAGTCTAACTTGGGTTTTGTTCTATTTTAGTTTTCTAAAATTTCTCGAAATATGAATTTTTATACAATGGAAAAGGAATAGAATGGTTAGTTACACTACATTTAAATGCATCACATTACTACAAAAACTCCTGGAGCATGTCTATGGGCTGTAAGCCAGTGTGCTAATTCACCAAGATAATGGCTAGAAAAAAGTAGATGAAAGGAAGTGTCGCACTGCTTTGTGATTGTAACTTGTGTTTAGTTGGTGTTCAGCCACCTTACCAAAAAGATTCTGGGAGAGAATAGAGAGAAGCAGTGTTTAGAAATCCTCCCTAATCTGACACAGCCAATGGTGTGACTACAGAACTAGTGGGAGACACAAAGATAGTGAGTTAATGTGGGTTTTGAGTAGCTCAGTCAAATTCTCCACATTCCTTGTCATCCTCTTTCGAGTTAGAGAAGCATTGAGGTTGGGGCTCCTGTTTTTTTCTCTGTAGTAGTAGATTTTTCTCTGTAGAAGGCCTGTGAAAGCAAGAAGCTAAATGTAGGTAGGAGAAGTTTGAGTCAAGGACTAATGCTAACGGGAGTATTGGTAATGGAATCTTGACCTCTGACTGCTAGATGATTAGATTTAAATCAGCATACTTTAGTAGAGGCCAGAAGGTAGCGAGTTGGTCTTGTGCTCATTTCTATAGCGGATAGGTGTCAATATTGGCAGTACAACTACCCTCGTCTGGAAATAATTCAAATCTTTTAATGCATCTTACTAAAGAAGCCAAGGATCAAATGGGCATGGGAATTACAGTGCTTTTGTCCTTAGACCTGAGGATTTTGTGTGTATGTGTAAATAGGAGTTCATACTCCATGACTGTCAGTCTGTTTCCTTCTTAATGAGTGGTAAATACATGGTTAGCCACAAGCCTTGAATGTAAGAGTTCAAACTCTAAGGTCTGGTTTACATTACAGATTTAAATTGGTGTAACTCACTCCGGATTGTGAAAAATCCACTCTCCTGGTGATGTAGCTATACCAATATCACCCCCAGTGTAGAGAGCGCTATGTCAGAAGATGAGCTTCTCCCATTGACATAGTTAATCCACCTCCCTGAGAGGTGGCAAATGTACCACTGGAAAAGCTCTCCCCCATCAAATAGAGAGTCTTCATTAAAGTGCTGCATCGGTGCACCAATAATATGTTTTAAGTGTAGACCTGCCTTCAGTTTGGATAAAAAATCTGAAACTGTTAATGGCAGGGTTGGGGGAGACAGTTTTTGCAAAGCTGGTTCATGTTTGACTTTGAAACTAGTCTTTTAGCTTTGATTAAATTGACAAAAGGGAATTACTCAGACATTACTGAAACCTTCCTTGGAAGTGCTTTATAATCACGCTGTCTTTTCAGTGGTAGAAACATGCAGGTTCTTTCTGTGGACTCTTCCTACCTTTCTTTCCAGTGTGGTTCTACAGTGCAAGCAGCTTTATACATAGCCCTTGTGGCATTGTTAAGGTTAAGATTGTCACTTATTTTTAGTAAAAAGTGATAGACAGGTCATATATCCTTAGTCATTGCTGTGAATAAAGAATTGTAGGAGCATGCATGGAGTCAGAATCCCACTTCTAACTCATTACACTGGTCTTTTAAACTTCTTTTGTTCATCAGTGGTACTGGCAACACTTCCAGGGGGCCGCGCTGATCCCCGCAACGCAGTAGTCCAGGCCTATGCAATTGCAGTGGTTATGGAAGTAATTAGTCTAGCTACCATAATGAGCATGTTAGTGTTATATTGTACTAAAGCTACTGCTGCTGCTGAGGATCATGGTGGTTGTGTGATAAGGCACAAACATCTTTCAGTACTAATGTCACTAAAAACATTTGGGATGTCTCAAAATCAGAATCCTCATGTGGTTTGCACATCAGGATGATACCTAGATAGCCAGTTCAGTCACTGTTACAGGGTGAGACATTTAAATGATATTTTTATTCTTCTCAGACATCTGTAGGCAATAACATCTCAGTTGGAACTCCTGAAATAGCCCCATCAAGTAAGAAAAGAGACAAAAAGGAACAGTTGTCCAAAACCCAGAAACGAAAGCTAGCTGACAAAACAGGTTTGTTCAATATAGCCTACTTCTTTTCCAGACTTGAGGAAATGGTGCAGGGTTAGAGCTAGTTTGTACCTTTCAAGACAAATTCAGATTATACCTGGAGTCACTGGTGAGAATGAATTGGGTCTCATACTAGTCATTTGTTTTGCTCATAAAACTATCAAACTGTTTTTCACCAGTGACAGTTTCTGCTTCAGGTTGCTGAATGCAGTTAGCTCTGTTTATTCACGTCAGTTCCTAAGTGGGGAAGTTTGCACAGTTGCACATTACATCTGCCTCAAGTTACTGCTATGAGTTCCTTGTTTTCCATGCATTCACTTGTAGGATATTGTGTTGGCCAACCAGTAATAGAAAGCTCAGATCTTAAAGATATGACATCTTGCTAGAGTCTAGCTGTTTTAATCTGACTGCTGAAAATAAATGTTGCTTCTTCTATAGATCACAAAGGGGAGCTTCCTCGAGGATGGAACTGGGTGGATGTCATTAAGGTAACAGGACTTACAACTGTGAAACTATTATATAAGAACGTTTGGTTTTCCATAGATGTAACTAAATTTATATTTAATCTGCTTTTTTTTTGCTTTTCTTCCTAACAACTTTCGGATTTGACGGGTTTCTGATTAATTTCTCTATACACCCAGCATGTAAGTATTTTCAAGTTTTAGAGATTTTTTTACAATATTAAAAACTGCAAGAATTAGTGACTTACCCATTTCTCTATAGATGCTAAGGATAATTTCATACAAGGCTTTAAAAATTCACAAGCAATATATACCGTATTTTTCGGACTATAAGACGCACTTTTTTCCCCCCAAAAGTGGGGGGGAAATGAGGGTGCGTCTTATAGTCCGAATGCTGTCCAGCAAGCAGTGTTCCCGCCAGGGGGCGTTGCTGGATAGCAAAAAGATCCAGGGCTGTAGCCCTCCAGCCAACTCCCTGGCCAAGCCACTAGGCCCCTCCCCCAGTTCACAACCCCACACCCGCCCGGCTCCCAGCTCGGCCCCCCGCCCGGCTCCCAGCTCGGCCCCCCGCCCGGTCCCTCGCCCGGCTCCCAGCTCGGACCCCCGCCCGGCCTGGCCTCCCGGCTCAGCCCCCGAACCAGCCTCCCGCCCAGCTCAGGCCCCTGCTCGGACCCCCGCCCGGCCCGGCCTCCCGGCTCAGCCCCCGAACCAGCCTCCCGCCCCGCCCGGCCCCCCACCCGGCCCCCCGCCCGGCTCCCAGCTCGGGCCCCTGCTTGGCCCTCCACTCGGCTCCCAGCTCGGACCCCCTAAAGCAAATGAGTGATGCAGGTATTTTTTTTTGGTGGTGTGGAGGTTTGAGAAGTAGAAGTAGTATTTAGAACAGATGCCTTGGATTACAGAGAACTTTACTGATAGGACTAGAACTGTTTTTAGTAATCGCATTTGGTATTTAGAAACCTGGGCAGTGCCCATCAAACTTGGTCTTTAAATATAAGTGGGCACTGTCAAGGTTTTTAAATGCTAAGTAATCTATTCATGACAGTTATTGCACAGATATGTGGGATACAGGTCATAAGTATCTGTTTGGCTCCCAAATGAATTTGTGGACCAGTATCAGCCTTTTCTTATTAAATGGAAACATTAGTAGCTTCGGTAGTCTCTCTGACAAAGTTTAAACTTGTTCTAAGCCTAACTGTAGATGGTTCAATGTTATTTTGGGACATAAAATAATAAACATGGGAAAGCAGCACTCAGGAGACAATGACACAAATGTATAAGTTATAAAGGATTGATTATTTGAATCATCTGAACTTTTTGATGCATGAGGTCAAGTTTGTCAAGAACTGAATATGCCTGTATTTAGCATAAAATAAAAGTAGTTACTAATTCGTAATAAATGCAATAAGTCTGAATATTTTTTCTTTGTCTTTTATAGTTAAGCAAAACTGGTTCTAAAGATGATGAATAATGGACTTTGATGCAAGGAAACTTCATCTTTTAATACAGTGCAATTTGGGTCAACATCTTTCTCAATAACTTTTTCCTGTTGTCAAAGAAGGACATTTTATAAAAGGGCAATTTCTTAACTATTAAAAAATGACCACAGGTGTCTATCCAGAGATTATTCTGGTATTACATATTCTTCACAAACGAAAACTTGCCTTAAAGAGAAGACAAAAGCGTTACAGTTTATATTGAAATTTTAGAAAACCTGTTTGGTTTCTAACTGTTGATGATATATGCTGTGTTAATTTATATTTTACTGTGTAGTAAGAATATAGGAAAATTCTGTTACAGTGAATCCTCTGATACTATGAGCATTTCCTAAAGTTCTCATTCCAATGGAATAAAAACACTAACAGTGATTAATCACTTGATAGTATAGTTGATTAAAATAAACTCCCTTTAAACAGAGCCTTCTTGATTTGTTCTCTACAAATGCAGAAAGATCATAACAAAATTATATCAAAGGTGGTGTCTAGACTAAAGCTTTTGGTCCTCTTTTAACTTGAGTTAAACTTCCTGCATGGAGTGGTGATGTAGTTGAGTTCCTATAGGCATGCCAATAACACTATTGCCTGAAATCAGAGCAAGTCTCTGGCTCCGTGTGAAATTGACTGACAACTACGTCAAAGATTCATCTAGAAAAGGGTAGAGAAAGTAGCAGTACATGACACTTGTAAATACTAGTTTCAAAAAGACCACACACCCTAGTCTAGACAAATTCAAAGTGAAAGAACAAGTGGTTACAATACCAGTATGTGTTCTGAGTTCAATGAAGTGTGTGTCTGTGGCAGTCGTCCTCGTGTGTCTCTTTACAGGAGGCCAGGGTGTGTGTGTAGAGCTGTTTTGCTCTGATAGCGTGTTTCTGAATGTTATGGTTTGGTGGCTTTTTCCATTGGATAATCAGTGGTTTACTGTGAGGATTTTGTCTAAAATATTACAGGATGCTGGCAAAAAGTAGCTATTTTCCCAAATGTTGGGAAAACATTTTTTGTACAGGTTTGCTGTCTTGTATCAAAGAAAGTTCTCTCTACTATATAAACAGTAACTGAATACAAAATTCCATAATGTGATTTAATTTTATTTCAGATTTCGAGCTTAATAAATGCCTATATATCAGCCATGGAGTGAAATTTCTTGCATAATGCTTTTTGTAGTATATAGTGGTATATTTAGGTTTGCATCAAATATAGTAAAAACAATGAAAGT
>ML685769.1:11869479-11917917 GCA_007922175.1 Pelusios castaneus | reverse complement strand
TAGCTATCTTCAAAGCATCTGACGAAGTGGGATTTTCTCCCACGAAAGCTCATGCGATTAATAAATCTGTTAGTCTTTAAAAGTGCCACAGGACTCTGTTGTCTTTCTACAATAGACTAACACGGCTACCCCTTTGGAATTTGACTGTCAGGGATGGTTTAGGTTGGTACTTTATTCCAGTCCCCTGCACTCATGGCAGGACTGATGACCTCTCATGGTTCTTTCTAGTCTATATGATTCTCCCATTATAAAGAAAAGGATTCTTCAAGTTGTCAAGAGACCCTTTTGCTTCAGTATGTGCACCGGATACTTTTCAGGAGAACGGTTGGAGTTTACTTATTTGGGACTCAGTCACACTTCTGGATATGCAGCAATCAGATACACTTCTGAGCAGCGTATCATGCTTAGAAAGTATGCATGTAGCAACCACACAATTCAGTTTAAAAAGTAGTATGTACAACATTTAGTGAAGGAAATGGTGTTAAAGGCACTCACCAGGATGGTGGATTAAACTCACTTCAAAATTACAGCTGTTTTTTTGTTCTGGGAAAGAAATGGTATGAAACACCATTAAGACTGCAGAAAGTGCATTACTGTCTGCTTACAAGCTCTTCTGAAGAGAAGAGGGTGCAGGAGAGCTATAAAATGGTGGGATCTAACAAGACCCAGTTCAACTAATGAATTAGGTTTGCACTTTGTAGGGAAATAACAGGTCAGTGTAAAGCAAAAGTGAACAGGATTGGAATGGTCAGGCTCTTAAAAAGAGCCACCAGCCATTAGTTTTGTTGGGATTTTAATAATCAGAAAATGTGGTTTTTCAGCTTTGAACCACATTACTAAAAATTAACATACATTTAATATTATATGATCTGGAGAAAGCTGAATGTTTGACAAACTAGGTATTTACAACTTATTGTATTGGTTGGCTTCTTAAATTAAAAGTACTTTTGTAGAAGAAATCAAGATAACAGCACAAAAGCAATAACATCTTAGGAGAAAGTCCCTTAGGTGGGCTGGTGTATTTCTTTCAGGAGAGGAAAAAAACCACTGCCGCTTTAATCTCTCCCAGCCAGTAGGGATTGGGCTTTTCTATTCAAAAGCTCCCCACTGGCTTCTTTGGTGTATGAATTTAGTTACCATGACAATCTGAATAGATCACTTGAAAGGGAAGGTGGGGGGAAAGGGCAGTAAACAGGAATCAACACCAGGCCCTTTCCTATTGCACAGAAAGATAAGTAAATGTATGAGGCTCCTGAACTGCCTGATCTTCAGCTGCCTCTGCTGACAGCTAGGCTGTTCTGTAGTTATTCTCCTGGCACTTCATACCCCACAGAGATCTGCAACTGTAAAACAATTACCCACCTTTTAGCTCTGTTCTCTTTCTACTGATTAAGTAGATGTCAGAGGCCTGTGTCCAAGACAGTGGTCTGGCCGAGGAACAACTCAGCCCTGAACATGTGCTGGTTTCTCTGGGAGTTGGAAAGGCAATATAGTTTGTGTTCTATAGAAAATGGTTTGGAGAGAGAGGGAATGAAAATGCATTTCAAATTTAGCATTTGATATTATACAAGAGCTAAGCTCTCATTAAAAAAGCTGCTCTGGTATCTTGTGCTGGGAAGACAATTGAAAATAGAGACTGCTAATAATAGTTGAACTACAACCTTATTGAAGGAAGAGTATCTTTAAGAGACTTGGTAAACCAGGTGTGCTAGTAACAGCAAGAACACGGCGATTGTGCAAGCCTTGAATTTGATAGAGTAAAGGTTTCTTGACTAAGGCCATAATATCTGGTAAAGGTGGAAAGTGTTTTTTTTTTTTTTTTTTTTTTTTGCAGGGGAATAGAAGAGGAGGATGAGTGAGGAGTGCCAGAGGAAAGAAGTTGCAATACACAAAACGTTGAATGATCAAAGGCTCAAATGAGTGTTTTAGCTACTGCAGATGGAATGAAGAGGAATGAGTGGATTTAAGTAGTTTGTCATACAGATGACCTTGACATTTTACTGAAGCACAGTTGAAAGCAGTATAAAAAAAGAATAAATGGACACAAATCTGACATCAGAAATGGCAACATTCAAAACCCAATAGGAAATCACTTCAATCTCCCGGGGCCACTCTATGAAGGACTTATCTGTGGCTATCCTTTAACATGTTTATTCTAGATCAAGGCTTCAAAGAGAGAATTAGAATTCATTTGCAATTTGATACCATGAGTTCAGGTTTGAATAGAGATATTTCCTGGCTTTTTCATTATAAAAGTGCCACAAGACTCCTTGTTTGTTTTATGTTAAATGCCACTGTAACAACTCTGAGTAAAGTATGGACTGTAGACAGCACTTCCTTGATCCCTCGTATATAGTATTTCTTTTCTCTATTTTTTTTTCTTTTGCCACTTACCTTCAATAGTCTTTTCATAATAGAAACTATGCAGGGTAGTTGTTTTTATTCTTTTAGGTAAGATGAGTAATGCCACAACCACAGATGAAACCACATTCTTATTTATCCTTAAATGCTTTGGAGAGCAGAAAATGCTAGATACACTCTCTTGGGCAGAAAGATTAGATTTGTGGGAGTTGAGAAAAAACACTCCAAATAAAAATTGTTTTCTGAATATTAAGAATACATCCATACTTCAGTGATTTGCTTGGTGAGCCTCCTTTATCTTTGGTAAACTTTTAGCATAATTCTCTTTATCCCCAAGTACTGTCAAATTATTTTAGCTGATACAAACTAAAATTTGAACAGAGTGATATAAATTAAAGCACCTACATTTTCTAACTAGAAAAATAAGAAAAACATCTCAGCATCAGGTCACTTTTCTTTTCCTTCTCTGCCATATGCTGTGTCCATTTTTTTTTTTACTTCATCCCTTGCCATGTTGCTTGGTATTGTAATTCCCAGCAGGCATCAGCACAGTTCATGTATATCTTTTGCTTCAGGGTGATTGTATCTTGACAAACCCAGAACATCCACTTTTTCGAGATCTGTTTGGATGTTCTCGTCAGTTATATAAGCAATGTGTTGTCCTGGATTTTTGTAAACCATACAGTCACGATACCAATACTAGTGGCCAAGAAGCAGAACTGGGAAAACTGTAGACAGCAGCAGCATGACAGAAGTGCATATGGCTTGCAGAGCATTACCATCACTGGAAGAGCTGTCACATGTTGCTACCGTCCTCCCCTCCCTTTTCCAGGTTAGTCAAATTGACATGGAGTCAGACTCTAATTTCAGGTAGAAATAGTGCTACTGGCAAGCCTGCAGGAACTCAGCTGCAACACCACCACGTGTGCCCATGCTTCTCACATTAGCGTTTAGTAAGACACATGAGAATGGGAAACAATAGCAGGCCGGGTGAGGAAAGACGGGGGCGTAGCTAGCCCCTGCTTTCTGGCCAAGCCCTTACTTTTGAGGGTGGGCCTGGCCAGGCTGGCTTCCAGTCACAAGACCAGAAGCTTCCTGCTGATGCAGTTGCCTAGCCACAAGCATACCAGGAGGAAGAGGGCTGGGGAGAGGCACCCCGGCTCCTGCTGCAGGACCGGAGCTGCGGGCGGAGGAGCAGCCACCCCCACCCGTCTGTCTGTGGCTCTTCTCCGCCCTCAGCACTGCTGCTTATGGCCACCCATTGCCATGGCAGCAAGCTCGCTCTGCTGTGATGGGTGGGAGGGTCTGCTGGCCAACTGAACGGGCATTTCTCCCCCAGGCCTACCCGTAGCTATGTCCCTGGGAAAGGACTGAGGCCATGTCCGCACTACAGGGACACAGCTACAGCAGTGCATCCATAGCATAGATCAACAGAACCATTTTTTTTATCATCCTAGCTTCGTCTACACTGGCAGTTAGGTTGGCATAAGTACTCGGGCTGGGAGGTTTTTTGCATCTCTGAGCCATGTCACTCCAAATTTCAAGTTTAGACCAGGCCTGAAACAATGAGACAGAATGAAAGGGAGTAGCGTGAGGAGGAAACGTTTGTACAGCATGTGAAGTATAAATGTTACATAACTAAATATGAGAAGGGTGAGAATGAAGGATGGAAGAAGGGAGCATGAGAGGAGATTAGAATAGAAAACGAGCAGAAGACTAATGCTCCTAACAGCAGCTACTGGGAGCATTCATTTTGGCTGGAACACTGGGAAGCACGTTAAGAGATTTAATGAAAATAACCAACTGCTTCCACTCTGTACCAGTGCCCAGAGCAGAGTGAGAAATGACCCAAAATGACTGAACAGGTCACATGACTGTCTAAATCCAGTCAGTGATTAGCTCAGATGCTCTTTGTCAAACTTCAAGGGCAGTGGTTCTCACTCTTTTGTGGGTCGTGACACACTTGGCAGCATATTGCAACTCTACAGGACACACTAGCCTAATAGCTCCAGGCCAAATCCAGCCATCTCCCCGGCTCTCCATGATACACTTACTGCTGTGTGGCGACACAGTAATGTGTCCTGACACAGTGGTTGAGAACCAGCCTGGTAGGGTTCTACATTGCTACTGTTCAGCACAGTATCGGAGCATCCATGTTGGCAGCATGTGTGATTTATCAGCTTGTTAGACAAATTTGTCCAAATCCCCAAATTTCTTACAGATTTGACTCTCCCCTGAGTTGTGGATTATAAAATGCTTGGATTGTGAGATCTGATGAGGTCACAGCACTAGAAGGTAGGGTAGCAGTGCCAGAGACAGCTGGACAGATTATACCAGCACAACCTTGTTGGAGACTAATAGTGTTGGGGAGGTATCAGGGCATAATTTTGTCTGCAGTCTTTATTATTGGCAATTATCAGTGGGAGTTCAACACAACTTTCAGGACCCAAGGGATGTTTCCAGAATATCATTCCATCTTTTTCTCATAAGCCAAGTATTTGATTTGGTAACATTGAGAGACAAATGGTGTGATAGTTCTTAGAGACTCACTTGTAAGAGTAGACTTTTAGTTTAAATGAGTTAAGTATCTTTGTGTCTAAATATATTTTTTATGATTTTCTGCAAAGAAAATGAGAATAAAAAAAGTTTTCATCTAGTGAGATACAATTTCCAGCACAGGAAGCTATTTGAGCTCTAAGTGGAAGATTGTCCCCCCCTTTGCAATTATAACACCTCTTCAAGGTCAAAGGAAAAAAGTAGCTCACTGATGAAAATCTGATGTTAAAGTACATGGAGTCAGCAGCTGCCTCATGAGATCTTATATTACCAATTTTATTCTTTTTTCTTTAATTAATATTGGCACAAGAGTACTTACTACAAGTCTTCAGCTAAATTACTTTCCCCCATCCTATGTTTTTTCTTTATAACAGCCTGTATAATGCTACATAAAAACACACACAAAACTATACTAAAATATTGTTAAGGTTGAAATGCCAGTCACTCAAAAGTTAGAAAATGCCAGGGTAAGGTTTGCCCTCCTGAGCATGTGCATTGTAGTGGTCAACACGATCACATACTATTTCCCCCTGCTTCTACACACAGGAATCCTATCTCATTTGGAGGGGTTGCCATGCTAGTCTATGTACAGCAAAAATAAGAGTCCTGTGGCACCTTAAAGACTAACAAATTTCTTCAGGCATAAGCTTTCGTGGGCTGCAACCCACTTTGTCGCATCTGATGAAGTGGACGGCAGTCCACAAAGCTTATGCCTGAAGAAATTTGTTAGTCTTTAAGGAGCCATAGGACTCGTTATTTTTGCTCTCATTCAGTGCATGAATGGATGGTGCAAGGCAAATGAGCTAAGGTCATGTAATGAATGAGGTTTTATACAGTACTGGGTTGAATGCCGTTCCTGAGCACAAGTATCACATCAAGTAAGCAGGTTCCAAAGGGGGAGCCATGTTAATCTAGGTCAGCAAAACAAACAAGGAGTCCTGTGGCACTTTTAAAGACTAATAAATTTATCGCATAAGCTTTCATGGGAGAAAATCCCACTTCATGCGACAAATACATTTGTTAATCTTTAAAAGTGCCACAGGACTCCTTGTTTATCAAGTAAGCAGGTTAGCACATTTTTCAAATACTAAAATTCACGTTTAAAAAAATAATTTTTTCCAAACAGTTCAGATTTTCTAAGAACATAAACACACTGCACATTGTCACACACCTCCAATACACATGACTAAATGTTTGTCATTAATGTGCATGTTTGTAAATATTGACAGAGATTCTAGTAGATTAACAAACTTATGTGGCCTCTTTACTTCTCATCGAAAGATACCAGCTGAAGGAAAGTTGAGAGTATGAAACCCATTCAAACTTCTCTGAAGGGAGACACATCAAAACACATTTTTTCCCCAAGAGTGCTGCAGTGGCTTGATTAACAGAAATTACAACTGGTCTGGAAGACTTATAAAGGTATTGTTTTACATTAGAAAAATTGTGATGTCTTTCTTGTACTTCTGTACATTTGATTTTTGGCAATTTCAAGATCATATTTCCACTGTTTCAAGGTTTAAAAAAATTCAGCATCAAGATGAGCTGCTTGTGTTACGAGCAGACCTAATATCTAATGTAGGTATGCTTGTAGTAAACGCTCTAAGCCAATTCAGGAGCTTCATTTGGGAAACATATACCATTTCAACTGAGAAGACAATATCTTGGGGTAGGTTTTTGACAAAGTGAAAAGAGATACTGCTCCCCAGTATTCAGTGTCCTAACACAGAACTCTGTCTTGCAATGAGCATGCTGGAATAGAAGTCTGGCTAGTATATGATGACACTCGAGCAGTGCAGCCATAAGTGATGTTTGTAACTGTGCACTTCAATATTGAGTCTCATTGCGCTTGTTTAATGAGCTCCCAGTAACCAGGGATGCTGCTTTTCACTTTAAATTCAGACCTGAATTCTGCTGTTTCCAGTGAGATTCAAGAGAGGCCACAAATCATACTCCTGTAAGAGATTAGCTGCAAAATTCAGGACCAAATCTTGATTCTATCTCTATGTAATGTGATGCCCCAACATGAGTTGTCAACAAGGAGGACTGGACCTGAGACCTCTGGCTTTTAAAGCTCAATCCTCTGGGTTTTTTTATGTAAAGACCCAGCTCTGTTAGATCAAATTCCATAGTGGACCCAGTCCTCCATGTGGTCCAGCCTGTAGAAGGAAACAGAGATTCACTGTAACTGTGGGTTCTTCTGCAAGTGATTGTCCATATGGATTCCACTGGGATACTGATGGCCAAATTAATTTGATGGCAAATACATAAGGCATATGTGCACCAAAAGCAGAATTCATCTGCTGTCCCATCTCAAAGAGCCACAGTTACTGTAAGGAAGTAATCATTCTTTACATCTATATCCTCTACTTTCTTAAATGACCAAAAGCATTGAGCTGTATTCCTTCAGCATGTTGACAGTGGAAGAAAATATTGAGGTTCAAGGTTGCTTGGTAAAACGAGCAGTCAGTGGCCTGCTTGATTATTCCTCCACACTGGGCCAATACCTGTTAGTAGAATTCATTCCTATCACACTAATGTCCATAAATCCATCACAGCTTTTGTTAAAACTGGGAATTTTATGAAAAATATACACTATACAAGCAAACAAGGAGTGCTGTGGCACTTTTAAAGACTAACAAATTTATTTATCACATGAACTTTCGTGGGGGAAAATCCCACTCATCATATGCTTCGAAGCTTAATAGTTTCACCCAAGACAAAAACTTATATCACAACCTCTTCTTCCCCTTCCCAAAAATCAGAAATAATGACAGGAGTGAACTGAGAAACTTAAAAGCATAGACATAAAGCCATTACCCCTAAAATACCTTAGCCCATCTTAACATCAGTCACTAACATCTTAAGTTAAACATCCTGAGAACCCTAAAGCAAAGCCTTGTTGAAACTTTTTGAAAATATATGGTCCATTGTCACTTGACTCCTGGGAATAGAATATCTGCACCAAGACTCATAAGGCCTAATTCTGGTTTACATCACTGCTTCTGAAGAGATAGATCCCCTGTTAGAACCGATCAATGTCTGCACATGCAAAGCCATGGAGGGCCAGGAAGCCTTTGCTGATTAATGGCCAGAGGCCAGATTGTACTGTACTCTAAATATTGGAGTAAGATTAACAGTTCTGTCTATGTTGGATATTACATTTTAATTATGCTTCTGTGAAACAACAGCACAAAACATTTGTAGCTGTTTTGGGGCTGAGATACTGTGATGACATGACAAGCACCTTATACATTCCTAACAAAGACAGATGGTCATAAAGAAAACAGATGTTTTATCAGAAAAATAAAGTACACAAGCTCTTAAACAATAAAGTCTGTCTCTTGAAGGAAAAGACTTGTGGAGTTAAAAGCTGTAATATAAAATATCGCTTTTCTAACCCTTCTCCCCAACTTGGAGAAATTACTCAGAAGTTATTTTCCTAATGAAGTGTTGAATGGTTTGTTATGAATCCTGGCAGCAATACTGTTTACATGTGAGCTGAGTATGGTGGAAATGTGGATATAATTAGAGAAACTCCATGTGTGGAAAGCACAACCACCCAAACAGGTAGAGCAAGAAGGCATTGCTATGGACACAGCTTAGGAACCTGTAAACTCAACCTCCTAAAGGGTCAGAAGGACTTGACTAGAAGTGGATGGATATTTCTCTTTGCTGCTGGAGAAAATTCTTTGAGGAGGCAAAACCACCTGCTCATTTCATGGCAGTTTGGACTCAAGTGTTCGTGCACCTGTTTTCCAGGCAAAATTCAGGACTGTGGGCTCTTGAAAGGCTACAATACACTGACACTCATTCACTTGAGGACCTTGAATGTGATTTATGAACTGCCTGTACTATTACACTATTACTGATTTTCTTTTCTTAGAGGTTGTTTAAGAAGCTACGCAGAAGAGTGTTTTGCCTGAAACTGTGATTTCCTAACTAAAAATAGCTAGCAAAACTGTGACAACAGAATAAGAACTGGATCATCCTCTTTTTTCACAACTTAGTTAAGTTAATGTATTGAAATCTCTGTAGAGAAAAGTCATGTGGGCAGCTTATACAAGAGGGATTTTTCCTCAGAAACCTGAGCACACAGTAAACAATATTTAAGCAACTTTAATATGAACATTTAATCACTTAAATTTTAACTGTTTTCAGCTTGTGTTTCCTATTAATTCTAACATTTGGAAACCTTCATTCTTATGTCAATCATTGAGGGGCCTTAACTCAAGACTTTCTTTTCACTGCCACAATGTAATTATTTTATTGTATATATGTGTTCACATTTATGCTGAAAGTAAGCAAGAACGTTATTGCACATTGGCCAGGTCATTTTGGGTATGTCTGCACTGGAGCTGGGAGTGAGCATCCCAGTCCAGGTGAGCAAACTTGCACTAGCATACATGGGGCTCAAGCCTATTTGCTAAAAATAGCATTATGACATCACAGCTCAGGCACTCAAGCCACCAGCTCCCTTTGGCTTGTGAGCCCAAGCCACAATGGCCATGTTGTTATTTTTAGTGCACTAGTTTGAGCCCCCCCATCACACTACCATGAGTTTGGTTACCTGATCTGGGAGATGATACTTAGTCCCAGCTGTCATGTAGACATACCCATATGATCCCACCTTTCCTCTCCATTGGGTTCTGGGCAAGGGGCCCTTGAATAGGTAGTCAAGGACTGTCTGCACAGATCCATTGATGCCTTCCTCCTGATCCACTTCCCATCTTGCCTTGTCATGGTCCTTTCCCAAAGACTTTTCCTCTCCAGACTCCCTGCAGAGCTTCTTGGCACATTCAGCCATCTACTCCCTTCATGACTTCCTGTGCCTGCAGAAATCTTCCTTCTTCCTGAAGGCCTCTCTGCTGGCAGCTCAGAGAACTCTGGGCACACTCTCTCCAGCTTTCCTTCACAACTGCCTGGCACTCCATGTTGCAAGCTTACCTTTCCTTCAGGGAAGTTCTGTCTGCTAGTCAGCCAACTCAGCTCCCTGCCTCCAGACAGCCTTCTCTCTCCATGGGAGAAAGAATCAGCCATCTGTTTTTCTTCCTGGTCAATCCCCAGCTGAGCCACGCTCAGCCCTTTTAATTCCTCTTTCCAAGCTTGACACTTGCTGCAGGTGTAGCCGAGTGAGGCTGATTGAGCCCACAGCCTTTCATTAACCCCGTTATGGACCTTGTGGAGTTTTTACATCCATCATATATGTAATCAGACATTATAAAGCTGCTTTTCTGTACAAATAAATGAGAAAGATGATATATCAAACACTCAATTTAAACAATCAATTTTCAACTTGTTTCCTTGTGATGTCACATAGTAGTATAGTAGGTAGAATTTGGTTGTAGGCAGAACTTAGAAGAGTACTTCTACTTCTCCTACCCCTTTTAGCCTCCATCACTGTTCATAAATGCATGCTGGTTTGGTATATACCTAGCATTTTGGTACTCTCCATAATGTAAAGGTAAACAGTAGTTATAGTCTGAAATTATTATTTTATTTTATAGAAAGTCCATAGTAACAGTTTATTCAAACTCAATTAACCAAATCATGTACCTAAAATTTAATTCCAGAAAAGAATTTTTTAAAAAAAGTTTTTCTGCATTTTCACAGCGCAGTAATTTCAACAGCCAAACATCATCCAAAACCCCTTCAGGAATTGTTCTTCTTCCCATAGATTTCATGTTCCCAGGAATCCCTGTACAACTCTAAATTGGCTGGGGAGAGGTAACTGCAGTAGTTATGGAAACAAATCTAAAATATTTCAGAAAAACAGAGAATAAAGACAGTGAAAACATTTTAATTTCAAGAACATGTTTCTATTTGGCTCAATTTAATATAGTATAATCTCAAGAAATTTAAAATAGTATAATCTCAAGTATTAACTAATAACACAATTAGCAACTGAACATATAGTCAGAGCCCAATCTTGTTTGCTTTACCCATATATTTCCATTACTGTTCATTTTAGTTGCACTTTAATAACTACTCAGTTATCATGATTTGAGTCAAATCATTACAAATTACAAATCTTCAGAAATTACCTTTATCATGTGACTCTTCAGAAGGAGGCTTCAATTAATTCTTTGACTATTTTTTTTGGTTTTAGCTATGGATATACATTTCAGGTTTAAAAAAATAAAAACAAAACTTTCTAGATTGTGTAAATGTCACGTTAAGAAATTTTTAAATTTTTGTTTGGTGACACCTGGAGACAATATTGGCATTGGCATGTACCCAGTACAAAAATAAGTGAAGAAATTGACATACGTGTGAAGTCCCATTTAAAGATATGTGTGAACTTTCCTTGTTCTCAGACTGCTTGGAAGAGCTGAAAATAAAAGTTTGTTAATTCATGTCTTATGCACGTTTGTAGCATCATATGGAGCATTGCCTTGCCCGAAAGCTGAGGCAGGCTGTTGGCTGTCAGGCAGCACTTGAGAATGAAGGTTGATCTGCCTCAAGAAGTCCAGAGGCTTTTATTCTGAAGGTAAGAATCAGTGAAAAACATCGTCAGTTATCCAACCATAGACTTACAAGTAGAACTCTATTTGTCAGTAAAGTTTCAAATGACAACAGGCTGCAAGTGATTATGTTGGTGAATGATGGGAACTCAAAAACTGTGTATAAGAAGTGAGGTCCTCAGTTGAAGCTCCTTTGACCTTCTCATCGCAGGTAGTGAAGGGAATTTTCCAACAGGTCATAGAATCATAGAATAATAGGGATGGAAGGGACCTCATAAGGTCATCTAGTCCAACCCCCTGCTAAAAAGCAGGACCACTCCCACTAAATCACCCCAGCCAGGGTTTTGTCTAACCGAGCCTTAAAAATCTCCAAAGATGGAGATTCTACCACCTCCCTAGATAGCCCATTCCAATGCTTCACCACCCTCCTAGTGAGAAAGTTTTTCCTAATATCCAACTTGACCTCCCCAGCTGTAATTTGAAACCATTGCTCCTTGTTCTGTCCTCTGTTACCCTCGAGAACAGCTTAGCTCCCTCCTCTTTGGAGCAACCCTTCAAGTAGTTGAAGATTGCTATCAAATCTCCCCTCAGTCTTCTCTTCTGTAGACTAAATAAGCCTAGTTCCTTCAGTCTCTCCTCATAAGTCATGTGCCCCAGCCCCCTAATCATTTTTGTTGCCCTCCGCTGGACTCTTTCTAATTTGTCCACATCCTTTCGGTAGTGGGGAGCCCAAAACTGGACACAGTATTCCAGATGCGGCCTGACCAGTGTCGAATAGAGGGGAATTATCACATCCCTCGATCTGCTGGCAATACTCCTACTGATGCAGCCTAATATGCCATTGGCCTTTTTCGCAACAAGGGCACACTGTTGGCTCATATTCATCTTCCCATCCACGTCTCTCCCATCCCATGTGGGCAAATTATTAATATCATTGGGTTTTTCCATACAAAGAAGGATGAACAAGATTAATACCATTGAGTATGGAAAAGAGATGTGGAAGAGGAGAAAGCACAAATCAACAAAGCATAAAGATCACAAATGGTAAAGATCTGGCACTAATTTAAACATTGTGCACCACACTGTAACGAAGTGTAACTTACAATAGGTTTTCTGGAAGGGAAAGAATTAGACTCTTTCTCCTTACCCTACCCACTACCTTCTCCTGCTTCACAGACACTCCCTAATCACTGCCACCAACCTCCTGACTGAGGAGGACTGGACAGAACTCTCTTAAGAAGCATCATTCATGATCTTAAAGTGTTTTGCAAATATGATGCCAACTACCAATGGGAGTTAAGGGTGATCAGCACCAAACCCATAGAAAAGACGAGTGCTCTGCCCTGAAAAGCTTACACACAAGTCATGGACATCATTTCAAGGGGGCGGGCATGTGAGAATTATTGACTGGCTTTTGCTTGCTCACATGCTCAGGGTCAAACTGATCACCATATCCAGGGCTGTGAAGGAATTTTACCCCAGGTCAGATTGGCAGTGACCTTTGGGAGGTTTTTTTGCCTCTCTCTAAAGCAGTGTTCCTCATCCGGTGTTCCGTGGAACACTGGTGCTCCTCAGACATAGTGCAGGTGTTCCGTGACCTGCCCTGATCTCTCCCCATCAAGGGGGAGGGGGAAGGAGCAATTTAATGCCCAGCCACAGCAAAACTTCCGGGTGCCTGGTGTTGGACATTAACGCACACCTGGAAGCTTTGCTGCAACTGGGGTGTGTGGGCACTGGTGCACTTCAGTCCCTCCTATTTTCTGCCAGTGGCCAAAATAATCTAGTGTTCTATGACTGTAATAGTTGGACCTCATTTCAGTTGCTGGGTTTAGCGTGCAGGACAGTGCTGGATGATGTTGGTGGCCTGTGACATATAAAAGGTCAGACAGGAGGCTTCTGGCTGTAAACCTTATGACTCTGGATGCGTCTACACTAACAAATTAAGTCGATTTAAGCTTGCTTAAGTCAACTTAATTTAATCTGCATCCACACTACACTTTGCTTAAGTGGATTTAAGCAGCTGCTTAAGTCGACTTAAGGAAAAATTAAGTCGACTTTATAAAACCTCGTTTTAAGTCGACTTTGCTGGCTAAGTTGACTTTAGAAAGTCGACTTAGCCAGTGTGGACGTGGAGTAGCTTAAGTCGACTTAGGGGGCTTTTAAGTTGACTTAGGGGGCTTTAGGGCTTCCCCACTGCCCTCCCTGCCAGGGTGGCTAGCACAGCTACAGCCTGGCGTGCCCCCCCACAGGGGAGGGCAGAGCCCTGCCCATCCTGCCCCTATGCCCTGCCAGGGTCCCTGTCCCCCTTTGCCCCATTGTACCAAGGTACAATGGGGCAAAGGATGAACCCCCTGGCACTTGGCAAGGGGTGCCCCCTCCGCCACCATGGACCTGTCCCAGGTCCATCTAGCCCCTACAGGTTGACCTAGGCATCCAGTGTGGATGCTCTAGTTTGATTTTGTAGGGTCCCCTCTAAGTCGACTTAAATTTTGAGTGCGGACATGCTAAGTCAACTTAACAAAGTTGACTTAAAGTCAACTTTGTTAAATTGACTTAGCTAAGTCAACTTAAATTAACAAGTGTAGACATAACCTCTGAGAGGAGAGAAAGGCAAGGGGTTTGGGAAAAGTGTAAAAAATGCCATGGGATGGAGAAAGAAATGGAAACAGCTATATTGATGGGGGAAAGATAATGAACCCTGCAGATGGGGAACGGGAGCTCAAATTTTATGTAGTATGAGATAAGACATCAAAAGAGGAATCTAGAGGATTTTCCATTTAGCAAGACAAAGCCCTCCCTTTTGCACATAGGTTTTATGTGCTGTCTTTCCACCACTCCCACAGGAGACCAAGGCTTAAATTTAGGTCTTTCACGTGACAATGCAGAACTCTACCCCTAGGCTGCTAGTTCACTAGGCTGCAGTCTAAACTGATATGTAACTCCTACTGAAGTCGATGACAATTGTGTGTGCATTTGGGTTGCAGTATTTGTACCTAGTCTGTATGTATTTTGACATGGTGCAATAAGGTCACTTATGTGAAAATTGTATTTCTCTTCAGTGCAAAGAAAAAACTACAGACCAGGCGAAAGGTCACCATGCAAATTCTAATGCACTTTCGTATGGATTTCAACAGGGGGATAAAAACCATTTATCAGAAAAGGAGCTATTCCTCAAAAGGCACTTGACAGCAATGCAGAGAGAGGTAAATATAAATAATTAGATCCTGCCAACACTGAAAATAGACGAAATACCTCACTTCAAGAGCCCAGAGAATAATGATGCTAAGGAAAACAACAGAGTGATGACAGACTCATTGAAAAGTGCTTTGTTAGAAACTGTTGTTTTAGTTGGAAAGACGCATTCCAGTAAAGATAACAGAGCAGACGGACCTGTCTACAGTGAATTCTCATCTCAAACTACAACTCAGCTGGAGCCTCCCTCTGCAAGCAGGGCTGAGAAAACAAAGTCTTCTACGCCTTTGTTACTGAAGAGCAGGGATGTGCCTGCTAATCTGGCAGAAGATAAAAAACACGGCCTTCCTGAGAGTGACAAACACAGGACTATAATTAGGGGACACATCAATATATCATATTCAGCCAAAAAGAATGTCTTTATAGTCTCCATTTGCGGAGCAATTGGAAATCAGCCCCTTCCCTCCACAGATACTCCCACACTCTGGGGTGACTGGACTATCATGTATCACACCTAGGCTAATTATTATTGTTATTTATATAGTGCCCAAAATTCTGCTAGGAAGTCTGGCTTGGGAGAAAGCACATATGCCTGAGAGCCAGGTGATTGTGGGATCCAGATTGCCTTTGACTCACTCTGTGGCCTGGGGCAAATTGCATCACTTTCCTTACCTGTAAAGTAGGAATAATAATGTGTACCTGTCTATCTACTTCTTTGGATTAATGTGCTGTTGTCTGTACAGTGCTTTGACCATGAAGTGCTATAGACATGTAAAATGGGGGGAGATGGAAGGAAGAGAGATACCTGTACTGAAAATCTTGCCATGTAAATAGACATAATTTAGGCAAAAGTGTGTTAGGGGAAATGGCAATCATCATCAGACTTTTTTATATTTAAAAAAGAGTTCCAAGATCTTAGTGTGTGAAATATCAAAAGGATATGAACAAGTTAGTCTAGTAAAAGCCTCACCCCAGATAATAAACTTTTCATATGATGTCAGCACTAAATTAATCCAAATCTTCCATATCCAACCCATCGCTTCAGAAAAAGTTTGGGTACATTTCCTTTTTCCTGACAGGGGTTTGGAGAGTCCAGTAACTGTGCATTTGGGCTGTTTATATAAAAAATAGGAATTCTTCCATGTCCTTTTAAAAATACATGCTGCATTTCTATATGTTTATCAAATATATTTAAAAGATGGCAAAATTGTTTTTAAGGATGCTAATAATAAAATGCATGTAAAGATAGGAGGGGAAACCACCCCACAAAGGTTGCACACCGGAACAAATCTGAAGTGATATTTGTGTGCCTCTGGCCAATGCAGGTTTCAGCATGTGAAGAGAGTGATGGACTCCCAAAATTTGCCTTCAGATTTCTATCCAAATTTTGACTATCCTAACATTCAAGGATGCTATAGTCTTGGAGTTTGGCTGTTCTAATTTATAGAAAGGGGCCGCTTACAAAATTGCATCTGAATTGTCCAAGGGGTTGGAAATATTTAAATCTGATGAAGTGGGTTATAGCCCACGAAAGCTTATGCCTGAAGAAATTTGTTAGTCTTTAAGGTACCACAAGATTCTTGTTATTTTTACTGTACACAGACTAACACGGCTACCCCTCTGGATCTAGTTACAGTGTACACCCTGTGGGCAGATCTGCTAGAATGTAATTGGGAGAATGTGTGCAGATGGTGATCAGAAATAGTACGTCGTAGGTCACTGCATTATATGTAACACCAGCTGGGCATGAATGAAAAGCATATAAAAACACAAAATAATCTCTAAACTCTTCTTTCACTTTGGAAATCTTTATCCCATTGACTCATTTAAATTTTTGCATTAGGATGAAATGCTGCAAAGTTATATTTTATAACAATTTATCCTCAGTTTGCTTGTTGTTGAGCCAGATTCAAAGGCAGAAAGAAATGCTTTAATGGAAAAGTCATACCCTCATCTGTACAATTACTGTAAAGAAAGAGGCTACACCTTCCGGATGCTGGATCCAAGATGGGGGATAAAAGATGGGGTCAGCAATGATCACACCATGGTTTCACATCACTTGAAAATGCTGAAGAAGTGCCTGGAGTTGGGACATCAAACAGTTTTTGAAAGTTTTGGCTTAATTTGCTATGATTACTTTCTAGTATATTTTCTAGGGATTGTTTATTTATTTTGCTCATTTTACTTTCTGAACAATGCCCATTTTACAAATCTAGTAGAGAGGTAATTGGCAAATACTCCACTGATTTACAACTTGTGGAATCTTAAAGACTTGATATCTGCACACAGTGTACACTAGAGCTGTATTTGTCCCCTTTGAATGACTGTTTTCACTCTATTCTCTCATTATTCTGGTTTCAGGTTTTCATTGGACAAAAGCATGGTGATCCTGTCATCCCAGAAATCATAGCAAAGGAAAACTTAGAAGCAATTAAAGATACAATTGAAAGCATGAGGCTGGTTGCAATACAGCAAAAGCAGAATATGTCAAGTGATATATTACATGGTGGATCAAAAGAGACAGCTCTGACTGAGGAAATAGAGCAGGTAGATGACAATAAGGCTGGTGTTACCCAAATTTTTCTGGCAATTGACAAGTCATCAAAAGAAAAGACAGATGAGGTCCACCCCAACCAAGAACCAGAATAAAAAATTGCAGATCAACAGGATTTGCCTAATGCATCTCCATTCACACAACATAAACCTACAGTCGAATATGAGAAAGAATTGCACCTTCTTAATCGGTGGTACAAATTGGATGAAAATTATTTGCCAAGTATTTGCAGGCTTCTACCTCTTAGGTTAGTGTTTTATTATTTTTATTTGGAAGTCCTTTGTTTAAAGGCTATAAATGTTTTCCATTCCAAACCATTTAAGAGATTCATTTGTTCTCTATTATTTTTAAATGGAAACAATAAAATAATAATAATAAAAAAAATACAAAAGTTCATTTCTAAGCAGCTATATAGAAGACACATCGGGTGTGTCTACACTTGTAAATTAAGTCGACTTAAGCTTGCTTAAGTCGACTTAATTTGCTCTGTGTCTACACTACACTTTGCTTAAGTCGACTTAAGGAAAAATTAAGTCGACTTTCTAAAGTCGACTTAAGCCAGTGTAGACATGGAGTACTTAAAGTTGACTTAGGGGACTCCAGGGCTTCCCCACTGCCCTCCCGGCCAGGGTGGCTGGCACAGGGAGAACCTGGCATGCCTGCCCACCCTGCCCCTATGCCCTGCCAGGGTCCCTGTCCCCCTTTGCCTCATTGTACCAAGGTACAATGCGGTAAAGGCTGAGCCCCCTGGCACTTGGCAAGGGGTGCCCTCCCTGCCACTGTGGACCAGTCCCAGGTCCACCTAGCCCCTAGAAGTCGACCTAGGCGTCCAGTGTGGATGCTCTGGGTCGACTTTGTAGGGTCCCCTCAAAGTTAACTTAAAATTTAAGTGTGGACATGCTAAGTCGACCTAAATTAACAAGTGTAGACATAGCCATTCAGCCTGCTGAGTTGGATGGGGGCAGGGGGCAGATTCAGTGATCCAGGCAAATTCTGTTCAACACTATCCTTAACAAACTAAAGGTATCTGTGTTTAAATGAACATTTCTCCCTTTATAATACAAAATGCATGAGCAAAAAGTGTTGCTTAATAATAATGCTAATATTTCTGTCATCTTCAAACCTTGAAGGCAAACAGGTACTTCGTTATCCCCTGTTTCAGATGTGGGGTAGCTGAGGCTTGATGAGATTAGTCAGGAAGTCAATGGCAGAATCAGGACTGGAATTAATGTCTGCTAACCCCAGTCATATGCTCATTTCACTAGGCCCTTGCTGCCTTCTCCTGAAGTAATTCACTTGTTTCTCTAATCACATTTTGTGGTTAGAGCAGCTTCTTAGTTTTCACACATCTCAGATTCTTTTACACACAGTACCTTTTATCAGGATATTTTTAGCAAGGATCCATTATGCAGACAATAAGCTAAGAGCAAATGCTGACCTCTTTCCACAAACTACATAAGATATTTCAGGAATATGCTCCCATTGCTCTTGGCCAAGAGATGGCCACTGAACTACTTAAAACAGGTGAGACTGGAATCCTGAAGTGAAAAACATGTCAGTTAATTAGAGTGATCAATAATACATTGTTTTCAGGAGAAACTAATTAAACAGTTTGTTATAGGAGGTAGAGATGGACAAATCAGGAGCTGCAAACATATGCATGCACAGTTTATAAGCCTGTGCGTGTCTGGATACACATGTTATTCATGCACCATAAATACCTAGGACAAGAAATTGTTTTCCCTCAATAATTACCATAAAAGCCTATCTCTGTTCAACATACTATTTGATTGGTATAATTAGTATATGTGTAACTCCTTTTGCAGTCTGGAGGATTATTATTCCAGGCCTACTAGAGGAGCAAGCTGCCTGATTTGGAGCAAGCAACATAATATATGCGTTGTGAAATACTGTTGACAAAACTCAGTACAAAGTACAAAATGATGATCTGACTTCTGCAGCAGGATTATTGTAATAATAATTTAGCACAATGTAGCATTTTCATTGATAGGTCAGGAAGTTGTTTACAAAGGTAGGGAGATGGTGTGTATCCTTATTTTTCAACTGAGAAAAATGGAGATCCCATGCTATGACTGGCATTCTTTCTTCTGACTAGGGATTTTAGTGTCTCATGCTTGATGAATCTCTCTTGAAGATTTTCTCCCCTCAAACACCACTGGATTTTTTCTCTACGGGTTTTAGTTAAAATCTGTGGTGTGTAAGTGCTTTCTCCGTTTAAATAAACCATCAAGTTAACAGAGAAAAATCCATAGGTGTAAGTGTGTTTTGGGAGGACTTGTACCTTACTTTCCATCATCAAAGCTTTGGCAAGATATTTTTACTTGCTATTGCATATCAGGAAGTTTCCCCTTATATTTCAGCCTCAATGGTCACCATCTTGATCGTAATTATTCCCTATGTATCACACTGAACTCCTCTACATCTTTGGCATTAATATTCTTCAATATATTTGCAGACTATCACCGTGTCCCCTATGGATTATTGTTGACTCATACTGTATGTATTAAGCCCTTCATCTTTACTCCTATGTCAATCCTTCTAGTCCCCCATTCTGTTTTGTTGCTCTTCTCTGAACTCCCTCCAGTTTGTCAATATCTTTCTGTTAAGGTTCTAGAAGAGGGTGCAGTGTGCCAGGTTTGGTTCACGAGATTACATAGAGACAGGCTATTACTGCCTCGCTGCAGAAGGGACCATTGAGCTTGCAACCCAAAATTACATGGGCCTTTTAATACATCCGCCTCACTTTGCAAATTCTTGGATGATTTGCCATGCACTATCACTTCTAGGTCTCTCTCCCACTGTTATTGTCTTTTAAATTTCTCCCTGCCCTTTGCTATGTGTTACCTATGAAATTTTCAGCAGACAAATTCAGAAAATAAAACAATATGTGCAATTCAGCACTGTTAACTAGTTCTCATTGGGAACAACAGCATTTGTGGTGGTGACAAAACGTGATGGTCATATCTTTATTGCTGTCCTGTACTTATCATATTCTCTAAGCCAATTTTTCAGCATGCCATTTATTTCTGTAGGTGTTCTAAGAGTAAGTTTTAAAAAAATGCAGTATGAATCAGAACATATATTTCCTTTGTAAGTTCTGCAGCAAGAGGTAGCTCAAGGATTCCAGGTCCAGGGCTCTCCAGAAGATCACTGTCACTGCTTCAAAAGAAATACAACCTGTCAAGCAAAGAGGCTTCAAAATATACTGATATCCATCAACAAAGACCAGAGGTCAATATAAGAATGTATGAAGCACACCAGAACTTCGTAGACAGCATCCATGCCAGGATACACTAATTATGGCTATGTCTACACTGGCCAGTTAGTTCAAATTAAGGAAGCTTAATTCGAACTAACTAAAGCCATGGCTACACTAGGCTTTAATTAGTTCAAATTAAGGGCTTCCTTAATTCAAACTAATAAGTTCGAATAGCCTATTTGAACTAAGGGTTAATTCAAGCTAGTTAGTTCGAATTAACCAATGTGGCCATGTTAGTTCAAACTAATTGCTTAGTTTGAACTAACCAGCACATTGAAATCAATGTAAATCACTAATTCGAACTAAGCAAGTGCCATGAATAGCACTTGCTTAGTTCGAACTAATTTTTTCTAGTTCGAACTAACTAAAATTAGTTCAAATTAATTAGTTCAAATTAACTAACAAACTAATTTTAGTAAGTGTAGAGATAGCCATAGTCACGTTCAATATTTTTGTTCTTATTGTAGTGTCAGAGGACCTCTTTACATTATACACTAGTCCAATGGCCAGGGCAAGATGAATACAATCATACAGATTTTTCATCTTCACTTGCACTCACCTTTGTGCCTTTTTGCACTGCTTCTTATGTGTGTGACAACATTCTTGTTCTTAAAATCCAAGTGTCTTCTCTTCCTTCAAATTCCTTCTTCAAACCCACTTCTTTCACCTTGACTATCCCCCATTGACCTTCATTCTTGTGTTTTTTTTCTTTCTTGCCCTACATCATTCTTCTAATAATCACTCAGTAGCTAATACAACTCCCATTTATTTTAACCTTTACGCCTCTTTTTCCTAACACTTTGTTATGTCTGTTATCTTTATGTTCAATATTCATGGCAAGTCCTATAGTGGAGGGATCATATTTTTTTATAATCCTTAAAGTGAAACATTATGATGCTATATAAATCTCAAATTATGTCACTCAATTCACCTGGAATCATGTTCTACTCCATAAGTAGCCCCACTGAAATCACTGGTCCTAAGTCACGAAGTAACATACTACTCATTGTGAGCTGAGAATCTGAACCTTAATGTTTAATACTAGTGTTAACAGTTAATTAATATTTAATTATCAACAATATATGGTCATTTATTGTTATCAATTTCTTGTACCAGGGACACTCAAAGCATGCTGTGAGGGACAAAAGAAACCCATGAAATATTAAAAACTGGCTTATGGCAACTCTTCTTCCTAAAATTGTAACATAAGAACTAAGATAACTAATTCTGTTTTATTTTTGTTTTTGCCAGTTAACTCGTGAGCAATTTGTATTCATCTGTCAGAAAATGAAGTACTAATACACACATTACATGCACATAATTATTTTTGGCGTCTTTCTACCTTGTATTTTCTCCTTAAACTCTTCTTCCAACTTCCCCCTCTTCTACAGCCATCTCTGCACAGAACTGTGCAATTTTTAAAAGTAAAGTTAATATTATCAATCAAGAACCTGCTTTCTCTGTCTTTCCTTTCTCCACCACTACTACTGCTCCTTCATCTGTCTAATCCTTCAACTTGGCCCCTTGATGATTTCCCTTCCTCCACCTTTTGGCATCTTCCTCCCCATTTCCATTATCTTTAGCCACTCTTTCACTTGTTTCCTTTCTCTCTACAAACCTAAAACTATAAGGTAAAAACATGAAAGTACAAATTATTTTATAGGGTTGCGATAACTTAAACCTTACAACAGCTTGTGACAAAAAGTCATATTCAATGCCGATGTCATGGTACAATTTGTAATCCAGTAATGATTTTATTATAAGAACAGTCATCCTGGGATCATTTCCAAGATTCATTTATTAAATGTAACTTTAATGGTTATGCGTACACATACTCATATCTAAGATACCATATCTTTACAGCTTCGTCACACTAATATTTATGAGATGAGCGTTAGCTGGGAAAAGGATGGAACGAGCCCCATCAGCAACAGATCCCATGCCTACTACCTTGGATGCCTATGCAAGGACTTTCAGAAAATTGTCATCACCCACTTCAACAGGTCAGTTACAGAGTGATATCTTTGAAGATGACCCCACAAAAGAGTTAATGGCAATAACTCATACTCCAATAGACTGGACTCCAGCTGCATTGAAAAGTTAGTGAAGCATCCTGTTGTATTAGGATGGTCCCAAATGAGGCTTTTGTTAACAAAAGTTGGAGCAAATTGGGATAAAGCAAATGATGAGTTTCTGGTCAGCTGACAGATTAATTTTGTTCAAAAATATTGCACATTGCTTAACATGTCAGAGCTGCAAATACATCAAGTTTTCTGACGTATCAGAACTATTACTGATCTAAAACAATTCCAAAAGAATGTGAAACTAATGCAGTTCAACAGAATACAAGATTTTTAAGGATACAAGAACTTCACGCCAAATTGTGCCCTCGGTGCTAATTCTGCAGTCCCGTTGTCATGTGACATGTGTAAACACCTTATCCTGTACTGTAAAACATACATATCTAATGGAGTCCAGGATAAAGGTAGTGTTAGGGACTTAAGCATATCAAATTGCACATGTGAAAGCACAGAGATTTTTTTCAGAAGTGTCTAATTCAAGTGGCTAATTCAAACAGAAGATTATTCTTTTGCACAGACTTATGAAGGTCCGCTTCATCTGTTTCTCAAAATATGCATATCAGTCAGCTAAGTTTTAGAGCACAGTTTTCACACAAAATAACTTTCAAGCATTCTTTATACAGCTTCATGGAACAAAAAAAAGTTCACCTTTCCAGGAAAACTATTCAGTTCCTGGTAACAAGACTACTGATACCTTTGTATGCAAAAACCTCTTTGTTTAACTGTACCAAAGGCTTTTTCTCTGCTCTTCTTTTATTAGAATGACCAGTTCAAAGAATTGCCCTGAAAGGCTGGATCCAAGGAAAAGAAAACAAGTGTATAGAATTCAGAATGATGAGAAGTGTCTGGAGCATGTCCAGCATTGTCAGACACTGAGAGTTCAGCAAGGACCTGCTGCTTAATTTACATAATTCATGCTTCTACACAAAGACAAACAGCATATTTAAAACATTTAAAATACTGATTTAAATATTGATGAGATTTTTCCTTTCAAATGTATGTATCACCTTATTTTCTCTCCAGCCATGTTCAAGGTTTCTACAGCATCACACCAATCTTTTTAAAAATAGTTTACAAGTAAAATTTAGATTGAATTTTCATTCCCTTTCCTCATTGCCACCTGTCTCCATTTTACAGATGGCCAGGGCACTGCTTGGATGAACTGAAAGGCCTGGAAGATGAGATCCCAGGATACACATATTGGGACTTATTGTAGCTAAAGTTTACCTTTGCCTTCCTCCTTATGAGGCTTCCGTATAAAGGAGTGTTGTCATCTTCTGGGAGTGTGGATGGGTCACCTGAGATCAGCCATTTGTCGGGGAGGGAATGGAATAGAGAAGAAAAAGCTCTGTCGCTGATAAGTGAAGGCCAGATCTTTTCTGAAGCATGACGATGTGCATTATGAACCAGTCTAAATTCATGATCATATACATTAACTTAGATACACACTAGAATCTAGGGTCTCAGAAGAAATTCTATAAAGTTGGTTGTATCTTTGATTTAGCATCCTACATAGCAAACATTGTGAGAGTTTTGTCTGCTATAGACGATACATCTGAGGAGGAACTCTTGTTTCTAGTGCTCTTCAGTATGGTAAGATAGATTATCTTGACTGTTTTCTCTTTGTTCCTCCTCCCCCCCAGTATAGGGTTACCTGTGTTGTAGGAAGAGAAACTTTTCTGTGTGATCTGAAGAATCAGATTCTGTGTTTCAACCGAAGACTACTTATAATACATGGTGAGGCTGGATGTGGAAAAAGTGCCATCATGGCAAAGACAGCATCCTTAGCTTCTAACTGGATTCCAGGGTAAGGATTGCTCAGATGCATTAAGGAGAGAAAATTTATATAGTTAAGAGGAGGAGAGTTCTCCCTCTGTCCCTGAGTCACCCCAGAAATAACTAGTGCCATCTAACAGAAACAGCTAACATCACTAAAGCCTCCTTTTTAGCTTTGTTACTTTGTCCACTTTAAATGTTTAAGGTTGCTACTGAGTTAACGTTGCTGTTGGAACATTATTTTCATTATTATTTGTATTTTCTGACTTTTTAATTCTGCTATGTAATCTTAATGTTTGATTAGCAGAGGGGATTTTTGCATTCAAATAAGCTATATATTATTATATATGATTAAATATCGTATAATTTAATAATATAATTTAATATGTATAATTTAAATATCGTATCATTTAATGCTAATTATATGAAGGATAAATGTGTGGAATGACCACAGAGGTGGATTTGGGAAGTGGGGGGAAAAAGGAAAAAAAAAAATCTAGAAAATTTTGAGGGATATTTTTTGAATTCACAGAAAAAAAAAATGGAAATCAGTGGAAGTTGCACATGTGGAGGGCTTGCCAGATGCCACTAGTAATTTGTACATGGATAAAGAATTCACTCCAAGTAGAAACATTAATTTAAGAGAAGTGTCTTTTATAAATTATCCAGATCTTTTAAAAGGAAAATAGAAGCGCAAGACGTATATCATTGCAGTTTAAACCTGCATGAATGAGTTTGTCTCTGAGGCTATATTGCTGATATCATTAGCAATTTAATGAATGAACAAATTACAAACTTATTTCAATTGGCATTGCATGAGAACAATGTGTAATCCATCAATTTAAGGACTTCAGTTTGCAGCTATTAATGGAACACCTTGAACTTTCATACCCAATACTATCGAAAGATGATTACTATTTGAGAAGGAGAATGTTGCAATTCTGCCAACAAACCCATTACCAGCCCACACTTAGATTAACAAGTAAGTTTCTGATCAAAAAGTATTTCAATTATTTCTTTTATTCCAGGGACCTCAGAATTATTATTCAATTTGTTGGCATCACTGTGAAAGCAGAAATATCCGGTTGATTCTCTTGAGCCTTTGCTACCAGATTGCTGTTATTTACAATGTCGCCATTGATTTATCAGAGGTAACAAACATAAATCTCAGTTCTGCTTTTTCAGATCAGGGATTAATTATCCTGACATAATATTAGATTATAACAATATCTATATGGTGACCCTACACTATCACCACCAAATCACACAGGGCACTGCACAATTAAGGTATAACACTGACCGTCTGTGTACACTTCTGTGGGAACTGTGTATTACTAGGGGAACAATGGATTGTGTGCCATAGCGAGATCTAGGCAAGCAGAGCGTGGGCAGATCCCTAGACAGATGCTCTACAGATGCTCTGGGGCAGATCCCCAGCTGGTGTAAATTGCCTTTCAGCAGATATAGCTGTGCCACTTACATCAGCTGAGAATCCGGCCCTGTAGCTTTAGGGAGAATAGCTGTTTTCTTTATTCGGATAAAGTTATTTGTTTAGTATTAAAAGAAAAAGAAAAAGACTGTTTTTACAATTCTTCACCAGTCAGATGACCAGAAGAACCCTTACTATAATTGAGAGGATGATGAAATAGATTCTGTTTTTCTCATTCATTCTAAAAAATGCTACTCCCCAGGAAAACGGGCAAGTCAAATTATTTTTATTGTTAATGCTAATATTTTCATTATGTACTTGTAACTGTAACACAGCACAGTGCCCCTGAAGCTTAAAATCCAGAAGAATCAGAGATACATGCAACGAACAAGAAACGTGTGCACTATGTATTTATATCACGAAGTAATTGTCATAATGCTGCAAAAATGCACTGAAGAAACATCAAACTGCAGGCTTCAAAGCACATGTTAAGAATGGAAAAGCTGTTTTCTCTTAAAAGAATTATTGTTTAGCTTGTTCTTCCACTGCTAAGGGCTGTAAATAGAGAGGAGCTTGAACCAAAACCCCAGCTCTGAATACCTGTTTCTGAATTTCAGGGAACCTCAGATCTGCACCTAAACTTGGCAGGTTAGGTCTAGATTTACTTCTAAAGGGTCTTTGTCAAAAAGTTTAAGAAAAAAATTGATCAAAATTAGAATTCCTGCACTTCGAGAATAGTTTCTCAATAGTAGGGATTTAAAAAAAAAAATCAGTTTCAATATTTCTTTTAAAGACACCATATTATTACTGGCTGTTTTCTGTGGTGTGCTGTTGCATAACCAGCAGAGGAAGCTAAAATTAAGTACTAATGAACAGGCCAACATTGCAAGCCAGCCACATGCAGCACTCTTATTGACTTCAATGGGAAGTGTGCCTGAGAGACTTTCTGTATGTCTCTGTTTGTACTTAATAGTCAGTTTCAACTTCCCTTTTTTCTTTTTCTGTGGCAGAACTCATTATGTTTCCAGATAGCTAGCAGTATTAACTACCTAGCAGGACATGTTTTCAGATAGCTTGCAGGCCCAAAGAGTCTTTTTGGGTGGCGAGACTGGCACACAAATAAGGATTCATAGAGTCCACGGCCAGAAAGGATTACTGTGATTGTGTACATAAACCTAAACTGATTTGAAAATTTCATGCTCAGTTAGAAACATGGAAGGAGAAATCAATGTTTACTGTAGAAAAGGCCAAGATTAGGAAGGAAAGAGACATTCCTTTTTAAAACAATTTCCAAATGCTGGAAATGTAAAAGAAAACAGGCTTTAAGCAAGCTCTGGAGAGTAACCCTTTGACATGAAGAGGATAAATCATGCCTGTTACTCCACAGGGTCCAAGAAGAGGATGTAGGACCCATTCTTGAATCTCTCCATAATGCTCACAACAATGTTGGGAAAGAAAACTAATCCAAGCCCCAGCAATAAAGACTCCCTTAGACTTCAGTGATCTTTGGTTCAGGGCCCATGGTAGCAGAGTAAGAGTGTGAAACCTAGTGGGTCAGCAGTAGTCACTCCCACTCTGGGTTGGTGAGAGGCTACTCCACTTCATCCCGCCACCCGCCTACAAAAGTCTAGTTCCTGGTCTTCAAGGCTGGCATCTTGGCTTCCCCCAGACTAAACAGAAAGTCTCCATTAGTATTCTGCTTACCTGCCTGGTGCGCATTGTAAAGGTATCTGACTGAAGGGTAAGGTACCATCTCAATCTGGTGTTGGTCCCTGTGGTTGATGATCAGCATGAAGGAGGCTCCAGCAAGGTAGTATCTGAAGATGTCAATAGACCATTTAACAGAAAGGGCTTCCTTTTCTATAACTGAGTAGTTGCATTCTTGTGGGGAAGAGCTTCCAGCTGATAGAGGGTAGCATGCTCCTGCCATCCACTTCTTAAGAAAGCACCACTCTGAGCCTCACCTCCAAAGCATCTGTTTGGAGCAGTAATTCCTGAATGAAATCAGGGCTGAGAAGTACAGGTTCCCAACACAGGCTTTCTTTGAGGGTTCAGAAAGCGTCTTCACACTCAGCCAACTAAGGCATCCAGTGGGGGCTATCCTTGATCGGGAGTGCAGTGAGGGGTTCTGTAATAGATGTGACCTGGGGTAAAAACTATCAATAATATCCAGCCAGGCTCAGGAACTGCTACACATTACTTTTTTTCAGTGCTGGGCAGGTCTGGAGAGCCTGGACCTTTCCTATGAGGGGGTATACAAGGCCTTGCCCCAGGATATATCCTAGTAGGTAGTTTGCTACCCAAGACAGCATTTTTTTGAGTTGATGGTTAGCTTTGCAGCCAGCAGTGTCCAGAGGACGGCAGTCACTTGATTTAAATGGTCCTCCCAGTGTCTGCCAGAGTCCAAGTAAGCCGCAGCATACTCCATGTGGGATTGCAGGAAATGGTCCATCAAGTGCTGGAGGGGCGCTGGGACTCCATGAAAGCCAAAAGGCATCTGGTTGAAATGATACAATCCAATCAGAGTGGCAAATGTGGTCTTCTCTTTGGAGGTCAGGTCTAGTAGGATCTGCTTTGGTACGGTTGAGTCATGGATGTACCTTCCTTCCCCAATAGCTGAGGAGCTCATTAATCTGAGTCATCAGGTACATGCTGGACTTAGAGAAGTTGATACAAAACTGGAGGGTCCCATCAACTTTTGGAACCAGCACCATGGGTCTATGCCACTCGCTCGATGCCTATTCCACCATCCTTAGCTTCACCACCATCTGGACTTCTTTCTTCACTATTTCCCACATTTGTCATAGTAGCAGATGGATGGTTTTATGAACCACCTTCCTGGGGTTCATCTGGATTATATGTTGTACAACAGTGGTCTGTACCAGGAGCAAGGTGAAAGTCGTGCAAAAGGCTGTCAGCAGACTCTGGGCTTGTCTCTGTTGTTCTGCTGAGGGGCTGTTGCCCAGCTGTGGCTCTGAATTCTTGGTCACAAGAAGGACCTTGGGGACCAAGGGCCAGCTCAGGAGGGTAAGAGGTGATCAACAATCCTTGACAGGTGCACCAGGGTTTCAGGAGATTCACATGATAAACCTGTGTCTTCTTTTTCCAGTTGGGTTGTCGAATCTCATACATGACCAGCCCTACCTGATGGATCACCTCATAAGGGTCTTGTCTATGTGTAAGGAGTTTTGACCTCTCCCAGGAAAGAGGTAGGAGCACTTAGTCACTGGGCTCAAACATGTAGGCCCAGGCCCCTAGGTTGTAGTTTCGCTCCTGGATCACTTAGGCCACCAGCAGATTTTCCTTCACAAAGGACCCCGCCTGCATTAGGTGTCCCTGCAACTGCAGGACATACCATAGAAGCCCCTGGAAGGCAGATGCTCCCAGACCTCTCTCATTAGATCCTGTAGCCCATGGTGTTACTAGCCATATAGGAGCTTGAAGGGGGAAAATTTGGTAGACAATTGGGGTACCTCCCTGGCGGCTAACAATAAGGGATCAGCTGGTCCGACTGTCATAACTCTTGTGGGTGAAACTTCCCAAGAATGTCCGTTAGGGTCTGGTTGAAGCATTCTACCACTCCATCCATCTGTGGGTGACATTTGAAACTCTTAGAGTCTGGATACCCAACAAGGTACACACCTGGCAGATCAGTCACAAAATGAAGTTGGTTCCTTGCTCCGTACCAAACCGTCAAAGAGGCTTTGGCTTTGTGGGAGGGTAGAACAGTGCCTGTGCGCCCAAGCCCTCAAGCAGGGTAGGGCAGGGCAGGGCGCCAAACTATTATTATTTTGAATTCTGGTGGGATTGGTAATGTTAAAAGTGGAATGAATAAAAATGTTACCATATTGTATAATGACATGGGGAAAATTGCTTATCCCAGGCTCAGAAGTCTACTTGCCCTATTTTGCCATGTAGTCAAATTCCAAAGGGGTAGCCGTGTTAGTCTATTGTAGAAAGACAACGGAGTCCTGTGGCACTTTTAAAGACTAACAGATTTATTAATCGCATGAGTTTTCGTGGGAGAAAATCCCACTTCGTCAGACGCTTTGAAGATAGGAAAGTTACAGAGTGGGAGGAAATTAAATGCAGGGGAGTGTATGACATAGGAGCAGGTCAGGCTGTAACAGCAAATCAAAATAGGTGTTAGGGTTCAAAACACTGGGGAACAGCACATAGAGGAGGGGGAGGTCAAATCACTTGTTGTAATGCAAGAAAAATCCATAGTCCCTGTTTAACCCCAAGACAACTGAGTCAAATTTGCATACAAGTTCGAGTTCTGCAGTCTCTCTTTGAAGCTGTGATTTGTTATTCATCTGTTTCAACACAGCTATTAACAAGTTGTCAAGGGAGTGAGCAGGGAGAATGAAGTGTTCCTCTATTGGTTTTGTAGTGTTGCAATTTCTGATGTCAGATTTGTGTCCATTTATTCTTTGACGCAGAGACTGTCCTCCTAACACCTATTTTGATTTGCTGCTACAGCCTGACCTGATGCTATGTCATACACTCCCCTGCATTTAATTTCCTCCCACTCTGTAACTTTCCTATCTTCAAAGCGTCTGACGAAGTGGGATTTTCTCCCACGAAAGCTCATGCAATAAATAAATCTGTTAGTCTTTAAAAGTGCCACACGACTCTTATTTTGCCATGGTTATTGATGGTAATGAAAAAATGTGATCTTACACATAAAAAAAAGATTATCTCTCATGGGTGACTAGAATTAGTAAAGCTGCTGTCTGCATAACATACCTCCAAAATCTATTGTCCAGAAAAGCTAAAAGCAATAAAGAAAACCATTGTGGCACTATGAGACTAGATTGTCAGGGGTTTTTTTTCCCCAATCCCACCAGAATTCAAAATAATAATGAACAGCTCTAGAAGTAATACCCTAAAAGGAAAAATTTTTCCCTTCTTCAGATAAAGCCATTTCTTCTTGTCTATACTGAAAACGCTGCATTGGTCTCCATGGATTGACACAGTAAGATCGATTGAGCGGCCAGTGGAGACCTGCTCAATCGATCCCAGAAGTGCTCTCCACTTGACATAGTAACTATCCCGCAGAAAAGAGTAATGCTGCATTGAATGGAGAGCATTTCCCGTTGGCACAGTCCAGTGAAGACACCACAGTAAGGGAGGATAAGTAAGTCGAAGAGAAATACGCCTTCTACAGTACATAGGTAGCATATCTCCCGTTGACCCACCATGGCCATGTAGACCAGGCCCTAGTTTCAAAATACCAAAAGCTAAAGGCTTCTCTAACTCGACCTACGTTGAAGGAATTGTGCCAATTCATATCTAAAGTAAAGGCGCAAGGCTGGAAATGTTATTGTGTTGAGCTCACTACTAGGGTGAAAAAGCGAATTTTATTTTTAATCAGGATTTCTAGCCCATTGAACTTCCAGCCCAGCAGGCAAATGGTTGGAAAGTTATTGTGTTACAATCCATAGCTGCAGGGTCACAGCAAAAGGAATAGGAGCATGCCTTAGGGTTCACCCAACGCACCAGTATTACCTACAGCCACATACACCCTCACTCGTAATTTCCAAGATCCTCTCTATGGAAGTAGGGCTAATAATGGATAGATATAATTTTTATGATCTTCAAGGTACTTTGAGGTTCCTATTTTAGTTTATGATGGGCACCCATATGATTCCAAATAAGTAGGGATGATAGAAAAATAAGTGACTGAAAATTTTCTAAGTAATTTTTTAATTAAAATTGTTTGCTTTTAGTTGAAAATCTTGACTTTTCATTCAAAACAGCAGCAGCAACACCTTAAATCCAAAAAGTTTGGGGGAAAAAAAAGTTGATTTAGAAATGTGACCACAGGGCTTTGCTGGAGTCTGGCTGCCTTATACCCTGCTTTCATCTCTAGGCCAAGTTCTCCAGCTGGATCATTGCAATGGTCAGTTAGAGGGGAGACTGATTCCCCAGGAAAGATCCAGTCCCAGGGAGCCTTGCCCATAGAAGAGAATAGGAACATGAGGCACCCAAACAACTCCTTTGACAAAACACAGTGGCTTTTCTGAACTGAAATTTTCAGTTTTCAACCAAAAGTTAGGAAACCCAGAAACTAGAAGACTTGTCTCATTCTCAGTAATGTAGCTTCTAATAGTCATTTCAGCATGATAAAGCAGACATTGATATTTCCATTGTTTTAATAGTATGCAATATAGAAACAATCTTTTATATTAAGGTGATCCTAAAAAATACCTCCACCTGCTAGTCCTGCTATCCCAGTGCCAAGAGTCTTCCATTCCTGCCCTTTTGCCTTCAACATCATGCCTCCTGGTGGCCTTCTCTGTGACCTTTGCTCAGGTAGGAGGGAACAACATTTGTAAAAAAACTGTGTAAAGACTTTAGGGCTAAAATCCAGAGTCCTTATTCTCAGTCTCATGAGTGTTGGCTGAGTAAAACCTGTGTAGAGTTGAGATATTTGTCAGCAATCTGAGGTTCTGAAAATAGTTACAGGTTGTGCATTCCCACACAAAACATCACTGAAAATGTCATAGCTTAAAATATTCTTTCCCCACCACCACCTCTTTCCTAATTTAGCAACAGGGCCTATTCCTCAAAATAAGGACTGTGAGAACAAAAATGTGACTTTTTTTAGATATTGACTTAAAAAAAACAAGTTTAATTTTTGGTTTGCAGTTTGATAAAAGATAGCAAATCCCAGAGCTGCAGAGCAAGTCTCTACTTTGGAAATTCATGAGTTCCCTCCATGTAATGCTTCATTTGTTCAGGAGCTTGCCAGGGCGGAGGCCCAGAGTGTCTAGGTTTGGCAGTTCATAGGCCAGGCACCTCTAGGCTTGCTGTATCTGTTGTAAACGTAAAAAAAAAAAAAAAAGTTGCTTGAACCCAGCACCTCTTTCATTACAAATTAAGCACTGCCTCTATGCAATCAGCTTCAACAATTTCCTTTTTCATGTTATGTGTTGAGCTAAAAAGAAATACATTTGCCAACAGTAAAACAAAATAACCATTTCTGCCTGTTGAGTTCTTCACAGGCAAACAGATAAACCATAACGAAAGCAAGGACTAAAAAGCTTGAGGAAGATGGAAAAAAAAAAAAAAAAAGAACATAGAAAACAGGTACTGGCTAGTGGGTAACGTATCTCTCAACCTGCCCAAGACCCAAAAGTGGGGGTAATGTGGGACAAAATCCAAAATGATGGGAACAAAAAATATTTACACAGGAAACTTAAAACTCTCTGGGAGTCATTTCAAATAATTCTATATATAAGCTTGGTTTCACAATTCCTTGTTTCTGAGGTAAATAATTTTTAACCATAGAAGTGAGAGGACACTAGAATTATGTAGAAGGTGGATTAATTGGGCACTAAAATGTGTTATGTTCCTAGGAAAAAAAGAGGTATAGATAAGAGGAAGAGTAGATAATCTGTCCTGCTTTCCCTGTCTTGAAGATACATAACAGAGGCTATATGTGTTACACCGTCAGAACAAATATTTTAATTTATCAATACAAGCTGATCAGGAATTTTTTTTAAAATGGAAAATGTAGTTACTGTAAAATGGATATTTTGATCTAGTTCAGTACTTCAAAATGGAATGTTTGGATTTGGGAATGTTGAAAGCATTTTGTTTTGATTGAAAATATTAAAACGAAATGTTTTTACATATCTAAATCTACAGCAAAATATTTGGTATTTTGATTTTTTGTCCCAATTTGGGATGAAAACAAATGTTAAATATACTGCAATTTCCCGCAGGATGTGATTTCCAATTTTTATTCCGCTCTGCTTGTTATAGTTATGTTACAGTTTATATTCTTTTCAAGTAGGATCATGAGCTCTTTTTGACCTAATCAACTGAAGATCAAGCAATTTTCTGAATTAGTCAAAAAAAAAAGTCTGTAGAATGCTTTAAAATTATAATTTTCAGTGCTATATTGAGTTGGCTAGGAGCCCAAGAAATCACATTAATAAACAGCTCTGTTTAATTACTGAAGTATAAAAGAGTGTTTGAGGATTTTTGCCTTTAGCTCCCATTAGTACTATTACTCATGTAATTTTTTTCTACATTAATGAGAAAATAGGTCCCAGCGGGTATAAAGCCTGCAAGTACACTTTAATAGCCTCACTAAGCCCTCACATATTGAACTAAATGATGCGAGTTCCATTAATTTGAGGAGGGATGAATAAGTAAAATGAAACTTTAAGAGGGGAATCCCTAGAGCAGACAGTCTAAAAGGAAGTTCATATATAGAGCAGAACTAATGGGTTTTCTTTACTATTTTCTTGAGACCTGACATCAGGCCACTAATTAATTGTAATTTTGTAAGCAAAATTAATGGACCCTATTTTGATCCCAAATATACTTGGGTAAATCTGGCTATTAACTATGGATTTACTCCCTAATAACTAGGAGTAGAATTTGGCCCCTTCTTTTTTGTCTTGACCATGAGTAAAGCAAAGTATCTGAATTGTATAGTCAATCTAAGATTGACAGCTTTATTTATTTAAAGTGTTGCTCAGCTGAGATAAAATAATATTATATTAGAGTCTGCAAGTGCAATGTATGCTACAGGTTGAATTCTAACTTCTATTCTGATTTTTTTTTCCAGTTGTCCATAACTTTCTTAGACAAATTCCTTTTGGATTGAAATTTATTGTGTTTAGTTTCTGACCAGAGATGATTGCTTTTGAAAAATTTGAGCAAAATCATTGATCCAGTTCAGTGTTATTAACATGAGGGGACAATGGAGGGAAAAGGGCAGACTACATTTACTGTCAGAAACTGGACAGCTAGCAAATGACTGAACCTAGAAAGTCACAGCATTATTTTATGTATCTTACAGAGTGCCGAGTATGGAGCCTGGTTTGAAGAAAGTTGTTTGAGTAGTTTTGATGTTATGATTTACTCCTAAATTTTAAAATTGAAACAATAGAATTTTGCTGATTTTTGATAAAGCAGAAATTTGAGGCAGCCCATTATTTGATGTTAACTAATTTTTTGAATCTGCAACTAACTATATACATGGCTGTATCAGTCACTCCAGTTTGTGTTACCCGTTTTAAATATTAGCTGACAAAATACATTACCCTCCTTCCAGATGATGTCATGGTAATCTCTTGCTCTGTGGTACCCCTCCAGGGGAATGGACCCCATTTATTAAGAATAGAGAGGCAAAATAGTAATGGGGGATTCGATTATTAGAAATACAGATGACAGTTAAAGAGGAGCATATGGTTCAGACAGAGACGTCCCTTAAGGGAGGATTAATTAAGGGGGATTCTCTAAATTCTAATAAAGAGGAAAGGATTAAAATTGATAAAGTACAGATAAAAACTGAAGAGAAAGTCAAAAGAGTCCTGTTCAATTACATCACATGAAGGGAGACAAACTACTGACAAATTTTATAAGTGATTGTATCCAAATGCTAGAAGTCTAAATACTAAGAGGTGTGAATTTGAGTGCCTGGTTTTAAGAGAAGATATTGAAATAAAAGGCATCATAGAAACTTGCTGGCATGATGATAGTCAGTGGGACATGACACGGCCATACCAAGTGGAAAAACATATAGGAATGACAGTGTAGGTCAGGCTGCTGGAGAAGTGGCATTATATGTGAAAGAAACCATAAAGCCAAATATAATGAAAATCTTCAATGGCTCAAACTGTATCGTAGAATCTCTATGGATAAAAATTCCATGCTTGAATAAGAGTATAGCAATAGGAGTATACTAACAACTATCTGACCAGGATGGTGATGGTAACTGGGAAATGCTGAGGGAAATTAGAGAGACTACAAAAGAGAAAATTCTATAATAATGGGGGATTTCAAGTATTCCCATATTGCCTGCGTACATTTCACCTCAGGATGGGCTACAGATATAGAATTTCTGAACACAATTAATGACTTCTTCTTGGAGAAGCTAGGCCTGGAACCCACAAGGGGAGAGGCAATTTTTGTTTTAGTCCTAAATGGAACACAGGCTCTGATCCAAGAGGTGAATATAGTTGAACTGCTCAGTAATAACTACCATAATGTAATTAAATTTAACACTGGGGGTGGATACAAAAGAAACCTGCCCGGCAGCATTTAACTTCCAAAAGGGGACCAACACAAAAATGAGGAAGCTAATTAAATGGAAATAAAAAGGAACTGTCAGAAGAGTGAAATTCTTGCAAACTTCATGGAAACTTTTTAAGAACACCATTAAAGAGGCTCAAACTTAGTGTATACTCCCAATACTGCTTCCATTTATTTAGCTAACTAAGAGGATCAAAACACTACCAACCCTAAACAGAGAAAAGACTGACGGTTCTCCATTCGTCATGGTGGCGCTTCCTACTGGGTGTCTTTGGAATTAGCTGTGCAGGCTGGTATGCCCTTTCCTGATGGTGCCCTGCCGACTGTCAGTTCCTCTCCCAGACTCGCATCACTCCAAGGACCACAGCGTCCTCTTTACAACAGATCTCCAGCTGTGTCATCTGTGACTTCCCCACTTCCAGGGGTCTGTACTCAACTGTCCAGCCACTTCCCCAGTGGCAGGAGGCCAGAGGGGACCTGGCCTTGACCGTTATTCCAGGTTCATGCCCAGAGACCCTATAGATGGTAGCTAAGTGCTGCATCCCTTCCAGCTCCTCAGTATATTTCCCGGGACCACTTCCCCATAACCCCAGCATCCCTTGCTGCCCTTACTTCTGGGTCTCAGCATGCTGGTCCTAGCAGCCAGCCAGGAGTTCCCTTTCACTCACCTGTTCCTACCCAGCACTGCTCTGTTCAGTTTACTAACTTCCTTCTACCTGCAAGACATTCAGTCCTCCCTCCTTGAGCTCCAGGAAATAACTAATCCTGCTATTCCCCAGCCCCCGACCTGCACCACTTCTTATACGAGTCTACTGGGCCCTGATTGGCTGCTTTCTGCACAGCCTCCCTAGGGCTCTGTTAACTCCTTAGGGGTCAGCATGGGGGCCAACACCTCCATCACAAAGACATGCTTTAAAAATTGGAGGTCAAACCCTACTGAAGAAGACAAAAGGGAATGTAAACCCTGGCTAGTCAAGTATAGAAGTATAATTAGGTAGGCAAAAAAAGAATTTTGAGAGAAGCTAGCAAAAGAAACAAAAACTAACGGCAATAAATAATTACCTAAGAAGTGGAAAATCTCCCAAACATCAATGGGTCCACTGGACAATCAAAGAGCTAACGCAACACTCAAAGAAGGCCATGGCGGAGAACCTAAACGAATTCTTTGCATTGGTGTTCACTACAGAGGAGATGAGGAAGATTCCCAATCCATTATTTTAGGTAACAGATCTGAGGAACCTGTCCAGATTGAGGTGTCAGTAGAGGAGGCTTTAGAATAAATTGATAAAATAAACAGTAATAAGTCACTAGGACCAGATGATAGCAGAGCCATCCTTGGTGGGGTGAATGGGGCGATTGCCCCGGGCCCTGTGATTACGTGGGCCCCGCGCTGTCCTGCTCCCAGCAGGGCAATGTGGGGCCCGCACCGTGGTCCCCCCACAGCCACGCTTGCCCCTGTTCCCCACTGCCTTTGGCAGTAAGCCAAAGGCAATGGGGCGGTCCAGAAGCACTTCCTCTAGCCCCCGGACTGGCCCTCCTCTCCAGAAGGATCAGCCACTTTTTCAGATCAATACGAGTTTGAATCTAACCAAAAAGACAGCTTATATGTCAGCAATACTTAACAGGCATTCCCTAGGCATTTTACAGAAAGTATTTCTTCAGGCAATAACAAAGAGTATTAAAATGTTGAAACAACACTCCAATGTTTTCTAGCTGGTGTCTGTGGACTACCAGTCATCCTTTCCTGGAACAGAACATTTTGAGAGCGGTGACAGATTGGCATGTCTGCAAGTGATGTGAGTATGACACTGTTACCCCAGAATTTGACATGCCTGAGTGCAGGGCTTTTTTGTGATGGTCCTGAGTACCGGCACCTTTTCTTTTACAAAAAAAACCCCTGCCTGTTTGTACAGCAGAATCTGACAGTAATGCAATCAGCCATTTTGCATGTTCAATCAGTCAGCTGAAAACCAATCATCACACAGCAGAACTGCAAATGTGCAGTTATTTGGCCTTGCCTCTCAGGGCCTAAGATTATTCTAGCTATCAGAATGAGAGGTTGGGACAGAGAGATAAAGTTCCATGAAAACAGAAGGAATATTTGGACAGCCTTGGTTTTTAGGTGCCTCTAACATGTAAGTTTCATCGTTGTTCTGAGTAGAAATGCTTTGTTGAATAATGAATTGTTATTGGTGGTTACTAGGCAAAGTTGTTAGCATATTGGAGGCTATTTTGAGTTGTGTTTTGTCCAGAGAGAAATTATAAAAATTTTAGTTAGAAAATGTGCTTTGGAGAAGTCCAAAGAAGTTTTCTGGGGGCAAGGATCTGGCATCTAACTCTCTAGCAGTCAGCTGGAAGAGAGGGCCACACCTAAGCCTGGCTACTGATTCCTCAAGGTGATTTTTTTAACTCTAGGTAAATATAAAAGGTTTTGAAATGCTCTGACTCTCCTGCAACATCATATATTTGTGTGTGCGCTTGAGATGTAATTAAAAAAAAAAAAAAAGTAGTTTTAGATGAAAGTTCCTGCTTGTGTCTGTGACCTGGCCAGCCTGGGGTAGCCACCTGAAAAAGATCAGGGCAGGCTGCAAAAAGGAGAGCAAATTCTCACAGTACTGATGGGTGATACTGAAATCAGGGTTCCCAATTAGTCACAAACAATACTTCTGATCCCCACACTGGTTCTCAGGAAGCCACAACAAAGTATAAACAGCCCCCTTTACTGCATTTCAGACACTGGCTCCCAGTCAGCCCTGGGTCTAGTAAAGAGGTGAGTTACTACCAACTCCATGCTCTTTATCAAAAGGGTTCTTTTGACCCCAGAAGGATCAGCCACTTTATCAGATCAATACGAGTGTGAATCTACCCAAAAATGCCTTGCTGCCAATCAATCCTTTAGTAAGTAACCAAAAATTTATTACACAAGGAGAGAAACAAGACTGAATATTGTCAAAGGGTTAAAGTAATCAAATACACACAAGGTATTTAAATGTCCATATACATCCAGTTTCTAGTAGAATTTGGAGTTTGCAGGCTTGTGTAGTTCCTCTGGTATACATCCAGTTCCTGGATGGGTCTCAGTCCTTTGTTCACTGTTTCAGTGTACACAAATAGATCCAGAGGTAGGTGCTGGTTGAAAGCTGTATAAACTAAAAGACAAAAGGCCTCTGCACCAGCTCCATCTTAAGTCCTCTGGTGTTTTCCATTCGGTCTGTGGAATTTTACAGAAACAAAATGGTGCCTAGAGTCACATGGGCAACTCCTGCTGACTCATCAGTTCTCTCTCTGGGCCCATTGTACCTGTGAGTTTCCTTAATGGGCCATTAAGCAGACAATGGCTGCAGCCATTAAGTCTGGGCTGTGGCCTGGAAACACAGCACAAGTTAACATATTGATACCAAACATATTAACTTCTAATATAGATATGGCACACACACACAAACAATATTCATTCTCAGCAAATTATAACCTTTCTAATGGTACCTAACATGGCATATCTCGTATGGTTTATTGCAATTATTGACAGTAAATAATATGATAAGTGATCCCCCTAATCCAGACAGCCTCACAGTGCCAATTACTTATCAGATGGATGAGCTGTGCCCCACTGATTTATTCCTGACACTATGTGGAGGGAAACAGTTACGTTACCACTGACTGCTTTGGATTCTGAGAAACTGTAGGTAATAAGACCATCTTCTTCGGTAGTGCCCAGAATGAAAAATCTGAACACCTGTAATAGAGCTATAGTTTGGACACTCTTCATCATCAACACAATGTAAACTATTAGCTAAATTAATCTTCCTGATATTCCCAGGAAGTGGAGGAAACAGAGATAGAGAAGTTTAGTGATTTGCCCACATAGGATCTACATATACTTGCTACAATAACCCTGGTCATGGGGAAAGAGCTGAACAAACTTTCTGCAATATAGATTATAGAATTCAAAATCACTACACAAGAACATAAAAATGGCCACACTGGGTCAGACCAATGGTCCAGCTAGCCCAGTATCCTGTCTTCCAGCAGTGGCCATTACCAGATACATCACGGAATGAACAAAACAGAGCAATTTGTGGAGTGATCTATCCCCTGTTGTCCCGCTCCAGCTTCTGATAGTTGGAGGTCTAGGGACAAACGAAGCATGTGTTTCTGGTCATCTTAGCAAATAGCAATTGATGGACCTGTTCACCAGGAACTTATCTAATTTGTTTTTAACCCAGTTATACTTTTGGCCTTCACAGCATCACTGGCAACACGTTTCACAAGTTAACTGTGTGTTGTGTGAAAAAGTATTTCCTTTTGTTTGCTTTTAACCTGTTGCCTATTAATTTCATTCAGTGATCCTTGTTCTTGTCTTATGGGAAGGGGTGAATAACTCTTTCCATAAGATTGTTTTTTAGGGACTTACCAACTGGATCACATTTGTCCACGTTTGTTGACTCCCTGCTCATGAGAACAGAGTCATTGCCATAGTTTATGAACAGGAATATATGATGCAGTTGTCTGAAATAGAAGGGGATTGGACTCAGTGATCCATTCCTATGTTCCAGGCAAGTGACCAATCTAGTCCACTGTCATGTCCCTGACAGCAGTCAGTACCAGATGCTAGAGGAAGATGCAAGAATCCCCAGAATGGAATAACTTGTTCATAAGTGAATTTCCTTCATAGCCCTATCAGTTAGCAGTTTTCTAATATTCTGAAGCATATGGCTTCAATATCCCTTAAAGATATATATTTATTTAATCCTACCTAATGAAATCCCATAGATGTTCTCAGTATCTATATTTCAAACTTTAGGCAGGAAGAATTCTGAATTTAGTTTAACTGTCAATCCAGTTAAGTAAAGAGTTAGTGAACAAGCCTATAGAACTTGTCTATTTTTTTCCTTGTGGAAAATTTTCAGCAAAAACATTTTAATGATAAATTGTCTAGCAGGTATAGCGGTGAGAATGAAAAATGTACAAAATGCAGAAAGGTTGTGGGGAGAGCCTTATTTAGAATTTAAAAAACAAAAAGAAGACACCCACACTCCAAAAAGCTTACAATAGCACCTAGCAACCAGTTGGTGTTAATAATAGTGATACTGTCATGTTCTGAACAATTTCTGTAATGTACTGTAGAATTGTTTAATAAAGGGGAAAGAAACAAGGAAAAGGAGTGTACCACGTAATTTTTTTAAAAGGGAAAGTCGATTAATAAATGTAGTTGATTTTTTTTTCTTAATTAACTAAGAAAACCATCTCTATGAATATTGTGTTTCTTCCTTCCTAATTATTTCAGCCAAGTTTCTCACTTTCTTCAGACAGTGGATTTCTTCCCATTTTCATTTCAATCTCTTTCTGCCCCCTTTTTTCTATTTATTGTTTAAAGCTCCTTCTCCCCTCTCACTTTTTGGGGTTGTATTGCAGAGTTCCTATTTTTCTCCTCCCAACTCCTACCAGGGCTGTCCCACGGGGGGAGCGGAGCCCAGGGCCAAATGGCCGAAGCAGGGCCCTGCCCCCATGCTGGAGGGGAGCGTGGCGGGCCAACCGGCCCGCTCCACCCCCCAGAGAGCCAGCCCTGGGCTGGGAGGCTGCCTGTTGCAGGGGGAGCTGGCTCCATCCCTGGGCCTGCCTGCTCCGCCCCTGGGGGTGGGGAGGGCCGGCCCAGGGGCCAGACTTAGTCTTCCCGGCCCGCCCCACCCCACTCCGCTGCCAAAGGCAGCGGGATGGCTGTGGGAGGAGGGGCTGCGGCACGCTTGGGCCCCACACTGCCCCGCTGGGAGCGGGACAGGGCGGGGCCCACGTAACCACAGGGCCCGGGGTGATTGCCCTGTTTGCCCCCCTCCAGGGACGGCCCTGACTCCTTCAGAACGTCAGTTGTTTTATGTTCCGATGATGAGAAAGGAGTTCTGCTGTGCTGGAAACGTGTTCATTTGTCTGTCTGCCCCTATACATTTGTGTGTTGTGGTATTTCAGGTTTTTTGATCTGACTCACTCATGCCAGTAAGTACACATTTCTTCAGAGGATATTCCTATACGCAAAGATCACTCCATTTTGGTATCACAATTCAGTGAAAGATTATGTTCTCTTTGCTTATAGGTTAGTAGGAAGTATTTTAGCATATGAACATGACTGAAATTCCTCTTCAAAATTCGGTGCTCTTGCCCTGCTCTCCATCACTACTTTTCTGTTTCAATCCTATCTGCTCCAACTCTTTATACCAGTTATTAAAATAGTTTGAATTGTACTGGGAATTAAATGAACGGATGCCTTTTGTAGTTATTGCCTCCCATCTTGAACATTATCATCCGCTCAACAAGGAGAATTGTATATTCCTCCAGTAAGTAGATATTATAAGAACCCACTCCAAAAATAAATCAAAGGGCTTCACTGTATGAGAATGTACTTTCTTCTGGTTTGAACATCCCCATACAGCATGCTGCTTTTTAGATGCCTGGGGCAGCTAGAGTGCCAAGCTGAAAACCTAGAGTAGAGCCCATATATCTGAGAACAGGATTCAGGCTAAAGTTAGATGGAAGCATTCTGGTACACAATTTCTCAAGGGCAAGATGTTCCATGCAGGGCCTGCCCAAGGGTTTTTAGCACCCTAGGCAAACTATGACTTTGGTGCTAACCCCCACCCACACACCCCCATGTTTTATAGGAGATAATATACAAGTAGATAAAATTCAATTCTGTCTAAGTTGGTGCCCCAGGTGACTGCCTAGTTCACCTATTTGGTTGGGCTGGCCCTGGTTCCATTTAAATATTGTATTCATTGATCTGATGCCTTCACTGAAAAATGATAGGTTTCCCAGACATGCTTCAATGCACTTCTTGAAGAGACAGCAATGTTAAAACTGAAGTGAGATAGCACAGGCTCAGGCAGGAAGAGTCAAAGTTAGCTAATCTGAGGGCATTTTTTGACAGTAGTGTAGCCATTAAGGATAAGAGAAAGCAAGTGAATGTCACCTACGTAGATTTTTAAACAGCATTGGAAAACATTATACACCACAGACTTAAGGCTAAGGTACAGATACTCAATGTGAGGTTAAATAAGATGTTGAGCAGAAGACTGGTTTAAGACTAGGAGATACATGCTGGCTACTGATAAAGCGCTTACAAATAGAATGTTCCAAGAGGGCAATTTGAGGATCTGAATTAGTCATTTTATTATCCATCAGTGATTTGGCAAAGGGTATTAAAAGCAAGATTTGCAGATGGTAATGACATTGAAAGAACAAACAGCAAAGTGCAATCAATACAAGAAATTCAAATGAATGCAGCTGCATTAGGAGATAGTAACAATAGTATTTCAATACAAGCAAAAGTAAAACACAGTAAAACCTTAATATCTTGCATGTCAGTCATTTTCAAGCCCAAAATTGTGGAATGATGTTTGCTCTCCACATCTTTGATACATCTTTTGGTTACAAACAACATGACTGCCATCAGCTGATCCTCCTGAGGTGGTGAAAAGGCATTTTTCAGCAGCAAGATTGCCTTCCTGCCCCTTCTCTCCCAATATATGCTTCTTAGCATAATTAGTACTGGAAAAACCCCAGATCAACATGCCTCAGAGCTTTCAGGGTTTGTTCTGTACCTTTACATCTAGCTCAGCGATACTCAGACTGAGGCTCATGATCTGCAAGTGGCTTCTTGCAGCACAATATAATAAATTGAATTATTGACTGTGGGATTGAATTATTAACCAGTCTAAACAACAAGAGTTCTGTGACACCTTACAGACTAAGATTCTGATGAAGTGGGTTATAGCCCATGAAAGCTTATGCTTGAAGAAATCTGTCAGTCTAGGAGATGCCATAGGACTCTCATTTTTGCTGTATGCAGACTAACACGGTTACCCCTCTGGAAATTTCTAACCAGTCCAAGTTATTAACCAAGCATGCTTCTACTGTGTTACTAACCAAGTGTACTTAATAAAAACAATAAGTTGGTAAGAATAATAGATAAACTAAATAGGAATACATAGTATTATAATAAATGAATTCACATGACTGTGGCTTTTTTGGATAATGTCACTCCGATCACTAATTTGCCTCCTGAACCACTGAGCTCCGAGGATCCCTCTAATTTGTTCTCAACGTATGGACCCACTTCATCTTTCATGCATCTGCGGACAGAATTTGCTCCTACGTGAGTATGGCCTTTGTCTGTGTACTTTATGGTGTGACAGAATGAGGCTGCTGACACAGCTGTTTTAGTTTCATTTTTCTTCTCTTTTAGAGGAATGGAAGAGAAGCCATGGTGTTCAGTGCCAAAAAGGGAAGCCAAGAGCCAGTAGCAGTGATTCCAGGAGTAGATGTGACTAAGGAATGCTTCCTTGTGGTCTTCAGGTAGAGACCAGGTAGCATCAGTGGTTAAAGTATAATGTGACAGGCCCCGGAACCCTCCTAATCTCCAGGCCCCCTTCCCATATTGTCTGGGCCCCCTTCATGCATGTGCGGGCCCCAGCCCAGGAAGGCATTTGCAACCACTTCTCAGTACCACATGCATCAGTTATTGCTCCCTAAAAATATTTATAATTTTATATGGGCGTTTGTGTCTATAGCAATTATTGTCATAAACCAGCAAACACTGCATAACACAATAAGTATTATGTTTAACAACGGTGGGGCATAGGAGCTGCCAGCAGCCAGGGCAGGGAGGAACATGCGTTCTGCTGGATTTTTCTATCTTTAGGGGCCCTGGAACTCTGGCCCCTCAAATTTGTGGGCCCCGGAACTGCGTTCCAGTGCATTCCCCCTTACTTTAACCTCTGGGTATCGTATCAAACTCTATACGCCAGAGAAGGAACCCAGTGTCAGATCTGTATAGATATTTAGGTGTATAAACAGGCAGATAATTGCTTTCAAAAATCCCACTAGGATTGTACCAGCATTTTTAGAACCTAAATAGCTTTACAAATCTGAGCCTCTGTCCCGGTCTCCTCACCCAGAGGGTTCCCTCCTTCTGACTTGTTTTATTTCAAGAACTTTCAGGGTTTTCTGCATTGCATAGCCCTTCAAACTCTGGATTGTATATAGTCCTATGTCTAATGACAGCTGGAGGGCCTAACATAGCACTATATTAACAATCCTCTGACAAATTCCAAGGGATAGCCATGTTAGTCTAGTTCAGCAAAACTAAGGAGTCCTCTGGCACTTTAAAAAGACTAAACATTTACTTTTCGCATGAGCCTTCGTGGGAAAAGTCCAGTTACGTTCACATTAGGGTGAATTAGGACTCCATATTTTTTCAGAGAGATCACACCACTTCTTCATGTGCCGGTTGTTATAAAACAACTTTTCTGATGGCATAGGTCTCAGGGTTGGTTTTTTATTTTTTAGTATTTGTATACACCACATTGTTTGCATAATCCTGTCCGCCATTTGCTGTAGATGTCCCTTCATGAGACAGCAGGAGAGTCTGCATATCGAGCTCTTCAGTGCTTGTACCTTTGTCTACACACACTCTGAAGGGCTGCTGCAAAGACTTTATTTCCACCTTCTTTATTAACTGACTGGGCTCTCATCTTGTGACATTCAGTCCCACTCCCAACACCAACACCAATGAGATAATACTGTGGAATTTGGAGTCAGAAGACCATAAATATCTGGCAAAAATACCTTCAGTCCCTGTTGGAGGTGAGTGTCTCCCTTTCTACTGAGGCTTCTTATAGAGAAATAGTATTATTTTATGGTTCCACTTGTGTTACACAGGAATTGTATAAATCAGATACCTCAGACTGTCACTATCATTGTTGCTCCTTATTACCACAATCTACTTAATATTCAAACCCACGATTATGTGGGTGCATGTTACTTAGAACATACGTAGCAAAGATTGTGATACAAAACTTTACAGCCTATGGTAGAAGGATGACCCGAGGGCTGTGAAATAAATCATGCTGTAGCCATCTCTAGCACTAGACCCACCTGTAGGGCACCTCCTGGTAGTGACTCTGGGCAATGCTCAAGTGGTTCCCCCTACAGATTGTCCAGGCTCTGCTGTCCTGCACCCACCAGACTCCACCCAAGTCTTCTTGTGGGTCTTAGCCCTCCAGCCAAGTCCATAAGTCCACCCCTTTCAGGGTACAACTAGGTCCCCTGGCCCACTTTGTAGTAGTGGCCAGACCCAGTCCATTCACCACCTTGCAGTCTGCTTCAGCTTGCCTGGGTCCAGCCCACAGTTTAAAACAGTCTAAGGGCCAAGGAGCCTGTGCCCCTCCTGGCACACTGGGGGAGCAGGGAAGGACATGAACCCCCCCTCTACTCCAGGCCCCAGCCTAGGGATCCTAAACATCTCTTGTGAGGCTCCACCTCCCACCAATCTTTATGTACAATGGGCATTGACACCCTGGGCCACTTCCCCACAGACCCAGTCACACACCACTCTCCTCACCAGCCTGGATCCAGTCACTGTCCCTCTGGCTCCTTGCCCCAGACTGCTGCTCCAGCCACTGGCTGCTGCTTTCAGGAGCTTCAGCTCTACCAGGCTCCTACTGCTGCACTGCACTTGGAGCTCGCTGGGGTCTTAGCCCACCAGCCTGGGAAAGACCTATGCCTTTCAGGCTCTCTCCCACACAGACTACCTAGCCTACTCTGCTGCTCCTGGCTTTATACGGCAGCCTGCCCTCTGATTGGCTCAGCAGCCCTCTACAGCTGATTGGCTACCCCTTTCCAGCCAGTTAACCCCTTCTTAGCCATAGTGGAGCCACTGCACCACTACACATGCAACAAAAGGGAATGTTTTTAAATGCTCTGCAAATACTTTCCATCCTTTTCAAAAAAAGACTAGCTCAGTGCTGAACACTCCCAAAGGTGGTGAACGTCTGGAATGAGATCCAAACTGAATGACTGGCCCTTGTCTCTAAAATGTTCTGACCCAATCCCAAATCCAAACATTTTGAATCTTGGGGAAAATCTGAATTTCAAATTTTATTTATTTATTTTGTACTAAAATCAGGCTCGCTAGAGCTTCCACTTGCCTCTAAAATTATTACTGAAGATCTAATTTTGAGTTTTCTTAACCTGAGTGTTTACAGTATGACCTTAAACCAACAGCAGTCTCTCTTGCCTGCTCAGGCATTTAGTTAGCAAAGAGGATAGATGCTACCTTTAGCTGTACGTGAGGCCAAGGTGGGGTCCCACTGATGGGATCACAGTCAAGGGTAAGAGTCTTTTACAAAGAATGACCAGTCCCCAGCTCCCGGTAACCTTACCACAGAGACAGAATCTGAGCTCTGTGGGCATAGGGCAGGCCAGTGGCATGCCAAGGGTCTGTGGGGCCCAGAGGCCAAGCCCACATTTGCACCCATCTCCTCATGCAGAATGAGGAGCTGTCCCAGCACCGCCCCACCAGCTGCCCAGCGGGGGGGGGGGGGGGCGGGGAGGTGCAAATGCAGGTTTGGATCAGTTGCCCTCTCTGCTCTTACCTAATACATGGAGCCACGTCTCCCCCTGCAGCCTGGTGCTAGCTCTGATGGGGCAGCCTCGCCTCACCTCTCCTGTACCCACCATCCCTGAGAACGGCCAGGCTGGGCTGGGGTGGACATGCACCCTGCCCCCAACCACGCAGCTGCTACTCCAGCCTAACACTCTGGTCCTTCAGCTGCCATAGGACAGCCTCCACCCTCCCAGCATTCCCATCAGCTGTGATTTAAAAATCTGGACTCAACATCAACTTGGCCTTGCTAAAGGGGAGGCTGAGCTGGGCCCCTAGAGAGGGTACATGATGAGTCTCTGTTTTGGGGTGGGGGCAGTTCTATGGGAGGAGTCAGGAGGACACCGGCTGCAGCTCAGCTGTGATGTCCACAGTGCTCATGATGGAAGCTCACTGCTCAGGCAGAAGAGCTCTGCAGGGCCAGTGAAGAGCAGGGGAAGAGAGCCCTCAGGAGGATGTAACAGAGGACTGGGGGGGTTGGAAAAACAGAGGCTGCATTGCTGTTATTTCTCTTCTCTATTGGGAAGCAGTGGCCATTCCCATTACATGCCCCAACTACTAACAGGGCAGCTAAGGATGGAAGGGGAGTGTGATCACAGCACTCAGCAATCATGGAATCTGGCTTCTAAGATCAATGACCAATCTTTGACTACTACTGCAAACAAAGGAAAGAAAACAAATGGTATTCAGGATATTGTGACTATGCAAAACTATCCCAGGCAAGTACAAATAGGACAGTTTTTAAATTTAAAGCACTTGGCACTGTTTTAGATCAGGCATGCAGCCGACAGCATTTAAAACAAGATTTGGCAAACCATGGGGGAAGCATTTTAAAGGTGAGTCCACCTCTCTGTGCCCACAAAATCTCTGTGCTGTGTTGAGGTGGAACCTATGTATCATTTGTGTCTGAATTGCACTGTCTGTCTGATTTAGCTTATACACTTCCTGGGGCAAGGATCATGCCTGCCCTATGTTTGTACAGTGCTGAGCACACCAAGGATTTTAATGAAAAAGTAAAGCAGCACTCGACTGCTTCCTCGCTGACAACAGCCACAACTATGCCTTGAGCTCACATGATCTTTAGGTAGCATAACTTTTTGTTGTCACAAGCTCATCAGTCCTAATAATTTACTACATATTCTCATCTGACAACTGTTTTGTGCCCTAGAGGATGAAATAAATTGTTGGTCCCAATCTAGTTTCTCTTGTTAGTGACAGACAACAGAGTCCAGTGGCACCTTTAAAGACTAACAGATTT
>ML685769.1:11818083-11863007 GCA_007922175.1 Pelusios castaneus | reverse complement strand
GGGGGGGGGGGAGCAGACCCCAGCCCCGGAGGCTGATCCTGGCCCTGTGCTGGGAGGCCGGGGCCGTGGATTAGCCTGGCCCCGGGAAGTCGAGGCGGTCGGGGGGTTGGAGCTCGGGATCCCGCCGCTGCCGCAGCCACCCCGCTGCCCCGGCTGCGTGGGGCAGGCAGGCAGGCCCGCGCTCCTGACCCGAGCCTGAGCCTGCCTGTCCCACCCTGGGGGCGGGGAAGGCCAGCCCAGAGGCCGGGCGCAGGCCGGGTGTGCCGCGGCAAAGCCGCGGCCCCGGGGCTTGGAGGGAGCAGCGGGGGCTGCCGGGCTGCGCGGGGGGTGCGACGGCCGCTGCGCGGCCGCGCGCCCGCGCAGCTGAGAGGGAACACTGGCAGCAAGCCAGATGCAGCCATCAAAAGAGCCACATCTGGCTCTCGAGCCATAGGTTCCCTACCCCTGATCTATCCCAACACAATAAGACTCGTGAACATGGTTACTCTGTCAGCATCTACAACAACTCCTTGAAGAAGCCCTAAAATTGATATTGATGAAGCTACCCAAGGAAGCCCCATCACAGCTAATCACAGGCTTCGCATGGATCATAGTTGGGCTCCTGCGAATGACACCAAAGATAACCAAGCGATCTGTTCCTAGTGTGGCATGATACTTCCTTGGCTAATTACATGTCATTCAGCTAGGGAAAATAATTGTAAAATACCTGCAAATCTCAAAGAAAAGATGGGTGAGGCACTATCATTTACTGGACCAACTTCTGACAAACTTTTGAGCTTACATAGAACTCTTCTTCAGCTTCTCTCTCACCACCAGAAGTTAGTCCAATAAAAGATATTGCCTCACCCACCTTTGTTTTTCAAACATCTTAGTATATTAACACAACTACAGTGCTGCATGCACCTCTCAAAACAGTTTCTCCCTGACCAAAAGATTTTTTTTACCCTGAGAGATGGAAGAATAAATATAAAATCCAAACATTTCTGTTTTGACTTCTTAGTAAATGGAGAGGATTAATCTTGACTCCACCACAGTGCACGGCACTTACTTAAAGACCCAAATTGCTAAAACCTACTTAAATTATGGTAGTGATGAGCATAGGCTAGATTAGAGAGAAGCCTTAATCTGTAGTGACTCCATATTACTGAATTGTGCTGCTTCCCCCATGGGAGATTTTGCTAATACAGTACACAGATGGTAAAACAGCAGACTTACCTCTTCCGTTTTAATAAGATTTCTCCCATAGCATCCCTAAGTCCTGCTTCTCCCATCAATCCTGTTATTTTAGTACTTCAGATGCTCTGGGAAAGAGGTAATGAAACTAAGTCTGGAAAGAAAAGGAAGCTGGAGAATAAGGTAAAACAGGAGCTGGAAAAGCTACAGCAACTTGTTAATGAGAAGTGCAATGCTATCGATCAGTACCTGCTCAGTGGAGATGAAAAGGTGAGGAATAATATCATGGTACATTTTCTATTTTATTTTTTAATACTTAGCACTTAATTCCTTTGTAGACTGTAGGCTCCCCTCTGCTAAACAGGCAGATAGGCAACTTCATGTGTAACCCATATGCCTGAAAAAGGCTACCTTTTTAAGAGACCTACTGAGGGTGGGTTACTGTTGCTGGGCAGATTAGCTATCCACAACCAGAAACTTCTAGAAGCAGGATGTGGTAGCATTTTTGAGCATGCTCCACGGGATGTCCTGCTTGTGTGATTGTGTTGTGGTCAGTCAGATGACATGAGAGCAGCAGTCTTTGCAGACAGCAGGCAGGAGCTGCTTTGAGAAGAGCCCATGTGCTCAGTTTTCAGGCGCAAAGCTGAGCCAGGAGTGAACAAGATGTTTTCTCCCTCCCATGGAGTCATCTGCAACAGATTTTGTAGACATGCATATGGGACTGAGGGCTGGAGAAGGAAAAGCCTGCATGGAATGCTACAGAAGATTCCTGCAATGAGAGAAGAAGACAACAGCTATTTCTTGCCACTCAAGCTTCTACACTGGAACAAAGACTGTAGCTGAGAGTTGGGTGAACTCCACCTGGATGTTGGGACTCTTGGGTATCTTTCATGCGGGGGTTTCTGTAGGGATTCTTCTTGGTTAATTGTATTTTGTTTTCTTAGGATAAGGTTTATTTAGTTAGTAGTTAAAGTTCATTGTTATGTTTGGTTTTAGTAGTATTTTAATGTGGGGTGGTAACTCTGAGCAATCTTTGCTGCGAGTCCCATACAGACTGGATCGTGGGTCTCCAGCTGCTTTCTCCATAGGGATTGGGATTAATTTCTGTGAGGCACTGGAGAAGGGCAATTGAATTAATTTTAGCCCACTCGAAGGTTACACATGCACATGAATTGTTCCATTAAGTATTTCTAGAATTGGGGCTTAAATATATAAACTCTTTGGGCAGGGATTGTGTCTTCCTGTATCTGCAGGGGGTCCTGACGTTAATCCATTTTGTCATCGTGCAAATTAATAAAAATCACATCACATGGTGCAGCCCAAATTATTTCATTTGATATGAGTTATGATTTGGTTGTGACTACTGATGTGTATTTTGTAATAGTCATGAGAGGGTCATAATCAACACAAACATTTGAACAAACGCTTTTGTCTTGCTTTGCATTTTAGTTTTCCTTGGATGCCCATTCTACTTTATATTCACTCCATTGTTCCATCATTATCTGCTTCTCAAGAAGAGCTTGGAATGGGAGGCGTTTTTAGGGGGGGACATCGACAGGTAGTGGTGCTGAAGGTTAAAGTGCAAGGATAGTTTATTTAAATAGCAGCCATATATATCTTTTCTCCTTTTAGGAGGCCTAAGAAGTTTTTAACTTGTAGCAAGCAAGATGTTTGCAGTTCTGGAGTACTGCAGTCTGTGAATGCTTTTCTTTAAAGCCTGTATAAATATTCATTTTCCAGAGGGGTCACCATGTTAGTCTGCGTACAGCAAAAACAACCGGAATCCTCTGACACCTTAAAAACTAACAAATTTCTTTGGACATAAGCTTTTGGGAGCTCCAATCCACTTCATCAGATGCATCCTTTTTAGACTCTGTGTACATAACACATTCTTGTGTATTGTTAATGTTGAAGAATTTCCCAGTCTAGCTTCTGGTACCGATCCACCTCAAATGTCTTACCATTGTTCAGTCATAGCACTACGCCCACAGAGGAGTTGACTGGCATCTTTTTCTCAGAGAAGGTGGTCATTGCGGTAAGTCCATAGGTGTAGCCATAGTTTCAGCTCCAGAACTCTGCTGCTTTGTTATTAGAGCTTCTAGATTCCATTATTTTTTTAGCAAAAAGCATTACTACTAATTGCTTGTGGGAGCAAAATGCATTAAGATGAGTTTCTCTGGAAGTGTCTGTATTTCATAGTCGTGTTTGCTTAAATCTAAACCAGTTAAAAAGAGAGAAAAGAAATGGAATCTGAAAGCAGACCATTCTTAAACTGGTAACTGAAATGGCTGAGGTCTCTCCTAGGCAATAGTGTGTTCATACTATACACACCATCTTTCAGTGCTCAGTTTGCAAACCCTGTCCTGTCTCCACACTCCTGAAAGCGGAATGTCCATGCTCTTATACAATGCTGCCTTGACCTGTACTGGAAGCAACCTGTGCTTTCCAATTACAATGATGAGAAAATTCCAAAGGGGTAGCCGTGTTAGTCTATTGTAGAGTCCTGGGGCACTTTTAAAGACTAACAGATTTATTTATCGCAGGAGCATTCGTGGGAGAAAATCAAAATCAGCTATGGGACATTGTGGAACTTAAACTGGAAAGGTAACCTTGATGTTTTTGCAACTTTAAACGCAGTTTCATGCAAGAAAGCAACTGCTAAAAGCTAATGAACAGTCTTGATCATGAACAAAATGTGAAACTTGCTGAAAAAAATCATCTAGTTTGAGATCTTTTTATAACAGATAAAATCCTTAGAATAGTGTTGAAGTTTATTCTAAAAAGCTGCTTAACGCCTTGATGTGCATCCAATCCTACGAGAAGCAGAATTATTAAACCAGGTAAAATAGAATATTTGGGGTTTCTTCCCCCATATCTGATTCTCTTAAATACTCACTAGCAGTATGATTTAAGATAAATAAAGTGAGTGGCAATGTTTAGCAGATACTGAAAGTGGATGTTTTTCTAAATTTGTAGGTTAAGCAGTGATTAAAAATGAGCCAAATGTCTGTTGTGTAGTCGTGACAGATGATGCCCATCTCATTGTTTTTGGTGTCATGATAGAAAACAGGTAAGGGAAACTCCCCAACATATTAATGCTTCTTTCTACCCAGAGTGCATTCTCCAGCTATTAGCCCGCATCCTCTGCTTAGAGCAGGAGAAAAGCAGGGAGGAATTAGATACAATTCCTGGATTATTTGAGCTGATGCTGATCAAACGACCCTGTGGTGTGCAAAGGAGAAGCGAAGAGATTGTGTCCAGTGACTGGCATATCTAGAATAAGTACTTCGAAGTGTCCTTTAAAGTTTAAACCAAAGGCCTCTTACATACCACTTTCTCCTACCCCAAAAACCAAAAGTGGTGTGTTTGCTGCCTGGGTTTCATGAGGTGTTTCCCATTCATTGTGAGTGAGTTGTTCTATTAAGAATTATATGCTCTGTGGTGCAACATCATGTATTCCTGGGTCACGCATTGTGAACTGAAAAATGTTAGCATTGTCATCTTTTTCACACTGTTTCATCAGATCTGTGCTTCCTTTAGACATGGCTGAAATCAGCAATATCTACCAAACTCTAGTTGCAGAGAGGATTTATTTGCAGATATCCCTGGCTGGATAGATTCTCATTCTTCTCTAGGTAAAAAATGGAAGTGTATTCAACACACTGACACTCAAATGGCTTTGTTGAGTCAGATTTACTCTCTACACAGAGAAAGGTGTGAAGTGTACCTCCAGGCACACTTAAGAGGCAAGGTCATTGCTAGAGGAAGAAAGATTCCTTCCTCCCCCACGCCCAACTGCAGCAGGAGCTCACCCCTTTCACTCTCCCCCACCCCACCCCACTCCCAGGGCCAGAACAGTTCTGTGCCCTTGATAATTACTGGGGGAGCCTGTGCTCCTGCTTGCCCCCCCCCCCCCGTGCACACCCCTATTCCCCCACAAGGGTCTGCAGGTGGTGGGCAGACCCCAAAGCAAACCTCACCCATTTCTTCATTCTCATGATCCTAGAGTAGGACCCCACCAACTAAAAATACATGGAAAGTGCATTTTGCTATTTGCAACAGGGCAGCGCAATAGCCTGGCTGAACTTAACAGTAGAAATAGAAAGGCTTATTAAATGCCATCTGGCTCTGACAGCCTCTAATTCCCAACAACTACAAATCAACACAACTAATGATTAAAAACTTACCACCTAAAGAAAGTCCCATTTGCATCATGCATAAATAGCTCCTGTCCAAAAAGCGTTGTGTCTATCACATCTCTAGGCCCACATCCAAAAGTGTGCCTTCAAAGAACAGATCTAGAACAATAGTAACTGATAGTTCATCAAATTTAAAGAATGACATTAAAACACCTCCGTATCCTACAGAACTCCCTCTGCATCCTCACTTCCCTTCTAAAAAAGCTTATTATACAGGCTTCACAGTGTGCATGGATTATCAAATTCTGATGCTGTTGGAGTGACTGGAGAATAATTCCAGGGCTTATTGCTCTTCCCTGTTGAAATCTAGGCTCAGCCAGTTCAAATGTCCCAGCTTCCTGTAACGCTGGGGGCTATATGACAGAGAACGACTGTCTCTAAGATACAGCAGCTCGTGAACTATTAAAAAAGGCACCCAATGCTTTGAATTGCAACTGGAAACTAGTAAGAAACTACTCTAATCTCTGCACTGTAGTAGTTTTATTCTACATCTAAGGAACACCGCTATATAGCATTTTATGCTACCTAAATCTTTAGCTGGTCTTCCATTGTAGTCCCTCCGCAGTAATCCAGTGTAGAGTTTACAAGGCATGGATAATGCTGGCGAGGGTGGCATTTGATACTAGAACTCAGCCTCCTTGCCAAGAAAAGATGCTGACCCAAGGCATTTAAAAAAAAATCCTGAGGACCACCCACATCATGAGGTTTCTTTTTTTTAAATAAATGGCTTCCTTTTTATTTGCCTTCTGGTTTTTAAAACCATTGGGCACACTCAGATCATGCTTTCAATATTTTCTCTGCAATTACAGGGGCTAATTTTTTTTTTTTTTTTTTTAAGAAAGCTGAGGGTCTTCCCTGTGCACTCAGCTTCCGGAGCTGGAGCTGTAAGAAAATCACCAAATATTTCAAATCACATGAGAAAACTGCAAGAGTTGGCAATATGATAATAGTCTCAATCATCATGAAAGCTTTTAAAACATTTCATATAGAATTTAATCTCAACCAACCAACCAACCCTCGTGATGCTGATGTATTTCTGGGTGAAGTCTGGTCTCACATCAGTCTTTAATGTGCGTGCGTGGTAGATGCTGTCCTCCCTGTGTCATTATAAATTTCCTTGCTAATCTCAAATAATGCACTTAAATTTGACTTGCAAATCAATGTTTCCACTTTAATATTCTTAGACTACCATAAAGATGACAGGGATGAAGTTAAACTGCAATATTTTAGAACCACTTTGTTCAATTCCCGCCTCAGGCAGCAGGTGAGCAAGGGTCTCCACCTCTCGGGAGTGCTCTCACCACTGAGATATGTGATATTCCATTAATCTTGCCTGGTGAAGCTGTTCCACTGTGGAAAAATAATGAAATTGTGATTAGAGCAGGGAGATCAGCCACTGGGTCTCCCACCTGACTACCCCACCCATTGCATTGCAGAGTCAAGTCTTGTTCTGTGAGGGAGCTCCCACATCAGAATAAACCCATAACTCAGTGGTTAGAGCACTAAAATGACCCTTCTTCAAATCTTCTCTCCTTCTGATGGCGGAATTGAACTTGGGTCTCCCAGGTGAACACTATCCATGGGGCTGAGTGATCCACTTTCTTCTCAAGGCATTTTGCATAGAGAAAGGCAGGTACCTAACTCATTTTCCCAAGAAATGCCTTGTCACCTAAGGAGACAGGTTCCTGTTTGTGGATTGCTAAGAAGACATAGGCACCATCCTATACGCCCTACTTAGGGCTCTATCGCCAAGAGAGACCAAGGTTAGCCCACATCCACCATTGGCATCTCCCATGGCTTAGGCCGTGAGTTGCTAAAGGTATGGTGCAAGCTTTTGTGAATTGCATTTTGAAGCAGCTGTCTCTTCCCCTTCCCTTTTATCCGGACCCTAAATGCTTAAGGCGGACCTGTTGCTCACTGACATTCCTGTTATTCTTTTAGGCACCTAAAGGAAAGATGCAGCAATGCCAAAGTGCTTTTGGGGATCTGGGCCAAGATTTTTTGTGGAGAGTTTTTATAATTCTCTTTTGAAATACCAAGCTCACTGTTAAAAGAAAGTAGGAAACAGAACAGTGCCATCAGTCTCTAGAGATGATACAGTTTGAGGAAAGCATGTCTGTCAGTGTTGTCTTCATTTCAGAATCTGGGATTGCTTTAATTAGAAGCGGGCTGGTCATAGAGTGCAAGGTCTGGCTCAATCATTACTAGTCTGTCTGGTTATAAGATAATAGAGACAGAGACACTTACTTCATGTTTGTACAGTGCCTCGAACAAAGATACCCTGATCTTAGCTGGGGCCTCTAAGTGCTATTATTATACAAACAGTTCCAACCCTTAATCAATACTCTACTGTAGCAGTTTGTGTAAAAAGGACTTTTCCATAAACATCAATCTTATTACCCAGAACTTTGCCAGGAAGAGGTTAGAGATCCTTCCTCAGTAAACTAACTAGGTTCAGTTGGTTCTTTTGTTGAACTGCCTGACTTACAGTAGGAAAGCTTTTCACTTTAATCAACTCTGCAAATATCAGTGGTCTTTTAAATTAGTGTTAATTAAACAGTAGTTCAAACACTCCATCTTTGCAGGGCAGAGCTTTTGAAATCTACAAGTGTTCTCAGCACTGCCCCTGTAACTCACGCCAACACACACACAGATGACCGATCAGATAGTTTAGAATCATTTAATAAAGAGACTTTCGTCTGACCTGAATCCCCTGAGCCAGTATTGTTTCCATGACAGCAACCACAAGCCTGCTATAGTTGGAATACTTCTAAATTCATCTGCAAAGAACTTAAAAGACGAAGGTTTGCTTTTGAAGCAGCAGATTTCATCTTCTAACCAGGTTTAAAAGCCTGGAGCACATTTGTAATAAGACAGAAGTGCAAAGACTTGAAAAGATATTTTAAAATTCCTTAATTTTGTAATAAATTAGCTAGTGTGCATGGGTACCACTGCCCTCTGCTGGACAGAAACACTTATGGTCCTCGTGATTCAGAATTAAGGAGTCTTGTGGCACTTTTAAACACCACCCTATACCGAAAACCTACTGATCACTATAGTTACCTACATCCCTCAAACTTTCATCCCAGACATACCACATGATCCACTGTCTATAGTGAAGCCCTAAGATATAACTGCATTTGCTCCGATCCTTCGGACAGAGACAGACACCTTCAGGCTCTCTATCAAGCATTCCTAAAACTACAGTACCTACCCGTGGAAGTAAAGAAACAGATTGACAGAGCTAGACGGGTACCCAGAAGTCAACTACTACAGGAGAAGCCCAAGAAAAAAAAAACCCAACAGAACACCACTGGTCAGCACCTACAACCCAAGTCAGACCTCTACAGCACATCATCACGGATCTACAACCCATACTACACGATGATCCCTCACTCTCTCAAGCCTTAGGAGACACCTCTCCTTGCTTACAGACAGCCCCTCAACCTTAAACACATAGTCACCAGCAATTACAGACCAAAATAGAAACACTAAAGCAGGAACATATCCCTGCAACAGACCACGCTGCCAACTTTGCCCTCATATTTACACTGAAGACACCATCACAGGACCTAATCAGGCCACCTACACCATCAAGGGCTTGTTCACCTGCTCATCCACCAATGTGATTTATGCCATCATGTGCCAGAAATGCCCCTCTGCCTTATATATTGGACAATCAGGACAGTCTCCACGCAAAAGAATAAACGGACATGTCTGACATCAGAAATTAGAACATTCAAAAACCAAATAGGGGAACACTTCGGGTCTTCCTGCTTACTCCATTGATGACTTAATAGCGGTGCTCAAACAAACGAATAACAAATCACAGCTTCAAAGAGAAATTGCAGAATTGGAATTTATATGTAAAGTTGACTCCATTGCCTCAGGGTTAAACAGGGACTGTGGATTTTTTTCTCATTACAACAGGTGATTTGACCTCACCTTCCTCTATATACTGTTCCCCAGTGTTTGAATCCCAACATGTATTTTGATTTGCTGTTACAGCCTGACCTGATCCTCTGTCAGACATTTCCCTGCATTTGATTTCCTCCCATTTTGTAAGTTCCCCATCTTCAAAGCATCTGACAAAGTGGGATTTTCTCCCATTGAAAGCTCAGGCGATAAATAAATGTGTTAGTCTTTAAAAGTGCCACAGGACTCCTTGTTTGTTTTGCGGACCTGGACTAACACAGCTACCCCTTTGGAAATGATTCAGATTTATGACAGGACAGCGAACAAAGATTCTTTTAGCTTAAGCGGTCTGATGCAGAGGAATCTCAGTTCTATCCCAGAATTCAGCAATATGTCAATCACTAAATCCAATTTTGCTATAGGTTTGTTATAATCTTTACCAATAATCTCCAGAGGTCATTAAATTTGCATTCCAAGAGTTGGGTGGTCTAGTTACTAGGGGGAAAGCCTCAAAATATCTTACATTTAATCAATTATGTTATGCAACCAGCACTATCTAAATTCACATGGGTGACAACAGGAAGTGAGGGAATAAATTACATCAAACATTTCCAAATTTAAAATCAGTTAATGTCCTGAATGGATTGTGAGTTGCTCAGATTTATTTTCTCATTACTATTTTAATGATGGAATGATTCTCTGAAGATATAGAGAAATCAGTTAGCTAAATTTTGGGATCTCTGAAATTCAGAAGTTGCCTCAAAAAATAGAAAACATTTTAATTTTCCAGTTTTCAGATAAGATTAACCTGTCTCTAATATACGAGCCGTGCTGTCTAACTCCTGTTGGTCACTGACTTCAGTACAAGCTCAATATTACGTCACCAGAAAAGCGTCACTTGCAATTTTTTTTCTAGTGTCTGACGAAGTGGGACTTCACCCACGAAGGGTCACGCAAAAAATAAAATTGTTAAGCTTTAAAAGTGCCACAGGACTCCTTGCTTGTTTGCATTTTATGAGTGGCTTTTCTCACAAAATTGACCAAGTTGTTGTTTTTTTTGGGTTGACGATTCCTAGGATTGAAGTTCGGGATACATTTCACCATCGGCACAAAATTATTCCAGACTATGAAAGTCTTCAACTCACTATAAACAGCAAACTGCCTATATGAGAGGAGCAAAATCAGTACTACTTGCAGGTTTGTGAAGCTGAATAGTCCACTGTTCAATTGTCTACAATTCTATTCTCCAGCCTTCTCTGAAACGAGCAATCCAGACTGAACAAGAAAGATGGAGAGACGTTACTGTAATGCCAATGTATTTGTTTTAGTGGCATTAAAGCCAAGAACTTCTTGTAAATGAGTGAGATTGCCAGAAATCTTAATGGTAAAAAGGGAGCGAGGCTCCTGTAAGCCCCTAAACCCAGCATGTGGCTCCAGTGACCCATTTTATACACCCCAGCAGACACCACATGAACAGAAGCATCTCCCTATCCCCAAGTGGAAGGTGGGTGGCCTGGGCCCAGGATGCCAATGGCCAAGGCCACCCCTGCTTTCTGGAGGGAACAAGCAAGCAACGTTCTACTCTCAGGCCAGATGACAGAGCCAGAGTGCCCTTTCCTCTGCACCTAATCTCCCCCCAGCCTAGTAAGCCAGCCCCACTCTGGAAAAAGCACAGCCTTTTGCTGACAGCTAATGTTGCTAGTCCAGTAGCTAAAACAGCAACAGTCTGGGCCCCAGGAGGATTCAAACCTGCTGATGCTACAGAGTGAGAAGGTTGTTATTGTAAATATAATTTCTCCCCCCTTTCTCAGCCTGATTCAGAAGACAGAGACAGGAGAAGCCATTGTGCTGTTCCAAGGCTGTGCTTCATTTTAGAGTAATGGTTTAGCCATCACTATTGCTATGAATAGGACAGCACATCCTAGGCATTTGCAGCAGAACATGGAGTCCCATTTTCTACGGACCGTGGCCTCATGGGCAAACTTGCAACTCTGACTAAGACTAAGGAAGTGCCCTTTCTAGACAGGAAGAGGTGGAATTTAGGACTGGGCACAAAATCTGACTTAATATTTGTCCAAGAAACAACCCACTTTTGTCAAAACCAGAATGTCAGTCAGTCTAGGGTGGACTCTGGTGGGGAAAGCGCAGAACCCTGGCTTTTATATTAAAATGGTCAATGTTTTGACAATGTAGCTTTGAGAAAAATTTCCAAAGGTTTTTGCTTTTGTTGTGCAGAATTTTGTGCAAATCACATCCGTCAGTGTCTGGCTAGTTCTGGTGGAATTCTGCATCCAGGTAAGAGTCTGAGGCCATGTACACACTACAGACTTGTCCCGCAATAAGAGTTATAATGCTTGCTTGTCCCGCAATAACACTTTACTGCATCCACACAGCACTCCTTCTAGCGAAAGGAGCGTTCACACACTCCTTTGAATTTTCGCTAGAAGCAGCAGTGCATGGTGGGTACCTATCCCACCATGCATTGCCCTGCCAGCCGAAAGGCTGGCAGTGGTCCTGGCTTGAGCCCTAGTCCTGTGGCTGGGGCTCAGATGGACTGGGGCTCAGCCGCTGCCAGCCAAGCAGCAGCTGAGCCCCGGCTCAGCCGCGCCCGGCTGCAGCAGCTGAGCCTGGGCTGTAGGGTCTCCGGCTCCCAGGCAGCCGAGTCAGGCACAGTGGGTCTCCAGCCACCGGGCAGCTGAGCCCCACTGGGGGGTCTTAAGACCCCTGCCGGGGCCACGGCTGCAGTGGGGCGCCAGCTGCTGGCCACCTGAGCTCCACCAGAGACCGGTGAGTGGAGGGGCTTGACTGTCGGCAGCCGGCAGAGCCCCTCCACCCAACCGGGCTCCAGCGGAGCTTAGCTAAGCAGCAGCTGGAGCCCTGCTGCAGCCAGGGTGGGGCTTTCCAGCTGTCCGGTAGGGCCTGATCCGTAGCAGGGCTCGGCTGCCGCCAGCCAGCTGAGCCCCACTGGAGCCCCCTGGTGGGTGGCCAGGAACAGGGCTCCGCTGGCTGGTGGTAGCTGAGCCCCGCCACCAATGTTCCCTCTAAGGTTTGGCGGCTTGTGTGCAAAATTTTCAAGCCGTGTGCAAAACTTTTTCTGAATAAAATTTTTGTGTAAACTCACACAACCGAAATTATAGGCATTAATTGAAGTTAAAGTAATTATAAATGGATTTAAAAAAGGAAGAGGAAGGGAGAGAAAAAGAGAGAAGGAAGGAAGAGGAAGGGAGAGAAAAAGAGAAGGAAGGAAGAGAAAGGGAGAGAAAAAGAAAAAAAGAGAGAAGGAAGGGAGAAGCCAGCCAAGGCCGCCGGCGGGGGAGGACCCTACCGCGGCCCTGGGAAGCATACCCCAGCCCCGGAGGCTGATCCCGGCCTGGTGCTGGGAGGCCGAGGCCGTGGATTAGCCCGGCCCTGGGAAGGAGGCGGACGGCGGGTGGGAGCCCGGCAGCCCGCCGCTGCCGCAGCCACCCCTCTGGCCCGGCCGCGTGGGGCAGGCAGGCAGGCCCGCGCTCCGGACCCTAGCCTGAGCCTGCCTGTCCCGCCCTGGGGGCGGGGAGGGCCAGCCCAGAGGCCGGGTGCAGGCCGGGCGTGCCGCGGCAAAGCGGCTGCCCCGGGGGTTGGACGGAGCAGCAGGGGGCTGCCGGGCTGCGCGGGGGTCCCTGACTGCTGCACGGGGGGTGCGACGGCCGCTGTGCGGCCGCGCACCCGCGCAGCTTAGAGGGAACACTGCCCGCCACCCACCAGGCTCCAGCGAGGCTCAGCTGACCGGCAGCAGGTGAGCCTCTGTGGCAGCTGAGCCCTGCTCAGCCTGGTCAGTGGCGGGGCTCAGCTAGAGCAGTGAAATTGACATGTTTGACAGATCCAACGTCCCAGAGTTGCCTGGATTGGCGCTCTGGGACATTTCCGGAGGCTGTCAAAAACGCAGCAAGTGTCCACACAGGCTGTACCATGAAACTGTCAAAGAAAAATGCAAATCTCTTAAGTGTAATTAGCAAGCCTTTACTTAGATCTGTATATGGGAGCGTTCATGGGGAGAGAACAAAGGAAATCTCCAACCTGTGACGTAGCAACAACTTCTCTTACAGACTTTAGTTCATGTTACAGGAATCAAATACGGTTTCTGATAGGTTAGAAAGGCATTCCTCCCAGATGCACATTACTCCGCTTTGGTAAAAACATTTTGAGGTCAGTGTGATTTAGACACACAGACAGAGATGAGGAAAACAATACAAAGCCAGAAACAGCCAGAACTCAAGGCCGAGAAAGAGACAGACAGCAAAATTCTTTATCAGTGCCCCCCCGCTGTAGCCTTTGACAATCTCCCCCATTTGAGACTTTACAAGTCTCACTACTTCAAAAACTCTATATTCGTAACATTTTGGATCTTTTAATGTTTTAGAGATTCTTGCTGGATTGGTTACTCCGGCCGCACGGTTGCTTCTTCTTGACTGGACACCTCCTTCAGTGGAGGTGTGGTTTCCTTACACTGCAGCGCATGAACCCAGGTCGCCCTGCCTTTGGGGCTCCAGGGTGTTTTTCCTCTGATACCACTTCAGATATTCACCTGCAAAGATATTCTGCAGAAACTTTTAGTTAAATCTAAACAATACACAGTTTAGTTAAATCAGTGAAAAACTCAGTGAAGTTTTTCAGGGTCTTCCTGAATATTGGGAAACCCAGCCACCAGATTTTTAAGGTCTGTGGGGCTCCACGGGACATGGACCAACTCCATACCAGTATGTCCCGGTACCAATCGTAAAGGTGCCTGTATAATCTCCTGCTTAACTTCCTGCTTTTGTCCCCGGAGAGGATGCTTAGGCTGGAAATAAGATGACAGTCCCTCCTCTAAACGTTGTGCTTCAGTGTGCCATTGGTGAGCTTGGTTGCTTGTCTCTCCTGCTATCTGGTCTAACTGCTCTGGAGCTTTCTCCTCCTTCTGAATTACAGAATCAGCCTCCAGCATGGACTGAGCACCAGCACTACATGGATGTAACCTTCATTGCTCAAGTGGGGGTGCAGAAGCAGCAGGACGAGGCACCGGAAGTGGTGGAGGGGATGGGAAAGGGCACCCTGCATCTAGCACATCTGGTCTAGCTCTCCCCCCCCCCCCTCCTCAATCTGCTTCCCTTCTGGCTGTGTGACAGGCAGATGTGGATAGAGACCCTGTACTTTCCTGTTGGTAGCTTTCTCTAGCTGACCCTGCAGTTTTACATCATCTTTTAATTGAGACACATTTCCTTTCCAACTCTTTACTAGGGATTCCCTATCCCTCTTGACTGATTCATCATACCACAAAAAATACAATTGCCAGTGTTTCTGTGGGTTTCCAACGGTCCCCTTAAATGTAACATTTTTTACTTGTCAAAACTACCTTCTAAGGGGAATTGCAGCACTGGGTTGTCCTTTGTATACTGGTTCCATTTAGGTAAAAGGATACAAGTTTCAGATCCATAAATGAACAAACATAAAATAACCTGGGGTGCCCACGGTGGGAACAGCAACCTTCGTCTCACCTGCCGTCATTGTTCCCCGTTCCCCTTCAAACAACAAGCAGACCCAGGCTGCACAACACGCAATGCCCACTGGGGCACGGACTCACAGAGCACTCCCCTTGCGTTCAGGACACCACCGGTCACAGCCTTGAAGCTCGCAGCAGGTCTGGGGTGGCTGGAATACTCTGTCGCCAGCCTTGGTCAGTGGTGGGGTTTACAATTGGATTAGCAATCACAGCATGCTCTCAGTCACTCTGGCACTTCCCCCTCATTTCACAGAGTCCAAGGACTAAACAGAAAACTCTTAGGTACCTTACAAAGGAGCCCAACGCATCCTACATCCAAAGCCCAAGGAATCCGGTCCTGGTCTTGGAAATCACACTTAGACAAATATGTCCAGCATTCCAGGGTCTCCAGAGTCCACCGCCTCCCCCCTCGTCTGCTCACCCGGCTGTCCGTCTGCGATCAACGGCCGCAAGTGAAGGTGCCTTCCCGGACACCAGCGTGGAGGCGAGGGAGGGAGAAGAGCAGCAGGCATAGGTGAGCTGGATCTGAGAATCAGGGCATCATAAAACTGTCAAAGAAAAATGCAAATCTCTTAAGTGTGATTAGCAAGCCTTTATTTAGATCTGTATACAGGAGCGCTCACGGGGAGAGAACAAAGGAAATCTCCAACCTGTGACGTAGCAACAACTTCTCTTATAGACTTTAGTTCATGTTACAGGAATCAAATACAGTTTCTGATAGGTTAGAAAGGCATTCCTCCCAGATGCACATTGCTCCGCCCTGGTAAAAACATTTCAAGGTCAGAGTGACTTAGACACACAGATAGAGATGAGAAAAACAATACAAAGCCAGAAACAGCCAGAACTCAAGGCTGAGAGACAGACAGCAAAATTCTTTATCAGTGCCCCCCCCCCCCGCTGTAGCCTTTGACACAACTGTTCCGTGGTAAGCCTTACCACCCTCGTTTGGGTGGTTTACATGTTGCGTGGCAAGAGGGCTGTTGCTGTGCATCAAGCAGCTTTCCTGTATGGACGCTTTGATTGTTATCGCGCGGTAAGGAGCCTTACTGCGCGATTACTTTGTAGTGTGTACAAGGCCTGAATGAAGTCAACAGTCTAAGGAGGCGTGATGCAAACATCAAAGCTAAATGTTTTGAAACCACTACCATCTGCCCAGCCTGAAACAGTGCATTTGTTTTAATTAGGACAGATCACATAGTGAAGTGTGGCATCTTTATTTCTTTTAGATGAAGTAAACCTGTGGGATTTGGACAGTTGTGCACTTATGTCTGTCTTTACACCTGACAGCAAGATCTCCTGCTCAACAGTAGCACTGGACAGGAAGACTATTCTGATGGGCACGGGTGACAGCCCTGCTCTTATCACCTTGAAAACATCAAGTGCTAAAGGCACTATCGATCCTACTGAAAGACTTGTTTAGAGGAGAATCTACCAGCAGTAAGGAAGAACATGAGGAGAGCTAGAGAATGTAGAACAATGAAAGAATCCAGAGATATTAGATACTTCAGATATACTAAAATGTTCAATTATCTGCAGCCACAGAGGGTAATATCCTGCTTCTGCTAAGATCAGTGGAGCCAAGCTTTCACCCAATTTGTCTTTACTTTTGCGACTAGTAATGCCAACCTTTACAAACCACATCTATTTAATGACGACAGGTCGCTGCTGCCCATTCCACGCTGCACATAATTAAAAACCAGTCAGTGGAAGTGGTAATTATACCAGGGATGTATCTGGCTCCCATGTTTCAGCAGTTTCATGTATTCTTGGGGAAAAAAAAAAAAAAAAAAACAGCATTAGTCGCACATATCTCAACCCATTAGCTCTTAGACATGTAAAGATCTGAAATAAAGAACTACTTCCGTAAATGTGGCAGAGGCCCACTACTGTGTTAGCAACATTCATCAGGTCTGACATACTCAGTGCACCTCAGACCTATGCTGTCTGTCAAGGTGTTTACCGAAAACATAAGATGTAATGGAAAACTAAGCTTACTGATCATTAATATGTTTGTATGATGACTGTACAGTTAACCTGCAAAGCATTACATCGATATGCTGGAAATGAGACTAAAATATGTCATGTCAGGAACATTGATAAAACAGGTTTTTCAGACAAAGGGGCAAACACCACAAGCCATGTGCAGTCCAAAGATAGTGGGCTATTCATTTATATTTGAGGCTGTAAGAATAGCCTTTGTTTTGTAAAAAAAAAACCAAACAAACCACAAATCAGCATGGCATCAACACCCCGCAGGGAAAAGGAACTTTATTTGAGGATACTTCAGAAGAATTTCAAAAGTTTACTGCACTATAAAGAGAGTGAACCCATTATCCTTCACCTGAAGAGTCAAAGCAAGCAAGCACTTTGAGCTCCATGTGTTATCTCTTGGCTGCAGGAAGACTAAAATGGGTGAGAAAGCCTTCCTTGACTGAAAGACACCAGTTAATTGAGTTTTAGTCTTAAGTATACCCTTATTTGTGGTAATAGCTATTTCCATCTTTATTCCTTATATTTGGTATCCCTTAAACCTGTCTTGTTAATAAACCTGTTTAATTTGACCATAATCCAACTCAGTGCTTTGATTGAAGTGGAAGGGTTGTCAATTCCCGCTAAGTTACCATGTGCTCTTTTTTAAAAGCAGAAAACTTGATAAGGTTTTGTCAATGTTATAATAAGAGGGGCTGAACAGTGCAGAGAGAAGTCAGGGCTGGAAAGATGGTCAAGGTCCTCCTGCAAAGAGTAACTGCAGGGAAACTGCAGATTCTAACGTGCAGTGTTTTCTGTAAAGCAGCACGTCACAGCAGGTATTGAGTGGTGCCTTGTACCCTAAAACCCATAAGAAATCCTTGGATATTCATTAAGGACCAGAATATTGGTAAAAAAAATCCAGAGCCACCACCTTACTCCACACACTCTCCGTAAGCCACAGCACTTACTAGTACCACACTTCTAACTGGTTCACCATCCACATGTGCCCGGTAATCTGATCCATCATCAGTAAAGTAGAAGTCACACACTAAGGAACTCATTTAAGATAATTCTGATACAAGCAGGAGTTCTATAAGCAAGTACACTTATGTACATATCAAGTTTGAGCATGTATGAAATATGGGCACTGCCACGAACACACAAATGGCAGCTATGTTGCAAAAACTGGGAGATGAAAGCAAAATCCAGTGAGCAAAGACAGCACACGGGAGTAAACTTTACCAGACGAAAATCAGTAATTGTACATCACTAGGAAAGATTTGTCTATCCAGATGCAGTACAAAGATCCATCCCTGCCTCAGAAAAATAGCACGTAAGATTTACCTGTTCGGGTTCCATCAAGCCCAGAACAAAACCTAGGAATTATTGCAGACAACCATGAGACACGAACAGTGCAGGCAGCTGAATAGTATACTTAGCAAGTCTGACTTCAATGCCACTTGGTGTGACCATGATACTAAAATACCAAAAGAATATATTTTTAGATGCTAAATAATTCTAGTGTTCTGTCGGAAGGCTGGTTGACTGTGGTTAGATTATCAGTTTTAATTGCCAGGTTGCCTGCAGTTTGGAATAGATACACTTCTGTTACAGAAAACAAACCATGTATTTAGGTCTCCTCAGGGGCATCGAGATTCATCTCCAATAGAGCTGCTGTCAAGCATCTTTAGGTCCTTATTTAAAAAAAAAGTTGTTAGACTTGCCAGTCAACCACTCTCACTGATCTGACACCCACTTCTTTATTACAGACAAGACAACAGTTCATAGTACAAGTTACTGTTAAAACTACAAAATGATTGACACTTAGCCAAAATTTAATTGTGATGCAAGCCCTCTGCCTCCTCCGCACACACATACTTTGGCTCATTCTAAAAAGATCAGAGGGGCTGTGCTGAAGGAGAGCAGCACGCAGGTTTCCATGCATGTCAGTCATTGTTATGGACCAGGTCACTGTGTTCTGAAAATAAGTGCATTTATTTAGTGTCTTTGTTACAGAAAATGTCACTGTCTAGAGTTTGGACAGGTTGCTTTTTCTTTGGCAAAAAAAAAAAAAAAAGACTAAATATTAGAAAGATCCAGAGATCTTAAGCTAAAAATGCTGCTCTTGTGTAAGACCCTCCATGTGGGGGAAGCAATGCCCTGCTCTGCTGAAAGGATTAGGGTCAAAGGGCTGGTCTACACTGAGAGCGCAGGTCAATCTAAGGAAACTTAGGTCGACCTTGTACAGCCCATGTCTCCACTGACGGGTCTCTACATTTGAACTAAGTGCCCCTGTAATTTGACCTTGTAACACCACCCCTGCAAGTGGCGTAGAGCTTTGGTTGAATTCAGGAGTTTGAATGAAGTTGAGTATAGCCAGAGATTGGTGGAGAGCTGTCTTGTCAATTTCACTGCTCTAAACTAGTGAGACCAACTAGTAAAAGGAAAAGAAAATAGGACCCTGGTGGTAGGGGGCTGCCACCACTCTGGGGCTTGGCTGGATCGGTGCAGGGTTCAGCTGGGTCACAGGTAGGGGGTGAAGTGGGGGAGAAGCAGCAGCCACTGGTGCTTGCCTGTCCTGGGCTGGGGAAAGAAGGGGGCAGCTGCCCGGGGCAAATCCTGGAATGACTGCATCTGCGCTGCCACCCAGGTGAGCCCAAGAGGGGAGGACAGCAGGGAGCCTGTGGGCTCCCAGCAGGTAGCTGAGAGATTACTCTCTCAGCTCCCGCACACTGCCCCTTAGGTCAATGGAAGTGGTCCTGGTGAGGACACACTCCCCCACCCAACAGTGGCAGTGTGGACATCAGCACAGTAGTGGCTGAGTGGTGACGTAAGATGTTGACACTTGTGCAGTGTAGACATAGCCACAGCGTTTGTATGGGAAATCCTCCTCATGCCAATCTAGTGCAATAAGCTGGGTGGAGCTGCACTACAGTAGAAGACCCAGCTCATAAAGATGGTTCCCATCCCATCACCACATTTTGCCTAGAGCTCCCTGCTCATTTTATGTGACCTGACTTAGGGTATTCGTGTTCAAACAAAAAATTCTCACTGATACTTCTCAAAAGCATCAGCACATGCATATGCCCTGTGAAGAGCAACTGAAGCATCTAAATTAGCCGCACATGATGTTAGACTATCTTAAATACAGCTTTAATCATTTTGCCTTGTTACTCTTAGCTCACTTATGGATAAAGGCTGTCTTCCAAACCCAAATAAAATCAGATGCTGCACTTCTACCTCAGGTGACAATGGTAGAATTGAAGATGCACCTTGCAGCTTCAGGCCCAGGTTTCCCTTGAACATTTCTAGTGACAATTTAAAGAGAGTAAGAGGTAGGAAGGTTAATTTTAGAACAGTCTGTAATTATGGCACTGCCACACCATGAGTAATTCCTGTTTCTAAAGATATCTAAGCACAGGTATGTCCAGAATACCCTGTTCCCTGCAGCAATTAGCTAAAGGGAATTCTTCCAGGGCCAATGTCCTTGACTTCAGTGGACTAATCTATTTCATAGCCACTAGAGCTGACTGGCTTGGAAGGCTGTGAAGTAAAAAGGGTGGGGTACCCCAATTCTGCAGTAGTCACGGTGATATCCATTTGAAAATAATCAAATGGGTTACCTTCTAGAAAAACCTAAGAAACACTAGGAAACAGGAAGGCTATTAGACAATAAAGACTTCAAGGTTATATGTGAACCATTTAGTAAGGAGACAAGGCTTCCAATATTGGCTATTCTGTACAGGAGGCAAGATACAATACTGCACAGGGATGGAGCCAATTTCCCCAGGTCTTCAGGCACAAGAATTTCCATTAGCTGAGCAGTAAAGCTACAATTTCATAAACCATACCCCTTTTTGAGCATTACTAGCCAAAGCATGAAAACAGATACTGGATCAAGGTAGCATCTTGGTTAACTGTTCATTTCAGACCACTGAATGGGGAAGCTGCACATTATCTGTAATAACTTGGGGGCAAACAGATGCGATATTGAAATAGCTAAATGCTTTCCCACCTATACTATATGCTTAGCATTAAACTTTTCAAAATAAAAGTTTAACAATCTGCTGTTATCAAATAAATATCCAGATGGCAAGACTTCCCCCTTTCAGAATAAAAAAATAAGACTGTTTTCATTAAGCTATGCACAATATCACAGCACATTTTATAGATCCAGCAACTGTATTTGAAAATCTTGAATACATACTGACCCATGGACTAAGACAGGAGGCCTGAGGAGAAGTACGTGGGCCATCACTCCCATTTAGTTTATGACAAAGCTTGTGAGAAGTGGCAATCTGCAACCATAACCCTGATAATCCCAATGCAATGCAAGAGAAGGGCATTTCCTTACCAATAAAAGGAGAAGCGAGAGACAGGTACTTACCAGCTGGGAAAGGCAACAGTGAACAGCTTACAACTGGCAGCATAAGGCTGTTCCTGGCTCTGCCTAATTTAGAAGACAATCTTGGACCAGAGAAGAGCAGTAGGGACCAAGAAGTCACCATGGAAGTAGACTAAGTTGGCTACCAGAGAAGTGGCTTCATGGATATTGTGAATACCAGACCCGTTATCGTGCACATAACTACTGTTGGCCCTTTCTTATTCGTCCACAATTTACAGACCAACCGTGAGTTTATCTTTTCCATGAGCTGCACCCTGCACACCTTCCTGCCTGCAAAAGACCAGCTCTTTGCACCTCCATGCACCCCAGCCTCCCTTAAGAACAAAGCTAGTTCGTCTATTTTTAAACCACAATGTCTTTATCCATATTCGATGCTAAGTGGTGTTTAAAAATCTTGCTTACTGACATGTTTTAAAGCATCACTCCCACAACCTACTCTAGAAAAGCTCTTGAAGGTTTCCTACAGATACCATTGTATTTGTTACATACAGTTGCTGGTCACATTGTCAAGCTTTTCATGTTTCCGGGGGGCTAGAAGCCTTTTATTAAAAAAGAAAAGCTTCCAATCTCTCACTCAGATACCTTGAAGCGGAAGCCACAGACATACACCTATCCCTTACTCCAGGTCTGTCCATGGATGTATTTTAACCCAGCTAAGGTGGAGGTCAAGTTTGAAGAGCCCAGCAAAAGCATGTGCAATCATATTTTGTGTATCTACATAATCTTTGAGCAACATCTAAGGAGGAGAGTCAATATGCTCCTCCCAGCACTATTTCAAAGACTTATAGAGGAAGTAGCAAGACATAGTACAGTGGTGATTGTGGAGCATAGAAGTATCAGAGAAGTGATTCTAGAATTACTCCTGGAGGAATTTTGCACCAAAAAATTAAATTCTGTGCACAATATTTTAAAATTCTGCATTTTTATTTGTCAAAACCACACAATATAATCACACCTAGGGCGGACAGTGGGATCCCCATTTGCCAGGGGCCGACAGCGAGGGTGCTGGAGGGAGCAGGCAGAGAGAATTACAAATTCTGTAGGGAACATTAATTCTGCATTGCGCAGTGGCACAGAATTCCAACAGGAGTATTAAATGGAGTACAAGAAAAGAGCCTTACCACAGACCAGCACTCCTGTACTTAAAAAGTCAAGACCAAAAGAAAGTCCATTAGGATGCTTGCAAAAAATCCTTCCAGTAAAGACACACACAGTAAATATACATAAGACCATCATGTTGAAGACTACCATAATTCCAACCTATCCAGAAACTCACTCCCAAATGTAAAGTCTCCAAGGCAACGTTTAATATTGACATAAAACGTGTAAGTTAGTGGCATCTTCTCCTTTGAAATAATACATTCACCATACAAAAGCCACTGAAGCAACAGGTTGCTTTTAGCCTGGAAGACTATTTTACAATTAACAGTTGAATTCTTGAGCTCTGGCTCCAGATGTTATACGATAGCACAGAATCTGAAAACTTGAGGCATGGGCTGTAGAACAGATTCAGTTCACAACAAATAAAGGTTCTGGTAACCATCTGAGCTTGTAAAACAGTGCTAGAGGGGTTAAATAATATTCCTGCAAGACAGCTAGTCTTTCAGTGATTCCCCACCACCATTATTTCAGGATTTACTTTTAAATGCTAAACAGGGAGTTTAAATGAAACAAAAACCAAAGTAACTACCACACTACTTGTAATTCCATCTGTGCCATTCTGAGGCCACCCTGTTTCAATTATTTGGTTATTCAGTGCAGAAAGTTAAAGATCACAAAAAGTATAAGCTTTTAATACTCCATTAATACTATAGATTAAAAAATATTGCATAGTCTTATGCATTTTTCCTAAAACATTGTTCTCTGTAAATTAAACAATTTTCATATAAAAGACAACCCTTTAAAACAACATTTATATCATTCACTACCTCGATCTTCTATCTTTTTTTGATTTGTCAGTACATTTGTCCATAGTTTTCTCATTATCTCCTCTGCACTTGGGGCAATACCATTTCCCCTTTGGTTTATAGGTGAGTCCAACACACGAAAAGTGAAACCACTCGATGGGACATTGTTCATTGTCACAGCCTATCATTTCTCCATAGGACACCTGGTTACATAAGCAATAAGTTGGTTCATTGGGATCTATTGCAAATTCTACAGGTGAAGCTTCCCTTTCTTGTTTGGCCTTGGAGCGTTTCTTTTTCTTAGTGGATTTGGATCTCTTTTCTTTAGGTGGCTGGTCATCGCAGTCTTCAATCCCATTTGTTATGTGGCACAGATCACGACTTTCACTGGTCCGCTGGCGACGCGGTCTACGGGAAGATCTTTCTGGTTGGCAGGATTCCACTTTTGCCTTTTCTAGAGGCTTTTCATTGTCTGACAGATCTTGGCAACACCGAGAGTGGGTCTCCATTTGCCGGGCCCTATTCTCTACCAGTTCGAGCATCTGAGTAACTATCTGAATTTTCTCATCTCCAAGTTCTTGGCTGTTGATGAGTGCTCGCTGAAGATGCTGTTGTAACCGTTTCTTCTGACAGGGATCACTTTCTGTCTTATATTTCTCATAGACATCATCAATTTCTTTTAATGCTTCTACAGAAGAAAAGATAAATAAGCACAACAGTTTTTAGTTGGAAGGAGGAAGACTTATGCTTCACAAAGTGGAACATCAAAAAAATTTAGGTAAATTTCTTCCAGGAAGTAGTTCAGTCTAACATACTATGATATACTTCATTTAGCAGAAAACTTGACCTATAGCATAGGTCCTGGGAAAAAATTCAACATTTAATGCTACTATAAGACACTTCCTTAGATAAAGAACTCTAATGATCAACAGTCTGCTGCAACGGACAACTAGCAAGGTATCCTTGCTACATGCTAGATTGCATAGTTTAAGAGTCCAGGAATCTGGCTCAATCACAAGCCAGGAAGTTGGAGTTAGCAGTTCCTTAGCTCATCCAGGGCTAAAGACAGTAGAAGGGGGAAATTTTTGTAATGATTAAATCAGGATTTACTACTCTGCCAAAGACTAGTTAAATAGGCTTTAGATCTCAATGTATCCTTATATATGACTAATGTGAGTTCAAAGGGCACTGAGGCAGTGTTTGAAATGCACAGTAGTTCTCCAATTCAGGTTCTCAACCTTTTTTCTTTTGTGACATGGTTGGCAGTGGAAGCCAATGGTGGCGACAGTAGCCTCCCTGCCCCTTGAAAAAAATCCACACCCGCTGGTGCTTTTTGTGGCAGCACAAAACAGTAGCACCTTTGAGCGCCCCCCCCCCCCCCAAAAAAAAAAACCACCAGGAGTTTAGGCAGCAGCTGTTTACCCCGCTCCCCACCAGCTCTTGCTGCTGCAGAGGTTTCCGCAGAAGTGCTGACTCAGAATGGCACCTCAATATAATAAGCTGTTTTTTAAAGTTGTGTCTAGGCCATATGGAGCTAACATGAGCTAAATGGAGAGCAGCAGTGTTGTCTTTGCTAAACCTGCCAACATCTTGAAATAGAACAGGCATTGGTTATTGTAAACTCTGAAAACTAAAGACACTAATTATTTCCCATCTGGCCATTTTAGCAGAAAAAAAGACAACCGAATGCATTTGTCCAACAACCCCAAATAGCCTACCATTCCTTCTCAAGTACCAGAAGTCCAATCTACCCTTACTACCCAACTGCAAAAACCTAAGTCTTCCCTCAATTCTTTGCTGCCCCAGAAATAAATGGAAAAACAGAGAACCAGCATATCAGTTATGGCTTCCTGATTATCCACCCCAGCTCAACACTGGTCTTGGGGCTAAATAAGCTAAATAGCTCAACACTGGTCTTGGGGCTAAATAAGAACTCTGGGGACCATGCTCTCTCTAATTGGGGACAGTCAGAGCACAAGAAACTCCAATCACATTTCTTCCTGCCTCAACAAGTCTTTAATCACAGGAGCTGGCAACATCCATGCCACAATTCCCGCATAGAAGATATCCCCACTGGGGACTTGCAAGCAGTATCTCCGTCCTCATTTCACCCGAATGACAAAGGAAGCAGCATGGGGCAGAGACCGACTGTGGCACCTTGACTCGAGCCCTTCAAATCTGTGGATATCTGCTTTTTATCCACGGACCATGTTCGAGATTTGGATGTGGATACAAATTCTGACCCTTGACTTTTATGAAGTAGGGTGTTCAGCTTTTAGGCTGAAGAGACTGGACTACAGCTTCTTCCTCGTGTGTGTGTGTGTGTGTGTGTGTGTGTGTGTGTGTGTGTGTGTGTGTGTGTGTGTGTGTGTGTGTGTTTTAATGACACTTCTCTAGGATTTCATGTCTGCTGGGTGGAGTAGTGTAGAGGACACAATGTCTCTATAGACTTCAAAGGGATGTTGCCCTCTTAAGTTTAACTTTTAAACAAGTAGGCTATAAGAAGTCATGAAGCTTGGAATAACATTTGTGTGGTCTGTTTATTACAACTGGAACAGTTATTACATCGATTATTCACCTACATCATCTGCAACCCAGGATATGTTTACACTGAAAACAACAGCTGCACAATTGTAGCAATTTATTGTAGACACCACCTATGCAAATGAGAGGGTTTGTCCCATTGGCCCAGCAAGTGGTACAACAGTGAATGGAAGAATTCTTGTGTCAACCTAGTGCTGTCTACACAGGGAGGGGAGGAGGATGGGAGGGCTAGGTTGGTATACCTATTTCTCTTGGGGTACAGGGGTGGATTTTTCACCCCCCCCCCCCCGAGACACAAATCTATACCAACATAAGTTCCTAGTGTAAACCAGCTCCCAGACACTGGAACATCATGCTAGTGTATGAGAATATTGAGTGAAAATAGCTAGCCTTCTGTTTCTCCACTTTTTATTCTCTGAAGGACTTTGCAAGGCCTTCTCTACACTAGAGAAATAAATCGACCTAACAAAGGTGACCTTACCGTCACCGCTGATGTCCACCTAACTCCTTGGTCAGTGGAGTGTTTTCTCACCAGGAGGATTTCTATTGACCTAGTGTGAGAAACTGAGCACCCCACAGGCTCCTGGTGGGCTGTCATTCCCCCCCTATCCTCTCCCCACCAGGAGCTGCCCAGCTTCTCAGCCTCCATATTGGCTCCCTAACAAGGCTCCTAGCAATTTCACAGCTAAGCCTCAAAATTGACAATTGCCCCCCCCCCCACGTGCTGAAACTGACAAGAACGACAGACCCTCAACAGATAAGGGATCCCGTGTCTAAACTGACACTGCATTGCCCTAACTAAGCCGACATAAGCCTTATATCTCTCGCTGAGGTGGGTTTATTTAAAATAAGCTGATTTTTGTTGACAAAACTCTCTAGTGTAGGCCAACCCTAAAATTTCTCACCTCTTCCCCCAATATTCCAGTATCTCACAGCTTTTTACTAACTACCAAGAAGGGTGCAACAGTTTAAGAACCATTGGATTAGTAGTTGCTCAGGTCACAAATGGAAGAAACAAGCAGGATGAGCAGTGAGCACCAGTTTGTTAAACCTGAAAAGCTGAAGTATCTAAGGCAGGGGTCAGCAACCTTTGCCAGACCCCATCCGCCACAGCAGGACCAGCATGGGGGAAGGCCAGGAACCCTACGTGCTGCTGAAAATAGGTGCGCGTGCCAGCTTTGGCACATGTCCGGGGTTGCCACCCCCTGATCTAAGACATTAGGTAACATTCATTAAGAAGTGTTGTACAAGTTAGATTTAACAGTGTTCCTTTAACACAACTTAACTGAAAAGGGGTGAGAGAATACTTTGAAAATGTGGAAGTTTATTCTTCTGACCCAATGAATGTCGATTCTTTAAACAACAAGCCTTTTCTACAAGAAAGCTGTATGACTAACACTACCAGCAGAGCTGAAGTGGCACAACTACCCTAGTGTGTACACCATTATACCAAGTATAAATATGCATATATAGCCAGGGCTCAACAAATGTGCTGTCCAGCTAAGAGCCAGCACAAAAGAAAAGCCATGACTGCTGACAGTTCCAGCCTGAAAAGCACCCTCCCTCCCCGCCGCCCTGCCACCAATTTCGGTGGTGGTGAAGGTACTGGCAGCTTTTATTTTTAGGTGCCAGAGAGCGTTCCCCTTCTAAACACTGCGTCACCTGGCAAAATTCCTGGGCACCCTGATGCCTGGGATTTGTTGAGCCCTGGCTTATTCCCATATGGCAAGGAAAAGATATACTGGCACACTGTACTTTATACCAGTGTAATTGCCTCAATAATGGTACGATAGGAAAAAAAAAAAAATCACACTCCTAACCAACACAGTAGTACTAGTATAAAGACCATGTCCCAATGTTATCATTTAAATGGATAAATAAAGGATTAGACGAAGTCCACACCCCAAAATTAGTATGTCCACTTTATTCCAGTGGTGCATACCTTAGTTACTCCACCCACTTTTATCTACACACAGTTTCTTCAGGGTTAGCCAAATTTAACAGGACTTCAATTATTCAACTCATTTATCGGAGCTCCCATCTATTCAAAATAATGATTTCACCAGACTTTCTACACTTTAATTAGCCTGGGAAAGGTGTGCTTTGTTCACAAGAAGTTACTGTAGCACTTGGTGGTTCAACCCTCTCAAATTTAACAAAATGTTATTTTTGTGGCAAGGGAATACACTAAAATGGACCTGGGAAAAAATCTAACCTAATTTCCTGGAGGACTAGAAGGGAGTGCAAGACATTCAGTCTACTCTTAATAAAGCCAGTTCTGCACAGGAAGCTAATGGAAACATCAAATCTAGTTTACATGGTAGCACTATTCTACTTACCTTCTATATACCACTTGCCTTGGCTCAGAAACTTTGATGGTATTTTATTACCTGACACTGTACCTCAGTTTACAGGTTAAACTCTTTTTCATTAACTAGCATTTCTGTAAGAAGGCCAGAGTTTTTCCTTAAGAGCTTTTTAAACCTGTGTATTGCTGATTTGGAACATAAGCCCCATGTGGCAGCTTTTAAATTCAGTTTTTGCAAAGCAATGTAGAAAAAGGGTACAACCTTTTTGTTTCTTGGAGTCTGAAACAAGGGATAACAACCACCTGTCTCTTTCCCTCTTACCCCAACCTCCTAGACTCCACTCCCACCAACACCATTCACAGATGCCCCTTCTTTATATCAACAACAAGAATAGGAAAACATTCAGAGCACAATATTCAAGATACTGAAATGTTATAGTTAAAAGTGTAAGAAGTATAAAAAAACCCAGGTTTTCAGAGCTATGGTTTTGGTAACTACACCTCAACCACTGCTCATAGCAAGAATAAGATCTTGCTTCATGTCATAAGTTTAAGACCCCTGGAAAGAGATCACTTTAAACTGAAAGTTTGATTATCACGCAAGCCAGGTACTTCACAAAATACAGTCAACCTGTGGAACTTTTTGCCAAAGAATGTTGTGAAGGCCAAGATTATAACAGGTTCAAAAAAAAAAAAAAAAAAGAGCAAGATGAATTCATGGAAGATAGATCCATCAACTGCTATTAGACAGGATGGACAGGGACGCAAAACCATGCTTTGGAGTATCCCTAGCTTCTGTTTGCCAGAAGCTGGGAATGGGTGACAATGGGTGAATCACTTGATGATTACCTGTTCTGTTCAGTTCCAAAGGGGTAGCCGAGGGAGTCTATTGCAGAGAAAGAGTGTCCTGTGGCACTTCTAAAGACTAAGTTCTTCAAAGCGTCTGACAAAGTGAGATTTTCCTCCCATGAAAGCGCATGCGATAAATAAATCCTTTAGCCTTTAAAAGTGCCACAGGACTCTGCTGTCTAGTCTGGGAATAGTTACTGTTCTGGGGTTCAATGTTTTCAAAAAGCAATCAAAAATATAAAAAGCCATAACTAGGTTTGGGGCCAACGATTTCATATTCATGTATGCAATAAGAATACATAGCAGAAAATGGTGCTCATGAACCTCCACGTAAACTTGCAGCGGTTAACAGAAACTGCTAAGCTGTTTGACCTCAACCAGGGGATTCACTGTACCTCAGCAAACATGATAAGTAGTAAACTTTCTGAATTTCGGAAGTTTAAACAAAAGCCTTGTTTCATGCTTCTTTCCAGATTAATCAGAATGATAATACAAAGAACACCTTTTCAATTGCCACACCAGGCCATCACAAGGGAATTAACACAAGTTAACTACCCCCTTTCACCCCAATTGAAAAAGGATGAATTGTTGTTTGTTATAAAACTGGGTAAGCTGTATCCTGTTGTGCTCCAGTCTTTTAGTTGATATCAACTTCCCCTTCCTAGCAGTAAGTTTTTGATGCAATCTGATATCTCTTCAATAACTCCACTGATCAGAGCAATAATTAGAATAAGGGCTTTAGGGCTGGATAGCCTGAGACACAAAAATTTGAGTAAAACAAATAAGGAGTCCTGGGACAGACACTTTTAAAGACTAACAAATTTATTTTTTAGTTTTTAAAAGTGCCCCAGGACCCCTTGTTTGTTTTGTTGAACTAGACTAACATGACTACCCCATTGAGTAGTCTGTCTGGTATGAAAAGTTTCTAATCTATGTTTAATTTACACTTTGGTTGCAGAGAACATTTTTAAATACAGACCAAATTGTTTTGCTATACAAATTGCTTCTAGTATTTAACAAAGGTTGGCTGGATTTAAGTAAGAGACTGTTACTTGTTTGATTATTCATAGTTACCCATTCTTTGAACAAACCTGAACATTTACAGTGATCAGTGTCAAGCATGTGACCTCACAGCCTAGACCAGTGAATGTTAATTGTATTTATATTCAACATAGTTTTATATAGAGACATTTAATCCCATGCCATGTCCGTGACTATTACTTATGATAAACTAATGCCTCAAACTACATACAGAGCAGCAAAAATTACAGCAGTTTTGGGAACTATGATTTAGGAGTCCCAAAGCTTCATTTAAGAAATGATTGCCTGCAACGTGGATGCCTAGATGTCCTGAAAACACAAATAAATTATTTTACAAAGGCAGTTCTGGAGCATTCCACAGTCATAGAGATTCATTTGAATGTAGCTATTCAGTCGTACATTCAAGCCATGCTGTATGTAGCGTGGGGAGGGAGACAGTACAGACTAATAGATTGAATTGGACGTCTTCCACTGACTTACAGAAACAGGTAAACTCCTTAATTTCTCCTCCCATTCCCCCATCTGTAAAACTAACACCTCGGTATCTATCTCGGTAAAGCACTTAGCCATGTCACCTTTCATCCAATAATTTCTAATATACTCCATATGTTGATCATGCTAAATGTGAATTTCCAAGTGGGATGAGGCTAAGGGACAAACGGCCAAGCGACTTCTCCAGGAGCAAATTCACAGTCTAGCGCGCCTCATGCTACCCAGTATAAAACCCCAGACGGCATATTAATTAGGAAGTGAATTTACAATCCAATAAAAACATAAGCAGGATGGGATTCTGGAAAGAACGGCTTCCCGGAATGAAGAGATGGAGCAAAACTATGAAAGGTTCAAACGGACCATTCCGGCTATTTATAAGCCTGTTAGGAGAGATGTATACATACTGCCTGATTGCACTTAGACAACAGTCCCCCCAACACAGTGCCACCCCACCCCATTTTTTCTATTAAGATAAATGTATTATCATTAGTCGCCCTTGCGCGCAACTTTACTGCTCAACTCAACCCCCTGATCCCCCAAGGGGGGGGTCGTACGGCCGCCACCGTAAGTAGCAGACACGGTAACCAGCCGGCGTGCCTGGGAGCAGCGATTGCAGCAGGCTTTCAAGGGGGCGGGCTCCCCGCTCTAGGCCAAGGCCAGGCGGCGCCCGCCCTCACGTCCCGCGGCGGTGGCACCTCCCCGCAGCCCCAAAACCCCGACAGCAGCGCCCTGCCCACGCCACCCTGCCGGGCTGGGGCGGGCCGCGCTCAGCAGCCCCCGGAACAGCGGCCTGTCAGAGCCGACCGAGCGGGGAAAAGGACACGGAGCCTCCCCGCCTGCCATGCGCCGCCCGCTCCAGCGCGGGAACTGCTCCCCGGGGGTCACCCCCCGCCCCGGGCAGCAGCGCCTCCCTCCCGGCGGGGCTGGCGAGCCTCCGGGACCGGGCGCGGCGGGAGGCAAGGCTGAGGCGGCCCCACCGCGATGGGAGTCGCCGCTCAGCTCCGGCCGCCGAGCTGGGCCCCGCCCCCAGGGCCCTCAGAGCTAGGACTCCGCCCCTCCCGCCGGGCCGGGGCCGCTCACCTCGGCACTGCGTGTCCAGCTCCCGCAGCAGCGACACGTTGCGCTGGATGTCCAGCGGCAGCGACTCCACGCACTCCAGGTAGTCCTGCACATAGAGCGAGAGCAGCCGGGCCCGCTCCCCGCCCGGCCCCGCCAGCGCCGCCGGGCCCGGCCCCAGCTGCGGCCCCCCTAGCATCATCCCCCCGCGCCCGCAGCACATGCACGGCCCGCGCGGCGCTGACACCCTGCGGGGCCGGCACCCTGCGGCAACGCGGCTCACGCCGCTGCCCCCCACGGGCGGGCGAGTCCCGGGGTCCACGCGCGCCCCCGCCCCGCTCCGTGGCCGCCGCTGCCCAGGCGGAAAAAAAACACTTTGAGCCCCCGCCCCTGGTGCCCGGTGAAGTGTGCGCATGCGCGAGGCCCTACCCTAATAAGGCGCGGCTGGCGGCGCTGTGTGGGGTTCACATTCTCCCGCCTTCCTCTCCGGCCCGCTCCTATTGGTGCGGAGAGGGAGCGTGGAGCGGGAGGCGGGGCTCTCTTAAAGGGAAAGGAACTCTCCGTGCAGCCCGAGCGGGCGGTGGGCGTCACGCTTTTTCAATAGGAGGCAAGGGGGTTGTTTAATCGCAGCTCTGGCCGCCCGCATGGAAGCAGGGGCTGCACGTGGCGTGGTCAGCACAGATTGGGTCTCAAGGCAATTGTGTGCCACACCTGAGCCCTGTAAAGAGGAGGGTTTGGGGATCAGGGCCGGCCCCATCACTTACATGGTCTAGGGGGGTTGCTTAGTAGGGCAGTGGTTTTCAAGCCAGGAGTCAGGACCCAGTACTGAGTTGGAGACCCTCAGGCACTGGATCAGGACATCCCCAGTTGCTGCTGCCACCGCCAAAGGACTGAAATGCATAGTTGAAAGATGTTGGGTCATGGGCATAAATGATTTTTTTTTCAACAGGGTCCTGAGAAAGAAAGTTCAACAACCTCTGGCCTAGGGTACTAGGCTTTAAGGGGTGCCAAATTAGCTGGAAGTATATTTTTTCCTCCATTTAAAAAATATTAGTATGTTACCATTTTTCTCTATACTGAATGTGGGGTGCTTAAAGTCATAGTTTGCCTATATAAAACAAAGCTGCAGCTATCAGGATTGCCTGCGTAAAATCAGTTCCACAGGGGTAGCCTCATCAATCTAGTTCAGCCAAACAAACAAGGAGTTCTGTGGCACTTTTAAAGACTAACAAATGTATTTATCGCATGAGCTTTCGGGGGAGAAAAATCCCACTTCATCGCACTTTGAAGAGTAAGTGCCCCATCTTCAAAGCATCTAATGAAGTGGGATTTTCTCCCCCGAAAGCTCATGACAAATAAATTTGTTAGTCTTTAAAAGTGCCACAGAACTCGTTGGGTTTTTTTTAATAATATTAGGTTACCCTGCCTACCATGAGATCAGGTCTGCACAAGACAGACTATGAGAGGCAGGCCTTGCCCTTCTGCATTCTGGTTAAGTGGATAACCCTGCAAACACACCTGAGTAACTAGACTCACCCCCTGTCCTCCCCAGGCAATCCTAGTACAAGTGTGAATCAATAATAGCATTTTTACACTCAGTTTAGGGTGACAGATGAAAATGATTACACAGGACGAAGACAATTGAAATCAATAGGTCTGATTCTCCTTGTGAGCATTGTGTGTGACCCTGAGTAGGATTGAATCCATAATTAATCCCACACACGTGTTCTGTTGCTGTTATAAGATTTATTTTGAAAACTGATGCTTCACCCCACAGGTTCTGATCCATGTTTCCTCTGTTTAATCACACATCTCATCTTGTTTGCACCCTTCTTCATCCTTCCAGGATGATCTCTATAACATACTGTAACTGTCAGGCATGACCTCTCTTTCACTGCATAGACAGACTGTCACTGGCTCTGAAACATTATGCAACATTGCCCATGCATTAAAAAACAATGAATTGAACCAACAACATCCCCACCCCACGCCAAAAAACCCCCAAAACTTCATGATGTCTTAAATAATGAAAATTTAAAAAATAAGAAATGTTGGGTTCTTTTCATTTGACTGCTGGCGTTGAGCCCTTAGGGATCACATTTCCAAACTCTTTTATGCTGCCCTGAGGGCTAGAAACATTTTTAAAATGAAAGCTAAGATTCTACGGCTTTTACAAAACTCCAGAAACTAAGGCTTTAAGAAATAAAAGACATAATATTGCAAAACTTGCAATAAGATCATAAGTATTGGCAACACAGCTTGTCCGATAATTTTATAGGAGAATTGCTTTACAAAACAGCATTATATTGGAAGCTGCCTCAGGTACAGGGTTCTATTTTTCCCTTTATTATCTTTACTAATTAAAATACTGTAGTTTAAACAACTGTATGGTCTATAGTTCTAAATGAGATAGGAAACAAGCTGAAAATAATACTTTTCATTTATATAGCATCTTACACCCAAAGATCTTAAAGCTCTTTACAAGCATTAATTAAGCTTTATGATATCCTTGTGTGAAAGATGATATATCAGGTGGTGAAATGAAGGTACAGAAAGCTGTAAATGACCTGCCTAATGTCACAGAGCCATCTACTTGCAAATGTCAAAACAGAGCTCTAGAATCTAGTCTTGATTCCCACCCCTTGTTACACTAAAACTATGCTCACTTCCGTGCTTCTCTATGTAGATGTTTCTCATACATATGATACTATTTTTCATTAAAAAAAGTTGTCTGATATACCAATTAAGATTTCAATGTGCTGTTCGTGAAGGGACAATATATGGATTTACTTTATTTTATATGAAAAAAATGTTATGAAACAACATATAAGATAAAAACTGCACATATCAGTAAGTATAAGTGACTGAAACTAACTTCTTGATATAAATCTGTCATAGCTTGTGAAGATGTTGCTGTCTTCACCCATTCCCCACCCCCAAAAGAAGGAGAACCCAGTGATAGATCAGAAAGTTTGGTATTTTCTGCCCACATCACTTACATATTTAAGGATTCAGAATCTGGAAGGATAATTCACTAGTGTCAAACCTGATTTCTGGAAGTGCTGCTTTCCAAATGCATTATATCAGAGGGTAGAGAGGGGATGTTTTATTCTAATGCAATGTATATATAGGTTTAAAAAAAAAAAAAAAGTCTGCAGATAGCTTGTACCAGAGGCATTAGAACAATTTTTATAGTGAGGTGCTGAAAACCATTGAACAAAATGGTATGATGGAAACCATTGTAAGCCAGGAGCGCTGCCGCATGTGTGGTACCTTTATTACCTGAACTTCTCCTGCAGCTATATCTAATTACATATTAATTTATTTCTAAACAGACACACACTTTTAGGATGGTGAGAGATTTGAACCACTAGGATACCGATAGGCTATAAGCAGGCAGACAATAAGTTTCCATACTTTATGCTCCAAATGCATACTTTTCTCACAATGACAATTTATATGGTGAGATGTCTAATTAATTTCTAGTCTTTGAGTTGCAAGTAGCTCTATCTTAGGTCATTCAAGCCCACAATAAGAGTTATTTTACTTCTCAGTTCAAGAGGAGTAATATAATGATTCATTAAAAACTATTATTTAGAAAAACTCAGTGACAGTTTAATTTAGACCCTGTTGCCTACCAGCACTGTCTCTAATTTTGATAGAGCTTCCTGTCTCCCCAGAGTTGACACAGAATTCGTCTCAGACACTGGCAACAAGAAACATAGGTTCGTATTACTTTGCAGTGAAAGACTTGGAACAATTATATTATGCAAGGTTAGTTAGCAAGAGGTTTGGATTTAATCTACAAAACTCTTTTCAGTCATTTTCCTGTGAGCTACACTGCTACACTGACAATATTTGCCATCATAGTTCTCAACCATGTCAACTACATCAACATGGCCACTGACAACTCTGACTCCACCTACTTCCACCTAAGGAACTCAGAGAAGGTCCCACAGCACAATTTACCCAGGAATTTAAGGATTTCATCAAATCCTGCCCCAAACAACTCCAAGAGAAACTCTACAACCTCATCCATCACAAATTCATCCCAGAGACCTTAATCTACATGCTTGCCAAGATACACAAACAAGGGAACCCAGGCAGACCCATCACATTTGGCTATTCACTCTTACAGAAGGACTATCAGGAATCGTAGAAACAATGCTCAACCCATTCATCACACAAAGGGTCAGCTTCCTCTAGGACACCACTGACTTTCTCCAGAATGTCAGCAACGTTAATAAACTCCCTCAGAACATCATCCATGCCACCTTGGATTTTTTTTTTTCCACAAATCAGTTTAGAAAATGAAATTAACTAGCCAGTTTCATTTGTGTTATGTTGTTAAACAGTTTAGTTTTATAGCTCTCATGAGCATAGTTTGAACCATTCATATATTGTCATTGCAATATCTATTGGTGTTATAAATGACATTTATAGTAGATTAAGACTGTTATGTACTTTTCTTCTAATGCAAAATGACTAGATTTATCCAACTGGTAAAAAATGTTTTAAAAAGAGGTTGGATGTTTTTAGCTGTTGAAGTTACATGTTCAATGAGTATGGTGGACATCTGTATCATTCAGCAATCATAATGGAATTCAACTGAAAAATGCAAGTTTCTACTGAAGAGCCGTGGAATAAAGCAATAATCATAAATGTCTCTTATGTCCATGACTGCATGTTTACACTGTTAAATTTCAATCCATTTTCCTGATCTAGGATTATGTATGCACCATTGGTAAAATAATATTCAGTAAAAGTAGTTCTGAATTCTGATTCTCTCACCACACACTGTTCAGCTTTCAAACAAGTATCTTTGTGCTTTCTCCCATACTGTCCTTTGCTCTTGGGAAGAGCTTGGGGAAAAACTGGACAGTAAGTCAGCTATATATTGCCTTATTTATAGACAATTGTATATGGTATTTGCAAATCCTCACACACCATTTTCAAGTCATCTTTCTGCAACAGCACTTAGCATAATATTTGCACTCCTCTCTCACTGATATGTTAAATATTGAAAAGATTATCGGATAGCAATTATTTTCAAACACCGAGACATGGCCTTATCTTCAGTGTGTCCGATTAGTCATGTGCATGCAGTACTTGATTCATAAACCTAGATCACTCAGACTGTCCCCATTTCCTGACCTCAGCAGAGATCTTCAGTCAATTCACAGTCTTGTATTCCTACAAGAAAGAGGAATAAAAGTAATTTTATTTTAGATAAATCTATACAATCTGACACCAGATAACAAAATATTATATGGAATATGAAAAGAAGTTTAAGTGACTAGACTACATTTCAAGGGAAACCTGGTAAATGGAACCTCTTCTGTAGTAGCAACTAATAAAACCCACTTAATGAAATAAAGTAATAGTGAAGGGCTGTCAATCACATACATTTGGGTACAACATATGACAGGCAAAGTTCTGTGAAAAATATGTTTATACAGCAGAGACAGAAGACCCCAAAGACAACATTTTTCTTTGATGTAGATGGTAGGAGCTGCTTCCACCAATAAACAGAGATAGCAAAGCAAGACATATTAGTTCTCTACTGCCTAAGAGATCTTAACACCAGCTGCTGAAACTAGGACACTGATATTTCATTACAGTTTCTTCCAAAATAACTTTACAAGTCTGTGCCCTTTCTTGGTGCTTTCTTCATAAATGGTTCTTTGACAGCTTTTGGGTTTTGTTTTGTTTTTTAATTATTTTTAACCTAGCTTCATTAAATATGGCTGTTCAGTATGAAGGATTAGAGGAGAAAAGAAGTAAAGAAAGAAACATCAAATGATGGATGAGTTGCTAAATGTAATAAAATGTCTGCTATATATTATTAGTTTAGAAACTCAGCACTCTCCATCTCAGAGAGGCCCTGAACCAAGGCTCAAGAACAGCCAGCAATTCTTTGAAGATAATATCTTGTTCTTCAAAACAAACAAGGAGTGTTGTGGCACTTTTAAAGACTAACAAATGTATTTATCGCATGGGCTTTCATGAGAGAAAATCCCACTTCATCAGATGCTTGAAGATGGAGAACTTACAGAGTGTGAGCAAAATTAATGTAGGGAAGTGTTAAGTCATAGGATCAGGTCAGACCATTACTGCAAATCAAAGCAGTTGTTTAGAATCAAATGGAGAAGAGCATATCAGAAAGAGATGAGCTTTGTATCACGTGTTGTAATAAGAAAAGAATCCAAAATCTCTATTTAACCCTAAGGCAACAATTTCAAATCTGCATATGAATTCCAATTCTGTAGTTTCTCTTTGAAGCTTTTATTTGTAATCAGTTTGTCTAAGTTCTTGTTCTTCAGAATCTCAGCATTCTTTCTTAAAATTTTAAAGGCAATCTCTATCTGTTTGAGACTTTTCACTTCAACCAAAATGTGAATCTCTCAGTGCAGAGATGAGTCAACAGAGAGCCTGGAACAACAGCTTTTACAGATGTGAACTGTCCTTTTCATCTCAGTGAGGAACTAAGCCATATCCTCAGTGTTGGGAACATGGGAATTGCCATACTAGATCAGATGCAAGGTGTATCTACTCCACTATCCTGGACAGAAGTGAGTACCAGGCACTTGACAGGAATGTGCAAGAACCCCAAAGAGGCAGGGGGAAAAAAGTAGGCTGCTCCTCCACTTTGACTTAAGTCCTGAATCACAAGTTTAATATTGTCACCAGAACTTGTCATTAACTATGATAACTCTGGATAACCATATCCATTCCTTTTTTTCAATCTTCATAAGGAAAGGTGGTCATTTAAGTATTAACATTCCCTGCTGTAAAATAGAAGAAGATTGATCATAGCGCTGCATAATGTACTGTGAGGAAAAGATCATTTTGTTACCAGGAATGGGTGATGTTTGGGAGATTCACCAGCTCTTGTTGTCCCTCCCATAACCCTCAGTCGGGAAGGATCCAAGCCTAAGAAGTCTGGCAGGATCCATGAGCACACCGAAGCCCCACCAAAATGGGGAGGGGGCAAGTAGCAACACAATCATATTGTGAGTGATGTCTCACTTTGAAGATTCACATGAGTGGAGCTTATTTTATAAGGTGACTCTTGGAAGAATATCATCACTTCTGTCCCTTTGTCTAGAACTTTACTCCAGACAGAGGGAAAAAGGCAGACGCAGAGAGAGCACAAGATACTCTGAACTGCATTGAAGTTTGGCACAAAGGAAACTGAGCAGTTCAATTACTTGTTAGTAGACTATGATAAAGAAAGCCATTATATAAACAAGTTTAAAGAAAAAAATCTTAGCTTATAATGAAAGATAAAACCTAGACCAATTTAATACCTTATCCAAATCCATTGTCCATGCAAATCAATAGAAAGCCTATGACTTTTCACCCCTTCTTCCCCACTGTGTCATCTAATGCTAATTAAAAACACTGTAACCTGTTTACACTAGAGCTTGCACTTGTTATCACTGTTAGAACTGCACAAAAGTACTAGTTCCATTTTTGCCACTATAAGACTACACAACACCAGTCAGAAGGAATATAGTGTATATATACTGAATGAGTCTAACTCCTGCTTTCATTTGTGTGAAACTGCCCATGTGAGTCAAATGAGCAGGATTTGAATTTATTGTTTGATTGGTTCAATAAGTTCCTCCTAATGTTGCTGATTGTTTGGTTAGATTGAAAGCTATTTTACTCATCGCATTTACACATCCTCTGTTTGCTTAATCAAAACTACCATTTGTTCCATTCCATCTGCATTTCAAGGTTCACTCCTGATTGAACCAGTTGTCCCTGACGTGTTTCTTCCTGGAGCTATATGTAGAAATGACTTCCCTTATGACAGATGACCAGGTCCCCAGTCTCTCTCAATGCACGGCACTAAGAAAAAGCAAGGTGTTCTGAGAATGAGCCCCGTTCTGTTGGTGCTGTAGCCCGCAGAGGGGCTGTGTGCACTACCTGCGTTACTGTGGAAATGACGGGCAGCCCACCCCGCGCCCACCCGCTCAGCCCGGAGGGCTTCTCGGCGGGGAGAACGTGAGCCTGCGAGGCGGGTCACTGCACGCTGCGCAGCGTGCGACACTCTCTGCCCGGGGTCCGGGGACTTTCCCCTAGGCGGGCTCTAGCGCCCTAGAGGAACTGACGTCCTCAGCACGTGGCCTAGATAGCAGGTCTTCAGGACACCCTACTCAAAGAAGTTTTTTAGCTTCCTTATATCACCCTAAATTGCTGTTGCTTTTAGCTCACAGTGAGCAATGCGGCAATTGGCCACAGCTTTTTTCGTGGACATTAGTTATATTATCGATCCCTAGAGATAACCGAGGAGCAGGACTCTGCACCTGTCTTAAACGAAAAGCCATTGTGCTAGCTACGGAAAAATATTTACTATGGAGCATCTCACCCATGTTGCGCCAGGGTTATGCAAATTACGTGTAAACGTATTATGCAGATTAGCTTGACAGTAACCCCACCCCCTCCACCAGAGTTAGGAGGGCAGGGCTAGAGAGCAGACCCTGCAATGGAAGGATTTTTCTTTGTGTCCCACACTTGGGTCAGGTTAGGTCGCAGGTGGGTATAGATTGTAGGGAGCCATCTTCCCAATCCCAATGCTGCTCTGTGAGGAGGGCAAGCTGGGTGCTCTGGCAGCATTGTAAGAGCCCTTTTTACTGCAGCTGTCCGTGCCCAGCTGGTTTCCCTTGCTGGTCCTGGGTTTTAGCACCTCTGCTTTCTCTCCTGCACACCACTCAGCCCCTTGCTTCTGCCCCTGCTGTGGTGGCTTTTGGGGTAAGCAAAGCCAGAGGCAGCTTTTGGGATAGGCGAAGCAGGTGCCTGCCTAGGTTCCCAAGCAATAAGGGGCCCAGTCTCCGCCTTTACTGCAAAAGCTGAGTCTGCCTTAGAGGGGTCAGTCCATAGGAGAGAAGGGGCTGTGGGGGGAAGGGGACTGGGCACAGGGCTGGGGGGGGGGCAGGTGGCAGGGCACCAGGACCACAGGGAGGGGGGAGGGCGGAGGAGCAGCCACAGGGGGGTTGGGACCCCAGGCCAGGAACCGGAGCCACGTGGAGGCCAGCCACAGGGGAGCAGGGACCACGGGAGGTCTTGGGGCCCCTGGCAGGGAGCTGAAACTAGGGGGGGAGCTGAGGTCACAGAGTGGTGCTGCAATGGGCCTTTGCCTAGGGCCCCCGATAGCTTAAGGTTGCCTCTGGGCAAAGCAGGTGCATGCCTAGGGCCCCAAGTAGTAAGGGGCCTGTTGCCTGCTTCGCCTACCCAAAAGCTGTGTCTGCCTCAGTGGGCAGCAGGAGGAGATGGCCCATGAAGTTGGGGCCACGTGGGGAGAGCTGGGGCCAGAGGGTGGGAAGGGACCAGCAGCAGGAGGTCAGATCCACAGAGGGGGGGCCCTGAGGGCCTATAGAGGGCCCTGCAATGGGCCTTCGCCTGGGGCCCCCAATAGCCAAAGGCTGCCCCTGCTTCCTCACCTTCAAAGATGAGCACAGCACAGGGCCTGGCTGCATCTGTCTCAGGCTACTGAATAACTGGCAATACTGGGGTCTTCCACCAGCAAGTGGGCGATTCAGCAGGGGTTGTGTAACCCATATGTATGCCTTATAGAGAGTATGTCTCTAAGGCAGTGGTTTTAAACTTAGGGTTGGGACCCAATACTGGGTCGCAGACCCTCAGACGTTGTATCACAGCACCCTCTGCTGCCACCAGCAAAAGACTGGAATGCATAGCTCAAAGATGTAATTGTTGGGTTGTGGGCATAAACTAGGTTTATTTAATCTGCAGAAGAGAAGACTGAGGAGGGATTTGATAGCAACCTTCAACTACTTGAAGGGGTGCTCCAAAGAGGAGGGAGCTAGGCTGTTCTCGATGGTACAGAGGACAGAACAAGGAGCAATGGTTTCAAGTTGCAGCTGGGGAAGTTGAGATTGGATATTAGGAAAAACTTTCTCATGAGGACAGTGGTGAAGCTTTGGAATGGGTTACTTAGGGAGGTGGTGGAATCTCCATCTTGGAAACATTTAAGGCCCAGTTAGACAAAGCCCCGGCTGGGATAATTTAGTGGGAATAGTCCTGCTTTTAGCAGGGGGTTGGACTAGATGATCTCATGAGGTCCCTTCCAACCCTAAAATTCTATGATTCTATCTTTCTTGAACAGTAGCAGTAAGTTAAACCTCATCATTTATATGTATAGTTGAGATTGTTTTAAATAATGCATTACTTTGTATTTATCAACATTGAATTTCATCTGCCATTTTGTTGCCCAGGCACCTAGTTTTGTAAGATGCCTTTGTAAAACAAAAAACCCAGAAGGATGTAGATGAAGTGCTTCATAGAAGGCGTGAGTAGTCAACTTTTAATCTAATAAAATGGTCATGAAACACTTTTCAGTTTTTACTATGGTGCTATGCTGCCTTCCTTCACCCCCCTCCCCACTCTCACACCTCATTGGCTCTCACCCCTTCCCCCCCATAAATTCAAACACCTTCCCTAATTTCAATTCCTGGGGAAAACAGTTAACCAATGAGCTGACTGGATAGTGCTGGTTCCTGAAGAGAAAGAAAAGCCTGCATGGATTTCTACTAAAGATTCCTGCAACCAATGAAGAAGGAGCTGCCTCTTTCAACTCAAGCTTTTGGACATGACCAGAGACTATAACTGAAGTTCGGGTGAACTCCACCTAAACTTTGGGGCTCTGGGATATCTCTCTCACAGTGTTTCTGTGGGACTGTTCTGTTTAAATTCATTTGGTTTTCTTATAAAATTTATTAAGTTAGTAGTTAATAAAGTTTGTTTGTTCTTAAATAGTATTTTAATATGGGAGGGTAACTAAGCAATCTTTGCTGTCAGTTGCTTAAAGACTGAATCCTGGGTCTACAATTGCTTCTCCATAGCAGTTGGGGTTTATTTCTGTTATGTACTGGGGAGGGGCAATTGAATGAATTCCAGCCCACCTGAAGGTTACAGAGGGGCACACAGCACAGCTGCACCCCCATCTTCATCTTGGTTGCAGGACTTAGTTGTAGGTTAATACTTATTCAAGCACTCGTGTGTCAGGACCCACTTCAGCTGCACTGCATACACTACTCTCATTGAAATAAAAAACTTTATACCTAGCCTCCAATGAGTTCATTGTGCAAAATAGCTATAGGAATATCACTGTAATGTACTGCAATCAAGCAGCTAGATCTTACGTAATTTTAAGGTCTCTTACCACAGAATCTAAGTTCCTCACACTCTTTAATGTATTTATCCTCCCTCAGCACTCCTCTGAGGTAGGTGAAGTATCACCCCCATTTTACAAATGGGGTACTGAAGTAGAGACTAAAGCCCAGATCTTCAAAAGTATTTAGGAAGCTAGTTTGTCCAAGATTACACATGAAGCTTGTGGCTGAACAGGAAAATGAACCTAGATCTCCACTGTCCTAAACTAGTACTCTAACCACTACCCCTATCCTTCCAATACATTCTCTCACCAGATCAAATCTGGTCTAAGGACAAGTAGTTTTTCCCAACCGCTGCTGCGGCAAACATCAGGCTCTAGTCTGCCTTCTGATACTCTAAGAGATCCAGAAATCAAAATAGCTGTTTTATTAATTCACAGGACTGAAAAGAGCCATGCAGACTATTCCTCAATTTTTTTAGTTCTATACTGCTAATATTTGTGGAATTCAATGTTGACAGTATAGAGCAGATCTGTTGAGTAAGACAGCACTATTTCTTACAAAGAAAAAGTGCCTAACTGCTACTATTTTACATTTGAGAAACTCCTTGCACAGCATTGAAAAATCAGTATAAACATGCTCTCAGCCATTACGTTTACTGTCCAGTGTTGTACACAACCCCATTTATACAATTTTTTCCAGACCACTGAACCTAAAGGGCCATGTTTTCCTTGATCTTTATATGCAATTTCCTGATATTGTGAATAGTTCACACTCAATAGTTTCAGCAGACACGCGCTCAAGACAACAGGAACATCTGTATTTCCCTCTCCCACCAAATTTAAGTTACAATAGCAAAGTAGGACTAGTATACATTCCATTATTTATTGGAAAATATTTTGTTATTCTAGTTTTACATTAGTATCTCTTGTGAACTTAATAAAACAGTAAGAACCACCAGTGACTACAGCTTGAAACCCAACCAGACTGAAGCCAGTGTACATTTTATATATTAATCTATACACACACACACATCACTTTGACAGATGCTCCTGATCCAGTTTAATGTTTTAAGGTTTTTTTTTTTCCAAAAAGATGTTAACATTTATCAAAATGGTCAATTTTCAAACCATTTAATAGCTAAAACAAAATATTAAAAATGAGGATATCCCAGAAGTTTATTGTTTTTAACAGTAGTCATAAAATATGTTTATATAGAAATCCATGTTTATCTGAAAAAAACAGTGTAAATGGTATTTCACAAAATGCAAGTTTAATTTGCTTAAAGAGTTTTGGTGGTCAAAATCACCGTGGTAACTGCTTACTGACAATTTGCTAGTGTAATAACGTTAAACAGGATTACATATTATTTTAGGATTAACTTTAAAATGTAAATTTTCATAAAAATAGTCAGCCAACTATTTTCTCTTTTTAACAGGAATAGTGAAAATTATGGGCAACAAATTTTGAACACAACCTTTTGACTGAAATTTAACAACTTTCAATCTTTCAAGTACAATGGTCCCTATATACATTCCTAAGAAGCTAAAAAGACATGGTAGACAACTGATCACACTGCCACCAAATCGTAAGAATTACAAAATTATCAGACTTTAATCAAACTGTACCTTAATCATTTAATTAAAAATAGAAGACTTAGGTAGACTATTCAGCAAATAAAACAGCACGCTAATGTGCTCTATATTAAGGCATACCTTTAAATGCACACTTCTTGTGATCTATAAGAAGTTATTTACAATTGCTACCGTGTGAAAGGAACAAGAATGTAACTGTTCTGCAAAACTGAGAAATACAAAATATCTGGAAGCCTACATTTTAGAGTACAAAAGTAACCCACAATTTGTGTGTGTCCTACAGAATCTCTTGAGGATTTCTTAAAGCTGGAGGTAAATTTGAGGGTTTTGATTCTTCATCAAGAAGTACTAAATCTTCAACTTCACGACCTTTGTACTTTCTTTTACATATCTTTACAATAACTTTCTTCTTGAGAAATAATTTCAAAGCTTCCCTGGAAGCTATAGCTTTGGCATTTTCCTGACTTTTTCCACAGCCAGTACCCAAATAAACAGACTTGCACCTCAGTTCACAAACTATACTTTCATGAGAGCTTTTATTTTGAGGTAAGTCTGCAAGTTCTTTCAGTGGAACAAAAGCTACATCCAAAGTGGCTTTAACAGACTGAATGGAGGAGTTGAGAAGTTCTACATGGTTCACATTGGGACTAAACCCACCAACACCAACCAGCTTCCAGGCCACAGCTTTGTACAGTCTATTGAAAAAAGGCTGTCTTTCTTTTGCATCTTCACTTGTTAATGGCTTGCGTAACACTTTAGCAGGACTTCCAATGGCCAGGGAGGCGCTTTTGGAAGCCGCCGGCAGGGCGCTGGCCA